>CM053583.1:400649395-400670870 GCA_028627135.1 Pseudochirops cupreus | reverse complement strand
TGATGATGATGGTGATGGTGATGATGGTGATGATGATGGTGATGGTGATGATGATGATGGTGGTGGTGATGGTGATAGAGATGATGATAGTCATGTCTATTTCATGGTTTGCAAATTCTTTATATTCCCTCTCTCAATTAGCCTTTACATCAATTCTGTGAGGAAGTTACTATGGGTATAATTACCTAAATTTCCTAAGTGAGAAAACTGAGGCCCAGAGAGTTTTAATTATTTTGCCATGGGTCACACAGTCTATACTTCAAAGTAGGTCCTGTATCCAGGCCTTCCTCACTCCAAAGTTTGCTTTCTTGTACTATACCAAGCTAGTGTTTCTTTTTTCCTCTCCTCTTTTTCCTTTCTCTCTCTTCCCTCTCATTCTTTCCTCTCCCTCCAGTTTCTCTCTTTTCTTCACTGTTCTTTCCCCTTCTCCTTTTTCTCTATACTCTCTCCTCCATTCTTATCTTCTCTTTCTTTTCTTTCTATTCTCTCTCCTTTCTTCTCCTTTCTATTCTTTCCTCCATGCTCCTGTCCTTTTTTCTCTGCTCTCTACTGTCTCTCCTCTCTTCTTCTCTCTTTTCTTTCTTTTATTCTCTGCTCTGCTCCTTTCTCTCCCCTCCTCCTCTCTTTTGCTTCCTATATTTTCTCTCTTTCATTCTCTTCTTTTTCCTCTTTTCTTCTTTCTGTCTCTTCTCATCTCCCTCCTCCATTCTTTTCTCCTTTCTCTCTCTCTCCTTTGTTTTACTTCAACTCTGTTCTCTCCTATGTTCTCTCTCTGTCCTCCTTTTCAGGTTTTTTTCCTGGTTCATCTTTTACCCTATGATCCTCTTAGTGTGGGATGTCCTTCAAGGTTTTAGATTTGAGGACCTGGATTTGAATAGCAGAACTTATCAAAAAATGCAGCGAGCACCAGCCTCACAAAATGGGGCCATATAAGAAGAGCAAAGACTCCCTCTACTCTCAGGGAGAAAGGTGCTATAATTAATCACCTGACCATTAGAACAGAGTGGCCATGGAGGTCAAAGAACACTGATTTTCTGGGAAAAATCCAAGACTACAGAGAAGATTGTTCTAAGGCTTGAATGGATAGACCCCTATTGAAGGTCTAAGTGGATGCTGGACCTTAAGCAATGGGAGTATTTTGAACTAGGTGGCAAGAAAGAGGCAAGTGGTCCAGTTCTCAGATTCAATTTTTCTGTCTTCATAAAAACAAAAATACTAGATTCTATTTCTTGGTTTTAAATTTACTATTTTGGAAAGGAAAAGGCTGGAGTGAACCAAGCTCCATACTACAGGAAGCTTTCCCCATGTAGGAAAAGTTCCTACTTGACGATGTAGCCGAGTGTTGTAATTTTAATCGGATACCTAATCAGATTTGTATGTCTTTTCTAATGAATCTCATCATTCAGAAAATCCAACTGGAGATTTTTGGGAGACCTTAACTGTTAATACTATCATTAAAATAGTTACTGACAGTGGGGGAATTAGGGATATAGAGTAATAAAGATAGGGCTAGCTAGTTGTAATACACTGCTTTCAGCAAATCAGAAGTGAATTAATTTATCACCGTCTGGGGTTGCCATGTTTTAAAGTATTATCTTAATGAAGTAGCTTTCCAAGTCTATTTGGGTTGAGTAATGTTCTGTAGAAAATTAGAATTTAAAAAAAGCAGTTCTGCTACCACCTCTATGACCCCTCGCTCTGGGCCTTAGTTTCAGAAGTGGCTGGGTAAGTGGGTCTGGGGTTAGAGCTCTGGACCTAGAGTCAGAAAGACCTGAGTTAAAATCTAGCCTCACAAGAAAAAGCTTTTACAATGGAGGGGAAGAAGGGGAAGGTGAGAGGGAATGAGTGAAACTTATTCTGATCAGATTTGGCTTAAGGACAGAATAACATATACACTAAATTGGGTATCTTACCCTACAGGACAGTAGGGGAAAGGGATGGAGGGGGGCAATCATAGAAGGGAGGGAGGATGGGGAGTGGATAGTCAGAAGCAAATACCTTTGAAAAGGGCCAGGGTCAAAGGAGAGAATAGAATAAACAGGGGGTGGGCTAGCATGGAGGGGAATACAGTCAGTCTTTCACAACATAACTAATATGGAAATGTTTTGCATAACTAAACATGTATAATCTAAAAAAAATTAAATATAAAAATAAAAGATCCCTCTCTATCACTCTGTCTCTCTCTCTGTCTCTGTCTGTCTCTGTCTCTGTATCTTTGTGTGTCTGTGTCTCTCTGTCTCTGTCTTTCTCTTCCCCATCCCTATCTTTTTCCTTCTGCATGGATAGCTCTACAACAGCAATATAAAGTGACAGCCTTTAGATGAGAAGAATTAGGGATGGTGTTCTGGTACCTTTATTTTTATTGCCTTGTCAGTTTCAGAAAAACTCAGTCTTTCTTTTCTGTCCCAGACTCTTAGCACCTAGTCAATTGCCTTGTCTTCCTTATTGTAATGAATCAATTAAAAATTATATGTCATACCTCTATCTATCTATCTATCTATCTGTTATCTATCCATCTATCTATTTATCATCTATCCTAACTATTCAAAATGTAGCAGAAAGAATACTGGACCTATCCATAGGCCTTCATTCCAATACTGACTCCCATAATTATTAGCATGGTGCAACTAGGAAAGTCATTACCTCTCCGAGGTAATGTTTGTTCATTGGCAAAATATACAAAAATAATACCCTGCTGATCTTACAATGTAGTTGTAGGAAAGTGTTTTATAATCATTAAACGACAAATAAATGTGATTTTTTTTTCCATCCACCAAAACAAAATTATGGTCTCAGTCACTACTAAGCATGTGACTCTGGGCAAAGCACTTAACCTCTCTTTACCTCAGTTTTGACAACTGTAAAATGGGGATAAATTACACCCCTCAAGGCTGTCATGAGAATCAGATGAGATAATATTTGCAAAATACTTAACATAGTACCTGGAACATGGTAGGCATTTAATATATGTTTCTTTTCTTCCTAATTTCTAAAATGAGGAAGTTAGAAGAGGTGATTTCTGAAGTCCCTTCTTGTCTTAAATTTTGATCCTATGTGCTCTTCCCTGGCAATCTAATTTATCAATGCACCTTATTAATGCCTGTATTAAAGTGACTCCCAGATCTCTATGTAGCTTCTGATTGGGGTGGACACCCATGCTTTAGCAACTCACATATCTTACATAGGACATGTGAACATCTACTATTTTTTGAGGCTGGCTTGCTAATTCTAACAGGCCTTAAACATTGAAAGTTCTAAATTCCCAGAGAAGAACCACCACATGAGGTTATTTTCAAGCTCTCTTAATGTCCCGAGGGGCTAACATTAGTATTGGAAATATACTCACTCTATTTACCATGATAGATAATGAACACTAACCAATGTGTTTCCATTTACACAAAATAATGAAACATCTACATATTGAAGATAACCATTAAATATTGCAAAAGAAATAATTATAACACTGTAGCTATATATATATATATATATTAAAGCAAATGCAGGCATATACCACAATCCACACATAAACATGGGTCACACACTACCCACCAATGTACTCAATATCCATGGGGAAGATTAAGCACACTGAGAAACCTAATAAGGAGAACATGAGAAAGAACGAAGTGCTTAGGGAAACTCACAACCCTGGAGCCATGAAGTCTAGTGACCTTTTTCTATCTTGGGAATTGTCCATAAAACTTCCTTGATGAATGAAGTTTTTGTTGAACAGATACTTTCACAGCTTAGCTGAACTGATCCATATCAAGCTTAACTAACACTTCCCTAGGCGTCATGCTTTTGCCAAAGTTGTTGGTCTGCTAGGTAACATCTCTGCTTCTCTGTTTGCTGTTCTGTTCAGCTGGACTTACTCATCAGCAAAAGCTGTAGTATCCATCACTTCCAGCTTAACACTTAATTGACGAAATTCTGAAATGTATCCTTTCACTTCTATTATCTTTCTGGATTCAGACTCTGAAACTTCTCTGTGAATTACCTCACCTTGGCTCATGGCTAGTTACAAAATTGTCACATTCAATCTATGATTGAGTAAATGACATTTGATTCAAACTGTTAGAATAGTTCTGATATTCATATTTCACTAGTTATTAAAGCAAAAAGTTCTCCAAATATTCATATGCAAATAACTAAACATACTGTATTCTCCATTCATTTTATATTCTACATCTTGTCACATTCAAGTGAACAAATACTGTCTCAGAACTCCTAAATCAGACTTAACTTCAGTAACTGCTTCTCTTAGAACTCCGAACAGCCCTATGCCCCCAGATGAGTGAATTATAAAGGCAGGAAATGCAGCAACTGATTTTCCTTAGCAGCAGACTCGTACCTCTGCCAAAAGAAGTATACAGGGTCATTTCCTTACATCTTTATCCAACCTCAGACTCCCTTTAGTTCTGTATCTGCATTTTTCACTTATCCCAAATTTAAAATGTTCAAAACACCCTTTAATGCTGCTACTCCTCCCAATTCTACTATTTCTAGTAATGTTACAACCATCACTCCTAGATACCTAGAATTACCCAACAAGGACCCAATCTTCAGCCCAATTGGACCATCTTAATCTCCTTCTTTCAACCTTTGGATTCTCTTAACTTCATCCTTTTTTCTCTCCTCCTTTGCCCCAGTCTCAGAGAAAACGTGATTCTTCTCTTTGCTAACTGCCTCAACCTCACCCCCATATCTCCTCTGGAAGTTTATCCTTCTAATTATTCCCATGTCCTCTTCCCCCACCCCTCAAAATTTTCTATTTTTCCATAAGTCCATATTCACTGGCTCCTTCCCTACCACTTACAAAATGCTAAGAACTCCACCATCCTGAAGAAATAAAACAAAATAATTCTTCAACTAACTTTCATAGACTGGGCTCTTCTCAGCAACACAAGGTTAGAAGACAACTACGAAAGAGTCTTGATGGAAAGGGATATTCACATACAGAGAAAGAGCTACAGAGTCTGAATGCAAATTGAAGCAAACTATTTGCTCTCTCTTTTTTTTGCTTTGTTTTGTTCCTTCCTTCTCATTGTTCACTCCATTGGTTATAATCCTTCTTTACAACTTGACTAATGTTTAATGTGAAGATATTTGTAGACCCTATATTTGATTGCATGTAGGGGTGAGGGATTGGGGAAAGGGGGGAGGAGAGGAAGGGGGAGCAAATTTGAAACTCAAGGGATTGTGGAACTGAATGTTGTAAACTAAAAATAAATAAATAAAATTTTAAAATAATAATAAAAATAATTCTTCACTTGATCCTACCATCCCTTCAAGCTACAGCCCAATATTTCTATTCCCTTTCATAACCAAACTCTCAGAAAAAATAATTACCTATACACATTGCCTCCACATTCTCACTTCTATTCCATTTAAGTGGTTTTCTCCAATGTTACCAATGATCTCTTAACTGCCAAACCAAATGGCCTTTTCTGAAATTTGCATTGTCATTACTGCTTGCTCTGCAGTCTTTGAAACTGTCCACCATTCCCTCTTCCTAGGTATTCTCTCTTCCCTAAATTTTTATGACAGGTTCTATCTTGGATTTCCTAATACTTGTGTGGCCATGCTTTACTATCCTTTGCTCTGTTGTCATCCTTGTCTCTCCTCCACTGTATGAATTCAGCCCATATTTCTTTTCTGGATCCTCTTCTCTCTTTATACCAAGAGTTCTTAACTTGGGGCCTACAATAACCAAGGGGTCCATGAATAAATTTCAGAGGACCCACAAATTTAGATGGAGGAAATTTGAGATCTTTCTTTTTTACTAATCTAATTAAAATTTAGCATGTTGTTGAATTATTTTAAAATATTCTGAGGAGTCATTAAGCTTCACTAGATTCCAAAGACGGGTGGAGAGGATCTATGACAAATGAAAGGTTTAGAATTCATATTGTATATCATTTCTCTAAGGAATCTCATCAGCCAAATCCAGCTATCTCATAGATCTGTTGTTGTTCATCCTCATTCGGGAAAAGAACCATGACATCAGGAAGATGGTGCCATGACTTGCATGTGAATTGCATTTAAGTGAGGAAGGGCTGTGCAAGGTCACACTATACATCCAGCCTCTGTCTTTTCCTTGAACTTCAGTTTCTTATCATCAGTTATCTATTGGACATCTCCAAGTGGATGTTGTACAAACTCAACATGCCTCAAACAGAATTCATTATCTGCCCCTTATCTTCCAACTTCTAATAAGTTCACCATCCTCCTTCTTGTCACCCAGATCATCCTCCATTCTTCCATTTCCCATAACCCTCCTACTCATTAAGTTAACAAGTCATTTCCATTCTAACTCCATGATATCTTTAGTATCTCCTCCTCTTTGCTTACCCACATCAGCAATTCTATAGCAAGCCCCCACCATTTATCTTCTGTGTTATTATAATAGCCATCTACATGGTCTCTTCCTCTACTCCAGTGCTTCTCAACCTTCCCAATGCTGTGACTCTTTAATACTTGTATGTGGGCATATCTGCATGTGGGCGGACCCTCCTGGAGACGGATAGAGGAGTGGTGTCTCCGTTCCTAAGACCATCAGAAATATGTGTTTTCCAATGGTCTTAGGTGACCCTCGTGACCCCCGTGAAAGGGTCATTCAACCCCCAAGGGGTCACGACCCACAGGTTGAGAACCACTGCTCTAATCCACACTCAACACAGCTTCCTGATTATTATTTCTAAGGAACAGGTGTCCCTCCTGTATCTCCTTCTTTCCTCCACTTGGCATTGAGAGCCCTTGGCAATCTTGTTCTACCCTACCTTTACAGACTTTCTATACATTAGTCTCCTTTGTGCATTTTGCATCCTAGACAAATTGGCCTAATTTCTGTTCCACATATGCAACATTCCATCTCCCATCTCTGTGCCTTTGCACAAGCTGAACCCCATGCTAGGAATTCACTCCTATTTCACATTTCTATCTCCTAGGATCTTTTGCTTTCTCCAAAGTACAGCTCAAGGGGCACTTCTTATGGGAAGCCAAATTTGACTCTATTCTGCCACCCACTAACCCCAATCTGTTATTATATATCTACTTTCTATCCATTTTGTGGTTATTTTTATGGATTCATGTTTCTTCCCCCAATAAGATGCAAGGAGGGGAGTATTTCATCTTTCATATGTACATTCCAACACCCACTAGCACAGTGCGTTGGCAATAGTAATGGATTAATAAATGCTCATTGAGCACTACTGGTAGAGTTGTGAATTGATTCAACCATTCTGTAGAGCAGGCCTGCAAAACATAAAGCCTTCCGACCACCTGCAGCCTGTCAAAGGATTTCAGGCAGCTGTCAAATGACCAGTAGCAACCAACCACCATCAATCTATCTCGAGACCAGCGGTTCTCAACCTGTGGGTTACGTTCAATTTGTTCAATATGTTCAATGAAAATACATCCTGCATATCAGATGTTTACATTATGATTCATAACAGTAGCAAAATTACAGTTATGAAGTAGCAAAAAAAATAATTTTATGGTTGGGGGTCACTACTACATGAGAAACTGTATTAAAGGGTTGTGGCATTAGGAAGGTTGAGAACCACTGCTCTAAGCTAACCTACCTGTGGCTAGAAGAAGTTCAGCCTATTTTAATTTTGGCCCCTGCCTGCTGCCAAGTTGTGCAGGTCTGCTGTAGAGAAATTTGGAACTATGCCCAAAGGGCTATAAAACCGTGCATACTTGTTGACTTAGCAATAACACTACTAGGTCTCTATCCCAAAAAGGATTACCAAAAAGAAATGAAAAGGACCTATAAGCACAAAAATATTTATAGCAGTTCTTTTCTGGGAGCAAATGATTAGAAACCAAGGCATATCCATCAACTGGGGAATGGCTGAACAAATTGTGGTATGTGATTATGATGGAATACTATGGTACTATAAGAAATGATGAGCAGCCTCCTCTCAGAAAAACCTAGAAAGACTTCTGTGGGCTGATGCAAAGTGAAATCTACTGTGTTCAAAGTAATAGCAATATTTAAAGGTGAACGATCAGCTGTGAATGACTTAGCTATTCTCAACAAGACATATCTGAAGGACTTAAGATGGAAAATGCTATCTATCCCCAGAGAAAGAACTGATAGTATCTGAATACAGATTGAAGCAGACTTTTTTTTACTTTCTTTATTTTTCTTGAGGTTTTGTGTGTGTGTGTGTGTGTGTGTGTTTTCTTTCACAACATGGCTATTATGGATGTGTTTTGCATATACACACATATAACCTATATTGAACCACTTGCCTTTTCATAGGTAGATTGAGGAGGGAGCAAAGGAGAGAATCTGGAACTCAAAGTTTTATAAATGAACGTTAAAAATTGTTTTTACATGTGACTGGGGAAGAAATAAATAGACAGATAAATGAATAGATAATGAAATAAATAAATGAATGCTCATTGAGTGACTCTTGCAATTCTCCCACCTTCCATATTCAGTCAGTTGCTGAAGTTTACGTTGAGGTCTATTTTGGTCCCAGTCATAACCTCCACTCTGCCATCTTAGTTCAGGCTTTCATGACCGCTTTTTTGCTGGGACTATAGTAAAGGCCTAGCAATTACTCCTCCTTGCCTCTCTTCTGACCCCTTGCCAATCCGCCCTTCCTTCGCACAGCTTCACAAAATAATTTCCTAATATGTATGACCAACCATCTCCCTTTTACTCAAGAATCTTCTGTAGCTGGCCATTGGCTCAGTTAATGAAAGATGAATTCTAAATTTAGCCAGAAATCAAAGGCCCTCCACAGTTCAGCTCCGATCTGCTTTTTCTTCCCTCCTGTACTTTCATACTAGCTGTACCCCATCCCAGTCTTCCCTCTCTGGCCTCCTGTGGTCCCCCCCACCAGAATAGATTCTCTCCATCTCTGCTATTGAAATCCTTCTCTGCCAGAAAAGTTCAGATCAGATGCTGCCTCCTCCAGGAAGCCTCCTCTTTCCTACCTCACATTCAGATGAAAGTGATCTTCCCCCACTCCACTCTATCCCTATCCCCAGATTTCCCATAGTACTTCCTTATTCTTTATCACTTTCTACCTTCTATTATACCTCCTTGGTCTCTCATTATTTTTTAATAATATTTTATTTTTCCCAATTTCATGTAGAGACAATTTTTAATATTCATTTTTTAAAAAAGTTTAGTTGCAAAATTTCTCCTTCCCTCCCTCCCCCTCAACTGCACAGTAAGCAATTTGATATGGATTATACATGGGCAATCATTCAAAACATATTTCCATATTAGTGATGATGTGAGAGAAGAAACAGTTGGTCTCTCATTATTATAGACTGTAAGCTTACTGAGGGCATGGAATAGGACTCATTTCAACTTCAGTATCCCCACAGGTTTGAATTCCACCTGGTAGGTATTGCAGAATAGTGACTTCCCTAGTTCTATCACCTGGGTTAAGATCCCACCAGACCTGTTTCTGTAACCTTGGCAATCCAGGTCTCACTTTTCCTCATCTGGAAAACCAGAGGCTTGGCCTACATGGCCTCTGAGATCCCTTCTAGCTCCAGGGCTATGAACCTATGAAACTGTGCGACCCTGGACAAGTGACTTAACCACTCTGGACCTTAGTCTCTTCATCTGTGGATGGGAAAAAGGTGAACTAAAGTCTCTGAGTTTGGACTTTCCTTCCAGTCTTAGATCTATGATTCCCAGCTTAGCTATTATAATTTGTCCAGCTCTCTTACTTTCAGGCTAGAATTTATAGTTTACAGTGCACCTCCTTTCAGAACCCAAAGGAAAGCAGACACAGCTTCCCAGAAAATAATTTGAAAGCTATTTTCTTCAATTAGTCTCAGGTTACATCAGCCAGGGGAATGGGGTAGGTTTCAGGTCTTGTGCAAGACTTCTCTGAAGGACCCTGCTCTCTGCACCAGCTTTCCAAGCCCTCCTGCACCAGGGAGACCCCACAGCAGTGGCTGCAATTTCAGGAGATACAATGGGCATGTTAATGTAATGCTAATATTGACACACCCAGAGGGCCAGACTCTCAAAGAACCCCAAACAGGCCTCCTGGGACTGAGAACCACAATGCCTTCAATTAGTTAATTGCATGTACCTGAATTAGGTCTCCAACTCTAAAGTCTTTTAAACCAGATACCCAGCTCCTTTTCCTCCATACGGCAGCCCAGGGTCCTGGGTCTCCAGGTGAGGCTCCTCTAGGGAATCCCTGAAACTGACCAACATTAGCAACATTTAATCAATAGGGATTTTTAAAAAAATACCCCCCAGATGATAAAAGCAAATGTCAGATGATTTAAGTAGAAACAGTCTCAGGAGATGACTCCTCTTTGAAGAAATGCCCACTGGCTGTTTTTCCTTTTAGTCTTTGCTGGGGACAGGGTTAGTGATTTCTGTATCCCATTCCCTATCTTTGGGTGAAATCTAATCCTGTTTTGCTGGAGTTTGCCTTCTCAGCTCAGTTGGCTCAGCCAGTGGGGGTGAAAAGTTGCATTTTAACCGGAACTAGGGCACACTTAAGCTCTTTTGCATCACCTTGCTGAAGCTAAAGGCAGTCCCTGTTGACTGCCCTGGGTTCCCAGAAGCAATATCCACTTTCTCCTGTGATGGGTTATCGTGTAATAAAAGATCATTATATTGGGGAGCGAGATTGCTGATTCTGGGATTCCTGGCCTCTCTGGAATGAAAATAAAAGCCTGCTCAGCACTGGGTTACAGACACTTCTGAAGCCTTGAATTTTCCTCAGTCCCCATGGAGGGGGGTGGGATGGAGTTGAAAGCAGGGAACAAAAGCAGGCACTGGCTGGCCTCTGTGTCTTTGGTGTTCTGTCCCAACGGACTGACAAATGCGTTACAGGCTTCACAAACAGTCCACATAAGTGCATCTCAGCTCTGGTTAGGAACAGAAAATAAACCCAGACAAGTAGCAGGAATGTAAGATCACACACAGACCTAGAGATGGGAGGAATCATACAAGCCATCTGGGCCTAGGATTGCAAGCTCTTGAAGATCAAGCCCCTTCTTTTTACAGATGAGGCATCTGAAAGTCACACAGGTAACAAGACAGGGTCAGGATCTGAACCCAGGTCCCTTCATTCTGGGTCCAGAGTCTTTTTTTTTCCATTATAAAACAACGCTTCCTTTCTAGTTCAACTTCCTCATTTTATAGATGTGGAAACTGAAGTCCAGAAAGCTTCAGAAAGGTAGGAAGTCTCAGAAGGATAATTTGAACCCAGAGCCTCTGAGACTCTGTATGCTGCCTCCCTAACTTTGAAAGATTTGTTCCCAAAGTGGGGAGAGGGGTATTGTTGGGGTTCAATTCTTGACCACGTTACTTTCTACTAATCTGAACTTGGAAAAGTCATGTCACCAATCCAAGTCAACAAGAACTTATGAATCGCCTTCTGTGTCAGGCACTGAGGATACAAAGACTCACCGAAAACCAAAATCAATGCCTTTTTTTGTACTCCCAGTTCTTAGCCCAGTGCTTGGCACATAGTAGGCACTTTAAAAACATTCATTGACTGACTAACTATACAACTGCCAAAATGATTTTCCTAAAGCGTGGAAATGATGTCATTCCTTTGAGACTCAACAAACTCCAGTGGCGTCCTAGTATTTTTAGGATCAAATACAATTTCCTGTGTTTCTTGTTTAAAGTCCTTCATAACAAGGCTCCAACCTATCCTGCCAACCTCATTAAGATGTGATATTATAATATACACCATGCTGCTTCACAGTCTATGGTCCAACCAAACTGGCCTCCTGTTGATTCTCTTAGCACAGTGCCTGGCACACAGGACTCTTTAATAAATGCTTGTTGACCTGACTTCCCACATACAAAACACTCCATCTCCTATGTCTCCTCTACCCTGCATCCTCCTCCATCAGTCTCTGTATCTTTGCACATGACGTTGCTCATGTCTAGAATATGTTGCCCACTTAGAACATCTTAGAACAGCTAATTTCCTTCCAAGCTCAAGTGGCCTCTTCTGTAGGAAAGCCCTTCCTGATCCCCCCAATCGCTGGTAACTACCCCCCATTAACTTGCATTTATTTTGTACAGGCTTGTTTATGCACAACTGGACTCCCTCCCCCTTCCCCCAGGAGAAAATGGGTTCTTTGAGTGCCAGGATTGTTATATTTTTTATGCCTATATTCCCAACACCTGATATTGCCTGCCACATAGCAGGCACTTAATAAAGGCTTATGATTGATTGATCCCTAAATTCTAAATTCTAAGATCCTGTATGAGAATGATAAGAAGGGGAGAACTGTGTGCAGGGGTGGGGTGATGGGAAAGAAGAGACTTACGAGAAGTTTGCCTCCCATCTCTTGGGCAGAGAGGTGGTGGGCCACAGCTGAGGAACGAGGCATACATTTTCAGATGTGGCCAATGTGTTGATTTTACTTAGCTAATTTATTACATGGGAGGGCTTCTAAAAGTGAGTTAATAGCTTATGACAGAGATGCAAAAATAAAAGAAAGAAAGAAGTGCCAACAAAACATCTGAAAAGACAGAAGAAAACAAAGAAATTCAAAAGAGAATGCAAACGGGGAAATAGTATTGCTACCTTTTTAAACTTAACATGAAGTTTAAAAGAAAAGAATTTCATGGTCTCATATGCAATCCTTTCTTTTGGTTGTTATTTGTATATGGAAATGTGCATTTGCTGGTGACTGATTGTTAAGTTCAGAATAAAGAAGAAAGCTACAAAAATAAGTATTAGAGACGATATGAAGGGTTGACCTGCATGATCTTAACTCAATTCAATCGAACAAACATGTGCTAAGTCAGAAGGGTGCAAACTTCCACGGCCTGCCCTCGTGTCCTGCTCTATGTAAGGCACTGTCCTGGTAGCCAGGGCTAAAGAGACAAGACAGAAACCAGCCCAGGGCCTGCCTCGAAGGACCTTAGGATCATCCAGCAAATAAACCTGGGGAAGATAAAGAACCAGGTCCATGAAGCTCATAGTCGAATACAGGGTCATGGCCACAGATGGCTATCAATCAATCATTTTATATGGCACCTGCTATCTATTTACCTAATAAATGTTAGAAAAGTGTCCAAGGGGAAAAAAAAATCAAAGTGTTGTCCTCTTTATAAATTGTAAGCTCCTAGAAGAAAAGAACTCCTTTCTTCTTCTCCTCCTCCTTCTCTTCCTCCTCCTCCTTCCTCTTCCTCCTCCTCCTTCCTCCTCCTTCCTCTTCCTCCTCCTCCTTCCCCCTCCTTCCTCTTCTTCTTTTCCTTCTTCCTCCTCCTCCCTCTTCTCCCCCTCCTCCTCCTTCTTCTTCTCCTCCTTCTTCTTTTTCTCTTTCTTCTTCCTCTTTACTTTTTCTTTCTTCTCCTCTTTCTCTTCTCTAAGGATTTAGCACATTGCCTAGTACATAGTAGATGCTTACTGAATGTTTGTTGGATTAAAATGGTTTAATGTTAGCTCTAACTGAGAAACTATTGGGGGGGGGGGGGCAGAACATTTTTATAGATGCAGCTTCTTGGCAGAGTAGAGAGGACTCCCGACAAGGTCAAGATGACCCAAGTTCACATCTCACCATAGACACTCACTAGCCACATGACCCTGGGCAAGTCATTTAAACCTCTTTCAGACTCCTTTTCCTCATCTGTAAAATGGGGTTAATAACCTCTTAGAATTGTTATAAGGATCAAGTTAAATCATATATAAAGGGTTTTGCAACCCTTAAAGCTCTCTGCATATGTTAACTATTATTATTTAAAACTATGCATTTCCATCAAGAAAGTCTTCTCTTAAACATCCATAATTCTACTCATATAAAATAGTGAGCAATCTATTTCCCTCAACCACCATAACACACATTCCCAAGCCTTAGCTCAGATGTAGACCATAAAGGCTGCCTGACCAGAGACTCTAACTCTCTTGGGACCAGTTGTGAGTACAAAATCCCTTCAGCTACAGACAGAAACAACCCCAAGGAGGCACACTGCTGATATGGGTCAGTACCATCCTATTCAAGGAAGGTTAGCACATCCATGTAGAGTCTGAGTCAGTCTTGTAAGGAACTTGCTACTCCTCTATGGGCCATTACTCCATTGCCCCCAGGCAGTCATTTATGTTTTCTAAAGACACAAAGAAATGGGAGGGAAGAAATCAATCTTGATTGAAAAAAGATTTTCTCAAATGGGAATTTTTAAGCAAGATTGTAAGAGACCCTCGGACTTTTGTTTTTGGATGTTTGTTCGTATGCTGTTGTTTTTTTTTTAATCAACACGGAAATGGAAAACATTGTGGAATAAATGAGTGCCTGAGAGGTTTGAGATTGTAAATACCCCATCAAGTCCTGTTTGGTTGGCTTCTTTTTATTTCATTCTTTATAGTCATGCTTCCTTGCCTGAGGATGCCCACCCTAGCATATGTTTGTCAGTATAGCCAAACTCAGGTATAGGAAAAAGGGATTTAATAAGCTGAGAGGTAGCTGCTTTCATCCTATTTCTTAAAAAAAAAAAAAACTCTCAAAAACAGGCCAAATAATTCTCAGAGCTGGAATTGAAATAAAAGGTACTATAAGTGAAATACAGATATTTTCATTCTCTCACTCATTCCAGAATCCAAAACTCAAATTTCGAAAACTTCTCCTAAGCACTTAACATATGTATAATGTCATAGACAAAGAGCTGATAGGGACCCTCCAGGGCATTTAATCAAACTTTCCCACTTTAAAGATGTGGAAACTGAGGCCAAGAAAGGCTGGCTTGTCTAAGGACATATGGATAATAAATATCTGAGCTGGAACTCGAACCAAAGGCTTTGAACTACTTCAGGCGGTCTTATTTCAACATAATTGGCTCCCTTTTAAACCCTATACTTTCATTTTATGCAGTTAAAAACATTGTCCCAGAAAGGGATCCATAGGCTCCCCTCCTAAGACTACCAAAGAAAGGGTTAAGAACTTTTGCTCTCAAGCCTCTATACCAACGAGAACCAAGTCACCTCCAAGCCAACACAGGCCACTGTTCTTAATACTGCAGCACTGTGTCTTCCACAGTGTATACTTGGATCCAGTTTAATTCATTTTAAACTGTCCCTGGAACCTTACAAGGGGTTGGCCACAAATATTTCTTGGACTTTTATCTGAAAACACTTAGGACTTTGTCTTCATTGATAGATAAAGAAACAAGCAGATAAATGGGGAGATGGGCAGTGAGAAGAGTGCACAGAGCAGGGCACTGTGATATGGTAGAAAAGAATGCTGGTGCAGTAAATCCAAATGTGTGTAGGAAACACGTCTCTAGCACTCTGCTAGGCACTGCAGGTAGCTAGCAATATCTTTTTATAAAGGCAGTGGAGGTTCAGTGGGAAAAGCAATGTAAAAAAAACCAAAAGGTAAATCTGGGTTTACCTTGTGACTCATCATTCATATGCCCTTGGAGAAGTCTTTTAACATCCCTGGCCCCTAGTTTGGAGGAAGATGGACCAGATGACCATTGAGGTGCCTTCCAGCTCTAGATCTAAGCGACTGGGACTGAAACCCTAGATCTGCCTCCCTCTATATCCTTGGGCAGGTGGCTGGACCCCTCTGCATCTGTTTCCTCATCTAGAAAATGAAAGGTTAAGATGGTGGAGTAGAAGCAGGAACTTGTGTGAGCTCCTGCACCAACCACCTCCAACACCTGTAAAATATGACTGTAAACAAATTTTAGAGCTACAGGAACCACAAAGTGACAGAGAGAAACAAAACTCCCACTGAAGGCAGCCTGGCAGAGGGAGCCACACGGCCGGACCCAGGGTGTCCCCAAACAGCAGCACAGACTGGCCAGAGAAGACTTTAGGACAGTGAATCACCAGCAGCTGTGGTGGTTTCCAGACTCCTTGTTATGGGAATCTGAAGATCTTCCCTGCCCCTAAGCCCTTTGATAGGCTTAAGCGTCTCTGAGAACCTTCCCTGATTTGAAAATATACTCTGCCCCCTAATAGGTTGAATGTGTTCACATGGAGCCTGTGGAGGGAAGCTTGTTTTTCAGGAATGCCCACACCTTATTACTTTGTGATTGGGCAGTAAGTCAAGAGGGTTGTGACATTCTCCAATCCAGGAGAAGGCTATATATACCCTGATGTGAGGTTTTGCTTTGGAGCTCACTTTGGAAAGAGTTGTGTGATTGGCCAGATGAGATTCTGGGCACCTATTGAGCCCCCTGGCTTTGAGAACCCAGATGTTAAGTGCTTCCCTCTCTGGTAACTGACTAGGTATGGATTTAATGGTCAGATGGTTGTAAGCCTGTGTGCAGATCTGTTTCTTTGTCTGCTTGTAACTTCTGTTTGTATTCTCTGAAGTTCAGGGTGCTGACTTTTTCCCCCAAACTATGTAAATGCCATATGTTTGAATAAAGTACCATTGTTAACCGATTTTGAGTTGCTTTCCTTTAGAAAAGAACCTGTGCTAGCAGCCATCCTGGGTATGCCAGGGTGCTTGCTGATACACTCCTCAACCCATAAATGCCAAAGAGAAAGTAAAAGGTCAGTGGAGAACTCTGTTGAAACTGGGTGACAGAAGAGCTTGGTCCAGCCCTTGCCCCCAGGGCGAGAGGTGGCAGAGGCATGGTGGCTGCAGCTGCTGCCATGTGGCTGCCTCCTGAGCTACTGGCCTGCAGATCATAGGGGAACACAGTAACCATTCAGAAAGTAATTTCTCTTCCTTTGACCTGCTTGGATCTGGATTGCCGTCTTCGGTGGTGGTTCTGGGGTGTATAGCCAGTGTGTCAGAGCTTGTGGTGTCTATAGAGAGGGTTCCCTCCTCAGACCTCTGACATCATTTTTTGAAAACCCCAGCAATTTGGGACACAGCTCTCTCCACTCTGGAAACAGAATTCTACTGTGGCCAAGAGCTCAAAAGTCAAGTAATTGGCTGGCAAGATGAGCAAGCAGAGGAAGCACAATCAGACCATAGAATCCTTTTTGGGGGACAAAAAGGATGAAAACATGGAACAAGAAGAAGTCAACAAAGGCAAAATTCTGCATCAAAAGCTTCCAAGAAAAATATGAATTGGTTATAGGCCATAGAGGAGCTCAAGAAGGATTTTGAAAATCAAGTAAGAGAAGTGGAGAAAAAACTGAGAAGAGAAATGAGAATGTTACAAGAAAATCATGAAAAGTGAGTCAACAGCCTGCTAAAGGAGACCTAAAAAAATACTGAAGAAAATAACACCTTAAAAAATAGACTAAATCAAATGGCAAAAAAGGCCCAAAAAGCCAATGAGGAAAAGAATGCCTTAAAAAGCTTAATTGCCCAGATGGAAAAGGAATTTCAAAAACTCACTGAAGAGAATAATTCCTTCAAAATTAGATTGGAGCAACTGGAAGCTAATGACTTCATGAGAAATCATGATACTATAAAACAGATCCAAACAAATGAAAAAAAAAAATAGAAGGCAATGTGAAATATGTCATTGGAAAAACCACTGACCTGGAAAATAGATCTAGGAGACATAATTTGAAAATTATTGGACCACCTGAAATCCATGATCAAAAAAAGAGCATAGAAATCATCCTTCAAGAAGTTCTGAAGGAAAATTGCCCTGATGTTCTAGAACCAGAGGGCAAAACAGAAATTGAAAGAATTCACCAATTGTCTCTTGAAAAAGATCCCTAAAAGAAAATTCCTAGGAATATCATAGCCAAATTCCAGAGTTCCCAGGTTAAGGAGAAAATATTACAAACTGTCAGGAAGAAAAAATCTGAGTATTATGGAAACAAAATCAGGATAACACAAGATCCAGTAGCTTCTATATTAAGGGATCAAAGGGCCAGGAATATGATATTATGAGGTCAAAGGAGCTAGGACTAAAACCAAGAATCACCTACTCAGCAAAACTGAGTATAATGCTTCAGGGGAAAATATGGTCATTCAATGAAATAGAGGACTTTTAAGTATTCTTGATGAAAAAACCAGAGCTGAACAGAAAATTTGACTCTCAAATACAAGAAGCAAGAAAAGCATGAGAAGGTAAACAGGAAAAAGAAATCATAAGGAACTTATTAAAGTTGAACTATTTACATTCCTACATGGACAAATGATCATTGTAACTCATGAGACTTTTCTCAGTATGAGGACAGTTGAAGGGAATATATATGTGTGTATGTGTGTGTGTATGTATACATACATATGTGTATGTATACATACATATGTGTATATATGTATGTATAGGAGGGTGTATGTGTGTGTATAAATAAATATGTGAGTGTGTGTATATGTATGTACAGGTATACACAGAGGACACTAGATCAGTTGAATAGAAAGGGATGATATTAAAAAAATTAAGAGGTGAGAAAGGAATATAATGAGAGAAGGAGAAAGGGAGAGATAGAATAGGATAAATTATCTCATATAAAAGAGGCAAGAGAAAACTGTTACAATGGAGGGGAAGAGCAGGAAGGTGAAAGGGAATGGGTCAACCTTACTCTCATTGTATTTGGGTTAAGGAGGGAATAACATATACACTCAAATGGGTATCTTAACCTACAGGAAAGTAGGGGGGCAGGGGATAATAGGGGGGATGATAGAAGGGAGGGCAGACTGGGGGAAAGGGTAGTTAGAAGCACACACTTGTGAAAACAGACAGGGTCAAAGTAGAAAATAGAATAAGTGGGGGTGGGATAGGATGGAGGGAAATATAGTTAGTCTTTCACAATATAACTACTATGGAAATGTTTTGCATAAGTACACATATACAACTTATACTGAATTGCTTATTTTCCCAGTGGGGGTGGGTGAGGAGGGAAGGAGGGAAAGAATCTGGAAATCAAAGTTTTAAAAACAAATGTTTAAAAAAATTTGTTTTTACATGCAACTGGGAAGTAAGATATACAGGCACTGGGGTACAGAAATCCATCTTGCCCTACTAGAAAGTTAGAAGCGGGATGGGGGAGGATATGAGAGAGAGTAGACTGGGGGAAGGGGTATTCAATAGGCTCACTACTTTAGGGTGGGGGTAGAGGAAAGATGGGGAGAAAATTTGTAACTCAAAATTTGTGGAAATGAAGTTGAAAATTAAAAGTAAATAAATAAAAGATTAAACAAAAAGAAAATGAAGGGGTTAAACTGGGTGATTTCTGAGGTCTCTTTGTGCTCTCAATATTTGATTCTGTTTGTCGGTGTTTTCAGTCCCACAGTAGATATATAAATCCCAACGTGATAAAAGGGCAAAGGAAAAACAGGAGTAGTGATGTAGGAATAACATCAGGCTGGGAATCTGAGAGGAAAGAAACAAATACTCATTAAGCACCTACTGTGTGCCAAGTATTCTGCTAAGTGCTTTACAAATATCTCATTTGGTCTTTATACCCACCGTGGGAGGTATATGTTATCATTATCCCCATTTTACAAGTACAGAAACTGAGGAAAACAAGGGTTACATTATTTGCCTAGGTTCACAGAGCTAGAATCTGTTGGGTTTAAACTCAGGGCCATATGTGCCCATCACATTCTCCACTGTGCCACTTAGATGCAGGAGACTCAGGTTCTTGTCCCAGCTCTGACAATTAAGCAGTTACTTGATCTTAGTCTAATCATATCAAATGGCAAGCCCTCAGTTTCCTCATCTGTAAAGAGAATGACTAGATCAGGGCTCCTTAGCCTTTTTTGTATTGTGGGCCACTTCTGCCACTCTGGTGAACCCCTTGTTGAGATAAAGTTTTTAAAAATAAGTGAAATACATATGATTGCAAAGGAAACTGATTATGTTAAAATAAAATTATCAAAAAAATTTTTTTTTCAATAAGTTCAGAGACCTCAGGTTAAGTTCCCCTCAATTAAAGGGTCCCTAAGTTCAACTCTGGCTTTTACATTCTCTATTTCACATTCTACCATGAAAACAGAATGTACATTCCCTGAAGGCTGGGACTGGATTTTTTAAAAATGTTATCTGTATATTAAGTACCTAGAAGAGTTGCATGTACTAGGCACTTAAAAATGCAGGTTGAAATGGGTATGATTCAATGAAGAATTGCAGAGAGACAGAGACAGAGACAGAAAGAGAGAGGGAGAGACACAGAGAGAGAGAGAGAGAGAGGGAGGGAGGAAGGGAGAGACGGAGAGGGAGAGACAGAGGGAGACAAAGAGACAGAGAGAGAGAGAGAGAGAGAGAGTCATCCATTCATTTATTTCTGAAGTCCTTCCTGATCACCCAGTGCCTAGTTATGTGCCCATTACTAATTTGGACTTATTGTGTGTATATTTTGCACATATTCATATCATTTCTGCCAATAGAACGTAGGCTTTTTGTGGCCAAGGATTCTTTCATTTAAGACTCTGTATCCCGAGCAGCACAGAGTTCCTGGCTCATAGGAGGTACATAATGTAACTTTGGGTTTTGATTGGTTTATCCTTCTGGGACTGCTCTCATTTGCTTATAATATACAACCTACAAATCTCTCATTTGGTTCATAAAAAGATCACCAGGGGAATAGAGCTCCAGCCCTGGAGTCAGGAGAACCTGAGTTCAAATTCAGCCTCAGACATAACACTTACTAGTGGTGTGACCTTGGGCAAGACACTTAAACCCAATTGCCCTGCCCTTCTCCCTCCAAAAAAACAAAAAACAAAAAAAACAGAGGACCACAGACTTAGAACTGGAAGCACTTTATAAGTTATTTAGTCCAACCCTCTCCTCATTTTACAAATAAGAAAACAGTGAATTGTCCAAGGTCACATGAGTATGGGTGGCAGAGAAGTGGGATTGGGAGAGATAAGATATGTAGTAGCTAAGTAAATATGATGTATATAGAAAGTTATAGAAAGTAATTAAGACTGAGACAGAGAGACAGTAATACAGAAAAAGACCAGTAATAATTGGAGGGGGACCAGAAAACACAACTACAGAAAGTAGCACCTAAACTATACTTTGAAGAAAGCTAAGCATTCTTTTTTTTTAGTTCTTTCTTTTATTTATTTACTTTTAGTTTACAAGATTCAATTCCACAATCCCTTGAGTTTCAGATTTTCTGCCCTCTTTCCCCCGCCATTGGTGGCATGCAATCATGTATGGGATCTGCAAATACTTTCACACTGTACAACAGTCTGGTTGTATAGAAGGGTTGTAACCAATGAGCGATCACTGGGAAAAAAGAAGCAAAACCAAACATGAAAAAGGACAATAGCATGTATTGCTTCAGTCTCCATTTAAACTCTAGTCTTTCTAGATCTTTCTCTGAATGTAGATATCTCCTCCCATCCTGAGACTTGTAGAGTTGTCTTTTAGCTATGCATTGTTGAGGAGAGTCCAGTTTATCAAGGCTGGTCATCACACGTACGATGTGTCTGTGATTGAGTACAAATTTTTCCTGGTTCTGCTCTTCTCACTTAGCGTCAGTTTGTATAAGCCTCTCCAGGTAATTATGAAGTCCATCTCCTTCCCATTTCTTATAGCACAATAGTATTCCATTACATTCACATACCATAACTTGTTCAGCCATTCCCCAATTGATGGGCATCCCCTATATTTCCAGTTTTTTGCCACCACAAAGAGAGCTGC
>CM053583.1:400608160-400648895 GCA_028627135.1 Pseudochirops cupreus | reverse complement strand
CTTTCATTTAAAAAAAATTCAGTTTTATTTTCAGTTCTGAATTCTTCCCCTCCCCGCCTCCCTTTTCTTCACCATCTGTAGAGAGAGGAAGAAGAACAAAGCGCCTTACAAATGTGTACAGTAAAGCTAAGCAAATTTCTACATGGACCATACCCCTCACCCCCCCAAAAAGTCTTAAGCTAGACTCTGAGTCCATTAACTCTCTATCTGGAGGTAGGTAACCTGTTTTATCATGAGTCCTCGGGCATCGTGGTTTGTCATCAGAGCTATGGAGTCTTTGAAAGTTGTTTGTCTTTACAATCTTCTTGTTATTATATAATTGCTCTCCAGGTTCTACTCACTTCACTTTGTATCAGTTCATACATGTCATTATTGGTTTCTCTGAAACCATCTTCTTCAATTGGCATTCTCATAAAATGCTAAATCCAATGGCCTTTCCCTCACTTCTCAACCATCTTGACCTCTTTGCTGCTTTGGACTCTGTCAATCACTCTTCTCCTTGATGCTCTCCTTTCCCTAGGTTTCTGTGACTCTGCTCTGTCCTGGCTCTCTTCATGCTTGTCAGATGGTGTGTTCTTGGTTTCTTTTCTTAGATCTTTATACAAGTCACCAACACTAATTCTGGAAATACCCCAGGGTTCTGTACCAAGTCCCCTTTTCTTCTGTCTCTATACTATGTTGATTGGTGATCTCATCAACTTCCAAAGATTCAACTATAATCTCCATGCTAGTGATTCTCCAATGCATTTATTCAGTACATGTTGGAGGAGAGACTTGAACTCAGGTCTTTCTGGTTCTGAGGTCAGCTCTCTACTACATCATGCCGTCTCTTGCCTCAAATAAAGTAATATGAGTTGGTTATCAATTTCCCCATCCTGCACACAAGGGGGCAGCATAAGGAATAAATCCCATTTTATTCTGGATTATTTGGGTGGGGAACCTGGGAAGTCCCTCTCCCATGGTGCCATTCATTCTAGCTGACTCAATAAATCATTTTTCTTTATTACAGTACTCACTTTCACTATTTAAAATTTGAGTCTCTCTCAGCCTTCCTACCCAAATTGCTACTTTCCCTGGTGAAAATATTTTAAAATGGAAAAGTGCTACTGACTTAAATCCTCATTAAATGAAACCACTCATTTGCATTTCCCAGAGTAGATCATTATTTGTGCATAATGTTACTAATGATATGAAGCCCGAAACTCACATAATTCATCCTGAAGCACATGTCACCCCATCCTTTCTTTGCCCAATAAAAGTGATCTTGTTGAAATTAGAAAAGAATTTTGGAGAATAAGCATGATGAAAAAATAGTATATTGAATCAGTTTTCAGCCACCGACATTCATCTTTGTAGGTGTTAACCCATGTAGAAGTGAGGAGTTTTTCAATTTTATAAATAAAAATACTGTGCATTACCTTCCTTATCTGGAGGGCCTATCTCTATTTCATTTTAGATGTATGACTTAGTTCTTTCCCCTTAGCCAAGATAGTACGTTTCCATTTTTTTTTTTTTTTTGCAGGGAATGTATAAGAATTTTATGACATGTTTCACTGGAATGGAATAGCTTCACTTCAGATATACTCCATCTTCAAGGCAGGGGCTGGTCCTTAGACAGATGCATCAAATATTAACCTGGTGCTATACTTCCCTTCAGTGACTGTGTAAATCTTGGTGACAGATAATATGTGAAGCTGCATTCAGTCAGGGCCCTCCAATTGAACCCTTTGGGAATTTCCATTCAAGGGGACAGGGGAGACTAGATTAATAGAAAGAAAACCAACATTGAAAGTGATGAGACCTCTGATCAATGCAATGACGTTAGAGACTAAGAGCATGCTTTCCTCCTGTCCCAAAAGGTGGTTGAACCACAGGTGTGGAGTGGGTTGTGATGCTGGCTTAATCATCAATACGTTTTTATGAAATGCCTGCTATATGCCAGTCACTAGAGACAGACAGAAAAAGAATCAGTCTCTACCTTCAAGGAACTTGTTGTCTATGCTGGAAATGGATAAAAAGATTGGTCAGCTCAACTCTCCATCTTTGTTATAAGGCAAGGGTCTATAAAGGGTGGGGACTCATTGAGAAGTAGTCAGTGATGTTTAAAAAAAATCGGTGAGTTATTTATTTAAAAAATTGAAAAGACAGAGATAAGATAGTAGTAAAAAAAAAATAACTATACTAGGTATCCCAGATTTTGGTGTCCCAAAAGTCTTACAGCAAGTTTAAATTATTAAAGCTTTTGGGACCCTGTATGTAATGCTTTAAAGTCTGTGAAGCACTTTATGTAGATTATACTGTGTGACTTTGGGTAAGTCACTTGCTACCTAGGCCTCAGTTTGCTCCTTTGTAAAATGAGGAGGGTTAGACTAGATGGCCAAAAAGGATTCTCTTTTTTATCTCTAGCTACAATCTTGTGTTCCCCCATTTGAATTCCCCAACATCCCTCTGAAGTATATGTTACGTGGATTGTCATCTTATTTTATCTAGGAGAAAATGAGTTTGGAGTGGCTGAATGACCTCTCCAGGGTCTCATGGTTAGTGCATGTCTGAGTTAATATTTGAACTGAGGGCTTCCAACTCTAAGCCTTTCTCTGTGTGCACTCTACCACATTTCGTAGTTGTAGCCCTCTCATGACTATTTGGCCCCACTGCCCCCATAACAAAACAGGCCTTTAGTCGAGGTTTGTATGTGTCATGGAAACACAGTAGAGCTATAAAATCATTGTTTGCCAAACTTACTTTTCTATTTTGAAATGGATTCTTTAGATAATTAAAAAAAATGTTTTTGACATATACATGGAACTTTTTTTTTTTGGAAAATAATACTTTATTTTTCCAATTACATGTAAAGATAGTTTTCATTTTTCATTTCAAATTTCTCTCCCTCCCTCTCCTCCCGCCTCCCCACAAGGGCAAGCAATCTGATACAGGTTATACATGTGCAATCACATTAAACATATTTCCACATTAGTCATGTTGTGAAAGAAAAATCAGAACAAAAGGGCAAAACCACGAGAAAGAGAACAAAAACAAAGTGAAAATAGATTGCTTCAATCTGCATTCACACTCCATAGTTCTTTCTCTGGATGTGGATGGCATTTTCCATCATGAATCTTTTGGAGTTGTCATGGATCGTTGTATTGCTAAGAAGAACTAATTCTGTCATAGTTGATAATCGCACAATGTTGCTATTACTATGTATAATGTTTTCCTGGTTCTGCTCACTTCACTTGGCATCAGTTCATATAAGTCTTTCCAGGTTTTTCTTAAATCTGCCTGGTCATCACTTCTTATAGTACAATAGTATTCTTATAGTACAGTAGTATTCAATTCATATACCACAACACATTCAACCATTCCCCAATTGATGAGCATGCCCTCAATTTCCAATTCTTTGCCACCACAAAAGGAGTGGCTATAAATATTTTCATACATGTAGGTACCTACAAGGAAGATGAAGAATTCAGTAATCCCATGAAGGTGTGGGAAAACTGGCCCAAGGACTCCAAGCTGGAGATGAATGTTTTAGAGACCCTGCAGTAGTTGAAGGAGATACTCACCAGGTTAATGTGGATTTGAAGTGATGTTACAGCAGCACCCACTGTCTGGTTGTCAGAGGAGAAGAGCCAGTGAGAGCAGGAGAAGGAGCAAAAAGAAATGGAGGCCATGATGGGACAGGCTGGGAGATGGCGACTGATTGAAGACTCTGCCTCTGATGAACAGTCCACCTTTCCAGCTGTCCATTCAGGTCAACCTCACTGCCATCTTAGAGGAGGTCCCAAAGCTAAAAAAGCAGATAGTGGAGAGCTGGGAGTGGGGTATGGATACACTGGGGAGCAAAGCTGGTGGGTCTGGTTGTGGCAAAGGAGGCTGTCCCAAGACTTCACCTCAGCAATGGGCATGCGGTCATGTCCTTGCCCTTGCAGACAGAGCTCAAAATTTGAAGGAGGTGGATACATTGAGTAGGATACTCAATGCCTTGGCCCAGAGCCAGCTGGGATTGTAATCGGACAGTGAAGATAGTAGCAACAACAGCTGAAGCTTCAGCCCTTCCCCTTGGATGTAGGCCCCAGGCCCTTAAGTTCCCTGCTCAGTGGGGCCTGACCATGAAGCCAGGCTGAAATGAGTTTATTTCTTTGTTCCAGGAGCTCAGCAATGTGAAGAGGAAGATTGGGATGGGACAGGCTCCATCCAGTGAACTCAATGTGCTTTCCTCATGGACTGCTCTTCCACTCTTCTCCTCTCCCTTCCCCTCCCCTCCCCTCCCCTCCTTGTCTCCATAGTCTCAGTAGGATTCAATGTTGTGGCATACTCTTCCATCTTTAGAGAGTGGCAACTGAGGCCCTTGGCTAGGGCCCTCCAAACTAGTAGGGATGGACTCCAGAAGATACTGGGACCCAACCCTGCTTCCTTTGGATGTGTGTCCCTCGTCAGACTCAGGTGACTGGAGGAGAGTCACTGGAGAAGCAGAGAATTCCCTCTTGCCATCCCTAGACCTTCAGGGCCTTTTCCCCTGACAGGGCTAAAATTCATTGATCTCTTTTGCTGCTGTGTCAATCATCACATGCCACATAGGATGGCACTTTTCATCAGCATCCAGTGTTAACTTAGCATGTCATAGGTTTGTCTTCCCCCAGCCCTACACTGGGACTATCTGATGGTACTTGGACCTTTGGGAATTGAATACAGGATATATGATGCCTTATCACAATGGCCATCTTCTTTTTCCTTCTACCTCCTGCCTCAGACCTAAGCACCAGATGGAGTGGATTCCAAAGTCAATAGTGCTGCTACTGGCCAGATTAGGCCAACCCAGAGGCTGTCCCCACCCCAACCTCCTGCCATCCCCATCTGATTTGTTTCTACAAGTCATTATCTTAAACCAAATAAAGGAAACCAAATGGACTAAAAAAAAATCTGAAGAGAAATACCAAGTGGAAATTCACTGGCTTAGAAAAAATCCCAACAAAAATATTTTTTGCCAGCTCATTCCATAATGAAGCCAAAAGAAATAGGTCTTTTACTTGTCAGGATTTTCAGAGGATGGCACCTGAATGGATTTGGGTGACTTAGGCTGCCTCCAGGATGAGCCGGTTGTTATTATTCAGATTATGTCAGAGAGAGAGAATGCTCATGATCACAGGAAACATGCCTGGTTATAAGTTATTAATGCCAAAACAAAAGATACAGAGAAGACATGTGCTGACCCAGAGCATAGCCCCACATGTATTTTTTTTGTGGGGGGAGAGTTGTTTTTATTTGTAAGTTAATTTTTTTTGGTTAACAAAAATCTATTTTCTCTCCTTCCCATCTCCTCCTCCATAAAGAAAATAACCCTTCTGCCAAATATCTAATTTAACCAAATGATGTAACACTTAGCACAATTCCTGGCACATGGTAGGTACTTAATGCTCATTCCTTTCCTTCCCCCCTTAACCAAATAAGGATGGTCATATAAAATAAATTTCGGCATTGGCCGTGTAATCTATGTATTATTCTGCACCTGAAGTCTATCACTTCTCTCTCAGGTAGTGATAGCTCCTTAGGGATTCAGGTTTCTTTTGCTTCCATCCAGATCATGCCACATGAGACCCCACCAGTAGCTAGTCTGTTTGGCTAATACTTCTGCCTAATCTAAGTGGATCCTGAATGGTGGTGCTTGGAGGTGCGGACAGGATTCAACTCTGGGAAACAATGGGATCTGACAGCCTTTCAGATGTAACAATACAGAGTAAACACAACCTCAAGAACCTTTGAATAGCCTTGTCATGAGTAAGCCAGGTAAGATGCCCACTAGGATGTTACAGGGATGTTACACAGGGATGCTCAGTGCTTACAAACTCAAAGGGCTTCTGGTTTTTTTGGCTTTTTGGTGGGGAAAGAAGAAGCCTGGTCCAAGCAGACTTCCTTAGGAATTTACTCTTTTTCCTTAATCATCTTTGGAAATACATAGTAATAGTATTTCTGGGTCAAAGAGTATAGGCAGTTTAAAGACTCTTTGGACGTAATTCCAGATTGCTCTCCAAAATGTTTGAATGAGTTCACCATTCCACCAACAATGGATTAGTGTGCCAATTTTTCCACATCTCCTTCAACATTTGTCGCTTTCTCCTTGAATCATTTTAGCCTGTCTGATAGGTGTACAAAGACATCTCAAGGTAGTTTTAATTTGCATTTCTCTAATCAATAATGATTTAGAGCATTTTTCATAGGACCTTGAATTGTTTTCATTTCTTTTTTAGAAAACTGCCTGTTCATATGCTTTGACCATTCATCAATTGTGGAATGACTCATCTTCTTATATATTTGACAAAGTTCTTTATTTATTTAAGATAGGAGACCTTTATCTGAGAAAGTGTCTATAAATCCCCCCAACCCAATTTTCTGCTTTTCCTTTTGATCTTGGATATATTTATTTGTACAAACCCTTTTTAATTTAATATAATCAAAATTATCTATATTATGCCCAACTTTGCTCTCTGTCTTTTGTTTATTAGTAAATTGTTTGCTTATCCTTAAGTCTGATGAGTAACATATTCCATGTTCTTCTACTTTTCTTGTAATCTCTCCTTATGTCTAGGTCATATATCCATTTTGACCTTATCTTAATAAATGGAGGAAAATATTGGGAACTGCAGGGATGCCCCTCAGTCCGGGAATGACTGAACTAGTTGTGGTATCTGATTGTGATATAATACTACTGTGCTATAAGAAATGATGAGCTTGATGAGCTTGGAATAACATGGTTAGGCTTGCACAAAACAAGGAAGAGTGAAATGAGCAGAATCAAGAGAACGCTGTATACAATAATAACAATTTTATTTTAAGAACGACTGAGTGAATAAGTCATTCGGGCTAGTGTGAATACCCAAATTAACTATAAAGG
This sequence comes from Pseudochirops cupreus, assembly GCA_028627135.1. Lineage (NCBI taxonomy): Eukaryota > Metazoa > Chordata > Mammalia > Diprotodontia > Pseudocheiridae > Pseudochirops > Pseudochirops cupreus. The sequence continues at coordinate 400,642,006 of CM053583.1, read as the reverse complement.
ACATATGAAGAAAGACACTACCTGCACCCGGATAAATAGAGGTATAGAATATTTTACATATATGTATGTATATACATATGTATGTATGTATGTATATCTGTCTATGTCTATGTGTGTTTGTGTGTATGTATGTATATGTATACCCATTTCTGTCTAATGGTAACCATCTCTGGAGTGGAAAGAAAAAAAATAAAAAGGAATTTATTCTTACTACAATTTCTCCATTTAACCAAGTTGCACAAATTTTTTTTTTTGTCTTTTTTTGGAGGAGGGAAGGCAGGGAAGTTGGGGTTAAGTGACTTGCCCAAGGTCACACAGCCAGTAAGTGTTAAGTGTCTGAGGCAGGATTTGAACTCAGGCCCTCCTGACTCCAGGGCCGGTGCTCTATTCACTTCACCACCCAGCCATCCCAAGTTACACAGATGTTACAAGAATGAGTGATGTGTAAGTGTATACACGCATGTATACATATATATCACACACATGCATGGTATATATATTCAGAATTGTAATTATAATAATAGCTATCACTTATATAGCATTTTAAAGTTTGCAAAGCATTTTCTCATGTTGTCCTCACAACAGCATTGGGAGGTAGATGCCAGTATTATATTTCACAAATGAGGAAAGGGAGAGAGAGAGAGACAGACAGAAACAGAGACAGAGAGACCAATAGAGAGAGAGAGAGACAGAGAGAGACAGAGACTGATTTTTCCAGGGTCACACAGACAATAATGAGTCTGAGGCCAGATGTGGACTCAGGTCTTCCTGACCCTACACCCAGTACTCTATCCACCAGGCCCAAACTATGCTCTCCCTTACATACAAAAATTATTCTACTGATCCAATCCTACCAATAAAGCATACACTAGTTTTGAGTTGGAGAAGATAAACTGGATTAGGATTGAGGAGACCTGGGCAAAGCATTTAACCTCTCTGAGACTCAGCTTCTTAATCTGTAAAGTGGGGAGGTTGGGTACAGCCCCTTTCTAGGCCTTTTTTGGTCTAACAGCCTCTGACTTACCTTTTGTTACAGTGCTAAGACTTAGACCTGACTTGACATTCCTCTGATGCTTTATTCCCTGCGTAACCTTCTTCTGTCTGTCTCTCAGTTCCTTCATCTGCAGAATGAGGGACTGGACTAAATGGTCTTTGAGATGCACCCTAGTGCTAGGATCCATCTGTATTAGGCTTGCTCCGATTCCACCTCCCACTCCAACCAGTACAACTGACTTTGAACCCTCAAGCCCTCTCTCTCCTTCCTCCTCCTTCCTGCCTCTGATACAATTAAAAAAATGTATAAACAACCAAATTAGCCCCCCTTTTTTTACCAAGTGCCTTTCCAGAGCAGTATCTGTTCATCAGTGATTACCTTTAACTTGGGTTACATGATACGCCAGCCATTGTTACTAGGAGAATTCTGTTGCCTCCCTTCATTTACATTGTTATAGTCATTGTCACAATCATTCTTTTGACTTGTTTCTTTTCACTTCCCACAAGGCTTCTCATGTTCCTTCAGATTCTTCCTATTTGTCATGCATTATGAGGCAATAATGTTCCATTACATTCGTCTGCCATAATTTCTTCAGCCTTTCTCCCATTTGTTGGTTGATATATTTGTTTCTAACTTTTTCATAAACCATACATAATGCTTTTCTGTGCATTTTTGTACATATGCCCCCTTTTTCCTGTTAATAACTTTTTTTTGAGAGATAGTTTCAATTATAGGATCTTTGAGCCAAAGGATATGAATGTTACTTCCCTTGCATCATCCCAAATTTTGTGCACAGCAGTTGTATTATTTACAATTCAACTAGCAGTGAAATGGTCTCCTTATTTTGCCAGGGTTTTCAGACAATGAGATTTCTCAGTTGGGGGCACCTTTCCTGGTTAGATGGGTATCATCTCTGGGGTGTTTTAGATTGAATTGCTTTTTTCAAGTGGTTTTTCGCTAACCCTTATTCTTTTCAAAACTAGCAATATCCTTTGACTACCAGTCTACTGAGAAATGGCTTTTAAGAGTATATGTTTTGAAAATGAGGTACCATCTCTCACGTATCAGATTAACTAATGGGACAGAGAAGGAACATGATAAATGTTGAAGAAGATGTGGGAAAATTGGGACAGTAATGCACTGTTGGTAGAGTTGTGAACTGATCCAACCATTATGGAGAGCACTTTGGAACTAGGCCTTAAGAACAATCAAGCTGTGTACCTTTTGAGCCATCAATACCACTATTAGGTCTGTAACCCAAAGAGATCATAAAAAAGGGAAAGGAACCTATGTGTACATAAATAATTATAGCAGCTCTTTTTGTGGTAGCAAGGAATTAAAAATTGAGGGAATGCTCATCAGTAGGTGAATGGATGAACAAGTTGTGGTATATGAATGTAATGGAATACTATTTTACTAGAAATACTAGAAATGATGAGCAGGCAGATTTCACAAAAAACCTAGGAGGACTTACATGAACTGATTCTGAGTGAGGTGAGCAGAACCAGGAGAGCATTGTATACAGTAACAGCAACATTATGTGATGATCAGCTATGACAGAATTAGCTCTTCTCAGCAATACAATGATCCAAGACAATTCCAAAAGACTTGTAATGGAAAATACTATCCATATCCAGAGAAAGAACTATGGAGTCTGAATGCAGATTGAAGCATTCACTTTTTTTTTTCTCCTTGTGGTTTTTCCCTTTTGTTCTGTTTCTTTTTTCATGAGATGACTAATGTTGAAATATGTTTTGATGTGATTGCACATGTATAACCTGTATCAGATTGTTTTCCTTCTTAGGGAGGAGGGAAGAAGAAAAATTTGGAACTTAAAATCTTGTAAAAATGAATGTTGACAAATATCTTTACCTGTAATTGGAAACATAAAACATTTACAAAAAAGAGCATATCTTTTATTCATTCTCTTTCAATTTTGTGCTAGAATATTATTAGAGATATGTGACACAGAGATTATTTCCCCAATCTATACCATTTCTTTTCATTCCAGCTGTAACGATTCCTGTAAAAGCTTTCAATTTTTAAGGTAATGTAGATTTCTCTTTTTATAATCTTTTCTAACCCATCTCTAGTTATAGTTTTCCTCTCTCCATAAATGTAAATAATAAAACGTGTTCTACTCTTTTTTTTAGTGGTATGATTTTAAAAAATTTTTGTGTTATTTATCTATTTGGGATTTATCATCATGTAAGGTATAAGGAGGCAGCTAGGTGTTACAGTGGATAAAGTGCTGGGCCTGGGGTCTGGAATACTCATCTTTATGAGTTCAAATCCAGCTTCAGACACTTACTAGCTGTGTGACCCTGGGGAAGTCACTTCACCCTGTTTGCCTCAGTTTCCTCATCTATAAAATGAGCTGGAGAAGGAAGTGGCAAAACTATCCCAGTATCTTTTTTTTCCCTTTTTTTCACTCCAGTATCTTTGCCAAGAAAACATCTGTGTATCTGTGATCTCATTTTTGTGGGTCCTTCCTCCCGCAGTACGTGTTGCAACCTATTCACATCTTGTCATTATATATCCCCATTGTCCATGACTTCCCATGATGCATCTTCCACAGAGGGCACACCCTAAAAGCTAGGAGCGTTCCATTGGAATTCTTGTCACTGGTAATTTTGCCACACCTGGGTTGTCTACTATTCTTTCTTCTTGCTGTGATGTTCTGTCCCTCTTCTTCCATATGCTTATTTCTTTGATGAATCCCGATGACCACTTTTTGGTTCTCAATTCGTTGTTGAAAGGTGGCCTAGTGGATAGAGTGCTAGGGTTGGAGATGAGAAATTCTGAGTTAAAATCCTGTATTTGACACATATTGGTTGTGAGAACATCATGTAACTGCTCTGTGCCTCAGTTTCCCCATATGTAGAGTGAGGGGGAGTGCTCTAGTTGACTTCCAAGGTCCTTTCTGTCTTGGGACTGATGATCTTCTGTTATGCTATGGCCTTCTCATATCTACTCAATGCCTTGCTCTTAAGAATGTTTGTCAAATTAAATTTAATGAAGGAATCAAACCTTTAATATATGAACTAATAAGAGAAGGAGATGAGAAATGGGCATTTGGCACATAAAGGCATGGCATCACTGAATTTTGGAGCCAGAAGGAACGTCAGAGGCGAACCCATCCATATGCTTCCCTCTGTAGCCAATCAGCCTGACAACAGTCATCTAGCTTTTCTTAAAGACAGTATGTGAGAGAGACCCCCACCTCCCCCCAGTCTCAAGGTCATCCATTCCACTCAGGCCCAGGGCTCATTGCAAGGAAGTTTTTTATAACATTGAGTCTAAATTTGCGTCTCTGGGACTTCCACCTATTGTCTACAGTTCTGCCCCCTGGAGCCAAACGGACCCAGTTGAGTTCCTTTTTTAAAAGTTAAAGCACTTCAACTACCTGGAGACAACTCTGCTGGCCCCAAACTAAACATGCCCAATGCCTTCAGCTTATCCTTAGAAAGTCCTTCATGGTCACTCCTCAACATTCTCCTGAAATGGTACTTGCTGGAGTCAAAAACAGACTTTTCTCTTTTGTCCACCAATGGCATCATGGGTAGCAAGCTGGCCCCAGAGAGCCCTGGGTCCAGGTCCTAGCTCTGCCACATAAGAGCTGTGTGAGAAATTCTGAGTTAAAATCCTGTATTTGATGCATATTGGTTGTGAGAACAGCATCTAACTTCTCTGTGCCTGGGGCGGCTAGGTGGCACAGTGAACAGAGCACCAGCTCTGGAGTCAGGAGGACCTGAGTCCAAATCCAGCTCCAGACACTTAACACAAAAACTAGCTGTGTGACCTTGGGCAAATCACTTGACCCCAATTGCCCTCCAAAAAGCAAAAAAAAAAAAAATTAAAAAAATAATAACTTCTCTGTGCCTCAGTTTCCTCATATGTTGAGTGAGGGGGAGTGCTCTAGTTGACTTCCAAGGTTCTTCCATCTTGAGATTTATGATCTTCTGTTATGATGTGTCCTGCTCATATCTACTTAATGCCTTGCTCTTAAGAATGTCAAATCAAATTTAATGAAGGAATCAAACCTTTTATATATAAACTGTCTGTGACTTCCCATGATGCATCTTCCACAGGGGGCACACCCTAAAAGCTAGGAGCCTTCCGTTGGAATTCTTGTCACTGGTAATGTTGCCACACCTGGGTTGTCCACTACTCTTTATTGGACAGGTCACCTCTCAGTGGCCCAGGTGACCTGCTAAGAATCTAGGTTACAGAGAAGATTCCAATCTTCCTGATAGAGGAAGGTCCCAGATAAAACTATGAGTTAAAAAACAAAACAAAACAGGACAAGCCTTCTTAGATCCCTGTAGCAGTTTAGCTGCTCATAGTATTCTCAAACTGGAAGGAACCTTGAAATCATCTAGTATAGTCCCCTTATTTTTAATAGTAAGAGCCCACATTTATATAGCCCTTTAAAGCTTGCAAAGTGCTTAACAAATGTCATCTCTGGGGAAGGAGAGGCTATTATTATCCCCATCTTACAGAAGAGAAACTGAGGCAGACAGAAGTTAACTGACTTGTCCAGGTTCACACAATTAATAAGTTCCTAAGGCTTGATTTGAACTTAGCTCTTCTGCCTCCAGTTGGGGTGTGTGTGGGAGCCTGCTCATCTGAGTTGCTGAGAACCACCAGTGGTTAAATTCACGCTCCTCAAATGCTCCTAGTCAGGCTTGATTTATTGATTGTCTAGACTTAAGACAGGACATCTAGGTGGTGCAGTGGATACAGTGCTGGCCCTAGACTTCTTATATTTCTATTTATCTGTTTAAAATTTATTATTCTGTAAGGTGTAAGGGGGAAGCTAAATGGTGTATGGAATAAAGCACCAAGTATGGAGTCAGGAATACTTATCTCCCTGAGTTCCAGTCCAGTCTCAGAATCTTACTTGCTCTGTGACCTTAGTCACTTAGCTCTGTTTGCCTCAGTTTCCCCATGTGTAAAATGAGCTGGAGAAGGAAATGGCAAACCACTCCAGTATCTTTGCCAAGAAATAGGATCGCATGACTAACTTTGATAGATGGGGCTCCTCTCAGCAATGCAAGGTTCTAAGACTCCTGATGGAAAGGGCTTCCCACATCCAGAGAAAGAACTACAGAGTCTGAGTGCAGATGGAAGCAAACTACTCGCTCTCTTTCTTTTTTGTTTTGTTCCTTCTTTCTCATTGTTTACTCTATTGGTTTTAATTCTTCTTTACAACTTGACTAATGTTTAATGTGAAGGTACTTGTAGAGCTTATATCTGATTGCATGCCGCCATGGTGGGGGGAAGGGGAAGGAGAGGGAAGAGGAGAAAATTTGGAGCTCAAGGGATTGTGGAACTGAATGTCGTAAACTAAAAATAAATTTTAAAAAAATTAAAAAAAAGAAATAGGATCACAAAGAGTCAGACATGACAGAAAGAACTCAACAAACTTAAGAAAATGATGAACATATTAATACTGTACATTAAGCTTGAAAGTGTAGCAGTGCTTCCTTTATTATTTTTTTCAGAGAGATGGTTGTTAAATATTTACTACCGTACAACTGCTCCAAGAATAACCCTATCTGCTGCTACAATCTAGCTGCCTCTTATGCAGAGAGGGAAGCCAAGACTGGGAATGGGAGAAAGCTGAGCCTACCTTGAACAGCCCAGCACCAGGTGAGACATTTCCATTCCTCCCCTGGAGCTAACAAAGAGCCTCATGGCTCTGCTTTATCTCCCTTGGCAATTCTCTCATGCTGGGCTGTGGATGTGGCCCCATGGTCTTTTGGCTCCTTTTCCTACAGCTAGGCCTTTGAGAAGGTAATTATACTTTATGTTAAGAAGCATTTAATTATATCTCCCCTTAAATCCATGACTATAACTGTGCATTATATGAGGTGTAGAAAGGAGGGGGGAGAAAAAGAGGTCAGGCATGTGGAGTCCTGAGTGCCTATTATGCCCAGTGGTTATTTTGGAAGGGATTACAAAGCAAAATTGGAAGTCGATTTGGGGAACATGTGAAATGCATGACCGTGAGTGTTTACCTCCGTTAGTGGTGCACTTTTTAAGGCCATGCACATTATGTGCATGAAATTATAGTACTTTCTTTGGGATGCTTTTTAATTCAGCAAAGCAGAAATGGAATTAGCAGTTCTGGTTTGGGGCAGTGCTGTTACTAAGACACAGCAACCTGGATTTTGCACCAGGGCACCCAATTTTGAGGGCACCGGTAGCTCTTGCTGTCCTAAAGCAGGGTAGAAACAGCTGAGTTCAACTCCTAGTTAGTAGAATGCACTCCTTCCCCAACTCATCTTTTTAGGATATGTTATTTCCTTCAAGATCAAGATGGACCTTAAGCGGCATCATCTACATGAAGATTTTCTTGATCCCAACTACCTGCTAGTGTCTCCCTTGCCATAATCCCTTTGCTTCCAATTTTGTTTCTATTTTCTCTCTTTCCTTTAACCTTCTCCTCTCCTCCCTGTTCCCTATTCCCTCTTCTTCTCTCCTCTCCTCACCTCTCCCTCCCTTCTCTTCTCCCTTTCCCTCACCTCTCCTCTTTCTTTCTCTGTCTCTCTCCCCCCTTTTCTCTCCTTCCTTTCTCTCTCTCTCATTTTTCTCTTTTTCCCCCTCTCTTTCTCTCTTCCCCTTTGTCACTGTCTCCCTGTCTCAATCTCTCAGTCCTTCTCATCTTTCCTGAAAGAATGAATTCCTTACCTTACGTCAAGCACTGTGCTCCAAACAAATAGGAAAATTATATATACAGTTCTTGCTCTTAGTTTGCTTATCTGTAGAGTGGGGGTGACCTCTCAAGTCCCTTTCAGCTTGAGCTGTGCTCACAATTTAAGTAGTTTCCATCCTAATTGTAGGGGGTAACAGGCAAGAGAAGGGAGCAGTCACAGAAGAAATGACAAGACCTGGAGCTTCTTAGGAATGTAAACTCCTTGAGGGCAAGGATCCGGTAACTTCTGCCTTTGCAACTCCAGTCCTGGCCCAGTGACTGGAGTCCAAAGTCAGCCTTCCATAAATGCTTGTTGATGGACTGAAACAGGAGGCCACCAGATACTGCATTTCCTCCACATGTCACCCTTGCCCCCCATGGGAATCTCTTCTCCTTTGAGATGTTTTGGGCTGCTGACAGTGGGGGGAAATGCTCTCCCCTCCTCCCACCCTTTGGATTTCTGATGTTTCTTCCCACCAGCTGCCCATTCTTTTTGAAAGCACAGTTTGGGGATCATTATTTAACACGTTTCTCTTTCCACATATGTATTGTAGCCTTTCTATTTCTTATATCTGGTCACAATTCATTTTCTGGATACATGAATCATATTCAGTTTTTAATGGAGTAGAGCAAAAAAGTACTCTTACCCCATCTAAAAAATGGTCCTTACTGACTGAGTTCATTTGAACCATGCTGGGGGCATAAAAGCTGTCCCACTTGTGAGCTGCTGGGAGGACAAAAAAAGAGAGTATGTAAGAAGGTGGTTTGGATGGTGGGAGATGCTGTTGAAAAGTAAAGTACCTCTTCCTGATCCTCAAGGACATTTGCTCTGGAGTCAGGAGACCTACTTCTGATGCTTACTACTTGTGTGACCTTGGACAAGTCACTTCACCTTGATGGATCTCAGTTGCCTTATCTGTAAAATGGGGTAGTTGGACCAGAGGGCCTGTGAGGTCCAGTAGTTTTTCTGTATGATACAATGACCCAGGTGGTTTTAAAAAATTTGCTCAGAACAGACAAGGGCCTGACTTTGAGAATGGCCCTGTCTGTCCGCCACATCTGTCTTCCTTTTCATCTGTTTTAGAAGTTTCATTTGACCCAGACTGAAATAATTGCAGTGGGAGTCAGAAACCAGAAGATAAAGAATTCAGTGAGGAGGGACCCCAACGCTTCTGCTAGTCTCTGTCTGAAGGACTCTCTTCTCAAGATTAGACTAGGCAAGAACCAGTTTTAATTGAATTTATTCTAAGTGACTTTTCTGTATCCCTTAAAATATCCTGTCATCAAAACTGCACAAAATACTGCAAAAAGGAAGCAAGCTCTAATTGAAAAGGGACCTCAAAAAATCATCTAATCCAGCTGCCTCATTTTTACAGTGGAAGAAGCTAAGACCCATGAAGAGTGAGGTGACTTACTCAAGGTCCCACAGTTAGTACATGTCAGATGCCCTGTTTAAGCCCACATCCTTTGACTCCTGAGTGAGGCTGCCTCCTACACTGCCCATTCTGGGTGGATGAGAGCCAAACCACAGTGGGGGGGGGGGGAGGCCGCTTCCCAACTCTCATCTATTAGCCTCTTATTACTGCCACTAACTGTTTTTAAAAAATATGGTTTGTAATAAACAACATTAATAACAAATCAATCGAATTTATTTTTTCAATGATTTGCATTTAGATAACTGGAATTCATTCCATAAAACATCATCTTAGCTTATCTTTTACTCCCTTGAGGGCTCCATTGAGAAATTTTGTCTATTTATTCTCACTCATTTTGTCTCTTTGGTAGCAGCACTTAGTCAGTCTTTTAGTTCTGATTTTTTCCCTCTGCATTATTTTATAAAAGGCCTTTCTGTATTTCCTCATATTCTTCATTCTTCTTCATAGAATTATATCACACAGATATATCATAATGACACAGTTCCCTTATTGTTGAACATTTAGGTTATTTTTCAGGTTTTTTTTTCCCAATTACAAAGAATATTGTTGTTAACATCTTTAAGGAAATCTCTTTTCTCCCCTCATCTCCCTTCCCCTCCCCTCCTCTTTCTCTCTCCATCCTTCCCTTCCTCTCCCTTCCCCTCCTTTCCCTCCCTTCCCTTCTTTTCCCCTTCGTTCCCCTCCTCTCCTCTGTCTTACCCAGGCTTTCATACCGCTCTGCCCTATACTTCTTTTGTACTTCTCCACTATATTTTGTCTCCCCCTAATTAAAAGGTAAACTCCTTGAGGGCAAGGACTATCTTGCTTGCTTGTATTTGTATACCTAGTACTTATAGTGCTTGACACATAGTAAGCCTTTAATAAAGGCTTCATCTGTCTATCCATGTCTGTCTATCTATCTGTCCATCCGTCCATCCATCTATCTATCTATCTTTATCTCTATCTATATCTCTATCTATAGCTCTATTTCCTTTCAACAGTTCCAGGATAACTCTCATCTTAACTCTACCTACCACATGAATCTTTCCTAACCCACAGCTGTAACTGTATCACTCCCCTATTTGGAAACTCTCAGTGGCCCCCACTGCATGTTGAACAAAGGCCAAGCTCATTTGCCAAGTTTTTGCTCATGCTACTCCTTAAGTCTGGCGGTCTTGCCTCCCCATCCCTGCCTCCTGAAATCCTACCCATCCATCAGAGCACAGCTCAAATGCCACTGGCTCCACGAAGCGTATTCTGATCCCTGTAATGGCAAGCGATCTCTCCCTCTGATGAATTCTGGGAGGGCTTGGCTGCTAGCTCACCTCTACCTTTGTGTCCAGCCTGGTTTAGGTCCATATCTTCTTTCCTGCTATAGATTTAAACTCTGAGGGTTTATCTGCCTGTATGTCTCTCTTGGTAGCCTGGTTCCTATATGGGGTAGTTATGCAATCAACATCCTTGTCATTGAGTTTTCACAAAAATAATGACTTGTTCCAACAGCAGAATCTGTGCTGATTATTTGTGAGAGGAAATCCTGAGGGGATGATTATTCTACATAGGTATCACTACCAGCAAACATATTTATAGAGTGCCTAGTTAAGGCCAGGCACCAGGAGGGACTATAGAGCTAAAAGTACTTTGTAAACTTCAGAGGACTACAGTCCATGAGAACCATGACTGATGGAAGACTAATATGCCAGACTTGTAGTCAGGAAGATCTTGACTTGAATCCTGCCTCTGAGTCTCCCTAGCTGTGTGACCTTAGGTGAATTACTTTACCTCTCTGTGTCCCTGGGTAACTCTCTAAGATTTGCAAGAGGCTGTGGAGGAGCTTCCTCAAAGAGCACACCATGCCAATGAAATCCCAATTTAAAAATAACAGCAGCAGCAACAGTAATAAACAGTGACTTCCCTCAAGGAGATTACAATTGAGTGTAGAAACATACACCAGTCCCCAGTGTCTAGAGGCCCTTGTATCGATTTTTAAATTTACTATATTTATACATTGTCCCCCTGATAAAGTGTAAGCTCCCTGAGGGCAAGGACTGTTCCCTTTTTGTCTCAGTATCCCCAGTGCCTGGCATCATACCAGATATACTGGTGGTTACCAAATGTTTGTTGACAGACTACCTGATTGATTGACATCAAGGAAGACACATCACTGCAGACAATGTTAATAAAACATTAACAGGAAGTGCAAATGCTTCTGTCTAAGGTTGTCTCCTACCCAATGAAAACAGATAACATTCCCTGCAAGAGGGGATGTTTGTAAGACCACTGGGGTTCTTGAGCCATGGAGCAAAACCTCAAGCAGATCTGAGCACTCCTTGGGATGCCATAGGCTGCTGTTAGGAAGTAGCCCCGTCACTTGGAAACTTGCATGGCAGAGGACCACAGGAATATCAAGGGAATTTCCCAAATGTGGCTCCGAGATGCTATAGAGATTTATTTTTCTAGTAACAAAAATAGTCACTTCCATTCGAAGTCCTAAGGGTAATTATAGCTTCCCAAAGATTCTGAGTCTGGCCAGTATCCGCAGCTGTGACTCCAGCTGGATCCCACGTCATCATCACTGCTGCTTGTCTACCTTATGCCCAGTGAATTCCCTTCAGTTTGCACGCAGAGTACACCATTGTTTCCTGTGAGGGTCCCTGGAAGTGAGCGTTGCATGCTGGGGATACTCACTCAGGATAAAAGCAAACGATGAACAAACCATCGCTAAGAAGAGGAAGAAGCTTTCTTAGCAGCAGGAAAGCAAACAGAAGGACATTCTTAATGACTTCTTTCTTCCATGTTGGTGTTTATTTACAGGCTAGTGGATGTGCCTGAGTGGTGGCGTGCGGGATTGGTCTCTTACCTTCATCTCCCTGAGAGATTTGGGTTTTTGTTCCTGTTCAGAACCAGAACGTGAAATCATGCTTACTTTTGACTTTGAACCAAGCTGCATCAAGACTTTTTTAGAACTGTCTGGACTTAGGGGCTGGCGGCTTCCTTCATTACATTTCCTGGGCTGGGGATAGATTACAAAGGTCACATGAGCAGCAGGAAATACTAGACCCAAAGCTCATTAGGAGTCACTTCATCAACTTGGGCTTGTTTTCCTCATCTGGAAAAGAAGGGGGTTGGGCTCCATGGTCTCTGAGGTGCCTGCCAGCTCTGGAGCTCCAATCCCATGATCTGATTGAATTGCCTGGGACATAGGAAGCATGTAATACATGCTCTGCCATGGTGGCACCGCTATTGGCATCATATTCATGGATAAGAAGTCCTTTCTTTTAATTTCATCCCCGTCATGCTGTTCTCTTTATTTAGAGTGGGGGGCTCATTAGACTGGCTGCTAGATTTAGAGTGAGAGAATCTAGGTTCAAATCTGGTCCTGCTTCTTACTACTATGGGATCTTGGGAAAGTTCCTTCACACTTCTGGGTCTCAGTATCCCCATTAATAAGATAAGGGAGTTGAATTAGATGACCTCCAAAGGTTCTGCCTGATTCTAACACTATTATTCTCCTCTCCTCAAGGGCAGAGACATAACTTGGGATTCTTTTTACCTGGGACAAGTATTATAAGCCACGGCTGGATAAACATGCCCATTTGAAAGAGGGGTGGCGGGCAGAGAGCTTAGGCACTGGCCAGTACTGGAAAGTGGAGCATTATGGGAGGGAGGAAGAGTATGGGAGGGGAAGAAGGGATGAGCTCACCCCAGAACACCAAGTGGCAGATTCCTATTTTAACTAAGTTACTTAAGGACTGTAAATACTGTCAGCACCTTCTAAATGTGGTACCCTTTAAAATAGGCACCCCAGTTGTTGTGCCCTAGTAATAGCCCTGACCAAGGGCCATCTTTCATGATCGAGCTTGATGCCAAAGTCAGCTCTCTTTCCCACTGTCCTATATTTCCTCATTTAAAAAAATCCCCATGTTCAGCAACTAATATCATGAGCCATTCTCTCTGTGGTGAATGTTCTAAGGGCAGGACCCACTATTATGTGAATCAAGAGCATAGCTCCATAGGGTACCATAGTGAGAGCCCTGGAAAAGCTGAGAATTGGGCTTCAAATTCTTCTTCTGTCACTTGCTATCTGAGTGACTTTAGGTAGTTAGGTCATAACCTCTCTGAGGTACAGCTTCTACAGCTATAAAAATGAGGGGAGTGAATGAAATCATGGGTTCTTAAGCTTTTGGGGCCATGGACCCCCTTGGCGGTTTTTGAAGCCTACAGACCCCTACTTGGAATTGTGATTTTTTTTCAAACATTCATAATTGAAGGAAATGATAAATGTCAGTTTGAGGATTTCCCATCCAAGTTTACTAGACAGAGACTCTAAAGTCTCTTGTAGCATATTTCTTTGATTCTTGTGTGCAGTGATTGTTTGCTTTTTTTGTCTTGGTATCTATCACCAATGCCTAGCATGGTGCCTTGCCCATGAGAAATACTTTATAAATACTGACTGGATGGAATTGAATGAGTAACTATGTCAAGCAAAGGACATAAGATGAATCAAAAGAATTTTCCTTCTGGTGGGTGCCATTTGGGTACTTGGATATTGTTCCAAACTTGGTTTTGGTGGCATAAGCCATCCTCAGATATTTGAAGGGTCATCCTATGGAAAAGGGCACTAGGCTCCCTCTGTTGGATTCTACAAGGCAGAGTCAGAAGCAATATGTGAAAAGATACCAGGTTTGACTTAATGTAAGGAAAAACTTAGCAATGAAGGTACCCCAAAGTGGAATGGGCTGCCACTAGAGCCCCCCTCACTTACAGTCTTCAGACAAAGGCTAGCTGAGGGCTAGTTGGACACATCTGGAACTTAGACCAGCAGGTTCTCAAGCTACTTCCATTCTATGACTTTGTGGGTATTTGGTAGGCAAATGTCACTCATCTAGGAACTGTAGAAATTGAACAGAATCTCTTTAGGAGATTAACCAAGAAACCAAAGAACTTATACCACATCATTATTTTCTAAGTTCTTATTTAATTCTTTTCTTTTTTTGAAGTCATATTATTGGACTTTTTTTTTATTATGAGAAAAAGACGTGAGAATCAGAAAGTACTGAGAATGTTTATTCTGGAGAAGAGAAGACTTGGGGAATGGTGATGATGAGAGGTATCTTCAAGTAACTAGAAGAGTTGGACTTGGTCTATTTGGCCTCAGAAGGCAGAATCAGGAACAATGGATAGAAATTGCTAAGAGGTCAGTTTTAGTTTAATGTAAGGAAAAATCTTTCTACCACTGAAAGTTAACCCCAAAGTGGAATGGACAGCTTCAGGGAAGAGACACTGAAAAGGCTGGGTGTTTTGTCAAGGGCATCCTTTTGGGGGGATGGGTTGGGCTGGATGGTCGAGCTTTGAAACCCACTGAGTTTTTTAAGCACAACTTTATTTTAACTGTTTGTGGGGTTAAGCAGGAAGAGCTGCTGAGAAACGAATGATGTGGACAGATGGAAGAAGAGTCGAAGGGAGCAGAAGAAATTACTCCCAGGTTCTTAGTAGGATCATTTAAACTGCTGTTCTTGTTGTTCAGTCATGTCTCACTCTTTGTGACCCCATGGGGGGTTGGGAGCAAGAGGGAATCGAAAACACTTGGGGTTTTATTTATTTATCTATTTTTTTTCATTTGGGGTTTTCTTGGCAAAGATATTGGAGTGGTTTGCCATTTCCTTTTCCAGCTCATTTTACAAATGAGGAAACTGAGGCCAACAGTGTTAAGTGACTTGCCCAGGATCATGTGGCCAGTAAATGTCTGAAGCTAGATTTAAACTCAGGAAGCTGAGTGTTCCTGACTTCAGGTCCAGCACTCTATCCACTGCTCCACCTAGTTGCCTAACATTCAGAGGGTAGAGAATATTAAGCCAGGAGAAAAGAAAATGCCAGTCTTCTAGCAAGTGAGGGTCATCTCCCCTGGGAGAACCAAAGGGAAGGTAATGAGATTAAATAACAGCAGGAGGGTTTTCAATTTGATTTTAGGGAAGTTCTTGATAACAGGACTTGCTAAACAATAGACCCGCTTACTCTGGGAGGACCCCGCCCCCATCTATAAAAATAGGGTTACTTTGGTCTATAGTTCTCACCCTCCCTCCAGAGGCCCCTTTCAAGCCCTCTCTTTATAGATTTCAGGAATTCTTTGGAGTGAATCTGGCAAATCTTTGAAAAAGATCATGCTTGGAGCAACTGCATCTACCCAAGAGTGGCATGCCTTACCTTAGCTAAAGTGAAGCTTGGGCATTCTTTTCCTGCTTGGTACTTCAGTAGTAATAAAGATACTGTACATTGTGTTGTAGTATGAGTGACAAGAGGGGGATGGAAGTTGTAAAGCTTATTAGGCTCTCAAGTGTTGAGGCTATGGGTTGGACTAGCAGGGAAGGGGTTCCTGCAGCCTCCAGGCCACCTGTGGCCCTTTAGGTCCTCAAGTGCAGCCTTTGACTGAATCTAAATTCCACAGATAATGGCCACACTTGAAGACTTAGAGGGCTACATGTGGCCTTGAGGCCAGAGGTTCCCCCACCCTGGTTAGAGCGTAAGAAGCCCAAGGGGCTTGCCAGAGGTATTCTCAGAGGGCTCCAGTCTGAGGGCCATGGCATTGGCAGTACTCAAGTGGTCATGTGATGCTGAAGCATTGGTACTTTAATGAAGGACTGAAAAGTGAAGGCTCTATTTTGTGAAATTTGGAAAAATTGATGCTAGAAGTACAGACACAGAAATACTATTGGCAGTCATGATCTTGACTGAAAGAGGGAAGTCTTAGTGCCCGAAAACTGATTGAAGTGATGTACCGGGCGTAAGGACGGATGTTGCATAAAATACTGAAGCACTAATGCTATAATAAGGGCTGAAACATTCGTCTATGGCGAGCATCAAAACCTTCATTTTGTGCATATGAAGGATCAGTGTCCAAATCCAACACAGAGAAGGATTAATCATCCTAGAAGTATTGAGATATTTTAATGCTGTGTTAGCATCAAACTATTGATTCTCTAGGAAGCGCTGAAGTATTAATATTACTGGAAGTATCAGAGTATTAATGCTGCAAAAGTATTGCGGTTTTAATGTTCTTTGCAGCACTAAAGTATTGATTCTTCATGAAATACTGATGTATTAATACTACAAGAATTGGAGTATTAATAGTACTAGTAGTATCGAAGTATTAATGCTACTAGAAATATTGAGATGCCATATTATTAGAAATATTGAAGCATTAATGTCATTAAAAGTAGTACACCATTAATACTATGTTCAGTACTGAAGCATTAATTCTATATCCTCTTAAAAGATACTCCATTTCCCACCTCTGCACCTTTGTATATGCTGTTCCCTCTACCCCCAGTGCACTCCTTCCTCCCCTCTATTAGAATCTCTACATGGCTCAACACAAATGCCACCTCTGTCAGTCACTACCATCCTCACCATTGTACTTTCTACCCCTTCCACCTTCTTTACACTTACTTTAATTATTTGTGTACATGTCATTTCCCCAAAAAGAATATAAGTGCCTCAAGAGCAATCAGTCAGTCAGCAAGCATAAAGTACTATAAAGGCAAAAACATGGTTCCTCAGCCTCCGGAAGCTCACATTCTCTTGTGATACTACTAGATAATACTACTAGAAATGCTACCAGAAATATTAGAGTATGAATGTTATTAAAAGTTTTGGGGTATTAATACTATAGAACTATTAAGGTTTTAATGCCACTGGAAGTATTGAAGTATTAATAACTCTATTCAGAACTGAAGCATTAGTTCTATATGAATTACTGAGATATTGCTACCCTTAGGAGTATTAATTTTATTAGATGTATTAGAGCAGCAGTTCTCAACCTGTGGGTTGCAACCCCTTTGGGGGTTGAACGACCCTTTCACAGGGATTGCCTAAGACCATCAGAAAACACATATTTCCAGTGGTCTTAGGAACCGAGACACCGCTCCTCTATCCATCTCCAGGTGGGTCCGCCCACATGCAGATGTGCCCATATGCTAGTATTAAAAGGTCACGGCATTAGGAAGGTTGAGAACTACTGTATTAGAGCATTTATGCTACTAGAACTATTGGGGTATTAATGCCACTGGAAGTATTGAAGTGTTAATACTACATTCAATACTGAAGCATTGATTCTATATGAAGTACTGAGATATGATTCTACTGAAGTATTAGAGTATGAATGTTACTAGCAATATTGAAGTATTCACACTATGAGAAGCTTTGTAATATTAATACTATCTTCATGATGATGTATTACTCGTATATGACATATTGAGGTCTTGATGCTATGTAAACATATACAATAATATGTAAGCAATAATCTTCTTGGCATTCTGTGCTTTGGGTTCTCCTCTGGTCATCTCCATGCTTGATATAGGGTGCAGGGGAGGATTGAGTGAAAAGTGCCCCAAACCCTGGGGGAAGGCAGCCAGCCCCCATTTTCTCCTTCTTGTTTTCTTCCAAATGCTTCCAGGTGGTCACACAGATATTTTTGGTGGAAAGTTTTTTCAACCCATGGCCATTTTGGAAGCCTGTGGCCATTTTGGAAGCCTGTGGTTATTTTGGAAGCATGACCTAATCTTTAAAAACTACTCTGTCTTTTATTAATAAGCACAAACTAGTCCATAATACAGAAGCTGAGGCGGAAGATGTGTCCTCACTTGACCTCAGGTTCATAGCCTCTTGCCCTAGTTTTTCTATACTGACCCTCAAACCTCTATCCTAGGTACCCATAGCTTCATTGTATGACTCACTTTACAGCTGAGGAAACTAAGACTCAGAGCAGTAGGGTTCACTTCACCCAGAGTCCTGGCTAGGAAGCCTCAGAGTTGGGAGTTCACCTCCATTGTTCTGACCCCCAGTCTGGCATTCTTTCTTCCAAGATGGTGCCTCTCTGGACTCCATGGTCAGAAATAGGCGTGACTCTAAGACAAGATTATCCCTTGCCCTTGGCTTACACCAAAGTGAAAAGGACTGGATTGAGGAGAAATAGAATAACAACAAAATAACAGAGTAACAGAACTGACTTGCATGTATTGTGGCCTTCAATTTAATTCAACAAGCATTTATTAAGCACCTGCTGTGTGTAAAGAACAGTGATAGCTCCCATGCCTCTTGGCATGATGTTTTCAGCCATGTTATCAAATGCTTTCACTGAGGATGAACATGGCATCAAGGTCAGCTACCACACTGATGGTAAATTCTTCAATCTGAAAAGGCTACAAGTCAAGACCAAAGTGGAGGGAGTGTCAGTGCATGATTTTCTGGTTGCAGATGATTGTGCACTTGATGTAACCTCTGAAGCTGAGATGCAATAAAGTATGAATCAATTCTCTGCTGCTTGTGCTAATTGTTTTTCAAAAATTATATTTTAGACTCAAACACTGGAACCCAAATGCAGAATAAAGAAAAGAAATGAAAACATATCATAAACTGAAGTATCGGAACTTAAATACAAAGTTAGAAAGAAATAAAAGCATGTCATGTGCATAGCAGAACACGAGAGGATTCAAAATATGTAACAATAAATTTTCATTTCAAGAAAGCCTATGTGTTAAACAATCTTCGCTGTATTGAGAATTGTCCATCTTTAGAAAGACTATAGTTTAAATAGAGACTGAAGCAAAACACGCTTTCATTCTCTTTCATGTCTGGTTTTGCTTTTTTTTCCCAGTGATCACTCATTGGTTACAACCCTTCTATATGACCAAACTATTGTACAATGTGAAAGTATTTGCAGATCCTATACATGATTGCACGCCACCATGGGGGGGGGAGGGAGGGGAGAAAATCTGAAACTCAAGTGAATGTGGAACTGAATCTTGTAAATTAAAAGTAAATAAGTCATTTAAAAGAAAAAAAAAAGAATTGTCCATCTTTGTTTCCTTGTGAGTTTTCTTTTGTTCTTTGCTATGCACTTTTTTACTTTGTTCTTTTTTCCCCTCCCCTTGACCCTCCCCAGAAATTTACAGTAAGGTTTAGATATCTTTCTCTATAGCTATCAATATATACATGCCCTGCCCCACCCCCCAGAAAGCTACAATAAAGTTGATATGTTTCTCCATAGCACTAGATATATACATACACAGACATATATACATGCATATATAGGCATGTACTTTCCCAAACCTATTCTACTCCTGATCTTTGTTTTTATGTATATGCATATCTCTTGTTTCCTCTCACTCCTGCCTCCTCTACTTTAGTTTTACCCACTACCTTGCCCTCCTGTGACTTGTCTACCCCCTCCAAGAATTCCTCCCCTATCTTCCCATTCCCATAAATCTTAACAGCCTTCTATACCCCTATTTACCTATTCTCTCACCCTCCCCTCTAAAGATCCCTTCCTTGTCCTCTCTCCCCTCCCTATGCCCCTACCACTTTATTTCTTCTAAATTTAGAAGACTTCTATACTCTTTTAAATATATATGTATTGTTCCCTCTTACACCCATTCTTGATGAAAGTAGGTGTTATGAGAATCTGAAGATCTTCCCTGCCCCTAGGCCCTTTGCTAAAGTGGCTACATGACTCTGAGAACCTTGACTGATTTGAAAGTACACTCTGCCCCTTAATAGGCTGAATGTGGTCACGTGGAGCCTGTGGCGGGAGGCTTGTTTTTCAGGAATGCTGGTGCCTTGTTGCTTTGTGATTGGGCAGTGGGTTAAGAGGGCTGTGACATTCTCCGATCCAGGAGAAGGCTATATATATGTCCTTATGTGAGGTTTGGCTTTGGGGCTCACTTTGAGAAGAGTTGTGTGATTTGGCCAGACAAAAAACCCAGATGTTGGTGCTTCCCTCTCTGGTGACTGACTAGGTATGGATGTAATGGTGAGACGCTGGAAGCCATCTGCTGATTTGTTTCTTTGACTGCTTGTAACTTGTTTGTATTCTGTTTGTATTCTCTGAAGTTCAGGGTGTTGACTTTTCCCCCTGAACTAGGTAAATGATATTTGTTTGACTGATTAAAGTAAGATTGTTAACCCTTTTTGAGTTGCTTTCCTTTAGAAAAGCAGATCTAAGAACCTGTGCTAGCAGCTGTCCTAGGTATGCTAGGGTGCTTGCTGATACAGTAGGTTACCAGAACTACCAGCCCTCCTCCCCCATCTAATTCATATGTATCAATTCTTCCTCTTGTACCTCATTAGTATAAAATAATTACTCTTTTTAGTTGTTCCTAACTGGTTTTACTTTTTAGATTCATATCGTGCCCAGTCTTTCTTATGAACTACCCAATTATTCATAAGAATCTTAGACGTAAATTTTACATTTTACATATATAAAAATAAACAGTCTATCTTTATGGATCCCTTATAATCAGTCTTTGTTATGTACCTTATATTTATGTTGATTCTTGTATGTCAAATTGTCTATTAAGTTCAGGTTTGTTTTTTTTAAACAAAGTCTTGAAAATCTGAGTGTTTATCAAGTGTCCATTTTTTTTCACTAAAAATTATAGTTAACTTTGCAGGGTATGATATTTTTGGCTCGAGACCCAGTTCTTTGGCTCTTTAATATTTTGTGTTCCAAGACTTGCAGTCCTTTAATGTTTCTGATGCTAGGTCTTGTGTTATTCTAATTGTGGCACCATCATATTTAAATTGTTTTAGGTCTTGATACTTTTAATAGCTTTTCCATGAACTGAGGATTTTGGAATTTGGCTATGATATTCCTATGAATTTTCCTCATAGGATATCTTTTAAGTGGTGATTGATGGATTTTTTTCTGTTTCTTCTTTTCCCCCTTGCTCTAATGTGTCAGGACAATTTTCTTTGATTATTTCTTGTATTATTATATCAAGATTTTTTTTTTATTGTAACTTTTAGTTAGTCCAATTATTTTAAAATTTTCTCTTCATGATCATTTTCCAAATCTGTTGTTGTTCTTATAAGATATTTCATTTTCTCTTCTATTTTTTCATTATTCATATTTTACTTAATCATTTCTTCATCTCTTATAATCTCACTGGCCTCACTTTGCCTAATTCTAATTTTCAAGGTGTCATTTTCTTCCTTAAAATTCTCGATCTCCTTTTCTAGTTGATTGACTTTGCTTTCATACCCTTTCATACCCTTTTGTTTTTCTTGGATTATTCTTTTCTTTTTTAGTTTTTCCTCCATCTCTGTCATTTGATTTTTAAAATCTTTTTAAAGATCTTTTATAAATTCTTTTTTGAGTAGGTGACCATTTAATGTTATTCTTTGGGGGTTTCTTTACTTCAATTTCCTCTTCTGAAGATGAGCCCTAGTCATCTCTATTCCCATAATAGGTTTCTATGGTTAGATTCTTTCTCCTTTGCCTGTGCATTTTTTTTTTTTGTGGTGATAGCTTACACCTCCAGCTCTGGGGTATAGGAAATGGTGCCCCTTGCCCTAGATCTTCAGTTCTCACTTCTAGCCTGAAAACAAAATCAAATCTCCAGCCTCCTGTAAGTGCCCACAGCCAAGGGCTTTCTGCCCCACTGCTTCTGCACTCACTGGGAGTGGGCTGGTTCCTTCTTGTCCCCGCTGCTCCTTGCAGCACGGCTGGTCTGGCATTCCTGGTCAGCAGAGGTTCCCTCCATCTTCCGGGGCTCAGATAGCCAATCCATGTTGTGATCCTGGGGCTAAAAGTTCTGGTGGCTAGGGTCAAGGCAGCCTCTCAAACCAACTAACCCCAGGGCTTGCGCTTGTTGTTTAAGAGGCTAGGTGCTTGCAGTTAAAAGGAAACCTAGTCTGGAGGTGTTTATTCTTCGCAGAAACCACATCTAGACCTGGGATTTTTCTTCTGATCTTCTCAAATTGTTGGGTGAGGACCCAGGTTATGCCCCTGTTCTTATTTATCTCCAGCTACACTTTGTTCACCCTAAGGTGCTATTTTAACTCTTTTGTGGGGGGAAGATTTTGAGAGCTTGGGATTTTCTGACCTACTCCGCCATCTTCCCAGAATCCTCTCCTGCTTGTGCTAATTTTGGCCTAGCAACACCAAGAAAACAGAGATATTCCATGAGCCACCACCATACCATCCATACGTGGAACCACCAGTTATAGCAAATGGAGAAGTCTTGAATGCTGTGGATAAGTTCACTTACCTTGGTAGTGTACTTTACAGGGATGTACACATTGATAATAAAGTTTATGCACTCATTGCCAGAACTGGCTTAGTGTTTGAGAGGCTCTGAAGGAAAGTATGGGAGAGAAGAGGTACTAGGCTGCCTACCAAACTGAAGGTCTACAGAGTGGTTGTGCTGACTTCATTGCTGTATGCCTGTGAAATCTGGACAGTCTAGCAGCGCCATGCCAGGAAACTGAATCACTTCCATCTGAATTGTCTTAAGAAGATTCTGAAGATCACCCTGGCAGGATAAGGTACCAGACACTGAGGTCCTTATTCAAAATAAGCTGCCAAGCATTCAAACTCTGCTTCAGAGAACACAACTTGAATGCAATATGACAAACACTGGCCAAAAAGACTGTTTATGAAGAACTCACACAGGGCAAGCATTCACATGGTGGTCAGAAGAGGCGATACAAGGACACTCTCAAAGTCTCTCTGAAGAACTTTGGAATTGATTGTGTGACATGGCAGACACTGGTGTGTCTTGGTGGGTATGGTGTGCCCACATCGGAGAAGGTGCTATGCTCTATGAGCAAAGCAGAATTGAAACAGCTCAGAGGAAATGCAGGATGCATTTTAGAGTATCCACCCCAAATGTTCACAGGGAGTATTTGTGCCTGACTTGTGGTAGGGCATTCCAAGCTCATATTGGTCTGATCAGCCTCAGTTGGATATATTGAAACTTGGCTTTAGCATAGTGATATCTCTTCTAGAACAAAGGACAAAACCACCACCAGGTACTAGGGAGAAAAAGAGAAAAAACCAAGAGAATGTGAGCTTCTTGACTGTAGTGGTTCTCAACCTGTGGATTGCGACTCCTTTGGGGGTTGAATGACCCTTTCACAGGGGTCACCTAAGACCATCGGAAAACACATATTTCCGATGGTCTTAGGAACTGAGACATGGCTCCTCTATCTGTCTCCAGGTGGGTCCCCCCACATGCAGATACTCCCACATATGAGTATTAAAGGGTCACAGCATTAGGAAGGTTGAGAACCACAGTTCTTGAGGCTGGTGAGCCATGTTTTTGCCTTTATGGCACTTCATGCCTATTGGCTGATGGCTCTTGAGGTGCTGATATTCATTCTCTTTGGGGAAATGACATGTACACAAATAATTAAAGGAAGTGTAGTTGGAAGGGGTGGAAAGCACAATGGTGAGGATGGTGGCGACTGATAGAAGCGTCATTTGTGTAGAGATTCTAATAGAGGGGAGGAGGGAGTGGAGGGAACAGTGTACACAAAGGTGTGGAGGTGGGAGATGGAATATCTTTTAAGAAGAATAGCAAGTAGACTGGTGTGTCTGGAATGAAGAATGCACAAGAGAGAGGAATAATGTTAATAACCCTAGAAAGGCAGGCTAGAATTGGAATGTGAGCGGCTTGAAATGATCAAAAGGAATTTTCATTTTATGCTTATCAGTTACTGGATTACAGTGCTGGGACTAATGATACACAATTAACACTACCTAGATTTTGTTCTGGGAGTGAACATTTTCTGTGTCATTCCCCTCACTTATGGTGGGCTTGGGGCAGGAAGATGTTGGAGTCAGCTCAAATGTGCAGTTTTCAGTGTGAGCATTTACACTTTGGAAACTGGCAAATGCTACAAGTTGGGGCTTGATCGATTGTTTTGTTGATGATCTAGACTTAAGGAAGGGATGGAGAAAATGTTAGTAATTCAGATTAAACTTTAGAGTACATAGTATGTAACATTTGTCTTCCCCCTCTCCCCCCAAGCTGGTTGTTAAAAATTTACCAGCACCCTCCTTTTTGGGGTGGGAGATGTAGTTGGGGTCAAGCAGAAGATTTTTGAGCTCCAGAGAAGCTAGTATTGGAAGGGGCATAGCTAACTTCAGGGTCTACCCTCATGCAATGAAGGATGCCTTTGTTTGCTTTCCAGATTTAGCTTTGCATTTAAAGATACCAGCGGGAAAGAGGGAAGAGCTAAAGGTTGGGAGGTGAAAGGGAGGTGGTCTTGTCTCCCTTACTTGACATAGATTAACAGTGACTTAATTCCAGAAATATTGTCAGGAAGTAAAATAAATAGACTAATCACTGGTGGGCAAATAGTATGTTAACATCACCAAGAATTGTTTTCAGTCTGATGCTTAAATATACAGCTAATCAATCAGGATTGATGTGTTCTCCAGCTCTTAATGAATCTTTCAGGACATTTATAGAGAAAAGGCAAAATCTTTAAGGAGCCCCGATAAATGTGTTTATGCTTTGTACGGATTTTTTATTTATATATGTAGCATGAGTGCCCATTACTTCTAAGTGATGGCTTGTTTTTAATGTCCACAGAGCTTTGCAATATTTAATTTTCCTCCTTGGGGAAAGAAATGGGTAAGTGGTTGAAAGAAGGCACATAATGGGTCATGTTCCATGGTGTGAACTGGCCAACCCCTCTCCATCTTGCATGTTTGTTTGGATTTCATAGAATTTCCTCTCTTCCCTCTCCCTTCCCCACCTCTCCTCCTTCTCTGCCAAAGAAAGAGACCAATGGAGAGAGAACTAGGCCTGCACATTCCAAGGTTTTCTTTTAAAATTGTTTTCAGCACACAAGTTCATCTTGGCCTTGATAGCTCGAGCCCTTTCTAGGACACAGCTGGCCTCAATAATAGGAGTGTTTTCCCAAAGCCAAGAGGGTCAGGCTCCTTTACAACATACTCCAAGGAATTTTCTGAATTTGCTTGTTGCCCTGGAATTTAGCTGTATCAGTCACTGCATGAACATACAAGGAGTCCTCTTGATGTGGTATTTGCCCGAGGTTCTTGACTTCAACTCAGAGTTAGAGTCGATAAATATTAACTAAGCACCTACTATGTGCCAGACCTAGTGCAAAGCTCTGAGGATACAAAGAAAGGCATAAAAGCTCCTGCCCTCAAGGAGCTCACAGTCTATCTAAAGAGAGAGACAACACATAAAAAGAAACTGAAAAGTCCAGAGGAATGGGGTGTTATAGTATGTTGCATGGCAGGCATGATGAAGTCCTACACAGAGATGGAAATGGTCTGAGGAGGTGTGAATTACAAAGTTGATTTGGTCTTGCAGAATGATGAGTTTCTGGAGAACCACACTTAAGAGTTGTTCAGTTCCAACGTATTCCAATGCCATGTCTGATGTTTATTACCTTGGGTTCATTTAGGCTCCCTGGGGCTCAGTTTCCTTACTTGTAAAATGAAAGTGTTGGATCAGTGGTCTCTGAGACTCCTTCTGGGACCCTCTTTGATTCATTCTTTCTACCTTGAATAATTCCTTCTCTGGGACTAGCTTTTTGTAACCCCTTGCTTCCATTCTCCCCCACTTCCAGACTTGAATCTGATCACTGTTATCTCTGATAGACTGGGAGATAAAGAGATTGATACCTTCCCTTCCCTTGGATATTTGATTGCTTTGGACTCTCTTCATGGTGGCTCCCCCTACATCCATGCTGGTCTGCTAAACTTACGATTAATTACACTTAGGCCCTAAAGCTAGAGTTTTCTTTATTCCTTTACTTAACATCCAGCTTCAAAAACCCACATTCACTTTCAAAAACCAAGAGTAATTGTGCCAGTATGAGAGTTTCTGAAGAGGAGGGTCATTCTCTGTGATTTCCTCTTTCCATTTGTGTATAAAACATGCAATTTGATTGAACAGTTTATCCTGGTGGCTTTGGGAAATCTGGCTCTTAAGATGCAAATGCTCTTATGTGTAAGTGAGCACCTACTACTCTATAGTTAATTATTGGTCAATTTGAAGAGCTAGAAATGGCACCTCCTATCTCGAGAGTTTGGGTGAACTCCCTAGTAGAGCAGACCCTACTAGGATTCTGCCACCCTCCCTAGTCTCCATAGGCTCTTTAGTTTGGAGCTGGGTTCTCATAGATCATATAGTCATTTTACAGATACAGAACCATCCCCAGGCAGTCTCCCATGCTTGGAATGCTCTCCTTCCTCCGCTGACCTTGCTGGCTTCCTTAAGCTCCAACTACAATCCCACCTTCCACGGGAAGCCTTCCTTCTCCAATGGCTCTAAATTCCAGAGTTTTTCCTCTTTTAATCATTTCCTGTTTATTCTGTGTATTGCTTGTTGTTGTTGGTGTGTGTGTGTGTGTGCATGTATGCGCATGTGTGCATGTGTGTACGCGTGCATGTGTGTGCGTGTGTGTGTGTGTGTGTCTGTATTGCATTGCATGTTGTCTCCCTCCTTAAATGGTAAGCTATTTGACGGTGGAGACTTTCTTTTACCTCTTTTTGTACTCCCAGCACTTAGCACAATGCCTGTCACATGTCAGGTGCTTAATAAATGTTTCTTTAATAAATGAATAATTGATTCATAGAGAGGTGAGATGATTTGCCCAAGGTTGCATGAGGCAGGATTCAGATGCATCCTCTGATGTCAAATCAAGTTGTATTTTTCCCATTGCACCACACTGCCCACCTTTTTACAGAAAGTTTAGCATTTTAATGGAAGTTCTTTGAAGGCAGAGACTGTCTTTCCTTTTATATTTTAAATCTCAGCACTTAATCCTGTAGGATTAGAAATTATTCTGGACTTGTAGTTGGCTTTTTTATATATATATTTGGAATCCCAAGTAAAGACAATCCTTTTGTGCCTTCTCTATTACTTATAGTCTTAGACAGTAGACAAGAATACTGAGAAGGAGAGCCCGGGGTCAGGCAACCAATATGTGAAAGAAGGGAGAACTTAAGACACCAGCCTTCTTGGCTTTGAGCCTGGTTCTTTATCAACTATGCCATATGAACTTATTTTATGCAATTTACAATCCTTGGAAAGGGAGAATAGGGGATACCCTCCTGTTCATGCTTGGAAACTCATTCTCTGAATTCTCCCTAATCTTTAAAAAAACAAACAAACCCAAATTGTAAGAAATGTGGAAATGCTGTGATTTTTGGACATCTATTAATCAAAAGAAGGGGAAAACCCCCCACTCTACAGTCTGCTATCATTCATAACTATCTGAAGGGAAAGTTGTGGCTATACATCTATTACTCTGACAGGGACTGGAGGGAGGATAAGTATGAGATCAGCTCTAAGCAGATCCAGAAATTATTGGTAAATGGAGTTATGATTTGTGTTTTATATTAAAAAAACTTTCAAGGTGAATAGATAGCACAATAGAGAAAGAATTTATATCTTGTGGAAAGACAAGCCATTCAAATAGTCACACAGCAAGAAAAATGAAGAAAATCAGGTACAGAGAAAAGCCATAAAGGCGACCCTGTGTTTTTGCTGACTTCTGGAATCGGCTAATTCTTGAAATATAGTATATCTCTTGACCTTTGCAGAAATATATTGGGATTGGCTCACCAGGGTGGGTTGGCATTCAGAGAAAGAGAGCCAGCCTTCATTTTCAGATCTTTAGAGGCAGTTTGGAAATCTGCATGGAAATTAGCTCAAGGCCTCACCCTGGCTGGAGTGGAGCTATTTTATAAATAGCTGGGATGGGGCAACAACAGCATGAGCTGTATAAACTGGGAATTTTTGCTCCTTCGGAGCTTGCTGCCTCAGTGAACAGAGCTGTGTTTAGATTTGCCTTCCAACTTGCCGAGTGGTCTTGTGTTTGGACTCTGTTCCAGTTCTTTTCTGTTTATTGTTTTTGAATCCCTGACCACAATAATTCTTCCCTTGGAAAATGTGTTTTTGTTTAATGGCAAAGGCCCCTTAAATCTTGACTGTAGTTTTAAGACGGACTGACTTGCAGTATTCTGAACAATCAGGAAGGGGCATGAACCAGACCAGGTACCATATACTTGATTTACTCTAAGAACAAAGGTTGCCCATTGTACCCCAATGCCACAATCATGGCAACGGTGGTTTTCAACAGTTAAAAACTCAACACAGAACAATTAGACTTGAGGGAAGTTGGTTGAAACCATAACCTGGCTGAAGTCAGGTGAGGAGGCAGTTTTCGGTATATGAGCATGAGTGTCATCACCATAACTGCTGAAATTATTTTTAATAGGTTTAATTTAGCTTCAGGTCTACAACTCAGAGACAGATCCCTTATCTCATTTTGAGCAGTAATTAGGAAGGAGGATTTTTATACTTGTCTCCTTTGAGATTCATTTAAACTCCTTGAACACAAGAGCCAATCTTGATTATCTGTTAACCACGGCAACTGTTGCTCTGTACAGTCTTGTATTTGTCTGCTTAGTACTCATTAGCTGTGTGACCTTGGATAAGTCACATAACTTCTCCCAGTTGCCTCATCTGTAAAAGAAAGAAAAGAATAAGATTAAAAAAGGGATAGGGCAGTGATAAATGACAACTGAGAGAAAGTAGAGCTGTTAATTAAATTATCTTTGGAATAGAAGGACAGAAAAAGACTGGTTAATAGGGAATTGATAGGAGATAGAGAGCTTAATGAGTTCAATTCACCTAGCTAAGATGAAATGCATCCTAGGATGCTGAAAGAGCTGTCAGATTAAGCCATTGGGTGTGATATTTGAAAGGTTATGGAAAGGAAAGGGAATTTTTTTTTTAAAGGGGAAGAGAAGAAAATTTGTAAATACCAGGTCAATGAGTTTGAATATTATTCCTCACATGATCCCAAGGTATATTATTGAAGAGATAATGAACATTTAGGCAAGAAAGAATTGTTCATGGGGAGTCATCATGGTTCCACCAAGAACAAACATTATATAAGAATAGGTATTTCCTGTATTTCCTTTCCTTTCCTTTTTTTTTCTATGAGGTTTCTAAGCTTGTTGATCTGAGAAATTCTGTAAATCTGTTTTACCCAAACTTAAGCAAAGTGTCTGATAATGTATCACATGCTATTCTTATGGAAAAGAGAGAGCTACGAAGGCAGGTTGGGTGATAGTCCAATTACATTTATTCAAGTAGTCATAGAGAAGGAGTAGTCAGTCATTAATGGTCAGATGTTCACTTGGAAGGAAACCTGTAGTGGAATTCTCCTGGTTCATCTAGGGCTTATGCTGTTGGATATTTTTATCAATGACTTGAATTAAGGTTTAGATGATATGTGTATCAAATTTTCAGAGGGCACAAGATGATTGGAATAGCTGACACACTGGATGATAGCATCCCAAAAGATCTCAATGGGATAGAGCACTGGACTAACCCAAATAAGGAGACAGAAGAATTACATCTGCGATTTCACTGGCACAGGAAATTACCTCTACCAATGCAAGTCTTCTCTGTAACATATAATCTTGGTGAGTTGTTGTAATGCCAAGCAAAGGCGACTTCCAAGGTTTGGATTATCAGCATAGCAAACCCCATTTATTCAGTGACAGATTAAGGCAAACATTCACAGAACAAAGAAAATCAAAATACAGTGTAACTCATTCCTTTAGCAAGCAAGTTCTCAATTCAATCCAGATACTACTCCACCCCTAGACAGTACATTCATTTAGTCAGTCAAAGTTTCTTCTCAAATGGAGATCAGTTTCCAGTCATAAACAAAGTACATTCATTTGGTCAATCACAGAGCACAAAAAGGCCAAAGGTTTCCCACCCCTGGACACAAAGTAATTACAATACCATCCATTAACACCAAGCACTTTCTCAAAAGGGGCAGGAGAGCACAAAAGGCCATCTACCCTTAAGCTATAACAAGGTCAAGATATCATCTCAGCATTGAAAACCCAAGGAAAGGCCCTTCTTTCGTCTTCACTCCAGGCAAACCCTCAGCAATCTCAATTCCTGGGGAGACGAGGCTCAACAAAGCCATAGCCGGTGTCCTCATCAAATCACTCTCTGCCTGTAGAACAGTCCCAGAACCCCTAAAAATATCAGCAGGGCCCTGTAAATGTACAACAGGAAAATCTTCCTTCAGGACTTCTGAACCAACAGCAAGATTCCAGGACCTCTACGACAGTAACACTGTCCTTCACCAGCAGGTGAATCTGAAAAACAACATCAAAACAGACAGCATCACAAAAAATATCAGCATCACAGCTATGCCTCCTCAGTTCTTGGCAGCTCCGGGTGGCAGTTCTCAAAAGTCCTAGGCAGCTCCAACAGGCTCTCAGCAGTGTTTCAGCAACTCAGGCTCCATGATACTGGATACTGCTCTCCAAAAGTCCTTCTGGCCTTCTATAGGCTTGGGCCTCTCTCCCAATTCACAGCTCTTCCCAGTTCAGCCCTCTCTCTTCACGGCAACAAGTCCATCCCACAAGTGGGATTCACAAGCTCTGGGTTTTAACACTCAACCCCAAAACCAAGCCAATACAGGGGCATCTCCAAATTCCATTACCATTACAGTTGCATGGAACAATGAAAAACTAAATATCTTGCCAGGGTCATAGAGCCCACAAGTATCAGAGATGGGACTTGGACCAAGATCTTCCTAGCTTTGGGATCATTTCTTCATTCACTGTGCCATGTTGCCTTCCAATAAGATGAAAGTCAGTAGGGAAAAATGTAAAGTCTTATGCTTGGGTTCTAGAAATCATCATTAGGGGCAGCTAGGTAGCACAGTGAATAGAGCACCGGCCCTGGAGTCAGGAGAAGCTGAGTTCAAATCCAAACTCAGACACTTAACACTTACTAGCTGTGTGACCTTGGGCAAATCACTTAACCCCAATTGCCCTGCCTCCCCCCCCCCTAAAAAAAAAGTAATCATTTTTACAAGTACAAGAAGGAAGAGACATGCCTAGACAATAGGTTGTCTGAGAAAGATCTTGGGGTTTTAGTGAACTCAAAACTCACTATGAGTCAACAGTGTGACATGACGATTGTAAAACAAACAAACAAAACTAGTATGACCTTGGGAAGCATTGCCAAAGTCAGAGCATTCAGGAATAAGGAGATAGTGGTGTCCTTGTGCTCTCTGCCTGGATTGGGTCCCATCTGGAATCTTCAGTGTTCTTGTTTCCGGTTCACACTTTAGGAAGAATGCTGGTAAGTTGGAGGATGACCAGAGGAATAGCTGGCAAGATGGTGGAGGGCTGAGTCCATGAGAATTGTATAAAGGCAATAGGTATAAGCCTGGAGAGGAGATGACTTGGATAGGGATAGGATAGGTTTCTTTGAAACCCTAAGAAAGAGATCCATAATAGTTTTGCAGGGTCTAGGAATCTGTGTTTGAGGGGAAACTCAGGGATCTTCTTATGTTCTTTTTGTTGTCGGGGGTAGGAGCAATGGGTGTGTGTTGTTTCTTAGAATCCTTAGCTATCTTCAAAGATCAACTCAAGTGCTACCTCCTAGACAAGTCCTTACTTGATTCGGTTCAACTGAATTAAATTCAGCAAATATTGGGGCAACTAGTTGGCATAGTGAATAGAGTGCTGGGCTTGGAGTCAGGGAGACTCACCTTCC
Organism: Pseudochirops cupreus; assembly: GCA_028627135.1. Classification (NCBI taxonomy): domain Eukaryota; kingdom Metazoa; phylum Chordata; class Mammalia; order Diprotodontia; family Pseudocheiridae; genus Pseudochirops; species Pseudochirops cupreus. The sequence continues at coordinate 400,610,530 of CM053583.1, read as the reverse complement.
CGAGTTCAAATCTGGCCTCAGACACTTACTAGCTGTGTGACCTTGGACAAGTCACTTCATTCTCTTTGCCTCAGTTTCCTCATCTGTAAAATGAGCTAGAGAAGGAAATGGCAAACCACTCCAACATCTTTGCTGAGAAAACCCCAAATGGGAGTACGATGAGTCAGACATGACTGAAAAATGACTGATTGGAAACCTTCTAGCCCTCTCTCTGTGCAAACTTTCTTCCTTCATAGTTGATGGTCAAAGAAAATTGAAAAGGACCTGCCATTTTTTGAGGACTCTTTTCAAGGATGCATTCCTAAATGTGAAAATGTCTGGTTTCAGAATTCTGTCTGTCTCTCTGTTGTTTCACAATGAATGAATCAATCAAAAAGCATTTATTTCACACTTATTAAGGGCCGGGTACTATACTAAGTACTGTGGCTAGAAAGAAAGGCAGAATGTAAATGGTCCCTCTTCTCAAGTTCACCTTCTCCTGAGGGACACAACCTACAAACAACTATGTCCTTTGAGCTTCATACTGTATAAATGGGTGGTTGCCTCAGTGGGAGATATGAAGATCAAGGAGAACTGGGAAAAGCATGTTGCAGAGGGTAAAATCAGGGCTGAGTCTTAAAGGAAACCAAGGCAGTCAGGATGTGACAATGGCAAGGGAGAGCATTCTAACTAGGAGGGACAGTAAATGCAAAGGCCCATGGAGATGGAAGATGGAGAACAGTGTCTGAAGAGCAACACAAAGGCTGGTATAGCCAGATCATAGGTAATCTGAAAGAGGAAAATAGAAGAAAACTGGAAAGGTAGGAGGGGGCCGCTCTGTAAAGGGCTTTACAAGTCAAGCAAAAGATTTTATATTTGATTCTGAAAGTCATAGGGAACCACTGGAGATTATTGGGGTGGTGGAGGGAGGGTTAACATGGTTCTATCTGCTGTTTAGGAAGATCATAGCAGCAGATGAGTAGAAGATGGACTGGAGAGGGGAGAGATTTGAATCAGGGACCCTAAACAGAAGGCTGTGCAGGAGTTCAGGTGTGAGCTTGGTGAGCCTAGGAATTCTCACTCCTCTGACTCGCCTTCCTTTCTAAATTTTTTTCACTCTGTTCGCAAGCTACTTTAAAAACTACTTTATTGATGCTTTGGGTTCTTTAAAATGAATTTTCATTGATATATTTTTAAAATTAAATTATTTATTTTTAGTTTTCAACATTAACTTCCATAAGTTTTAAATTTTCTACCCCTCCCCAAGATGGCTTGCAGTCTGATATGGGCTCTACACATACATTCCTATGAAACACTATATTTCTTAATTTTACATCACCTGTAAGAGCCTTGTGCCTCCCCAAGAGTCATCCCTTATAATAAAGAATAACAAAGAGTGAAAAGTACATTGTGTCAAATCTCACCCAGTTATCCAAAGTAAGACATCATATGCAATGTTCTGTTGCTAATGTTTCGTTATTTTCAGTTATGTCTGATTCTCCATGACCTCATTTGGGATTTTCATGGCAAAGATACTGGAGTCATTTGCCATTTCCTTCTCCAGTTCATTTTACAGATGAGGAAACTGAGTAAACATGGTTAAGTGATTTGCCTAGGGTCACACAGCTGTTTAAGTGTCTGAGGCTGGGTTTGAACTCAGGTCTTCCTGACTCCAGGTCCAACACCACCTAGCTGCCCATGCAATCTTCTACACTTCAACAAAAAGTTAGGGTGAGCTGCCTTCTAATATTTTATTCTTTGGGGCCAAGTTTGGTCATTATAATCTTTCAGTTTTGATTCTTTTGTTGTTATTCTTATCTCTATTTAAGATTGTTGCAGTCATTGCCAATATTGTTATCCTGGTTCTGCTTACTTTACTTTGCATCAGTTCATAGGAGTCCTTTCATGTTTCTTTGTTTTCATTAAAAGATTTTTTTAAAAGCCAGTAATTTTTGATTCCATTCATGTACCACAATTGATTTAGCCATTCTTCAATGGGTAGGCATCTGCTTTGTTTCCAGTTCTTTGCTACCACAAAAAGGGCTGTCATAAATATTTTGATGTATGTAGGGCTTTTCTTTTTCTTATTGACATTCTTGGGGGTATATTTCAAGCAGTGGAATCTATAGACTAAGGAGTATGAACATTTTAGTCCCCTTCTCTGTGCATAATTCCAAATTTCTTCCCAGAGTGGTTGGACCAATTCATAACTCTGCCAGCAGCATAATTTCTTTTTTTTATTTCTTTTTCTTTTTCTTTTTTTTTAAATTTTATTATAGTTTGCATCATTCATTTCTACAAGATTTTGAGTTACATATTTTCTCCCCATCTTTCCCCCACCCACCACCCCAAAACAGCCATCCCAGTATTTCCCCCCTCCCCCAGTCTATT
>CM053583.1:400584520-400607660 GCA_028627135.1 Pseudochirops cupreus | reverse complement strand
GATATGTTGCTGCTGCTACGCCACCATCTTGGCTCCGCCCCCCAGCAGGACAATTTCTTCAACATTGACTGTTCAATCTTGTATCCTCCTTGCAAATTTGTTGGGTAATAGGTGAAACCTCAGAGTTGTTTTGTTTCAAAATCCCTTTACTGTTAATGACTTGGAGCATTCTTTCATTGGTTTTTGTAGATTTTTCGCAATTCTCCCTTGGAGAACTGTTTATATCCTGTGGCCACTTATCTACTGGGGAATGGCTTCTGGTCACATATTTCTGTGAGGTGCCTAAAAAGTATTTTATGAATAATGTGTATTATCATCAGTAGTGTGTTGCCCTTCTCATATCAGAATTTGAAATATATGAAATAATTTAAAATTAAATATTAAAATGAGAAAAAAGACTTAAAAAATTGAAAGCTATCTTCCAAAAACACCCAACTGACATAGACAGACAGTTGAAGAGGCAGACAGAGGAATGGAGAATGATTAGTCAGCTTGTGTTCTTTAATCCCATGCCTGTGTTCTCAGCAAACTCATCTTCAGATGATACCAGAGTCTGTCCCATGTCCTTCGAGGAACACTGCCAGCTGCTTTGGAGCTCATCCTGTTTAGACAGTGGTTTTAAAGTGCTTTTCTGATATCATCCCTGAATACACAGCCGATTTCAGCTGAGACTCCTGCTATGGAGATAGTTTTCTGTCTATCTTTCTGTCATTGGTGCATTGCTTCAACTCCAGCACAACTCTGGTCCCTGATCACTTTAAACTACTTTGAATATCATCACCCAATGGAATTCCAGATCAATGATCTTTTGGGCAAGTTTGCCCTTTCTTTGTTCTCTTGATTGGCCAAGGTTGCTCTTCTGATCTTAATAATCTCTGAAAGTTTTATGGGCTTTTGACCATTTCACTCTTCTTGGGAGCATTTCTTTGCCAAAGATGGCAGAGATACCTATTTCCTTAGGCCAGTGGCTTGTCTCGGCTGGCAGGGCTATTCATTGAGCTCACAGCTTTGGGAAGGTGTCCCAGGATCTTCTGGCATGATAAGACAGGCTGTACATTGGAGCTGTTGTTTCAGGGCCCAGTTCTCATCTGCTTGCATTCTGCAGTTCAACTGAAATGAGTCTGTTGGGGCTTGGCTGCCTTGCAGTGAACACAGTCCTCTGAGCTCCACATTCCACACTGCCCATTCTGTTAGGGTCATCGGACTTAAACCTGAAGGGACATCAGAGCCATCTGATTTACAAAGATAAGGCAATGAAGCCAGAGAAATGAAGTAATTTGCCTAAGGTGACTCAAGTGATGATTAGTAGGTTAGATGGTATTGAATAAATGAAACAAATTATCGATTCAACATTTACTAAAAACTGAGTTCAAATATGGCCTCAGACACTTACTAGCTGTGTGACCCTGGGCAAGTCATTTAACCTTATTTATGTCAGTTTCCTCATCTATAAAATGAGCTAGAGAAGGAAATGGCAAACTACTCCAATATCTTCGCCAAGAAAACCCCCCAAAGGGACCCTAAAGAGTCAGACATGACTGAAAAGAATGACTGAGTTTTTTAATAAAGAATTATCAATATTATTAATAATATTAATTACAACAACAGCATTTATATAATTCTTTCATGTTTGCAAAGCACTTTATAGGTATTATCACATTCGATCCTCCCAATGACCCTGGGGAGCAGGTCCTGTTATTGTCCCCATTTAGAAGCTGAGGCAGACAGTGGCTCAGTTACATCCTCAAGGTCAAACAGCTAGTCAAGGGTCTGAGATCAGATTTGAGCTCAGGTGTTACTGATTCCAGGTCTAGCTGTCTGTGCGCTCTGGTGCTCTCTAGAATTTCAAAGGAAAACCTTCTTGCTAAGGGGAAAAGCGTGAGCAGATGATCCGGAATGCATCATGGATGCAATGACATCTACAGCATGCTGGTCTTAAAGGATGGGTAGGAATTAAAGAAGCAGAGACTGGCAGAAAAGGAACTTTCTAGGTTCAGGAGATAACCTAAGCAGAGGTCTGGAGGTGGGAAAGTATTCTGTTCTGGGAACCTTATGGAGGCCAGTCTGACTAATGGTTCGATGTGGGGTAGCAAAAAGTCTATGCAGAGCATTAGTGAAAGATTGAGTTAGAAGGGCAGGTTAGGGAAAATCAGCAGAGGGCAATGAATGTCATCCAAGGAAGCATGAATGTTGCCTGATGTATATTGAGGAGTCATGGAAAGGTTTTGGTCTGTCCTTTAGGAAACTTAAAGCCAGCACTGGGAATCCCTAAACAATCGCTGTTGACCACCCAAGCATGAGAAATGGTACTTGAAACTGATGAGCAAGGTTATAAGTAGGGTCCAATAACTAAGCAACTTCCTTGGAGTGGTAACATCTTGGGGCCACATTTCCTCCCCACAGTAGTCTTCCCTATGGCACAGTGCCCCCTCAAATAGCACACTCATATTCTCCTTTGTCACCCTGAATCCCCACCTCCATCTCCTCCTTCCTGATTTCTCTCCAAGGTTCAATGGGGTCAGGAGTTATCTGCCATGGCTTAGGAACTGGGACCAGCTTTTTTGGGACATGATTGTACCCAATGACTGTATAATATCCTCTGTGCCTCCCACCTCCTTCCCCTGACAAAATTCATCCCAGTTGCCAGATTTCCTAAGTTTGGTTCTTCTAATTAGGAATTATTGTTGGTCAGTCCTTTCAGTCATGTCCAGCTCTTTGTGACCCCATTTGGGGTTTTCTTGGCAAAGATACTGTAGTGGTTTGCCATTTTCTTCTCCAGCTCATTAAACAGATGAGGAAACTGAGGCAAATGGGGTTAAGTGACTTGACCAGGGTTATATAGTGAGTAAGGGGCTAAGATTGAATTTGAACTTGGGTCTTTCTGACTCCACACTGGGAGTTCTCTCTATTGTACCACCTCGCTGCCCTGTTAATTAGGAATACAGCAGGGCTTATGTGCCCATGTCTGTTACTCTAAGATCCTGGAGGTCCTGAAGCTTAGCTCAACACACTTGTTTCTTCCTTCCATATGACCTAAATCATGGCCCCCGTGTATGTGTTGAAGAATGATGCACCCTACAGGCCTGCTGGCCAGACCGGCTGCAGAGTTTCTCATTTGTGATTGCTAGCTGAGTTCACCATCCCAGAGCCCAGAATTCTTGCAGGATTGCCAACTGAGGGTTAGTCAACTTTCCCCCCTTCCAGGAAATAAATAGATAAGAGGCTTTCATACCCATTCACCAGATATCATTTTTTCACTGTCAAAGGGAGGAATGAGGTTTGGAGTACAGTCATTTGCTTGGAGAAGTGAGCATTTACTGTGTAACCATATCTATTGGTAAGACAGAGATCATCTGGAGGAGGAGGATACAAGGATTGGTGAATCAAGTGCTGGATTTGGAGATCTTGCCTCAGGCACTTTAGTCATGATGTGACCTAGAATGAATCATTTAGCCTCTGCCTGCCTCAGTGTCTTCATCTGTAAAAGGAAGGTTTGGACTAGATGGTCTCTAAAATTTCTTTCAGCTCCAAATTTCTTTCTTTAATCTCATGAAAATCACCCCGAGATCACTTCCTGTGAGGATCAGTGAACTGCACATAAGGAAGAGAAGCTCGGGAAGGGGAGACGCAGCAGAGAAACATGGTGACTGTCTTTGATTATTTGAAGGGCTGTTCCTTGGAACAGGGTTTCCAGGGAGTCTGTTTGGTCCTAGGGGTGGCGTGGGGTAGAATTAGGAGCTGCAAGGGTCAGATGCAAAGAGGCCAGGTTAGACTTGATGTCGGTAAAAAGTCATCAGAGCTGGCCAAACATAGGCTGGCCCGCCTCTACAGGTGGGGTTGACCACTTGGTAGCCATGTTGTAGAGAGGATTCCTGTCCAGATAAGATTTGAACTGGTTGGCCTCTGAGGTCCTGTTCAAATTTGAGATACTGCAATGCTGCAAGTCCTTGAATTTAACCATTTGATTGTATTCAACAGACATTTATTAAATATGTCCTTGTGAGGCATTGTGGGACCTGAGGACAAGGAGGAAAACATTCTCTGCCTGTAAGGACTTTATTTCCCTGAGCAGAGAAGGGGGGGAGGGGCACAAATGGTACCCAAAGATGTAACTCGAAAATCAGGTCCAAACCTGTGAGAGAGGTGATATGGAGTAGTGAATAGAGGGAGAGACAGCCTTGGAATTAGGTAATCCTGGGTTCAAGTCCTGTTTCTGACACATACTGACTATGACCCTGGGCAAGTCATTGACCTCTCAATGTCCCAGGAAGGGTACATTTCTAAGCTTATCAATTATAGGATGGGTATTGTTCTGCATTGATAGAGGGCAATTACTTACTGGGAGTTTGTATACCTATGAAATCACGGGTCCAGTCCAAAGACAAAATATGTAGTTTTGGGAGGAGGAGGTCAGGGTGGGGAGTGCTACCAGTTAGCAGAATCCAGAAAATCTTTTGAAGGAGGTGGCTCTGGAATGGAATAAAGGTTTCCATAAGGCAGCAGTGAGAAGGGAGAATATATGTAAAGAAAGGAAGGCAGGGAATTGAATATCACATTCACACTGCAAACAAATCAGAATGCCACTAGAAACTTAGCCAGTGCTGTGAGCTCCCTGGGGCTATAGAAAGAACCACAAGGCCAGCCTGGTTTGTGATTTGTCCTAGGCTGTGCTCCCTCCCTCTATAACATGGGGAGGACTAGAGTGGGAGGATTAAGAGATTTTTCAGCCTGGCCCTTGTTATTCCTTTGGCTCTGAGCCAGAAATCTGAGAGGCCATAACTGTATAAACATTCTAAATTAATAGTAACAGAAGAACTATGTCCTGGATGAAAGAAGTCCCAGCACCCTTTCATCAATGTGACTTCCCTTTGCATTCATTGTGAAGTTGCATGCAAGTCAGCTTTAGGACTCATAGGAAATGCCTAGTGATTGATTATACTGGCAGAAGGGATGGGAAGGGAGTCAGACTGCAAAGCAGAAGCTAAGTTGGTGTGCCAGGAATGAGAGATGGAAAGGGACAGAGATTGTAGCAGAGATAAAGCCATCAATCTGAAGGGTGGAGAGGAAAGATGAAGATGGAAATATTGAGTGTTAAGAGGAAAGTGGCATGGCAAAACCAAAGAATGCTGGATTCAGAATCAGAAGACATGACTTTGTATTTTGGCTCTTCAGCTTAGTAGTTGTATGTGCGTCACTTCCCCTTCCTCAGTTTCTCCAGTTGTAAAATGGAGGAATTGGACTAGATGACCTCTGAGGTACCTTATGCCTCTAACTCCTATGATCCCAAATCAAGGTCAGCAAGACCTGATTAAATGGACCCTCTCTCCAGTTGGATGAGTGCATACTTATATGGTTTTAGCTGAATTTTGTTTGAGTATTTTTTTTATTTGACAGATGTGTGGGGCTATGCTTTCTTGCCCTCCTTCTTAAAAATATATTAAATTGAATTAAAATATGTTTCAGAGAAATGGAGGGAGAAGCCCCTTAAGAGTCAAAAATATTATATCATTATCCAGAGATCCCCAAATTAGAATTGTAGTATAATAGATTTCTTAGAACTCATTGAGCCCAACCCCCTTGCTTTATAGGTAAAGAAAGTGAAGCACAGGGAAATTACATGACTTGTCAACACACAGGTAGTAAATGTTAAAGGGAAGATTTGAACTCAAGTCTAAGAATCCTTGATCCAACTGGGAAGTAGTCAAAATATCTTCACTTCCAATTCTCTATTCTTTTCTCTGGGCTTTGTGGTCAACCCCCGTATTTTATTATATTTAGTCAATCCCTTGCTAAGATTTCATTGATAACTAAGCACATAGCTGATAAGGGTTCAAGGTGGGTTCCATCTTAGGAATGTTTTCATTTTGTTAGTGTTTCCACAGGCCTTTAAGGCTTAAGTGAATGATGATACATAATGGAGTTGAGCTGGGAGGCAAGACCTCTCTTCTCCCCCTTTCTTCTCCCCATTCTGCCTACTTAGAAAACACAACTCCTGTCTTTGAATAATTGAATACATATGTTCCCTGAAATTCTCAGAGAACCATTGACTTGGAAGAAGACTTGGGGTGGGGTGGGGGGAGAAAAAGTGTCTACAATTGACTCTAGAGTTGGGAGATAATGTAATAGATAACTCACAATATGGAATAATTTCCAAATCCTTTATTGGTAGCTTGTATTTTTTTTAATTAAATATTTGCTTTCCTAATAATATTTTACTTAGGATCATAAGTTTAGAATTGGATAAGGACCTTAAGGTCCCCTAGTCCAACTCCATAATTTTGTAGATAAGGAAACAGAGGTTTAGTGGTACAGTCAGGATTGAAAGGTGGGGGAGGTTTACATGGAAAGGGTAGTACTGAGCTTGGAGTCACACAATCTGAGTACAAATCCTGGCTTTACTATTTGCCATAATTGTGTGAACTTGAATAAATCATCTCATTGTTCCAAGCTTTAGTTTTCTCATTTGTAAAATGGAGAATTGAGCTAGGTCTCTCTCAGCCTTAGACTTAATGGTTCTATGATCCCATGGACACAGAACCTAAGAGCAACCTTGGTTTTATGTAACATACTTAAACTTAAGTTACAATTCATTTGCACTTCCTAAACTAAGTTGTGCACCAGTTAGACAGCAAGGTAAGTCACTCAGGTGTGTACTGGACAACTGGGTTGTTGTAGGGAGGAAACCAAGCTAAGGTTAAAAATTCATCTGTTCTGTTAATTGTTGAGTTAACTATAAGGGCTGAGGAAATATCTCCAGAAACATTTTACCTGAATCTTTTCTCTTGTAGCAATTTTATCCTTGGAAGAGTCATTACAATGTTGCTCAGATTTTTAATGAGAAACAGAACCCTGTTAAAACATAGGATCATCATATTTCCCAATGTATCACTTTGTTTCATAGATAACTATGGTCAAAGAATGTATCAACTTACCTTTTGGTGAGCTAATGTAAGAGTTGCTGCTCCTAGGTGGCATGGTGGAGTGAGCTCTGAGTCTGGAATTGGGAGAACCTGAGTTCAAACGCAGCTTCAGATATCTTTTTAGCTGTGTGACCCTGGACAAATCATTTGACCCTATTTGCCTCAGTTTCTTCATCAGTTAAATGAACTGGAAAAGGAAATAGCAAGCCTTTTCAGTATCTTTGTCAAGAAAATCCCCAAATGGGCTCATGAAGAGTTGGACATGAATGAAATGACTGAACAACTGGAAGAGGTAGAAGTGTAACTAAGGTGGGATTGTGAGGCTTTATCCAAAGGTGATATACTTACCTCCAGATTTATAGGTTACCCACAGTTCTTAATCAACTCGTTGCAACATAGAAATGACAGAGTTTGGCTCTTAGCAAGAAAATTTTTTTTCCTTCTACTTTCATTTAGTTACCCTGGTTTTTCATGCATCTGAGGGTTCCTTTCCTTTACATTTCCCCACACCCCACTAGCTTCTTTGATATTCTTGATTTTTGTTCTTCCAAATGAATTTTATTATTTTTTCCTCATTCAGTAAATTATTTTTGGTAATTTAATTGGGATGGCAACAAATATATAGTTTAAGTAAAATTGTCAGGTTTTTTTTTATATTGGCCATTTCTATCCACAAACAATATTTCTCCACTTATTTAAATCTGAATTTTTGGAATATTACAGTGCTATAAAAATGACAAGTTCAGTTATCTCAGAAAAACATGGAAAAACTTGCATGAAATAATGAAGAGTGAAATGAGCAAAATCAAGAGAACACTGTATACAGTAACAGTGATACTGCTTTAAGAATGACTTTGAGTAAATAAGTCATTTTTGAATACTGTAAATATAAAGGACATATGAAGAAAGATGCTCTCTGCATCCAGAGGAAAATCTGACAAATAGAAGTATGCATAGAATAATTTTACATATTTTTGTATGTGTATGTATGTACATATGTGTGCATGCATAGCTATATGTAATGGTAGCTATTTCTAAGGTGGGAGTGGGAGGGAAGAAAAAAGGGAGAAAAGAAATTTACATGATAACTTTATTATATATTTAAAAGGAATAGCAAGTTGTACCTAATAGATTTATAGTTTCATGTGTAATCATCTTTTTTATTACTATGTTATGGAATTGCTTGTTTTATTCTGTAAATTAAAAATAAAATAAACAATAAATTAATAAAATCATCCTTGTAAACTGGGTTATTGTGATGATCAAATAAGATAATGTCCATATTTACTAAACCTCCAAAGCAAACCATTCCAAGATCTTTGCTAAGAAAACCCCATGGACAGTTTTGGTGTTCTATGGTCCATGGAGGTCCCAAAGAGTTGTAAAAAAGCAAGTGGGGGGTAAAATGATGTTTACAGCCCTGAACATTTCTTACACACTCATTAGGAGCATTGTGCTAAGTACTGGGGATAGAAATAGGAAAAATGAGACAGACCTTGCTGTCCAGGTGCTCACATTCTAATGAAAAGAGAGTCCAGATGCAGAGAAGCTGGCAAGGGTCTGGTCTTTACAAAAAATTTATTATTTGGGAGGATGAGATGAAGAGTCAGCTAATGCCAATACAAGGGAGGTAAATGCCATGTGGGTAGAAGCAGGCACCAAAAAAGTTTATAATAGAGACAGACTATTTTCTGTTGGAGTGATCAGGGAAGGCTTCATGAAGAACGAGCAGTGAGCTTAGCCTTAGAGGTAGCATGTTAATAGGCAGAGATGAGAGGAAGCAAAATCTGAAAATCAGTGACAGGAAAGCATTCTAAATAAATAGGAATAGAAGAATGGTACTCTGGCTGAAGGAAATATAAGCACCTTTTCTTCAAGGTGACTTCTTAGGTAAGGAATCTACATGGGCAGACCTAGATGACCCATAGGCATATCAAACTGAAAATGTCCAGTTTGGAATTGCCATCTTTCCCCTCAAACCTTCCCCTCTTTCCAGTTTTCCTGTTTGTGTTGTGAGCACTGCCATCTTGTTGGTCATCCAGACCCACAAACTCCACCTCATCCTTGACCCCAATCTCATTTGCCCCACACATATCTAATCTGCTGCCAATTCTTGTACTTTCTATCATCATAACAGCTCTCACTGATGTCCCTTTCTCTCCACTCATGCAACTGCACTTCTAGTACAGTCTCTTATCAAATCTCACCTGGACAATTGCAAGAGCCTTTTAAATGGTGTCCTTTGGCTTAAGACCTTCCCCTTTCTAATCTGTTCTCTACTCAGATACCAAATTCCTAAAGCACAGGCCTGACCATGATACTCAACAAGCTTCCATGACTCCCTATTACCACCAGAATCAAATATAACAGGCTTGATTCGCCATTTAAAGCCCTTTAAAACTGCCGTAAACTGGGATGTTTATGTTACCCATTTATGTGGAAGATTTTCTGTCAAGGAAAAAAAAATCATTCAATTCAGTCAATGTTCATGAATCATTTACTGTGTGCAGAGCACTAGGCTTTAGGTACTAGTCTATAGCACCCACTAGGGAAAATACAAAACTGACATGATCCCTGTCCTCATGGAGTTTGCCATTTAGTGGAGGAATGAGACATATAAGGACATCAAGTGTTAATGTATGTTACATCAGTAAGGCACAGAAAGCATGCTTTTCTAAGTCTGAGAGGGGGCACAGAAGAGTATTGGGCTTCTGGTCAGAAGAGAGAGAGAGGTTCAGATTGTTCTTCTGACTTTTACCAGCTCTGTGACCTTAGGCAAGCTGTTGTCAGTCAGTTTCAGTTTCTTCATCTGTAAAATGGGGATGTACCTATTTAATGGATTGTGGAGGCGTAAATGAATGAATGCATTTAAAGCACTTTATAAACCTCAAAGTGCTCTATTAGTTTCTGCCATGATTTTTGCTAATCTTCGCTGGGGGATCAGGAAAGGTAGCATCAGTGAATGAGTAGGAATTTGACTGAGAAAACAAAGGAAGGGAGAACATCCTGGAACAGGATGGGAGGACATAGGACATTTGAAGAACAGAGCTTAATTTTGTTGGTCTGGAATGTTAAGTATATGAGAAAGCCTGGAAGGGAAGGATGGCACAGGATTGTATTGCCTTGAATGGCAGAAACAGAGGAATATGGCCCTTAGGCATATCTGCATATGCAAAATAATATTACAATATGCATAAAATTGCAAAGAAGGCAATAGGGAGCCACTGAAGGTTTTTGAGCACAGGAATAATCTATTCAATAATCTATTATAGCTAAGGAGAATGTCTAATTAGAGATAGGAAGGTTAGATTAAAGGGAGAAAAGGTATTTATTTCTTCAGTCAGTCAACAAACATTTCTTTAACATCTATTGTCTACTAGGCATTGTGTTAAGGGCTGGGGATACAAAGGCAACAACATAAACATTCCCTTCCCTCAAGGCGCTTTACATTCTTTTAAGGGAAGGGGGACACAGCACGGATGCAACTAAATAAATACAAAATATGTTGTTGTTCAGTCATTTCAGTCATGTATGACTCTCTGGGACCTTTTTTGTGATTTTACTGGCAAAGATACTGGAGTAGTTTGCCTTTTCCTTCTCCAGATCATTTTATAGATGAGGAAACCGAAGCAAGCAGAATTAAGTGACTTGCCCAGGGTCACACAGCTCATAAGTGTCTAAGGTCAGATTTGAATTCAGGAAGATGAATCTTTCTCACTCCATGCCTGACTCTCTCCATTTCACCACCTAAGTGTACAAATATATACAAATCTTAAGTATCAACCCATTACTGTTGATCAATTTCATGGACTAATTCATGCAACTCTCCAGTTGGTCTGCCTGCATGGAGCATCCCATGAATGAATCCTCACAGGCTTATGGTAGCCCAGCTACTTAAGTCCTGTTCACCTATCCAGAAAATGAGATGCTTATAAACACAGCTATGGGAAACTGACTAAACCAGGAGCCGTCTCCTTTTTCTCCAAAATACATTATCACCGCAGCATGCTGGGGGAGACCAGACAAGGAAAATCCAGTCAGCCACTAACCACTGCAGCTGCCTTTCTGAATGCTTCACAGGCTTTGAATAATTCAGAGTTTACATTAAGTACCTTGCTATAATAACAAGGTGAAGAGAAACTGTTTACTAATGAACCCTGAGGTTGAAAATATGAAGGGTGTCTCTCTCTCTGGTGCTTAATTTTCAAATTGGCTAAGGAAGCCTGGGCAGCCAAGCCTGACCTGTGAGTCAGTTTATCTTTTCAATAAGCCAGGTAAAGCTCAGGAGCCTTAGACCAGTCTAGTAAGATCCAGAAACCCTCCCAGTGTTTGCCTTCAGTTGGGGTGGCTAGAATTCCAACTCTCCATTTTCAAAGCAACCAGCGTGTTTGTTTTTACTTACTTTCCCAGGAAGATAAATGGAGTTTACTTTTCTCAAGAGGATCAGTGGGGACCATTTGTTTCTCCAACTTCAAGTGTCCACACAGAGGAACTGATGGTGTTTAGAAACTCAGTCCGTTTGTGAGTAAATGGTCTTAAGGCCATGTGTTAATGCTGTGGAGAATTAATGGGAATTCCCAAGCCCTTATCTAGGAGGGAAGCTGGGTCAACAGTGGTTGGCAACAGGAGCTGAGGGAAATGTGAAACAGACATAATCACTTGTGGATTTATTTCTGGGTCCAGGAAAGGTATTTTACCAGGATCTTTGGTACACTCTATCCAGTCCAGCAGGACATTAACTCAACCAGAGAAGGCTGCAAAAGCAGAGACGGGCACTCACTTTCACTGTCAGCTGGTCCATTTTTTGATCTGGCAAGTCAGAGGTGAAAGGTTCCAGAATTTATTACTAGTCCCTTAAGCTTTCCAGTCCTCCTTTACATGCAACTGAAAATCACTATAAATCCTGCTTAATCTTTTTTTTCTTCTTCTGGTAAATTGCTAGAAAACACTGGAATACTTTATGTTGGCCTACTCCCAACTCCCTTGAAGATGCCAGACCCTTCAAGGTTAGATATGGTCAGGTTGGTTTTTAGGGGCAGAAGAAGGAGGAAGTTTTGTAAGGTGGCAAGGTAGGGGTTTAGGGTATACAAAAAGATGGCCTCTATGGTCTTCTAAATATCTCTTTTAAGTATAATCATTTCAAACCTACGAGAAATTGCAGTGAGTGCTTAGTCCTAAGCACTGCAGAGGGATGGTCACTTTACATTTCAATTTTAACAAATTTGAAGTACTCAACCATGTTGATAAATTCAGCCACTGTGTGCCAGGTAATATGTGAATCTCTGTGGATACAAAAAGAGGTAAAAGCCAGTCCCTGCCCTCAAGAAGTAAATTGTGAAACCATCCAGTCTAGAAGTCAACCAACCAAAGTAGGGAAAAGGATGAAGAGGATGATAAAAGTATATTACTAAGAGCTTGGTAGAAATGTGATGGAAAATAAGTGTAGACTCCATGTTTCTAAGCTTTCCTTTCCTACATGGCATAGAGCTGAGGAAGCATTGCTCCTTTGGGAGAAATTCTCTGGACTACATTTCTATGTCTGAATTCAGAGTTTAAGGGTGCATCTAGGAAAGGATTGATTTGTGGGGAGTTCTCTGCTTCTCAGGAAGCTTAAAGCATGGACAGTAGGCATGAGGAACGAGTAGGATAAGCAGAAAAGTAAGAATCAAGGTGGGGCCCTTTGTTGGAAGGGGAAATGAAAGAGGACGATGGAGAAGCAGATGGTGATATCCCTAAATCCAGGAGTTATGGTCAGCCCCTGATGACTTGGGTGAGCCTCCTAGGAAAGAAACTCAAAGAAAGTGTTTCGCTTTTTGCACATTTACCCTTGGACTATGAGCTTTGAGGTGATTGTATTCTCTCAAATTAGGGGGATTTGTCCTTTCACTGGGCTGGGAAATCAGACGCTTGAAGGACAGTTTCACCATAACTCAGTTATTAGGAGTCGACACTGGTGTATATAGGCGTGTAAAGAATCCATTTACTCATGGATTCCCTTCCTTGTTGCTTATGTCGTTTCCTCTCTTCATTAAATGCTTTTGCTTCTGGCTTTATGTGTATCTTACATGATCTGGAAATAGAGCATTTGATTGGCTGAGAGCTAGGACCATGGTTGATTACCTGAGATGACACTGAACCTCAGAGTTAGCAAGAAATGCTACTTAAGTAAAAGTGGTAGGTTTTGAAAGGAGAATCCCGAAAAAAATCACATCCATGATTTTAATAACTGGAGAGTAGAGTCTAATGAGTAGAAAACCCATTGAATACATCACAGCTGCTAGAAGACTTAGGACTTTGAAAGCATTTTCCCCAGTTCATTGACATTCATACTAGTGTGTCTCTGTTCTAAAGATCTAAAGAGAGGGAGTGTAAGCTGGTAGATGAAGTGCCACTCAAGATTGGAGTTGGCGCCACTCATTTCTTATGTCACAACCTCTCCAGGCCTCAGTTTCATCATCTGCGAAATGGAAGAGAATTGTTGTGTTCCCTCCTTGCTTCCCCCAGGATACTAAGGGGATAATTGAGGTCATGCATCCATTTCTGAAGCTTTGAGCTTGTCAGAAGACAGATCTTCATGCCCATAAAGTATTACTATTCATGCCAAAAATGTGGCCAAGAAATTGCTCCCTGGATATAGGGCACATTAACATTCATTTGATGTTCTACACCTTTATTGTAGCAAAGATGTCCTTTCAGGAGGAGGGATCGGCAAGAAATCCAGATGTGAGTCCTTTTATAAGTTCACTGTTGCTGTGTCCCTGGTATAACCTATATTATATCCACCAAGGCTAAGACAATGATCAAAGCTGGAAAGTAACTTGGTGGTAAAGTAATGAATTTGGCAAAAACTGGCTATGGCAGATGGACATATAAATCTGTTAGTTAAACTCACAAAAACTAAATTGTTGTTGAAAATATGCAAAAGTGAGTCCAAATGAATTGAGATTTCTTGGACCAGAAACAGTCATGCCAATCTATTTTCATGTTGCAGGGAGAAAGCCCCCCTGCCAGATTCTTTTCCAGGGGCTATCAGCAATAAATAGGAGTGACATTGCCCATTGTCATATTACACCCAAAGACAGTGTTCCAAGGAATGACTAAATGAATAACACTCACCATAAAATGCCCTAAAATGCTTACTTTGGATGTTTTTCCAAGCTAACAATGGATGAAATCCAAGAAAATCAAGAGCAACAAGTTTCTCTCTTTTTATCTGTTTGAATCAGCAAGTCAACATAAGGTCATCAAATCCAAGAAAACCAAATTATTTGGCTCTACCTGTCCCTTTCCACTTTTCTTTGTGTGAGGGAATGGAACAAGGTGATGTGTGAGTAGGCTTATTTTACTCCCCAAAGAATCCTTTCCATGTACATGTATCACCCCCATGGGACTTGCTTTTTGCTTACCTAAGGAGTTTGGGACCCACTCTACTTGGTTGAAAAGACTCTGGCATTTCTCACTACTAGATGAGGTGTGAATCTTTCTTTCAGACCTGTCCTCACACTTACATAGAAGGTAAACATATAATTTGAGTTACAAACAGGAAGGCAGAATGACCTATGGATTGATTGATCAGTGGTACAGAAAGGTAATGCTGATGCCAACAGTTGGACAAAGCACTGTTTTCTCCTCTGATGTGGCTTCCTATGGACAACTTATAAAGTCAGCTGTAGTTTAAGTTTCTAGTTTGGTGTTGGAATAGGTTTTAGATTATGACTGTGGAACTGGATGTTTTGGAAGGAGGGAGAGCAAGAGAGCCAAGTGAGGAGTCTTTGGTGGTAGAATGAGGCAGCTCTAGTGAGTATTGTTATCTGGGTGATTTTCCCTATGTATTTCTGTTCCTATGTTGTTGTTTTTTTGTATATGTACAAGTGAATAATGAATTAGTCCCAGAATTAATAGAAGGAGAGCAGGCTGCCTTGTTCCACTTCATTCTATCCTCTAAGTAGCCACCAAATGGGTTTCTAAAGTGCAGGTCTGGCAAAGTCAAGCCCCTGTTGGATAAACTACAGTAGCCCTCCAGTTCCCCCAGCATCAAATATAAGCTTTCCTTAGTGTTCTTTTACAATTGGGCTCTATGCTGCCTTTCTGGACTTCTTTGAAAACTACTCTCCTCAACATAATCTACAGTCCTGCCATATTGGATTTTTTTATTTTTTATTTTTTGCTTTTTGGAGGGCAATTGGGGTTAAGTGAGTTGCCCAAAGTCACACGGCTAGTTTTTGTGTCAAATGTATGAGGCCGGATTTGAACTCAGGTCCTCCTGACTCCAAGGCGGATGCTCTATTCACTGCACCACTTAGCTGCCCCCATATTGGATTTCTTGATAGTCTTAACACATTCTCTTTGTCTTCTACCTCCTACCTTTGTGCTGGCTGTCTCCTGAGCCTGGGATGCTCTCCCTCCTTCTCTCCATCTCTTGGAATCCCTGATTCCCTCAGGACTCAGTTCAAACCCTATCTTCTGCAAACAAATGGGCTTTTCTGCTAGACTCTTTCCCCTCAAGCTTACCTTACTTGACTTTTTGTACATGTGCGTGTTTTTATGTCTTGTCCATATCCCCAGTGCTTAGTGCAGAGTCTGGTACATTGTATGTGCCTAATGAAAACTTTTAATTGATTGATTTGTGAAATCCCAAAGCTCCTTTAATGGTTCCATGCTTCTCTCTGAATCAAAGGTCTGTCTTTTCAGCAGTATTTTGCTGATACTATTGTATGACTTTGAGCCATAGGAAACTATGATCTCTGATAAATTAAGAATTATTCAAATTTAAAGTTAAAAAAATTAGAAATTGTCACAGAGTGCAATGGAGGAACCTGTGATAATTATAAGCATACTACAACACATAACAAAACAGGTAACAAATGAGAGACTTCAAAGAATTGTCCTAGCAATGAATGACATCAGGGAACTAGCCATATGATTGCAAAAATAAAAGACAGGAAGGTCAGTTGGTAAGAGTGAAGGATACTCTATGAATTATCCACGTGCTCCATCTTCTAGGATCTTTGGGACATTAAGAAAGCAAGGATGGTCCCCAATATGTTGAACTGACTCACTGTGGTGATTTTATGGGAGTATGTGGACAAGAGCTGTAAAGGATGGGGAAGTGTGGGTGGGACTGAATTGATATCTTCAGGGAGAATATCTCCATTGATGAGCTCACTGATCTCTTTTATCATTTTTGTTTGGTGGGTGCTCCTGAGGAATGCGGTATGTGTCAGACCATACTATAAGCTGCTTGAGATCTTAGGAGCAGAAAGCACCAAAGGGTGGGACAGAGATGGTACCATGTTACAACACAGCAACACCTTTGAAGCCCTTTCCTTTTCCTACGGGCACACCTCTGCCGGAGGTATCAGGAACCCCACAAAAAGAACCTGGGGGACCGTGAGACTCTGGCTCACATGGAGTCATTAGAGACTGTTTTTTCCCCAACCCTGTCCCTTTACAAATGGAGCAACTGAGGCTCAGATAATTAGAATGATTTACCCAAGGTCATGACACTGATAAAGGCCACAACTGGTAATGGGATCGGTTTCCTCTCACCCAAATACTGGTTTTATTAGCGGTATTGATGAGAGACTCACTTGGCCCAAATATTTCCCTCACTGGTCTGCCATGGTACCTGAAACTTCCACCGTCATTAAAATGACTTTTCCAAGTAGTTGTCTTACCCTCTAAAAATCCTTTTGAGTTATATTTCCTTAGAAGTATAAAATCATAAGTTATTAGTATAGACTTTCATCAGGACCTGTGATTTCATCAGTATAGGAGACTCAGCAAGAAGAGTAATGCATAACAATGACAACAAGCAACAACAGTAATAATAACAACCACACCAGCTAGCATTTATGTAGCCCTTTCTGTATACCAGGCACGGGGCTCAGCTCTTTACAAAAATTATTTCCTTTGAGCCTCACAACAACCCAGGAAGATAGATTTTTTTTTTGATGGGGGAAGTCCAAGCAGTTGGGGTTAAGTGACTTGCCCAAGGTCACACAGCTAGTAAGTGCCCACAGCCGGGTTTGAGCTCCGGCTCTCCCACCGCCAGGTCCAGCCCTCCCTCCGCGGCACCGCTCGGCTGCCTGAGACTCTCCACGGACGAGCAGACCAGGTTTGCCTCGTCGGCGTGTGTAGGAGGAAGGTTCGGACCCCCTCTTCCTGACTCCAGGGTGGCTTCACGTCTGCCACCCGGCACTGCCTCGGTTTTTTAATTTCTCGAGCACACTGCACACGTTTCAGTGGCACAGACAGGCGGCAGAGGGCTGGGCCGGGGCTGTCCGAACAGGAGGTGCTGGGCGTTGGGGAGGAGACGAGGGGGTGCGACCAGAAGCAGCCGCGGGGAGGACAGCAGCTTTGCCGACCTTGACCCCTCCACGTGTTTTGTTTGGCTGTTGAGCTGGTCCTCCAGCGTTCAGAGCCTGCTCGGTCCGGGAGCCTCGGTAAAGCAGCTCGGTCGAGGTGACGCAGGGTCTCCAAGAGGGGTGCGCCCCTGCTAATCAGGTCACTCCTTCCGGCCCGATGCCATCCCCACACACCCTGCGGCCGGAGAGCGTCAGCCTGGATCTGGGCCTGGTTTTGGTCATCTTCCCGTTGGCAGTTGGCGTCCACTATCCAGGCAAGCCTCAAATACACAACCCAAGTCATCCCTGAGAAAAGACAGGGGCCCAAACTAGCCTGATTAGGTGCTAATTAACTGTATTTGCGAGTATCCTCCCCCTCTGAAGGAGAACAGACTGACCGGATCTCTGAAATGGAGTATTTCATGGGTTTTCCAGTTCTACTGGACCACAGCTGTCTGTGTGCTTCCTCCAGAAGTGTTGTTATTGTTGTTGCTCACGTCACTGAGTTCTCATCCTAGTTGTGTGGGATTCAAATTATTCTTGAACTCCTCCTCATCTCATTCCTCCTATCTTTTTTTTTTTTTTTGGAGGGGGGAAGGCAAGGCAATTGGGGTTAAGTGATTTGCCCAAGGTCACACAGCTAGTAAGTGTCAAATGTCTGAGGTTGGATTTGAACCCAGGCCCTCCTGACTCCAGGGTCAGTGCTCTATCCACTGTGCCACTTAACTGACCCTCCTCCCATTTTTTCTGATGGTGCTCAGGTAGAAATGGTCCTGGCTTAGGTCTCTATCCTTCATGGAATGGTGGTGGACTTGGAGTGAAACGGACCATGGTTTGACTCCCTCATCCTATGCTTATTAGCTCCGTAACTCTGGGCAAATTGCTTCATCTCTCTCAGCCTCAGTCTCCTCTTCTGTGAAGGGAGGATGATAATAGCACCTACCTTCTAGAAATATTGTAAAAATGAAATGAGGTGATGGCAAAGTGCTTCGCCCAGTACCTGGTCCATATGAGTGTTAGCTACTGTAGTCGTCAACATCATCAGTATAGACCAGAGCTCCTTAAACGTTTTCCACTCTGGACCTCTTTTCACATTTTCAACAGCATTGCATGGCCTGAGGGCATGCATAGTACAAAGTACACATGCTTTGTGTTCAAAGGCTGCAGTGAAGGTGTGTGATGCAACATGGGCAAACACTGCCAGGAACACCTCGGATTCATTAGTATACATTTTGATTTTGAATTCATTTTTGCTCATTACGTACTCAGAAATCTTTTATTGTTGCCAAATTTTTTGCAGCCCCATGTGGGGAGGAGACCCACATTTTAACAAATGCTGATATAGACAATGCATATATGTGTTATATGTGCATTATACATGTGTCATATGTGTATATGTATACATATATCATGCTCATATATATATATATACCTGTAAATAACTATACATATATCTTGCAAATCTTAAAGCACTATACACATCTTGGTTATTAGTGATTTTATAATTAATGTTCTAAAGGTGACTACACACATGGATAAAATGACTACTTTTTTTGTGATTGAAAAAAGAGCATTGGGATGTAAGTTCATGTTCCTTACACTCCCTGAAAGCATCATCAGTCCAACCCCAGTAAGAGACAGGATGACAGGCATGCTGTGTACCTCATCTTGTTTGTGACTGGTTTTAACCTTTTCTGTTATTTCTCTATGTTTTGAGAGTTGTTCATTTCATGTAACTAGGTGATTGAATGTTCCATATGATGTTCTACATTAAAAGTGTTCTTATATTTTATGGATCAATGTTATGTCCTGGAGATTGTGGGCGACCGTTTTGTCTGGGATAATTCTTCTAGTACACTTTGATGGGTTTGAATTCTCAAGGCTATTTTGAGATCTTTATTTGTAGGAATGGAGATTTCTTGTCTATTTTTGAAAGATACTGAGCTTCTGATTATTCTGGTCAATAGATTCTGTCTTGCCAAGGAAGTAAGAAGTTTCTGCAACCTGCAGTGCTGTGTTACAGTGTCTACTGTTTTCTTGTTTAAGTTTCATTAATCAATAACTCTGTCCTCTTTCAAGATTATCCTGAAATTTTTGGTGGCAGTAGTTTATGCCCGAATCACTCTCATAACCCTCTGCTTCTTTGAGGAAATCTATGTTTCAGCCCTTTCCTTGATGTTTCTTTGCATGCACATTATCGGTAAAGTTTATGTGGATGGTCTCCATGGAGGGTTTTTATTCCACTCCTGGTGTCTAGATGTATCATTGTTTCCATTTGAAGGAAATCCACTTTCAGTTATATCTGTTAAATCTTATGCTATGTACTTATTGTCAGATTTTGTTATTGTCTAGTGACATAATGTCTGCATGTTCCAGAAGTATTTTTCTGTTTTTGTTTGTTTGTTTGTTTTTGCTTTTTGAAGTGGGGGGAAGACAGGGCAATCGGGTTTAAGTGACTTGCCCAAGATCACATGGCTAGTAAGTGTTAAGTGTCTGAGGCTGGATTTGAACTCAGGTCCTCCTGACTCCAGGGCTGGTGCTCTATTCACTGTACCATCTAGCCACCCCTTTCTGTAAGTTTTTAACCTGCTTACCATGTGCCTTAAGAATATCTCTGTATGAATATTCCATCCTCTCTTTTAACAAGGGAGCATTCATACTTCTAAAGCTGCCTTAGATAATGGGTCCCATATTTAGTTAATATTGTATGCATTTTTATTAGGATGCTTTCCATACCTGTTCCTGTCCATTTTACGTGACCAAAAATGTATGTTGAACCTGGTATTGTGTAGGTGTTAATTTCCTTACATTTGATCTGGGAGTCAGAGAAAATAAATGCTTGTTAACTAAAAAAAAAATAAAGATTGTTATTAGTGGCAATCTATGGCATTGGAGAGAGTTCCCACATTGATGAGATTGCAGATCTATAGAACTATTATTTTTGGCATGATGTCAGTCAGAGCTTTGTGTCAAATGGCAGGCTTAGTCTTTTTGTGTGATGTGATCTCTCACACATTCAAGAGTCTTTGGCTCACCAGGAAGGAAACGGGCTCTTTGGTTCTGCTAAGACAAACAGAGAACAAGTTCCAACAGTCCATGAGAAAGAACATGATGTGTGTAAGACACAGGAGGGCTGCATCCTTGTGGATTGAGACTGAGTGCATGGCACTATTCCAGAATTAGGGAACAGAATCCAGGACTTGCCATACACAGGTAGGTTAACCAAACCATGGCCAAAGTAAAATTCTCTTTTCCAAGTAAAAGTGAGAATCAGATGAGTAAAGTCATCAGTTTATAGGATTATAATAGATTTGCCTAAATTCATTCTGGCGGCTATAATGTGAAGTAGTGGGAAAACAAAATGCTTCATTTCTCTGGGTCATAGTTTCCTCATTTGCGAAATAAAGTTTGAACTTGATGAATTCTAAGATTCCTTTGGGCTCTAAATCTATGGATTTGAGTTTTCTGGGGCTCAGCTTCCTCATCTATAAAGTTAAATGGAAGAGAAGCAACATGAGGTAGTAGGTAGAGGGCTGACCTTGGAAATAAGAAGATCCAGGTTCAAATCCTGCCCCTGACCCATAGTAGTTGTGTGACCAGTGACGAGTCCTGAGGCAACAGGCCTCAGTTTCCTCAATTAAAAAATAGATATAGTAAAACCTATATTACCCACTTGAAATGAAATCATGCAAACATTAAGCACTGTGTAAATGTCAGCTCTTACTAGAAGTGCATGTCAATTCTTTCTACAAATACACTCCTTTTCCCTCGATTCTTAATGCTTATTAGTTGATTGAATATGATTTGATGCCCATTGTTCTCTCTCTCTCTTCTTCTCTCCCTCCCTTCCTCCCTCCCTCCCTCTCCCCATGTCTGTCTCTGTCTGTCTGTCTTTCTTTCTCCACCCCTACCCCCTACCCCCATCTGTCTGTCTAGTGTTTGGTGTGAGGAAACACCTAGCTAGTTTTTATTGTCTTTATAGTCCAGTAATTCAGGAGTGCAGTCTAGACAAAGCAAACTTGAAAATTGCCACTTGGCCTAGAAATGTATCAGTTTGTGGCATGGAAAGTCAAGGACCATGGACAAGATGTAGTAAGTGAAACATTTTCATGGGTAGAGTCATTTAGGGATTATCAGCAGGCCTGAGAAGTAATTCATAGCAAGTCGTAGGTTCCTAGCCTAGAGTCTGTTAATTTGTTTCTTAAGGTGTTTTGATCACCATATCCCAATATAATTGTCTCCCTTTGTAATCCTATGTATTTTATGCATTTAAAAACATGATTTTGAGTTGAGATTCATAGGCTTCCCGGGAGTGTCAGGGGTCTGGGATGCAAAAGAGTTAACTCCTGGGCTGAATGAAGAAGAACTTAGGAGAGTACTTGATCTTCTTCAAGGAGATACTTGGATTTGGATTTTCCACACTTCTTTTATTTCTTTTGACCAGTGTCTTTTAGATAGTTTCATGTCATTAATTGAGTGTCTAAGTCTGGAAAACACATGGATTGGGAACTCACAATAGCCAGGTTCTTTCCTCTGCATCTGGCTCTGCTAGCTTAAAGAGCTTGCCTGGTTCCCCAGTGAGCTCCAGTGGGAAGTGAAGTATCGATTGGGCAGTTATATAATACTGTAGTCAAGATGTTGCGGGCCAGAAATCTGCTTCAAGCCCAGACTGGGATGCGAATGTCTGGCCTTAGTCTTCATTATCGCAGAATGTCCCAGAAATCATGTTTAACCCAAGAAACTGATGTTTGAAATGACACAAACCATTTCAGTTGTCCAGCAGGAAATTACACAGAAAAGTTCATGTGAACCATCTTTCCCCCTCTGTTAAGATACTTTCCCAGGTTTTAGGTCACAAATTCTAATTTTTAAAAACTGGATAAGAGATGATTTGGACTGAATCCTGCTGGCCTGATACTGCATATTTGGCAATCTCTGACTTCCTTTGCATAGTTATTATTTTGCAGCAAGGAGCAAAGGACCAAGCAGGAGACTACTTCTTTGTACCTAGGCTGTGAATGTTTGGATGGAACAAAGTAGCCCTAGGGAAGAACCTCCATAGGTAGACTGAGTCTACAAGAGCAAAACGAAGAGGAGAACTGGAAGGATTCTCCAAATAACTTGGACAACAAAAATTATAGCAGAAATCACATCGAACTGGTATGAAAGGAGGCAGAGATGTAGCAATTACCCGGTTCATTTGCTCAATAGAGTCAACTGGTCCAAGTAATTTCAGGATTGAAGATCTGGCTTATTACATGGTTCATGTCATATGAGTGAATGTGGTTCATTTGAAACAGACCAGCATTGTAATTTAGGGCAAAAAATAAGGTCTGCTTTTAATGGAAAGTACTCCGAATATTTTGCACATATTTATATGTATGCATGTTTTTGTCCCCTGAGAGAATGTAAGCTCACTGAGGGCAGGAACTATTGCATTATTTTGTCTTTGTATCCCCAGTGCGTGGGATGGTGTCTGGTATATATTAGGCAATTAGTGAGTACTTAGTGATTGCTTGGAAAAATGTCAACTGAAAGCAATGGAAAGTCACAGTCAGACAAATGTCATTATTTTCATGACCCTTTTCTACTTTGGGGCCATGTTGTGTGAGTTTTCTTTGGAGAACTGTAGATCCACCACTTTTCAGGTCTAGTTTTTACAACTGTCTAAGGAATGGGTATGTTTCATGTACCACCCATGACAGACTCCAACTTCTTTTTTTTTTTTTTAATATTTTATTTTATTTATTTTAGTTTATATCATTCATTTCCATGAGATTTTGACTTACAAATTTTCTCCCCATCTTTCCCCTATCCCCACCCTCAAAACAGCCATCCCCTTGTATGACCCCTCCCCCAATCTAATCTCTCCTA
>CM053583.1:400560040-400584020 GCA_028627135.1 Pseudochirops cupreus | reverse complement strand
TCCCCCTATTTTCCTGTGTGGTAAGATGCCCAGTTTAGAATTTATGTCATTTCTTCCCTAAGCCAAGTTCAGTGAGAGTAAGGTTGACTCTTTCCCTTTTGCCTTCCTGTTCTCCCCCTCTATTGTAACAGTTATCCTTTGGACAGACTCCAACTTCATAAAGGGAAGTAGGAATCCACAAGCTAAATTGTAGGTTGCTGATTTGAATAAGGAGACAATTTCTGGCTTCAGTGGGATCTGTCTATAAAGCATAAAAGGGAACCAAGGTTTGGAAATCTGAGGTCATTTTGTTAGCTCAATGGCTAGGGAGAACAATGGCTCTGGCAGTGAGACTGATTGATTTTTGCTGCAATTAACCTGCATGAAGATGAGAGTGTTGGGATGGATACATATCTACTTAAGATATTTAAGGAACAAGGAAGGAAGGAAACTTTATCTGGTGGATGATTCAGCTTGAAGAGAACCTTGTTGCCTTCAGGTATTTTCCTTTTCTTTTCCTTTAAAAAAAAATCTCCTGTTTATTGATCATCAGGCTATATTTGACTCAATAGAGCAAAATGATTTTGTAAAGGCTGCTCCCTGCTATCCACGTCCAGAGAAAGAACTGTGCAGTCTGAATGCAGATTGAAGCATACTAGTTACTCTCTTTTTTTGTGTTTTGTTTCTCATGCCTTTTCCCTTTTGTTCTGATTCTTTTTTCATAACATGACTAATGTGGAAATATGTTTCATATGATTGTACATGTATAGCCTATATTACATTGCTTACCATCTTGGGGGAGAGAAGGGAGAAAAAATCTGGAACTCAAAATCTTATAAAAGTGAATGCTGAAAAAAAAGAAAGTATATAGGGTTTGAATACCACTTATTATAAACAGGATTAATCACAAAATTAATTTTTGATCAATTTGTGGGATATGATGGATTAAAAATTAGAGTTGAAATCTTGGAAAAAAAAGATTATTCTTCATCCAGATCTCTTCTCTGCCTATGATAAAATCACAGAAGATTCCTTGAAAAGCATAACTAAAGAGTTCAATGACTCTGATTTTTGTTGCTCAGTCATTTTCAGTCATGTTCAACTCTCCTTGCCTCCATTTGGGATTTTCTTGGCAAATATACTGGAATGATTTGTCATTTCTTTTTTCAACTTGTTTTATAGATGAGGAAATGGGCAAACTGGGTTAAGTGACTTGCCCAGAGTCACACAGCTAGTGAGTGTCTGAGGTCAGGTTTGAATGTAGGAACACAAGTCTTCCTCACTCCAGGCCTGGTGTTCTGTACACTATGGCATCACCTAGCTGCCCAACTTTCTGATTACTATTATCAAATAGGACATATAACAAGGAGACAGATGTTTACCAGGAGAGTCTGCCACAGACACAGAGGATTTTCAAAGCAGAGTCTGAACAAAGACGTTCTTCCCTGTATATGCAGAAGTCCTCCAGTTGTTCCTCTTTTCAAATGATATTTTGCTGCTTGTATCAAACACCAGTGTGCCTCTAGCAGGAATTCTTCTTTATACAGACTTTTGTTTAAATTAAATAAAATTATTTTAACAAACAAAAACCTGTCTTCTCTCTCTTCTCTATCATTTCAGAAAGAAAGAAAAAAAACCTCAAGATACATAGTCATGCAAAATAAATTCCCTCATTAGTCATGTTAGAAAAGAAATACATCTCAGTCTGCTTTCTGTGTTTTTTTGCCTCTCTATCTGGAGGTGGGTAGCAAGTTTAATTATGAGTTCACTAAAATGATTATTGGTCATTACACAGATCAGAGTTCCTAAGTCTTTCAAAGTTGTTTGTCTTTGCAAAATTGTTTTCACTGTATAAACTGTTTCCCTGTTTCTGCTTTCCTTACTCTGCATCAGTATAGACAAATTTTCCCAGGTTTCTCTTCTCCATCATTTCTTACTGCACAATAGTATGCCATTATATTTCTATACTGTTACTTGTTCCGCCATTCTCCAATTGGCGGGCATTCCATTGATTCCCAAGTCTTTGCCATAGCAAAAAGGGCTACTATAAATATTTTTGTACTTCCTTGGTTAAAGTTTGTTTTATTTAGGATTAATTCCCCACTTAATATGTACTTCACTCATTTTTTCCTTTTTCTCTTTCCCTTCTGTTTCCCTGTTGAGTGGAATTATATTTCTGTACCAAACTCTCTCTCTCTCTCTCTCTCTCTCCCTCTCTCTCTCTTTCTCTCTCTCTCTCTCTCCCTCTCTCCCTCCTGTATTCTTTTTTTGACCAGTCTAAATGAGGGTGAGGTTCATTTCTCAATGGTTCCCATCTTGTCTTCTTCTTATAGATTCTTGTATAATCTGATTATGTAATAGAGTTTTCTGTATCCTTCCTCTCTCTTCTCTTTACCCCTCAGTGTATTCTGCTTTCCACCCCCAACTTTTAAGATCATCAAAATAAACCAGAACTATTCCTAGTCTTTCTGTTTAATTAGAATCTATCTATGACTCCTGAGTAAGAGAGTTTTAGGGAACATATATATCATCTCACTGTATTATAATGTAAACAGGTTATTCTGTTTTTATAATTGCTTGTTCTTGTTTACCTTTTTATGTTTCTTTTTACTCTTATGTTTATACTTCAAAGTTTCTATGCAGCTTTGATCTTTTCATCAACCATTCCTGGAAGTACTCTATTTTATTAAAGTTCCATTTTTTTTTTCTTGTAGAGTTATTTTCAGTTTTGCTGTTTAAGTTATTCGTGGTTGTAAACCTGTATCCTTTGCCTTCTGAAATGTTGTATGCCAAGCTTTCTGTTCCTTTATTGTGGTGGCTGTTATATTGTGTGTTATTTTGACTATGGCTCCTTAGTACTTGAATTCTTTCTTTCTGACTGCTTGTAGTATTTCTTCTTTGATCTGGAAGTCCTAGATTTTGGTCAATAATTTTCTCTGGAGTTTTCGTTTTGGAGTTTCTTTGAGGAGATTATTTCTGTTTTGACTTTGTCCTATCATTCTAAGAAATTCTGGCAGTTAAAAAAATATTTCTTGAAATAAGATGTCTAAGATTTTGTTTTGGTCATGGCTTTCAGGTATTCCAATGACATTTGTTTATTTTTATTTTTTTGCCAAGTCAATTGTTTTTTACAGGTCAGGTTAACTTTTTAGGTCAGTCGTTTTTGTTAAATGATACCTTATATTTTCTTCTTCTTCTTCTTCTTCTTCTTCTTCTTCTTCTTCTTCTTCTTCTTCTTCTTCTTCTTCTTCTTCTTCTTCTTCATCTTCTTCTTCTTCATCTTCTTCATCTTCTTTGTCTTTGTCTTCATCTTCGTCTTTTGACTTAAAAATGTTTTTTCTTGGTGTCCTGTCAGTAGTTATTTTCTATTTAGTCCATTTTAATTTTCAGGGAGTTTCTTGGGTACCTAAGGTATTAATTTCTTTTCCAGTTTTTGCTTTGATAGTTCTCATATCTTTTCTCATTTTCCTCCTCTACCACTCTCATTTTATTTATAAAAATTTAAACTATTTTTAAACTCTTGGTTCATATTCATATTTCCAGTGATTCTAATTCAACTTCTGCCCAAGCTATGTTTTTCTTTGATGTTTTGCTTGCAGCTGTTTTACAGTCATTTTCATCTGTGAATGTATCTTGCACTTCCCTTTAATTATAATAGTTTTTTATGGTAAGATTCATTTCTTAATTGCTCATTCCTCCAGTTGATTTCTTTGCTTCAGACTTTATATTAGGGCCAATCTCTGTCTACTTCTGGAGGAATATATGGACTCGTTCTGCAACTGCTTTCTTGGAGTATTAAGTGTTGAGTTATTCCAGGATCTCAGATTCAGCTCAGTCTGAGGACTAGCAAAATGAATTTTGATTCCTGACCTCCTAGTCTGAGCTCTGCAATTTCCCGACTTGCTTTATATCTGAGCAACATGCCTTGCTTTGGTTAGAGTTTCAGTAGACTACAGCTACTATCAGCCACCTGAAAAGTTCTGAAGATTTGAAGTGACAGAACTTCAGGTTCACCTTTTGTACAAGATTACTGCCGTGGTCATGCTGCTATAGGTTTCAAACTGGGCTGGAGGCTAGTACTGAGATCTTGCTCTGCTCCTAGAGTCAGAATCACACAGCTGTTGCTTGCTTCTAAACTTGCTTCTTTCTCAGCACACAGCCCATGACCACATAACTGGCTGTATGATCCTGGACGGGTCATTTAGTTTCTGGTTGCTTCGATTTCTTCATCTGTAAAATGAGGGTAGTAATAGCACCTACCTCCCAGAGTTGTTGTGAGGATCAAATTATTGTAATGCATTTTAGCACTGTGCCTGGCACATAGTATTTATTAGGTAAATGTTGGCTATTCCTTTGCCTGGGGGCACTGAGCTATTAAGTGTCTTGCTCTGGGTTGATGAGCAAGTATGTGTCAGAGCTGAGACTTGGACCTGGATCTTTCTGGCTTCAAAGCCAGTTTGCTTTCCATTAAAGCACACTGTCTCTTTTATTCAAGGTAATTTGGGGAAGTCATTAGCTGCTGGAGGCATCAAGAAATTCTCTACCTAAGATGTGGTGTTGATGCTGCAAAGATCAAGACTAAGTCACAGAAAATGGAACTTTGCTGCACTGATATAGAAGAGTAAGGTCAGAACTGAGCTATGTGCTAATAGTGCTACACCTCTTAGGCTTTGACTATGCGGATTTGTTTCTGGGACCTGATTTGAATCATAGTCAGGGTCAGTCCTATGTCTAATTAAAATAAATGGCCACCCCAACCATGTGATTTGAACAGTACTGAGACGTCAGTGTCCTCCCAAACCTCTCCCACCCCTCCCCAAGCCTGAAAGTCTAACCTTTAGAATGACAAATATGTTTGATTTTAGTCTATATAGTCAGTCAGTCAGTATGTATGAAGTGCCTACCATGTGCTAGGGCAGCCAGGTAGCACAATGGTTACAACACTGGATTAGAATTAGGAAGACTCATCTTTCTGAATTCAAATCTGGCTTCAGGCACTTACTAGCTGTGTGACCCTGGGTAAGTCACTTAACCCTATCAACTCATTTATAAAATGTGTTGGAGAAGGAAATGGCAAACCACTCCAGTATCTTTGCCAAGAAAACCTTCAATGGCGTCATGAAGAGTTGGGCATGACTGAACAACAACAACAACAACAACAATGTGCTAAACACTGAGGAGAGAATAAAGGAATTCTATGTCAACCAGTAAGCAAATCAACAAGTATTTATTAAAGACCTACTGTATGTCAAGTTCTGTGGAAGGCTGGGGGCACGGCACATAGAATGAAATAATGCTCACTCATAAGGAGCTTATATTCCAGTACAGGGTAGGGGGAGACAGTAAATGCCTACAAAATATATATACAGCATAAAGATAAAGTAAATAAAGTAGTTCAACACAGTGTCGTTTGGGAGGGAGGCTTCATGCAGGAGATGGTTTCTCAGATACATCTTAAAGGAAGAAAGGTGACTGTATGAGGCTAAAGTAAGAAAGGAGTGCATTCCAGACATGAAGATGATCAGTGCAAAGGCACAGAGATGGGAGATTGAGAGCCCTATGTGGGAAACAGAGAAAAGGTCAGTTTGACTTGGTTGTAGAGTGTAGAATGGAGAGTTAATGTCCAGTGAGGCTGAAAAAAGATGGGTTGGGGTCATATTGTGAAGGACTTTAAGAGGCAAACAGAGGAGTTTAATATTTTATTGTGAAGGCAATGAGAAGTCACAAGAATTGGTTGAGCAGGGAGGGTCAGATAGTCAACTCTGTGCTTAAGTGTGTAGGGTAGACTGATATGGAGAGAGGCTGTTACAATAATCTAACTGAGATGTGATGACAGCCTGACTTAAGGTGGTAGCTGTGTGAAGGAAGAGAAGGAGCCGTTTGCAAGAGAAGCCACATCAGCAGAAAAGGCAAGATTGGCAAATGATTGGATATGATATGGCATGATGGTTATGGACATGAGACACTGGAAAGATGGTGGAACCTTTCAAAATAGGAAAGTTTGGGAGAGGGAAAGATTTAGGGGAAAACATAATGTGTTTAGTTTTAGATGTGTTGTGTTTAAGATGTTAAAGACATATACCTTGAAATGTCCAATAGGCAATTAATCATATGGGACTGAAGCTCACGGGAGAAACTGAGGCTGTACATAGAGGTATATGAGTCATCTGAATAGAGATGATAATTAAACCCATGGGAGATGATGAGGATACTAAGAGAAAGCAAGTATAGGGAGAAAAAAGAAAAGAACACAGGACAAAACCTTTGGAAATACACACATACATATACACACATATCTATGTGTGTATATATATGTTCTTACATAGATATAGGTAGAGGTAGAGACAGAGACAGAGATAGAGCTAGAGATGGAAAGAGATAGAGAGAGATAGAGATAGAGATTGAGATAGAGATAGAGATAGAGATAGAGATAGAGATAGAGAAAGAGACAGAGATAGTTAGGGGGCATGAAGTGGAGGATGAACCAGCAATGGTGGCTCCTAGGAAAAGGAGCAATCAGAGGAGCATGGAAAAAAATATGCCTATCAGATCTATGGATAAGAGAAGAGTTTATAACTAAAAAGAGATAGAAGAGATTATGGAAAGTAAGATAATTTTGATTACGTGAAATTAAAAGATTTTTGCACAAAGAAAACTAATGTAACCACATTTAGAAGGGAAACAGGAAATTGGGAAAATTTTTTGCAACAAGTTTCTCTGGTAGAGGTCTCATCTCTCAAATATATAAGGAACTGAGCCAAATTTATAAAAATAAAAGACATTCCCCCACTTGTAAATGGTTAAATGATATAAACAGGCAATTTTCAGAAGAAAAATTTAAAGCTATCAATAGTCACATTAAAAAAATGCTCCAAATCACACTACTGATTAAAGAAATGCAATTTAAAACAAGTCTGAGATACCACCTCATGCCTCTCAGATTGATTGTCGTGACAGAAAAGGAAAATGACAAATGCTGGAGGGGATGTGAAAAAAATTGAGATACTAATACACTGTTGGTGGAATTGTGAACTAGTTTAGCCATTCGGAGAAAAATTTGGAACTATGGCCAAAGGGGCATAAAATTGTGCATACCCTTTGATTCAGCAATACCACTACTAAGTCTATATCCCAAAGTGATTAAAGAAAAGGGAAAAGGACCTATTTGTACAAAAATATTTATAACAGCTCATTTTTTTTAGTAAATAGTATTTTATTTTTTCTAATTACATGTGAAAATAGTTTTCAATATTCATTTTTTATAAAATTTTGAGTTTAAATTTTTTCTCCCTCCTTTCCTGTCATTCTCCCTCCCTAAGACATCAAGCAATCTGATATAGGTGATGTGTGTGCAATCATCTAAACTAATTTCCACATTAGTGATGTTGTGAAAGAAGGAATAGAACAAAAAGGACAAGCCATAAAAAGCAAAACAAACAAACAAAAAAACACAGTGAAAATAGTCTGCTTCAATCTGCATTCAGACTCTATAGTTCTTTCTCTGGATGTGGATAGCATTTTCCATGAGTCTTTTGGAATTGTCTTGCTGAGAAGAGCTAAGTCTGTCATAGTTGATTATCAAACAGTGTTGCTATTATTGTGTGCAATGTTCTCCTGGTTCTGCTCACTTCCTTCAGCACAGCTCAGGTAGATCTATCCAGGTTTTTCTGAAATCTGACTGCTCATCATTTCTTATAGAACAATAGTATTCCATTATATTCAGACACCACAACTTGTTCAGTCATTACCTAATTGATGGGCATTCCTTCAATTTTTAAGTTCTCTGTCACCACAAAAAAGAGCTTTTATATATATATGTGTATATATGTATATATATGTATATATATATATGTATATATATATGTATACGTATATATGTGTGTGTATATATAATGTATATGTATATATGTATGCATATGTGTGTGTGTGTGTGTGTGTGTGTGTGTGTGTAGGTCATTTCTCCTTTTTTATGATCTCTTTGGAATATAGACCTAGCAGTGGTGTTGCTGAAATAAAAGGTATTAGCTCTTTGGGCATTATTCCAAATTGTCCTCCAGAATGGTTGGATCAATTCACAACTACACCAACAAAGTGTTAATGTCCCAATTTTCCCACATCTTCAACATGTATCATTTTCCTTTTCTGTCATATTAGCCAATTTGTTAGGTGTGAGGTGGTACCTCAGAGTTCTTTTGATTTGCATTTCTTTACCTAATAGTGATTTAGAGCATTTTTTTTTCATATGATTATAGAGAGCTTTAATTTCTTCATCTGAAAACTGCCTGTTCATATCCTTTGAGTATTTGTCAATTGGGGAATGACTTGTATTCTTTTAAATTTTACTCCATTCTCTATATATTTGATAAATAAGGCCTTAGAAACGCAGTAAAAGTTGTTTCCCATGTTTCTGCTTTCCTTCTAATCTTGGTTGCCTTGGTTTTGTTTATGTAAAATTTTTTTAATTTAATGTCATCAAAATTATCCATTTTACATTATATTGTTCTCTTTCTCTTGTTTGGTCATAAATTCCTTCCTTCTTCATAGTTCTGACAGGTAAACGATTTCTTATAGAAACTCCTTTTGTGGTGACAGAGAATTGGAAATTGAGGGGATGCCCACCAATTGGAGAATATTTGACCAAGTTGTAGCATATACTTGTGATGGAATACTATCATGCTATATGAAATAACAAGCAGATGGGTTTCAGAAAAAACCTGGAAAGACTTATATGAACTGATACAAAGTGAAGTGAACAGAAACAGGGGAACATTGTACACAGTATCAGCAATATTGTAAAGATGATCAACTATGAAAGATGTGGCTATTCTGATCAAGGTAATGATGCAAGAGAATTCCAAAGGACCCATGTTGAGAGAGAGAACTGATGAATTCTAAATGCAGTTTGAAGCATACTTTATTTTTTAACTTTCTGTATTTTTATCGTTTTCTTTCGTTTGTGTCTTCTTTTGCAACATGGCTAAAATAGAAATATGTCTTGCATAACCTCACATGTATAATCAAAATCAAATTGCTTGCCTTTTCAAGGAGAGGAGAGTGGTAAGAGGGAGGGAAAGAATTCGAAACTCAAAATTAAAGAAAATTGCTAAAGTTTTTACATGTGATTGGGAAATATTTAGTGAAATAAATAAAAATTATTATATATTATATACAC
The DNA here is from genome assembly GCA_028627135.1 of Pseudochirops cupreus. NCBI lineage: Eukaryota > Metazoa > Chordata > Mammalia > Diprotodontia > Pseudocheiridae > Pseudochirops > Pseudochirops cupreus. The sequence goes on along the minus strand of CM053583.1, from coordinate 400,574,869 downwards.
ATAAATATATGTACATATATAAACATATCTACATGTGTATATATACGTACAATACATATATGTACATGTGTATATACAGATACATACATATATTTATAAACATACATATATGTACATGCATATACATATATACATGCACATACATATATACATGCACACACACACATATATAAGAAAGAAAAGGAACGCTCAATTGGCAGGCAGTGAACCAGGAGAGATTAGTACTATGAAAACTCGTAGAGGAGGAAGTTTGTATGAGAAAAGGATGCTCCCCAGTTATATATGCAGTGGAGAGACTGAGGACATTAGGACTGAGAAAAGTCTATCACGGGGTGGGGAACGTGTGAACTCAAGGCCACATGTGGACCTGTAGATCCTCAAGTATAGTCTCACTTGAGGTTGACACGTGGCTCTCGAGGCTGCAGGTGAGGTTCTCAGTTGGTCTATCATATTTAGCAATTAAAATATCAGTGGTGATCAGTTTTAGTTGAATAATGAGGCCAGAAGCCAGAATGGAAAGGGTTGAAGAGTTAGGAGGAGAGGAAGAGGAAGTCGGTGGTAGAGACAACACTTTTAAGTTGCTTAAAACTGAACTGTCTTTTGGGGACCCCTTGTATCCTCCTTATGCCCAAAGAAACTGTAGAGAACAAAACTAGAAAGGAAGCACAAGGGAACCCCACTCTTTTGGCCTGAAATGCCTCCACTGCAATCTGATGTTCGAAGCTGTTGCAGCCTATTACGTGAATAATCCTTAAATTAAGGCTTTGTAAAGCTCCATGACCCAAGGGATTATCAAAGCTGCTTCATTTTATTGTGAAAATGGTCTCTGGATTAAAAGTCAGTAGGACATAAAGGACAAGTGGCCTGGCAGTCCCTGGCTCCGAACTCCCACATTAGAGGGTGATGTCTCACAATTACATTGATCCCTTCTCTGCCGCTCCCCCTTCTTTAGAAAGCCACCCAACAACACAATGTAGATCATTTATTAAAGCAGGAAGGGAAATTCAAGATGATTTAGGCCAAGCGACTTGTTTTACAGGTGAGAAAAAGGAGGTCTAGAAAGGTGGATTGATTTATAGAAGGTCACCCAGGTGGTAAATGGCAGAGCCACCTCGGACACACACTGCATGACCCTGAATGAGTTACTTAACCTCTCTGTCCCTTTGGCAGCTCTCTAGGAGTCTAAGTTGTGGAGAAGTCACTGACCTGCCTTGGGAGAGGGAATTTCCTCACCTGGGAGTTCTCAGTACAAATGAAATCACAGGTATAGCCCCTAAGTCTGTACAATTCAAAGCCAGGTTCTCTGACTCCAAATCCTGTCTCCTTCCCGTTCTATTTAGAGAATCTCCTATTCAAGGTGTATCACACTGTAACTGCTTTTTCTTGGTTCCCAGGAGCCCCAGTCCAAAAAAGAGAATACCCCATTGGGAGCAGGACCACCAGCCAGCTAACGTGCCAGTGCACTGATCGACAGTGGATATGGCCAACATAGAAAATGGTTTTTATAGATGTTCCCTAACAATTGTTTTAAAAGGAAATGTCCTTGGAAATGACAGATGGCTGTATGGTCATGAATATTGCTTGGCTGGGTCCAGAGAAGTCCCTAAAGTCCCTCTTGCTGTTAATAATATTTGGAGGGGAACAAAGTCGATACAAATCATGGCTCAGAAGGCTTTCTAGAAAGTCATAGCTTTAGAGATGTAGGGAACTTTAGAGGATTGATCCTGGAGTCAGAGGTCAGGGGCTGAGACACTCACTACCCATGTGACCTTGGGAAAGTCACTAACTTCCCTGGGCCTCGGTTTCTGCAACTGTAAAATAAGTGAACTCAGCTAGGGTACATCCCAATTCTAGATCTGGGGTCAAATGTATCTCACTTTAGAGATGAGGAAATTGAGGCTCCAGGATGTTTGAGTATATTTCTTAATGTAACTGAATTTGATCTGAGATTCGAACCTAGGTCTTCTGATTCCAAGTTTAGTGCCGTCTTCACTCTCCATTAGTGTAAGCTTAAATGAGGAAGGATGACCACAAGATAGGGAGTTGTTTATTTTTTTTTTACTTTTAACATATAACTACACCACACACATTAGTGATAGGCATTGATACATGCATATATGTCTAAAATTGTACATGCTTTTATTATATCTATATATTTATATATGAATGGTGCAATGTCTATGTATCCATACACAAATATAGAGAATAGGTCTTGAAACAAGAAAAATCTGGATTCACGCCTCGCCTCTAACACCTACTGGCAGTGTAACCTTGTTAAATTACTTAACCTCTTGGTGTTCTTAGACTAAAAGGTGTGAAGGGTTTGCTAACCTGCAGTCATACAGAGAATGTCCTCACCTGGGAGTTTCCAATTCCAATAAAATTACAGGTACAGCCCCTGTGCCTCTATGGTTCTGTATACATTTATGAGTCATCATGATGTCATGGATGAAGGCTGACCTGTGGGAGGGAGCTCCCATGCAGGGAGACATCCGCCACCCCCAAAATCGTAGATCTAGACAGCTTCTCTCTCCTCCCTCTCCCAGACACAAAGGTGTCTATGTGTTTGATTGATTTAAGATTTATAATATCATCCTTTTCAATTTGTTCTCCTCAAGCTACTAACACAAAAGCTCAAAATAGAATGGGACAAAATGAAACCAGCTGCTATAAATCTTTAGAAAACACTGTAGTATGCTGTAGTATGCTAGAAGTTACCTTTCATTTTACACTGGAGGAAACTGAGGAAGGCTTCACAGGTAGTTAGTCAACAAACATTTCTCAAGGGCTTACTAACACAAGTGGGAGAGCTAGAATTTGAACCCAGGACCTCTGACTCCAGAACTTGTGAGTTCTCTTTCCACTGTTCCATATGCCATTCCTGATGTCCCAGAATGATCTGCGATCATCTGCTTGTTTGCCCTGTTCTTTGTGGGCATCTGGGTCTGCCAAGCTACAAATTGATTTATTTCACTGCTGACCAGAAGGGAATTTGAGGCAAAGTTGGCAGAGGCCACTGAGTTTAGCGACTGAATCTTATTTTTCTTACCTTGGGGACAGCCAGCAAGATGAGGCAACTGGGCTTCCCGCAACAGTGACAGCTGGGCCCTGCCAGCTTAGTGACCTGATCTGACATGTAGTTCACCATTTCTGCTCCCATTTTTTAGAGCCAGAACCATAACTATGTGTTTATACATGTGTGCACACACGTGTGTGTAACAAGAAGTCAGTGTGTGAGACTAGCCGATAGCAAAGCCAAGAGGGGGTGAAGTCCCTCTTCCTTTATCCCAGAAAGCCCATCTGTTTTTTTGCTGCTCCCTTTTCAACTCTGTGGCACCATAGACCTTAAACTCAGCTGCTGTTCTCCGTTGAACACTGAGTGTCAATGCTAAATGTGGCATGGAGCCATCCCTTGAGAGAGCATACACCATGGGCTAATCACTGCCCAAGGGCTCAGCCTCTGATGCCTCAATCAGTTCATTGAAGCCCCACATACTGTGTAGTTCTTCATTCCCACAAAAGAGGTCATGGTGTTCTTAGGTGCTAGTGAGCTAGTCTAATGAGATCTGTGCTCAGCTGTGTATATTGGCGAGAACGGAGTTCAGTTCGGTTCAAGGAGGCAGAGTAGAATTGCAGGAAGAGGACTGCTTTTGGAGTGAAAGAATTAAAATCCTTTCCAGCTCTTAATTTATGAGCCTATGATAATTCAATTAAGTCCAACAATTATTTATTAGGCAGTCACCGGGCTATTGATATAAAAGAAAAAAATACATTGTACCTTTCAGGAATGTACATTCTGCTGGGATGAAAACCAGAGTATTCACAGATAAATAAATAGAAAATATATAAAAAAAATAAATTCAGAACTGGAAACATGGCTTGTAGGGGAAAGTGCTTTGACGAAGTCTTGAAAGAGAGTTAGGCGTGCTGAGAGGGGGATGTGAAGAGTCCAGGAAAATGGAATATATGCTAAGCAAAGATATAGAGGCGTGAGAAATAGTGTCTAGAGAATAATAAGTATTCCTATTTGTTTGGCATGTAGAGTGAAAGAGAAAGAGTAATATATCATCAGTCTGAAAATAAGGGCTGGAATCATATTGGGAAGGGCTTTAAATACAAAATAGAGAGGGGTGTATTGTCTTAGAGACATTAGGGAGCTGCTAAAGGTTATTAAGAGAGGGACCTATTCAGAACCCAGCTTTGGAAATATCAATTTGCTTTCCTGAGGGACAGATGTGAAGAGAGAAATTGGATGCGGGAATACCAATTCACTTGTCGATATCCTCCATGCTTGTCAATATCCTCTATGCATGAGCGTGTTGCTTCCCCCCAGTAGAATGGAACCTCCTTGAGGGAAGGGACAACCTTGTCTTAGAGACTGAGTAGTTTCAGCTATTGTTTAGATGGTATGGGGGTGGAGGTCAGGGCTGAGGATGAAATAGAGAAGGAAGATTCATATTCAAAGCCTTCAAATCAAGTCTTGAGGCTATTTCTGTTCTTCTGAGAGACAGATCGGGTTTTCTTATCCCAATTAAGTCACACTAAAATATTTTTGAAATTCAAGAATATTATTATGGTAAAAAAAAAAGTTACTTCGTGCTGAATTATAAGAAATTAGGAGAACATCAGTTTGCCCCCGCCCCCCCAAAAAAGTAAGCATTTACTAGTGCCAGGTACTATGTTAAGCTTAAAAATAAAGTCCAAAACAGAGTCTCTGCTCTCAAGGAGCTCATGTTCTAATGAGTGAGATAACAGACAACTATGTACATACAACTGACTATATACTCTGGTCCCTAGAGGGGCCAGTGAGGTACCATATGAGTTTCAAAGATTTCAGAGGATTTAAGACTTTCCATCAGGTTTCTCTGGGCAGCTAGGTAGTACAGTGGAAAGAGCGCCAGGCCTGGAGTATTCCTGACTTCAAATCTGGCCTCAGATACTACCTAGCTCTGTGACTGAGGGCAAATCACTTAACCTTGTTTGTCTCAGTTTCCTAATCTGTAAAACGATCTAAGAAGAAAATGGCAAAAATCTCTCGTATCTTTGTCAAAACCCCCAAATGCATCGTGAAGAACCAGACAATGACTACTGAACTGAACCTAGACAACCAGATACTTACAAGATCTATGCATTGTAAATGGAAAGTAATCTCAAGGGGAAGGCACTAGCAGCTGAGGGAATTGGGAAAGGTTTTCTGAAGAAGATGGGTGAATTTTGAAGAAAGTCAAGGAAAGAGAACATTCCAGGTTAAGAGGCATGGGAAAGCCAGGGAAATTAGTCTAATTTCCAATCCAACTTTTAGTTGGAGACCTTTAATGAAAGGGATCACACAACTTCAAGAGGAAGTCTATTTTATTCTGAGTTAGCTGGTTGTTAAGAATTTTCTTCTTTTGTAAAACTTAAATCTGCCTATTCACCGCTTTCACCCATTATTCCTGGTTTTCATCTGCAGAAAAATTGAATGGCTTCCCCCACTTCAGATCTGTAGACAGCTGTTATGTCATGTCTGAATAAAGTCATTTGTCTGCTTCTCTAGATCTAAGATAACGCCAGCTGTATTGTTGATCCTTGTGACCTCCTATTTTATTTTCTGGAGACTGGTTTTGATTCTTCTTGGTTCTAATTTCCATGATTGTGAGATCATAGATAGAGTACTTGAAATTCAGCTGTTCTTACCTCTCCTTTGACATATATCACATGTTCCATTCTCCCAGCTTTCATTTATACTGGCAGATCAGGTCCTCTGAATGAGACTGCTACATTTTCCCTTAAGGTCCTAGGGAATCTGTAAGGGGGTATCTCTCTCTCTCTTTATTTATTTATTTTTTAGTTTACAACATTCAGTTCCACAAGCTTTTGAGTTCCAAATTTTCTTGCCTCCCCACGATAGCATGAAATCTGATATAGACTCTACATATACATTCACATTAAAAATATTTTCACATTGGTCATGTGGCAAAGAGGAATTGTAACCAATGGAATAAACCACAAGAAAGAAGAAATAAAACAAAAGAGAGAGTTTGCCTCAATCTGCATTCAGACTCTGTCATTCTTTCTCTGGATGTGGATAGCATTTTCTATCATGAGCTTTTTTAGGTTAGAACCTTGCATTGCTGAGAAGAGACAAGTCTATCAAAGTTAGTCATCATATGATATGACTGTAGCTGTGGACACTGTTCTCCTAGTTCTGCTCCCCTCACTAAGCATCAGTTCATATAACTCTTTTCAGGTTTTTCTGAAGTCTGCCTGCTCATCATTTCTTATAGCACAGTGATATTCCATTACATTCATATACCATAACTTGTTCAGTCATTCCCCAATTGATGGACATCCCCTCAATTTCCAGTTCTTCACCACCACAAAAAGAACTGCCATAAGTATTTTTGTGCATGTGGGTTCTTTTCCCATTTGTATAATCTCTTTGGGATACAGACCAAGAAGTGGTATTGCAAGGTCAAAGGGTATGCACATTTTTATAGCCCTTTGGGCATAGTTCCAAATTGCTTCCCAGAATGGTTGGGTCAGTTCACAACTCCACTAACACTGCATTAGTGCTCCAATTTCCCCACATCTTCTCCAGCATTTATAATTTTCCTCTTTTGTCATGTTAGCCAATCTGACAGGTGTGATGTAGTACCTCTAAATCACTATCTAATCAATGGTGATTTAGAGCATTCTTTCATATGACTATAGATATCTTTAATTTCTTCCTCTGAAAACTGCCTGTTTATATCCTTTGACCATTTATCAATTGGGAAATAACTTGTGTTCTTATAAATTTGACTCAGTTCTTTATATTCTTTAGAAGTGAGGCTTTTATCAGAGATACTGGTTGGAAAAACTCTTTCTCAGTTTTCTGCTTTGAGGGGGTATCTTTCTAATAATACCTTGTCAGTCCCACTAGTGTGTTCTACTCCATGATGATTAGTTCATATCAGTTATTGAGCTACACACAATTAGCTTTTAGAAAGATGCATTTACTAAAAGTTTGTGACTCTCTCCTCAGACAGAATCCAGGGGAAAGTGAGTCCAACCTTAGAAACCATATATAATAACTCATAGCTCCAATATGTCCTTTAGCTGGAGTCCTTGAAGTGGTCCCCTTAGGTATAGGGCTACTGGATTCCTTACAGAATCTTATATATGTCTTTCCTTATCAAGTACAGTCTATTATTGCATCAGGTGAAGATAATGCCATTAGCTACTTCAGAGACACAGCTAGAAATCTGATTTTGTTGGTTAGTCGTTTCGGTTGTGTCTGACTCTTTGTGACTCCATTTGGAATTTTCTTGGCAGATACTGGAGTGGTTTGCCATTTCCTTCTCCAGTTCATTTTACAAATGGTGAAACTGAGGCAAAATGGTTAAGTGACTTGGCCAGGCTCACACAGCTAGTAAGTGTATGAGGCCAGATTTGGACTCAAAAAGATGAATCTTTCTGACTCCAGGCCCAGTGCTCTGTCCCTTGTACCAGCTAGCTGCACCATCAAAGCTAATTTTCAGATCCTCTGAAATCTTTGAAATTCATGTGGTCATCTTCTACTCAAGGTGGGGATGGGAAGACGCTGAGGTCCTCTCTTGCTGCCCCTCATGTGAATCTTTCTCACTGCTACATTCTCCAATCCCTAGCTTCTGGGCTGATCTGATATTTAACACAAAATCCACAGGCCATGAGCACATGTTTTCATCCAGTGCCAACACCCTTCTTACGTTTTATTCATTGGCTTTCAAGAATATCTAAACCAATCAAGTATTTTTGTGCTCTTCATTTAAAGTCTATGATTGCTTCAGTTGGGCAGGTAAGTGACACACTGGACAGAGTATAAGACTTAGAGCAGTGGTTCTCAACTTTCCTAATGCCGTGACCCTTTAATACTCATATGTGGGTGTATCTGCATATGGGCAGACCGTCCTAGGCGACCCCTGTGAAAGGGTTGTTCAACCCCCAAAGGGGTCGCAACCCACAGGTTGAGAACCACTGACTTAGTCAGGAAAACCTGAGTTCAAATCCTGCCTCAGACATGTGACCCTGGGCAAGTCCTTTAACTTCTCTCTATGCCTCAGCTTCCTCCTCTGTAACATGGGGTTAATAATAGCACCTACTTCCTGGAGTTATTGTGAGGATAAAATGAAATATTTGTAAGTGCTTTGTGAACTTTAAAATGCCATTTAAATACTAGTTATTATTGTTATCATTATTAATTGAGAAATGTTCTCACCTGGTCAAGGTATTAGGGCACAACATCTTGACGCTTACTTTCAGTTGGGGGGTATTTTGATCGATGCATTTGACCCCACCCTTCCATTCAGATTAAGACACTGAAGTGACTTCCCCAAGGCCAACATATCCCCCTCTACTTTGCTGTCTCTGGTTCCCCTTCTTTCTTTCTCTTTTTCTGGAAGGCATATTATGAAACGGGATGTGCTGTTAGAAGAGGGGGTGAGCAGTTTGTGCTGCTTTTCCTCATGTAAACCCCCTGACATCCTGTCCTGGGCTCTTCCCCCTCAAAGCAGGTGTCAGCACAAAAGCCCTATTGTCACTGGGCAGCCTATAGGATAAATAGGAAGGCCAGATCCCTGCCAGCAAAGCTGTGTGTGATCGAGTGTCGTTTTATCTCTTGCCATTTCTAGGGGACAGAAAGATGAGTCCTATTGTGACACAAAGTCTGCATTGTTTTGTGAAACTCCCGAGATTTTTCTATTTTCCTTAGCTTCTCCATGGAGTATACGCTGTTTATCTTCTTATAACATTTGTACAAAAAGGATGATTTTTTCCCCCTCTGCCAGGGAATTATCATTTATTAAATCTCTAAAATGCTGATAACGTGCCTTTTCTTTGCCTTTGGTAGAAAGCTGTCAATGCAGTTTATCTCCAGGCATTTTGAGTGACCAGGATAATAGTTAAAATGATAACGACATCAAGAACAACAACACGAATTCCTGTAGAGTTTCCCAGGCAGTGACTCCTTGGAGAGGCAGCACGGTGTAAGGGAGAGATGGCTGGATTTGAACTCAGGAACAATTGTGTTTGAGTCCAGCCTCTGGCTCTTTTTAGCTCCGTAACTATCTTAGAGTCTTCTTTGGCCATTTGTAAAGTCAGGATTATAATAACCTGCAAGATTGCCCTTGGGGTCACTATGACAAGATCACTTTGGGAGATAGGTGTTTATAATGCATTTAGCCAACTTTAAAGTGTTATATGCATCTTAAAGGCCACGGTAGGTGAGCATGACTGGCTTTATTATCATTTTTTTTTAATAAATGGGAAAAGTCAGACTTAGAGAAGGAAGATGACAAATCCATGATCACATTGTTAATTGTGGAGGCCATATCTGAAGCCCACTCTTTCTGATTCCAAATCCAACCCACTAACCCATTATAGAGCATCCTCCATCTCTAGAATGGAACACCTTTCTACCATAGATCATGAAGTCACAGGCTCAATCAGCAAGCATTTGGGTGCTAGGTCCTGGGGATACAAATATGAAAGTGAGAGCGTCTGCCCCCTGGGAGCTTCTCCTCTGCTAGGACCACAGACTTAGAGGTCAAAGAGACTTTTGAAGTCAAGAAGTTCAACCTTTTCTTTGACAGATGAGGATCCTGTGCCCCAGAAAGGCAAAACCTAACAAAATCACACAAGTATTAAGTGGCCTCATGTAGATCCCTAACCCAGGTTCTTTGACTGAAAATCAAGTGCTCTTTGCCCAGTACCACACAATTGAGTTATTGACAGAAATGAAAAATAAGTCATACTTATCAGACTAGTTAGTTGTCAGTAATTAAAACTAATTTAAAAATTTAGTCAAAAATTAAAATAATTAAAAAACAACACCTTCCAAACAAATCAACCCTTCTCAACCTATTAAACATTGGTTAGAGGGTTGGTAAAGGGGTAATCTGATAGTGCCAAGATCTCCCTGACATCCAGACTACTGGAGAATGTCTCTGTTTAGGCTTCAGGCAGTGGTAGTGTGCTTGACAATCTCAGCAGTCCAGTGTTCTTTCAGCAAATTCAGATTTGTCCTAAAAGACAGACACAAAATCTAGTGGCAGAATTGGAGGGAGTATTTGCCTAATAAGTGGCAGAATGCTTTTAAATAAATTTAACAAGTTTTTATTCTTCTACGTGTGAGGTCCAAATATGGAGCAAGGGAAAATGGAAGCCATGAAGGACATAGCATTGATCTGCCCTCCTAACGCAACAATTGGCTCAAGATCAGCTAATGATTTTTCCTCAGAGGAAGGCTCCACACTTGATAAGAGGACAAGAGAATCATTCCTTAGCAGCAAGTGGAATGCTTAGGATACTACAAAGAGCCCTTGGCATGGGAATCAAGAGACGTGGGTTCCGGGCTTGCTTGGCCACTAATAATAACAATAGTAGCTAATATTTCCATGGTGCTTACAGTGTGACATTGTTCAGTTGTTTTTAGTCATGTCTGACTCTTCATGACCCTATTTGGGGTTTTCTTGGCAGAGTTACTGGAATGATTTGCCATTTCCTTCTCCAGATCATTTTACAGATGAGGAAACTGAGGCAAACAGGTTAAAGTGACTTGCCCAGATCACACAGCTAGTAAGTGTCTGAGGACAGATTTGAACTCAGATCTTCCTGACTCCAGACCTAGCACTCCATCCACTGTGCCACCCCCTTGCACATTATTTAGCTGTGTGTCCTTGGGAAATCACTTGAAATCTATAGGTCTTAGTAGGGAAGAGTAGGCTAAATCAGTGATTCCCAAACCAAACTGAACTTCAGTTGATTAAAAAAAAATCTACCAGTCTTTTGTGGTTTGTGGAAGAGAGAATAGAAGATGGGAGAAGGAAAAAGAATGAAATTCATGTGCAAAAGAAGGGAGGAGGAATCTTTTGTTTTGTTTTGTTTTCAAGGATATAGATTTTAAGAAATTAGAACCTCTCGGTAATAACATTTTGTTAATTGGCAAATGTTCCTAATAGACCAGCAATTGGAGATTCTAAACTCTATGGTTTCTTTTCATGGGTCTTTTCAAGTTCTAACAATATGGGATTATAAACTGATAACATTGGGCACAATGCTTACCACATACTGGGTGTTCCTTTAATATTTGTTGATAGGAATTCTACAAATTCTACATAAACACTGAAGGATTTATATGACAGCATTTACATGGTTAGGGTCAAAGAAGATAGAGAAGATGAAGAACTGAGGCTGGGAGTAGTCCTGGCTGCTAGAACTCAGAATTAAGGTTGGTGGGGAGGGGAGGAGTATACAGAAGGCCGGGCTCTTCCAGGCAAGTGGTCACACCAGGCTTTTCCTAAGAAGTAGCAGGTAATAGTGAGGAGGGGGAAAGAGGAGAGGGGCAACACCCTTGTAGCATCACCATGGAACTGGGGGAAGACTTCCCTTCAGGAAGGAAACATGCTCTTGGAAAGTTGGCACCCTGGAGCAAAACCCCATTTACCTCATCTTAGTTATAGTTCTATTCAACTTCTGCCCCTTTTAACACCCACTCATGCATGGGTACTTGTGTGTGTGTGTGTGTGTGTGTGTGTGTGTGTGTGTGTGTGTGTGTGTGTGTGCATACACACAGATAAATGGCTTCTAAGAGTTATCATTGCTGGCATCTGCCTCTTCTTTTAGAGCAAATCCTGTAGGGAAAAATGGCCATGATATGCTTGTGTGTATTTAATAGGGACCCAAATTCCAGATTTTAGTTGACAATTACTATAAGGCATACATGGCCAAAGACTGACAATTACAAAATTATGATAGGTGCTGCTTTGTGAACCTTGGATGGAATAAGCCATTAGCAGAGGAATATAAGCTCCTGGCGGTCAGGGGCTGTTTTATTTTTGTTAAGAACCTAGCAAGAGTGCCTTGCATTCAAGTATTAGTTAAATGAATTACACTTTTAACAGGAGTAGCCTTAGACGAATCATGTTGCCTCTTGGCCTCAGTTTCCCTCTTTATGATGTAATTGGGTTGGATGACAGCCCTGAATCTGCTTTGGTAGATCTCCAAAAGAACCCCATGAAGCAGGCAGTGTAAACATTGTAATTATGTTTTTATGTGTTTGTTTTACATAGGAGGAAACTAAGGCTTGGCTTGATTTGTCCAGGGTCACAGAATTTAATAAATATTTGAGCCAGATTACTCTACCAGGAGTTACCGAATTCATTCTCAAGATCTGAAGAATTTAAATCCTCTTCAACCTGAATTCTGCCTGGGCTCTTTGGATTCTTTTTGTTATTTTTTCTGATGATGACTTTTTATTGATTTTTCATATTTCAAACAAAGCTTCCTTTGCTGAAAGAACAGTGAACAAACGCAGGCATGAGGAGGGTTCTGTCTCCCTTCTATCTTTCTTTATCCATAAACTGTTGAAGACAGATAAAAACCCTCAAAAGCTAGACAAACTCTCCATGCCTGAAGCAGTCAGAGAGAGACCAGGCTCATGAGAATGTGACATTCATGGAAGAGATGTAATATTAACTGACAGGGAGCTAGCATTGTGTTTGAAACACAAATCAACATTGAAATTCTCAAAAAATAGAAAGAAAATGGAAGGCTGATGTTTTTTTCTGTAGAAACGGAAATCATGTTAGTCCATATGCAGAGGAATTGACTCTCAGTATAAAAAAGCAGAGTAAATTCTCATGTTGTAGGAGTTGGCTTGGAGCATGCCCTAAGGATTGCTAACCTATACCCTGGTGACTCCCAGGGAAACGGCTCAGGGTCAAAGAACTTGGGCGTGTTGGAGTGACAAAGCAATTCCATTATTTGTCTCTAACTCAGTGAATCTTTAAAAAGGACTAACCTATTCATTCTCTTTTTTCTTCTTGTCTGCCAGTCACCTCAGTGCTGAGTCTCTCCTTGGGAGAAGAGCATCTGGTACCTTTCTTTCCTTTATCCCAGACATGAGGTGGATGTGAGGATGCAGCAGTTAAAACACATCCTCCCTGAGAGATCCCGACCTCAGATCTCTGAACCCCAATTGCTTCTATTGCTTTGCTTTCTTTCCTGAATTTGCATGACTAAACAAACAATGACCCCTAAGATAGACGTGTCTAGTCTGGAGGTCAGCCATCTTATGAATTTAAGAAGTCTTGAGCTCCTGGATCTACAGTTGGTATGGGGGATGGCAGGGGCACTAATTCACGATAGTGCTTCTTGGCAAAGAAAATAATGACCTTTGGGACGATGAGTCCAGGCCCTGGTGTGGCTTGCCACAAGACATGGACATGAAGGGAACTGTGTGGACAGTGCAGAATCTAGGTGAAATGTGATTCCCTTCCCCCTTCATTCGTGTTTGTATATATGGTTCCTCCTCTTTCCTGACCTCTTACGATATGGGCTCTGGGAGGGCAGGATGTTCTTTTTTTTTTTTTGACATCTCCAGTAACTGGCGTAGAGTATATCCTTAATAATTGTTTGTTGATTGATTGACTGAAATATTGTAACTCATGGACTTCAAGCCCAGGACTCTTCCCGCTAGGCCATATTACCATGTTGCCTCCATTAAACGCCTAGCACATGCCAATCACTATTCTTCTCACTGGGGATATAAGTCTAAAAGGGGGATAGTCTCTGCTCTCCATTCTATACTTTTCAAGAGGTAACAGAAGACAAAAGATAAATAATGTGGCTGGGTCAGTCTTCTCTCCTCTCCCAAATCTTTGATTCTGGCTCTAACATGGCTTCTTCTACCCTGCAGGGTGTCTGGCTTCTGGGAGTTCCCCATTTCTGCTATTGTTTCTTCCTTAACACTTGACAGAAACATCCTCTCACCCCATAGTCCTTCTGTCAGGGCATTCCTTAAGTAAATAAATTCAAACAAAATCTTTCATGATTTGCCCTGTTTGAATTGATTTACCCACATACCTTAGAAAGCTTTAAACTGCACAGTGTGTATTATAGGTAAATCACAAGATCATGATTTATGGGTGAATTGATTCAATGGCTTCATTTTACAGAAAAGGGAACTGAGGCCTAGAGGTGTTTTTTGTGACTTGTCCTAGGTCACATAGGTGGTAGGGAGCAGAGCCAGGCCTGAAACCCCAGTGCTTGGTGTGTATGGTCACTATGACAGTTGACCCTCCATGGATTATGACCAGGAGTAGCTAAGTCACTGAACTCTGAAATCCTGGAAGCATGGTTTTCTTTCCTGGCTATCATCTTGTGCTCAGCCACCACATGCATAGTACATGCACCCCACCCTTTGTGCCTCTTCTCTGGGAACTCTAATCAAATATCTTAGCTTCTGGAAAAGGTATGTCAATCAACCACCCCATGGTTCTACTCACTATCTCAATAAATTCCCAGACCAGAACACCTCTCTCTGGCTACCTCTCCTCTAGAATTATTGTCTTTCCATATTAGAATGTAAACTCTGTGATGACAGGGATGCTCACTTTAATATCAATATTTGGGCATACCTCAGTGCCTGGAACACAAGTGATTAATAAAGGCTTTTCCATTCATTTATTAGAGCAAGGAATAAAACCCTAGAAAAATAGTAAAAGGTAAAGAAGACACATTACATCTACTGGGGTGGGGGGAGGCAACCAAATCCACCCCTCCCCCAAAATGTTTTTATTTAAATCCCTCTTTCCAAAAGCACAGCCCTCACCAGTAAATTCAAGCCCTGCCCTAATATGTCACCTCCAGAAGCCAAGTCTTCTCTGCTACTTCTTTTTAAAATTTTTTTTATTCATTTTATTTATTTATTTTTTAAAAAATTTTATTTTAGTTTGCATCATTCATTTCCACAAGATTTTGAGTTACATATTTTCTCCCCATCTTTCCCCTACCCACCACCCCAAAACAACCATCCCAGTGTATCCCCCC
>CM053583.1:400521080-400559540 GCA_028627135.1 Pseudochirops cupreus | reverse complement strand
AGCTTTGTTACTCTGCCATTTTGTGAGTTCTGGAGCTTTAAAATTTGTTTAGAGTCATATTTTATAAGTATTTGAGGTAGTTATGAGGAAAGCTGTGGAGTTTTGCTGCTTCTGTGCTGCCATCTTGACTCCGCCCCCAGAACTCAAAACTTAAAAAAGAAAAGTTTAAAGAATTGTTTTAACTTGTAATTCAGGAAAAAATAAAATATTGTTTAAAAAAAAAGTGAGGCAGACAGTGTTAAGTGACTTACCTAGGGTCACATAGCTAGTAAGTGTCTATGGCTAGGTTTGAACTCTTTTTTTCTTTTTCTGACTCAAGGTCCAGATTTCTCTTCACCATATCCCCAACTACCTATCATGAGTCAGGTATATTCTACTTCATTATTTATCATGAGCCAGGTATATTTTACTTAATGAAATATTCAAATCATGCCTCTGACACTTACTAGCTATGTGACCCTATGTAAATCACTCAAGCACCATCTGCCTCAGTTTCCTCATCTGTAAGATGGTCTCTATGGTGCCCTTTGAGCTCTAAATCTACATTTGGTTCATCTCACTTTGCCTGCAGAGAAGACAGGGGCTTTCTCTGCCATGCAACAAAAAACTCTTCTACTCTAAGCCAGCCCCAGTCTCATTTCTACCTCTTTCAATTAAACAAGCACCACGTATGCCGCAATTATATGCAACACTATATTAGGTGCTGGTCTCACAGACAAAAAAAAAATTGTCCTGCCTTCAGGAGCTCTTTGTACTTAAATTAGCGTATAGACAAAATATATCAAATGTATTTATTTTTTCTTGCGGAGAGAAGTCAAATGACCACATGAATGTAATGCACATGGGAAATCTCCAAGGGTCTATGAGTGCTGTTTTTTTTTTTTTTTACTTTGCAATTCACCTCAAATCACAAAACAGCAGAACTTAGACTCAAAATTTAGGATCAGAGAACTAGAACTATATAAAATCTCAGAGGCCATCTAGTTCAAAACTCTTATTTTATAGATGAATAAACTGGGTTTCAGAAATGGAGGTAATGAGCAGACAATAAGCCCAGAACTAGGATTTGAACTCAGATCTTGTGACTTGTGAACCTCTCCTTTTTACTTATGCCCTACAACCTTTTCTAGAGTGATGATGCCTTCTTTGGGGGAAATTTTGGATCTCTCCAACTCCTTTTGGTCTTCCTTGGATCATTTTGAGGCATTGGAGATAAAGCCTTCTTGGAATAACATGTCAATCATTACATTCTCCAGGAGCTATAAAGCAAGATTTGATGTTCTCCCCCTTTGTATTGTCAGGATGTGGCTTTAGCATGCCCAAGATCTTCCAAATGCATTCCTCCATGTGTGCATGCTGAACATCTGGTATAGGTCAGGAGGGAGGCAATGATTTTTGTGTGTTTTTCTACAAAAAAACTTGGAGAACGAGAAGGTGCGGTATCATCTAGAATCATTAACTCCAAGACCATTGCTGAGAGTTTATCTCCCACCAGATGTGAAAAAGGAAAACATTAAGACAAGTTTGCTACGCTGGGCTAAAGTTTCAAACAGTGAGTCAATTTAGAAGAAGATAATCCAAGTGGGAATGAAAATGGGAACCTCCAGGGTCAATTACTGTTAGGATTCATACTAGGAAATGAAAATTGGTGGAAAATTGAGTAAATTTTGAGGGAGATGAATATTGAATGAATTAAGGTTCCAAGAACTCATTTCTAGTCCTGGTTTCTCTATGGTCTGGTTCTTCTGAGTTTTTGCACATTTTGAGGGGGAGAGGAAAATCTATGATTGAAGAGAAGTCTGGGCATGGAAACTAATTTCATCCATGCAGAAGTGCTACTCCTCTATAATTCAGTCTTACAGAGTTGTTGGGGTCACTGAGAGATCAGAAAAAGCAGGCAGTGTTAGGAGTGGCAAAACTTGAATCTGGATCTTCCTGAGTCCAAGGTCAACCATTTTTATACTGAATTACTCTAAGACTTGTACATATTAGGGGTTTAATGAATGTACTGAATTGAAGCAAGAGTCAGGATGGAAAAGAACCACAGAAAGATGTGCTCTAGGAGAAGAGGACCTGGGTTAAATCCCACTTCTGATATTTGCTTCTTGAGTAGTCCTGGACCAGTCATATCACCTCCCTGATTCTTATTTTTCTATTTACAAAATAAGAAAGTTGGACAAGATAGTCCCTTCCAACTCAAAATGAAAGACTGTATAAATTGAACTGCTATTCCCCGCTTCTGTTGGCCTCTTGCTCTTTCACTTTGGAAAACTAAATTAGTAATGTCACAGTGTCCCAATCTTCTAAATGGGCAGGAGGCACCTGGGCCAGAAGGGATGATTAGTGAATTGTGTAGCAAGGTTATTTTTTTAAGTGACTGAATAAACTTAGCAGAGTGAACTCTCTTAGGACATCAGCATTAAGGACAGACATGTTAAGTAGAGAAAATATTCAGTGTTCTTTCCAGAGACAACTAATTAAGTCTAATTAAACACTTCACCCAGAGCAACCTAAGTCTAGTTAGAGCTGGTTCACCTCTAATTTGTCATGAACAACCATATTTTGATAATTATTGTTAAGGCATTTTAAATGTGAATGGCCAGATTCCACTTATTCCCCTGAGCCTTTTTCCACTCCCTTGTTAGTATATGTTTGAATGATCAGTCGTGAGGAGTGAACACTCTTTCTGGGTCTCATGTCCCTTAGTAGAGTGAAAGAATGCATGGGATCCAGAGTATTGGGGCAGGCATTGACTTTGGGCCATCTTCCCATGTAGGATAGCTTCACTGGGTATATTGGTCCACTCATATTATTAATGCGCTCAAGTTCCCAACTTGAGCTCAGAATCCACTGGAAGCCCTTGTCTGCTGGGTCTTCTTCATCCTTGTCTGGCATGAAATATTATATGATACTATTATTCTAAGTTACAGATGAATTGCTGATATGCACTGGTAAAGGAAACTACCCACACAAATGAAATTCTAGATCTGGACAAAAAAAAAGAAAGAAAAATAAAAAATGCATAGAAACACTCAACCATGATAGTATAGTACAGCCTGCAAAGTACTTCCAAATATAAGAGTATTTGAACCTAAGAGTTGAAAAAGAATCAGGAGGCCACCAGTCCATTTGGGACCTGACCAAGAATCCCCAACACATTTCTGAGAAGTGGTCATCCAGGGTACTTGAAGATCTCATATCACTGTGTATGAGAGAATGATCCATGATTTATTCCCTAGCTCTTGGGCTATCTATACGTGTCAGCAAGGGATGCCTGCCTCCAGAACACCCTCCTACCCTTACTTTCCCCATGTTTCCATAGATTCATATACATATCCCCTCTAGCCAAGGTCAGCTAATATATGTATTCTCTTAGATCTAATCATTCTCTCTCACATAAGTGAACTAACCTGAATTCCCACAGCTTTCTCACAGCATCATCACTAACAACTCCCTCCTCCCTCTCTCTTCTTTCTTTTTTCCCCTTCTCTTTTTTCCTCTACCTCTTTTCTACCTCTCCCTTTCACCCTTTACTCACACAAATATATACATTACCCTCTGTCACAAGCATATACATGATCTACTATGCTAATCCAATAATCATTCCATGCCCCATCAGAGGGAGGAAGAGAGAGAGACAGACAGACAGACAGAGACAGAGACAGAGACTGAAAGAGAGAGACAAAGAAAGACAGAGACAGACAGATAGAGACAGAGACAGAAAGACAGAGACAGAGAGAGACAGAGACAGAAAGACAGAGACAGAGAGAGGAGGGAGGGAGGAGGTAGAGAGAATGGAGGGGAGACAGAGAGAGACAGAAAAAAGACAGAGACAGAGAGAGGCAGAGACAGAGATAGAGGCCCACCAGATCTCACCTCCACATCAAATATGAGCAGACATCACTAGGCTCAAAGAAACGTCCTGAAGCTCTCAGACTCTGGGTACCCCAGAACTGAAAAGCACATAATTCTGTGAAAAGGCTTCCAATGAAGCGTCAGGCATTTTCATGCTCCTGCATTTGTGGTAGAAGACTAGACCCCTATTTGGCCAAAAAAGAATGCTGATATAATGCTTCTCCCTTATGTTAAGTGGAGAAGTTGGGGCCAGAGCTGCTCTGGGAAGAGACACATGGAAGGACTTTGGAAGCTACAGACATTAAGGGGAAGCCAGAGCCTCCACATTCCTCTGATTTCCAACTTGCCTCCCTAGAGAATCTAGAGGTTTTCTCTCTGCCTAGACTCAGGCTTTTTGCATTTGAGCTGAGATCTTATCTCACTGCCCTCTAAAGAGCACACTAACTGCTGCATTTTCTGGTTCATTCTAACTCGTAGAACACCTCCAGCTTCTAACTGCTGTTTGGCTTGGATAAAATGTGTTTATTCACTATAGTTGTGTCTTTTGTGTGACCATCATTTGGTGGGAAAAGATAAAGCTGGCAAAAAAAAAACCCAAACTAAAACTGAAGGCCTAGTCTCTCCTTTAAGAGTAACCAAGGAAGTGACTTTTGTTTCTAACTTCCAAAAAAAATCATTCCTAATTCCTTTGACCAGATATTTGAGGTGTGTGTGTGTATGTATGTGTGTATACATATGTATATATACATACACATACGTATACACATGCATACACACTATATAACCTATGCATACATGTGTGACATATATGGATGTACATACATATATATGCATATGCATATTGCGTGTATTATGTATGTATGAATGTATATTCTTCTTGGAGATAGGCAAATGAAGGAGCTAGTACCCAATCATGGTCCTCCTGGTCTCCTTAAAGCAAAAGTCACAGTGACCACTGGAGAAGGGTGAGGCAGACTACAGAGCCACCCATCCATGCCTCCTATATGCTATGTATTAGATAACTATTAGATAATTCATTGTAATTAGATAATTCATGTAAACATCTATATCAGACATGGGATCATATATCTTATACATAAATAAAGGAATTTTACCTATAATATGGTACAGAAAAGAGTGTTGGATCTGGAGCTAAAGGATCTCAGTTCAAATTCCAGAATCCCAGTAGTTCAAATCTTGACTACCTTTATAGTCTTGGGGAAGTCATTTAAGCTCTCTTGGTCTCAGTTTCCTCATCTGGAAAATGGGGATGTTGGGCTAGATAATGTCTAAGGCTCATGTGAGCTTCAAGTCTATGATATTTTGAATTTCAGGAATACCAGCAGTTATAGGCAGATGTGGGCTTATATTGCCTTTTCACAGAATTCTCCACTTCTCAACTCAAGTACTTTCTATATCAAATAATTAAAGCCAAAGCTCTGCTCTCTATGGCCACAAGGACCCAGGACCAATGCCCAGGAGGAGGCATCAGTCTGGGAGGGATATTTGATGCAGCAGTCATGGCTCCAGCAGCTTGGAAACAAACACATATAGGGGGCATCAAGGAGGAAAAATTACATGAGGTCATTAAAATATGCATTCCCCTTGACCTGTTCTTCAATACTCCGCTTCTACTGAAAATGGAAGGATAGAAGAGGGACCCTGACTTAGTGTAGACCTAAGTGTAGTCATTCCTTTTGCCAGCCCTGAGAGAAAGTTTTGTGGTGGTGGGTTATTTTTTTTTTTAATTTGAGGGCATAGGGATTTATTGGATAAACAACAATCCCTGACCTATAATTTCTCAGGGGTTTACTCTTCTAATTATTGTATTGGTGCATGTTTATGTTGATTGCATGTTTTGATTAAGTTTCTTACATCTGTTCATTCCTTTCCTCCATATTTGTCAAGTGCCTACATGAAGGATGCCATGGGAATCACCAAGATGAAATTATTTAAATGATCCCTGCCTTCATAGAACTTGAAATCTAGAAGGGAAAATGAGGTCAATCCACCTCCCTCTTTAGATGATAAACTCCTTTTGGGCAGAGACCAAAATATCTTAACTATATACTGCTTTCTGATGAGAGAGCATGACCCTTCATCATGCCTTCTAACTTGGGAATTCTAAAGAATTTCAAAATGTTTTTAGGACCTTTAAAATCTTGATGTCATTTTCTTCAACACCAGACATTTTTGAGCACTTGCTGTTTGCAAGACACTACACTGTATGTTAAGATGACAAGATGCATAAAACATTATCTCTGTTCTTCAGGGACTTTACAGTCCATTTGGAAACAGAGCAAGTATGAGAAAAATTAATAGAGGTACCAATAAATAGGTAAATAAATAAATATAAGAATAAATAATTAAATAAAATTAATAAATGAATGAACAAGCAAATGAATAATAAAATGAGTACATCAATGAAAGGATGAATAGATGGGTGGGTGGGTAGATGGGTATATGGGTGGATGAACGGAAGGATGGATGGATGGATGGATGGATGGATGGATGGATGGATGGATGGATAGACGAATAAATAAATAAGTAATCCTCCAGGTCCAACCCCATCATCCACTTAATGAAAGGGGGACAATAAAAAATAAGGGCATGACATCCAGATTGGCTCTGCCTGCACTGGAACTGCTACAGTATCTGAAAAGATCTAAAAGGAACCCTGAAATACTGGCCTTTGGGGTTCTTGCTATACCATTGATTAGGCTACTGACCCAGCCAGTGTGACAGAAATGAGCTTGTGAATCTCAATAATAGCCCAGATGTCCTCGGGCTACAGACTGACCCCACAGTAAATGGTCGTGACGGTTAGCTTGACATGAAAGATGGCTGAATAATGGGATCTGGTAAGTACAAAAAGTTAAGAAACATCAGAACCAGTCAGAAATCCCAAGACTCAGGCAGTGCTTCTGTGCAGAAATCACCACGAAAGTGGGTAAACTCTGTGTGCACATGAAATAGCTGAGAATATGAATACCTTTAGTGTGTGTGTGTGTGTGTGTGTGTGTGTGTGTGTGTCAGTCCTATCAACAAATAAATCTGGTACCAGCTCTAAGCAGGGACTTCATACTGCTTTTTGTCAATGAGATGCTCAACTCTTAGTTTCACAACAACCAATTGCTGATGAATGCAGGGCACAACTTCATCCCTAAGTCCAAACTAGATGAAGGAAGAACAGAAACAAAGAAGGAAAAACAAAGAAATTTGAAGAAATTGAAACTGAAATTGGAAATTGATACTTAAAATTTGAGAAATGGTACCTAGTAAAAAAAAAAAGATGAAAAAAATGTCTCAAATGACACTGAAAAGGAGATGGGCATACTTAAAATGGAATTTCAAAAGCCCTCATTGAGTTTGATGGCAAAAATCCAACTAATAATAAGAATATAATAATAATAACAGCTAACACTTATATAGTGTCTACTATGAGCCAGGCACTTTAAAAATACAATCACAATTGATCTTCACACAACAACCATTGGAAGTAGATGATATTATTATCTCTATTTTACAGATGAAGGAAATGAGACAGACAGAGGTAAAATGACTTGCCCAGGGTCACACAGCCAGTAAGTGTCAAAGGCTAGATTTAAACTCAGGTCTTACTGGCTCCAGGCCACCATTCTATCTACTTTTCTTCCTAATTGCTTAGGTGCCAAATATTTTTTATATTTGTATGCCCAGCAAAGGTCACTTATTCCACTCTTTGGGCAGTTCTAATTTTATAAAGTTCTAACTCGCTTCAACCCTAAATGTGCCTCTGTGCATCTTCTATTCAATGTTTTTCATTCTATTCCCTCTTTTGACAAGCAATCATGTCTAATCCTGTCCTTCTACATATACCTTCAAACATATGGAGACACTTATGATGCCCCCTCCCCCATATATACACATCTTTTCTTCTCTGGGAAAGACTTAGCAAGACTCTGGACTCTCTCAAACAGGAAAAGGCTGAATACATCTTCCCATATGATTCTAGGGTCCCACTGAGAGATCAGAGATGTCTTTCTTTAAAAATTCAAGGCTTAAAACTCCATTATAATGTGGTCCTTTCACTGTTAACTAGCAGTAATTAGCGCCCCAGTTTCATTTAACCAATTAACATGAATCAGCTTTTTGGAGGGAGAGCAGTATTTACTGAGAAGATACAGTAAGAACAAAAGTTGCAAAAATTTCCCCCAGACATACTCATCCCTATTCCACCTTGGTCCTTGAGGAGAGTACACTCAAGCACCTACTCATTTTGTTACATATATAACCCCAGTTCCTTCAACTCATCTTTATGTGACAGGGTCTCCTAGTTACTCATCATGCCAGTCATCATCTTCTGTATGTTAACCAGTTTGCCAAAGTCCTCCCTAAAACATGGCTCTCAGAAAAGAATACAATACTGTAAGAGGCACAGATATGCATGAGCTTAGGCTCTATGAGTTGAGAGTGTTTCCTGGAGAAAGGAGTACTTGAACCAAACCATAAAAAAATGGGGAGCATGTAGATGCCCATAACCCCAAATCAGGTCCCATAAAGATGCTGCTGTCTCAGGAGAGTCTTATTGGGTACTTTACCCAACAGAATGCTCATCTGAATCTAGGTTGTGTCCAGCATTGCTTCTGAACCTCTGACCCTTGAGAACTCTAAAGCAGACTGGATTTAAAGAAAGTAGCTGGCCTCAAAAAAATATATGTACCCTTTCTGAATTCCACACAATGAATTTTCCACTTTATGAAAAACATAAATCCAAGGAAGGTAATGGATTAATCAGAGAAAGAAGGATCATTGTTTGAATGGATCGAAGCCTTGAGAACTGCAGACTAATTTGTCTACAGGCTTCAGGCAGCTCAGTAAGATATGTGGAGTCATTAAAAAATGCTCCCTAATTATAATGCTTTTCTAAACTAATTTTTCAATTATATGCATTAACCTACTATGTCAAGATAACTCTAGAACTCTGGGGCTCATAAATTTAAAGCATGTGGAATACAAATGTTTTGAAAGAGTCTCTCCATCCAGTTTGAAATCTATGATCTTTCATTTCCATTTTCTACAGGGTCCCACTTCATTCAGGCAGAATCTTATTTCCAATGTGTTCTTTTTGTCAAGCGACTGATGGAAAACACAGTCTATAATGGCAAAGTGGGCCCCTATCTTTTTTTTTTTCTAGCTTCCAGAAAGACATGGATGCCCCAGATTCCCATTTTAATGCAACATCTACTACTGTAAGGGTCAACTAGTTTTATGTTTAAATAAATTCATTTAAGTAAATCTAGAAATATAGAAAATTATAAAAACATCTTCCTCTGGTACTGAGTCCAGTCTAGTCAAGTCCCTCATGTTTACAATGATGTAATACGATTCTTTAATTTGACAGACACATGAGCATTATAGCTAAATGGGAAGACAATCAGTCAGCAAGTGTTTGTTAAGAGTCTTCCATGTTCCAGGCATTGTGCAATGCACTAGGAATAAAAAGACAAAGAAGAGATTGCCCCTGCCCTCACGGAGCTTATATTCCACCAGAGTAGGAGAACTGTATGGAAAGGATGCTTTTTGTTATCAGGGACAGTTGTAATTATAAATATACTTAAGCAGTCATACATCCTCCCTCTGGTGTAATGGAAGGGTCATTGACCTAGAAGTCAAGAAATTGGGACTGTCATTCCAGGTCTAGCTACATGACCTGGAACAAGTCAAATAGGCTGCATCAGGAGGGAGTGGGTTCCCTTTCACTGGAGATCCCCAAGCAAAGGTTGGGAGACTCATGATGGCATGATGGCAACTTGGTTTTCCTCTTCCCCAAAAGACATAAACTAATGCAACAAGTAGAAACAGCATGGTCCAGTGGGTTGCATGCTCAGGTTGGAGGCACAAAAATCCAGGTTTAAATATTGCCTCTGACAGTTGACTATTTGACTCTGAGCAAGTCACTGACCTCTAAATGTCTCAATTAACTCCCTGGTAAGCTGACTTTCTGGCTTATCTATACATCTACCATCCAATGGCCCCATCAAGAAAATCTAAACTCCTCTATTCAGCTTTTAAATCCTTTTGCAACCTGACTTAAAGATATATTTCCTAGAAGATTATTCATTATTCCCATCACACACATTCTGTTTCAGCCAAGCTGGTCAAATTAACATCCTACATCTATGGTATCTCATCTCTCATCTCCATCTTCTCCCATTCCTGTTTCTCACCTACATCTCTTAGAATCCTTATGCCCTGTCAAGGTTCAGTTCATCTTCGTACAGCCAGAAGGCCTTTAGTAAATGCTCATTGAATTGAAGACCAATCAGTCATCAACAAACATTTTATGTTTTGCCTATTTTATGCCTATTTTATGCCAAGTACTACACTAAGCGCTAGAGATATGAAGAAAAATTAAAAACACTCCCTGCCCTCAAGGATTTTACATTCTAATATGGGAGACAATAAGTAAATAAAGATAACTACACAGTAGGTGGAAGGGAACTTTGGAAGGAAAGGCACTAGCAACTGTGGGGACTAGGAAAGGCTTCCTAAAGAAGCCAGAGCTTTTAGCTGAGTCTTAAAAAACCCCAGGGATTCTAAGAGATGAAAGGTAAGAAGAAAAATGTGGCATTCTCAGTGTGAGGGACAGCCCATGCAAAGGTACAGAGATGAGAAATAGAGCAGCATGCATGAGAAACAGCAAGTATGGCAGGTGGATCATGGAGTAGGTAGAAGAGTAGCATGTAAGAACACTGGCATGTTATACTATGATATAGATAGCATTCATCATATATGATGGATCTGATATGAATGGCCATCAGAGGCAACTGTTGACATATGGGATCAAGAGTACTTGGCACAGAATCAGAAAGCTATGAGTTCAAGTACAGACTCAGATACTAGCCACATAATCCTGGGCAAGTCATTTAACCTCTACCTTGGTTTCTGCACCTGTAAAATGGGAATAATACTAGCACCAACCTCCTAGGGTTGTTTTGAGGACCAAATGACATAATATTAGTTGTTGTTGTTGTTTTTAAAGCATTTAGCATAGTGTCTAGCATATAACATGTGTACATAAATACATTTTCTTTCCCCTTCCTCCTCTATCTTAAAGCGAATGACCTGAAAATCCCATCCAACTCTGAGATTCTGTGACCGATTCAGCCTCATTATTTTTACCATCCTAGCCATGAGTTTCCTAACCTGGATGGAAAATGAAGAGCTAGACCTTCCACCATTCTACCTCTGCCTTTGAACTTGAATTCTACGCATTATGGTAGGATTTTCACAGACATTTATGTAGCATGGTATACCCATTGCCTAACTGCATCCTACAAATGCTTCAAGTAATCATTATCTCTGTTTTAGAGGTGAGGAAACTAAGACTGAGAAAAGTCACATGATCATAGAACCCTAAGAATAGGTTCCAAACCTTGAAACCTGACTCTCCTTTGCCTCCAAAACCACTTCTCTTTCCAACTCACCACTATACTCCCACCTCATTTTGTCTCAACTCAGAGGACTGATTTTGGTGAGAACAAGAGGGAGATGGAGCCCACTTTGACTACACTTGCATGAATTTAATAGAAACAATTGACAGAGAGTTACCAGAAACATATGTATGTTCACAATGCACACATTCATGGAGCTTAATCGTCTGTTGGCATCAAAAGAAAGGAAAAGGAATCCTGGATGAATAGACAACATCTAATCCATCTGTGTTTGTTTTGGGGCATCCTGGGTTTGGGGAAGATACTTTCAAGGGAAGTTGCCTAGGGTACAATGACCTCCGTACATAACAAGTAGCTTGCAAATGACCAGGCTTGGTGTAAAACAAGAGCTGTTTGTCCCTAGTGTCTATGACCAGGTCACTGAAGGCATGTGGTGAAAATATGTTCTGATAAAGGCTACAAAATTGTTAACACTTTAATTATGTTTAGATTATGGAGCATTAGAGAATTCGCTGAGTGGGCGTTAGTGAAAACCTTCTCTCCGCCATTCAGAGACTCTCCCAGCCAATAAAGCTTTCCACAGAGGTTGGCCATTTCTTCATTCAGGTTGTTTGTCCATCCATGCAGCATTTGGAGTGTTCTTTTGAAGAACTGAGCTGCCTGTAATCCCCACAAACAAGAGCTTTTAAATTCCCCACTATTCTTTAGCACATAATAGTTCAAGAGTAGAGAGAAGAAAACCCGAAATGGTCCCTTTAGCTATATTTTTCTCCCTTCCTTTTCAGATATCATTTGAGGAATACAAGGGACACTTTGGACAATGACATGATAAGCATTCTTGATATTATTTATCATTAGTTAAATTGTGTTATAAAATGCATTAAAATATCCGTGACCTGGAGAACATATAGTTGTTTTGGTTTGGGGTTTGGGCCGTTTTTTGTTTTTGTTTTTACCACATAATTTTATTTGGGTTGGAAGTGACTATTTCTTCTGTTATGGAGGAGGAGGGGGGAAAATCCAACCTGGCCACACACTTTCAAGTTTCATGTTAAATTTAGTAGATTAAAGGAAAGGAGTTTGCATCACCTAGTGGGTAAGTGCTGATATTCTAGCTGAGGCCCACAAGGCTCCATCTGCCAGAGTGAACACAGGTGATGAGGATCTGGGCTCCACTGGGCAGGCAGTTAACATTACAAAATGTCAAGTTTAAGGAGGCCCTGGTGGGTGATGGAATAGCTAATGCCTCACCACAGAGCCCAGAGGAATTTAATTCAGCCCAATCCCTTGGTCTCTGCATGTGCGGGATCAGAGATACAGCAAGGTCCCCAAAGAAATGAGCTGACGACATTGCACCAGTGGCTGGGGGGAGGGAGTTTTATTCCTCGAGCATTAGCATTCTAGGCAGCTGCTGCACACAGCCAAGGAGAGTACACAACACAGCATCCAAAAAGAGAGATAAATAGCTAATGGTTAAGTAGTGAGAAGAGGAGGGGAAAATTGTAATAGCTTTCTCCTTTATATTCTGCCCTCCTCCATCTCCCTGTATATCTTTCATCCATCTACCTGCCCCCAAATCTGTCCTATCCAGTCATTATCTACACAGAGAAAAGTCAACTGCATGAATAAGTTAAACATAGCTGAAGGGGGTTAGAATATATGATCAGAGACGGGCAGGGATCACTGGAAGGTTATTTTCAGTGGTTTGTGGAAGAAGGGTGAGTGTTGTTTCCTTTTGGACTAGCCACTATATCTACTAGAGATCTATAGTGACCACAGACATTGCACCTCTAATTGTAATGTTGTTAGTTTTCTAAAGAATTGATAAATTGAAGTAGTGAATGATTTTACATGTATGTACAAATTTTTTGTCTAATGGTAGCTATCTCTAGAGCGGGGAAGAGAGAGGAAGAAAAAAGGGGGAGGAAAAAAGTTACATGATAACTTTATTATATATTTAAAAGGAGAAGCAAGTCGTACGTAATAGATTTCCAGTTTTGTGTGCAAGTCTTTTTTTTTCTATTCTACTATGTTATAGAAATATTTGTTTAATTTCTTAAGTTCAGAATAAAATAAATATATTTTTTAAATGCAGGGGAGAAAAGAGTCTCTAAGAGTTCATAAACTCCCCCCCTCCTTTGTTTCTAAAGATTCATGAGGGACAGCCCAGGTCAGTTTATTCACACACAGTTTCGGCTGCAACTCTGTCACTAGAATCCGGCTGTGTTGAGTTAAGTGGGCCATTTCCAAAAGAACTGCCTTCCTCAGGATTGTCTTAGGACAAAACGTGCCCAGGCTCTGCTCTCCCGGAATTACTCACTTCCGACATCCTAAACTGGCTGCCAGAGAGTCCCAAGGCACCTGTCTCGTCCAGTAAAACCCCGATGGTGGAGAAAGGACCACTGAGCATCCTCTTCCCTCTCTTTCCTTGAGGGTTGGCCAGCCCTGGGTAAGATGTATCACCACTTGTCACCAAGCAAGGGAGCAAATGGTGGCTTCACCAACTCAGTTTCACCAGCGCCAAATGGCTTTATGGTAAAAAACAAACAAACAAAAAAATTCTCCTTGCTCTGTGTACCAAGCTGATTCTTGTTTTTTATTTTATTTTGCTTTTGTTTTACCACTTATCGGACTCCTGGTCAAGAGGCTACCTCTCTTCTGAACATATCTCATGTTCTTGCCTGGCATCCCTGCCTTGCCCTTCTCTTGGCACCTTCTATACTGGGAAATTTCCATGCGTTATTGTCTAACAAGAAGAATCTAGTTAAGGCCAAGGGACTTTACCTGGGGTCTGTGAACCTTAGAAAAAAATTTTTGACAACTATATTTCAATATAATCAGTTTCTTTTATAATCCTATGCATTTTATCGTTCGCATTTAAAAATATTATTCTGAGAAGAGTCCATGGATTTTGTTCAATGGGCAGCTATGTGGGGCAGGGATAGAGTGCCAGGACTGGAGTCAGGAAGACCTGAGTTCAAATCCAGCTTCAGGCACTCATTAGCTGTGTGACCTTGACCAAGTCACTTAACTCTATTTGCCTCAGTTTCCTCATCTGTAAAATGATCTGGAGAAGGAAATGGCAAACCATTATAGTATCTTTGCCAAGGAAACCCCAAACGGGGTCAGGAAGAGTTGGACATGACATACATGACTTTGGGAGTGAGGAAGAGTAGTTTGTGGCTCAGTGGAAAGAGTGCTGGGCCTAGAGTCAGGAAGACTCATCTTCATAAATTCAAATCTGACTTGAGATACAAAAACTTGGCATTGACTGAACAACAGCAATCATGGATTTCACCAGATTTCCAAAGGGGTCCATAACACAGAAAAGCTGAGACCTGGTCTAGTCCAACATGTATCTGGATGAGGATTGTATGATCAGAGAGTCATGAATCTAGATCTGTAAGGAACCTTAAAGATCATTTGATCCAACCATCTCATTTTGCAAATGAGGAAACATAAGCCCAGAGAGGGAAAAAAAGATTTGTACAAAGTACTACCAATATAAGGACAACAGGTGGGATTTGAACCCAGGGTCTCTGAGTACAGAGCCAAAGCTCTCTCTTCCATGAAGGGGTGTTTGTAAGCACTTCACTTTTGAATAGCTCTCATTATTAGAATGTTGTGGGGCAGTGGGGATTCCCTGACATTTTTTTTTGTAACTTCCAGGCATTGTTCTTAGTTCTGCCCTTGGAGACCAAGGAAAACAAGTTTAATCCCTCTTCCACATAAGAACCCTTCAAATGCTTATAGACACACACACACACACACACACACACACACACACACACACATGCATGCTCGCACACACACCACTTAAACACAATTTTTCTCTTCCCTGAGCTGAACATCCCCAGTTCCTTCAATCCATCCTCCTATGGTCTCATCTCCAAGTCCTTCACCTTCTTGGTTACTCTCCTCTAGAGGAACCCCCTACTTGCTTATTAATGCCTTTTTTGATGTTGTGGTACCCAGAACACCACTCCAAGCAGCATTCATTTCTGTACTCATCAAGCTTAGTACTATGCCTTGTACGTGAATTAGTCGGCAATTCCATTCATCTAACAGGTATCGAACACCCATTTACTTACAAGTCACCATTGTCCAGCACTGAGGATGGGCTCCCTAGGTGAAAAGCTTGTAGCTCCCTTTTCCTCAACAATTTCCAGTTTTAGAGCTATGATCAAATTAATATGTCCATTATTTCAGGAAAGTGTAGGTTAATCTACTCCTTTGTGACTCCACTCACCAAGCCTGCAATTTTTCAAACCAAAATACCCCTGCTTAACTAGCACTTCCCAATATGCATGCTCTCCCCTTATTAGAATGTAACCTTGAGGAAAGGGACTTTCTTAACCTTTGTTTTTGTGTCTCCAATGCTTAGTAGAGTGCTTGACACTTATCAAGTTCTTAACAAATATTTTTTATTCATCCATTCATTTCTATCTATCACTTTCTCCGCTATCTTTCCATTGTGCCCTCTGAAACTCTCATTCTCTTATTAACAAACTGGCATTCATGCACAAATGTGTCTTCCATCCAAAAATTACTGTGTATGTGACATATTTCTAATTTTCTTTTTACTGTGAGCTTAACAATCAGCAAAGAGAATCTTTTCAACATACGAAAAAGAACAAGGGGAGGTCATAAGAAATCATGAACATATTTTGTGTTTCATATTCTCTCTCTATATATATTTTGGTTTCTCTCCAACTGAATGTGAATATCTTGATGGAAGAAATGTCTGCTTTTTTGTCTCTGATGTGCTTAACAGCGGCTGGCATAGAGTGGGTACTTAATACATTATTGCTTAATTGAATCAAATAGAAGGTTGATTCTATTTTAATGTTAATGGTATTTTGCTTCAACATTTAATGTTAATGATATCTTGCCAGACAGCACCATGAAAATAGGGGCAGCTAGGTGGTGCCATAGTGCAGAGTGCCCAGTCCAGGGTCAGGAAAACACATCTTCATGAGTTAAAATTTGGCTTCCAACTAGCTGTGTGATCCTGGACAAGTCACTTAACCCTGTTTGCCTCAGTAAAATGAGCTGGAGAAGGAAATGGCAAACCATTCCAATATCTTTGCCAAGAAAACTCCAAATGGGGTCTCACACTGACTGAAACAACTGAACACCACCACCACCAAACAATGAAAACTGAGTTATCAGGACCTTTCCTGAAGCCTTCTCAGAATGGCAGAAATTACCAGAGTTTTCACTCAACTGGTATGGTATTTGAGAACAGAAATTAGAGTGTACAAAGACAAAAGGGAACTAGCCCAGGACCTCAAGAAGCTTCAACTCTTTTGTGTATGACATGAACAATCTGTGCCCTGAAGTTCATGGTCCACTGTGTGTGATGTGTCGACCTGCACCAGAAGAGTGAGTTTCTCCAGAGAGCTCCCTACAGAAATCAAACCATAGGTCCATTCCTTAAGCCTCTAATATGTGCAGTCTCTGTCCTCAAGCAGATTTTTCCTCCATTCTGCATAATATGTTCAGCCTACACCCTCCAAAAACCTATATTCTATTGTGTCTCATATACACACAGATAGGTAAACAGAAGGAACTCTGAAGGAGATTAACCACTGTGGGGACATTAGGAGGCTTCACGGGGGGTGGGGGGGTGTCTCAGTAAGTTTATCAAATAAATGAATACATATATAATGTGGCTGGAAGGAGAGAAGGGATGTTGAGCCTATGACTGGGCAGGCAGAAGAAAGGATCCCCTTCCCCCCAAGTTCACAGATGCATCCTGGGAAACATTCAGTTGTACTATTTAGCATTTGTTTCATAATAATCTCCATTCTGAACAAAACTTCTGGGGGGGAGGAGTGGGGGTGTCAAAGGGATGCTTCTCTGCCCCTTCCCCAGAACAGCTCACATTGATTAACCAAGTGTTTTCCTTTCAACCCACTTTACGAATGGGAAACTGAGGCCTATTCCCCTGAGTTCTGAAGGATTTTATAACGAATTGTGAAAAACAAAAAGAATTGGAGGTAAGAAGGAAGAGGTTGAGAAAAATCCCCAGATGGTACATCTGAATAATTGGGGGTATATTCTATTCCTTTCCGTATTAACTCCCTAAGTAAGAGGTATCTTATCCCAGGACCTTGGAAACACAGCCTAACCTTATCAGAGAAAAGAGCCTCACACTTGGATACCACATTTGGAAACTGACTTCTGTGCCAAAGAGGTCATGGGAAAACTCAGGTAGAGCAGTAATTATAAAAACAGTGGAAAGACTTTCCCCTGCATGGAGGCCTCCCTCTGTCTCTCTGCCTTCACCATATTTCTTCCCCTCCCTGGGTGGTTGCTTAAATTTGCTACTCAGTTCTAGAAGCCCCAGTGGGCATTTCTGTCTAACTGGAAGCAATGATTACAAGAAATGCCACTTACTGGACTCTTGGAAGTCAAACCTTCTCAAGCTCCATGAGTTTCACATACATACACAAACGCACACACAGACAAATACATACACACATGCACATACACATTCATTCACACAGAGACACATACACATACAGACACACACACAATGGTACCCATGTCTGGTATATTTTGGCAAAGGCTACCAATGGATTTAAGCCACTGGGAAATATTCAAATATGTTTGCAGTTATTTTGTTAGTTATCATAAATATTTACATTGCTGTTATCAGGCAACTATATAGAGAGGGAGGGCTTCCTCCACAAATACCATTGATAGAGAGCTCTTCACTAATTGGGAAAGGAAACAGCTGTTTGGCACTCGAGGGCCATGACTGATAACTTGAAGAAGAGCAGAGATGAGAAGTATTTACTTTAGGCTCCTTCCAGTGGAGCTGAGGAGTCCTGGAGGAAAAGTTTTAGAGACAAATCCCACGGAGTAGCCTGGAGCTCTTCTGCCACACTTTGAGACTGAAGACTCCAAGCCTTCCTTGATGAGTGGATGGGGCATCTGGGACTGACTGGGAGAGCAGCCTCTTTCCCCTTAGAAGAAGCAGTATTTATCACTGAATTAAATTGCCTTTTAATGACTCAGTTTGGGTACCACTCAGGGGTGTATGGGTGAGGGGGATGGGTGCTAATTGAGTCTGTCGCTCCACATCCTAACTTGAATTTTAAGGGTTATTGTGTATTGATTTGCTAACTGGTTTGCAAGTTAACAGCTCCCCGGAAAGACCTTTGAACTGGTTGCTTCTCCCAGGGGAAACATTATCTCTATGAGCTTCATTCCTCAATTGACAAAGAAGAAAGAGAACATGGCTATTGGCGGGGACATTCTAATCTCACAGGCAAACCTAAGTACAGAATGACTCCAAACATCAAAGCAGACACCAGATTTAGATCTGGAAGAGACCACAGAAATCGTTTCCAATGCCTCCTTTTTTCTGGAGGCCCAAAGAAAGGGAGAGATCTTCCCTAGATGTATACAGAGAGGAAGCAAATCCTTGTCTCCTGACTTTAGTTCCAACTCAATGAAACAAGCATTAAGCACCTACTGTATACAATGTCCAGTAGAAATGAAATTCCTTCAGGACAGAGAATGTTTTGGTTTTGTCTTTGAATAAGCAGTGCCTAGCATGCAATAGAGGCTTAATAAATGTATGTCGAATTGAATTGCCAGGTATTTGCTAAATGCTGGTGTTACAAAGACAAAAAAATGAAACAGTTCCTGCCCTCAAGCAGCTTGCACACTTTTGGAATGAAATACAATGCCTTTACCACTTGGCAAAGGCTATCGATGGATTTAAGCAAGCCACTGAGACATGTTCAAATATGTTTGCAGTTACTAGTCTTTAATAAGAAAAAGAGTGAAATGAAAATAAGCCAACATTTTAGTTAAAGGAATTTAAGAAGGATGTGGTTAAGGTTAGTTTTTTTCTTCTGGCCCCCTCATAACCTCCCCCCCCTTGCCATCATCATATACTGTTTATATGTCAGAAATTTAGTACCCTCTTTAAAAAATTACTTAAGGTGAGTTCAGCCCTAGTGTAGCTTAGCTAATGTCTTAGGAAAAGCTCATTTTTTTCCTAAGGCCTTTTGAGTTAACAGGGTGTGAAGTTTAATTTGAAAATCATATAAGTTCAGTTTATTGAATTTGAAATGTTCCAATTTTATCACTTTGGAAGCATTCCTTCAAACATGCCATTAAAACTACCCAAGTGGGCTTTTTGCATTGACATCTCTTTCCTAATTAGCCATCTCTACCAAATGAATTCCCATTATCTTGGAGGGGAAATGGTTCTGTAGTCAATAGTAAACATAGATTAATTCTCTGCCACTTCAGCTTGGGGTATTAGACAGATCTGAATGATAGAATTCTTCAGAGCTTCAGGAATTCCTAAGTACATACTTTCACTTTTCCTCCTGGGATTACCTTTAAAATTCAGGCCTGGATAAAATCATTACTAAAATGATCTGTAATTCTGTTTACTGTTTTCACCAACGATGGCCCCCGGGTTCATTTTATAGAATTTTGCCACATCAGGACAACCTTCAAGATTTTCTTAGGAACTCATGGGAAATGGTTGGAACCTTGGGAGGAAGGGACCACTACATCCCAGAATTCCTGACTGAAGAAAGGAAAACCAAGCTTAGATTGATATGCAATCTAGATAATGGGAGAACAGACTTCAGAACTCAGAACAGAGACAGGGAAGATCCCAGAGCCTAAAATTCTATACAGGAAGAGTCAGTAGGCCCTAAAAAGACAACAGACTCTCAAGAGTAAGATTATATTTGGCACAAACGCAAAACATGCCACTTGAGGCAGAAAAGGAATTGTCTAAGGTTTAACCTTTATCAGACTGCCTAGCACATAGTGGACGCTTCAACAATTCATGCTGACAACTAAAGAGACCCAAGTAGATGAACCAATTTAGATTTTTAAAACCTTAATGATACATAAGTAGAGTGACCCAGCTTAGTGTGAGGGCAAAGTTAAAAAACTACACCTTCCTCTTGTCTTTGTAAAGTTCAGAACTGGAAGTGTGTCATCTAGAGTGGGAGGTCACAGGGGATCGTTGGGTGCTTTGACAAAACTTGCCTTTCCCCTCTCCACTTTCATTTTTTTTTTGAATCCTTGATACAACAGCTGGTTTACCCATTAGAGGTGGGAAAAGGGATCTACTCAGAAACAAGGGTGATAAAAAGACAGAGGAATATCGATAAAAATAGAAGATGGAGATGAAACATGAGTTTTCATTCCTCAGCTTCCAAGTTAAGAAATTCCCTGTACTAATACAGGTAGCACCTTCTCTGAAATTTAGAGTCCTAAGGAATTGCTAAGAACACTGAGAGTATAAGTGATTTGTCCAGCTCAAATAGACAGCATGAGTCAAAAAAAGGACTTGAAAATGAGAGTAATATTGGAGACACAAAATTGTGATTTTTTTTTAAAGGAAAGGAGTGAGATGTTAAAACGACTGATGAGGCAATTTCTGGCAAAATTCAAGAATGTATCATTAGATGAATGGTTTGTAAGGATTTAGAATGGAAAGCAATGATGAATAAGAGCCAGCATGTTTTTTTGTTTGTTTGTTTTTATCAAGAATAGGCCATTCTCAACTATCCTAATGTTCTTCTCTGATAGAGTTGTTCGGAGAGGGAGTTCAAGAATATACCAAAGCTATCCCACACCAGGATTTCATCAAAGCATTAGATTAAATCTCTCATTACTCTTGAGGACGAGAGGGGGAGGTGTGGGTTAGACAATAACACAGTTAGGCAGAGGAAGAGTTGATCCGGTGACTGGACCCAAAGAAGAGTCATTAATGGATTCAAAGGAGGCAGGTTGATAGCGGAGTGGCCCATGAATTTGTGCTCGGCCCTGAGACTTTTAAGAAAGGTACTGGATGGAGGAAAGGTGGCGCCCATCAGATTCTCAGATGGCACAAAAGTAGAACAGATAGCTAGCACGTTGGATGGCAGAACCGAATTCCAAATACTAAAAAGAATTTTATAAATTGGCATACAATAACATGGCATAGGGGGTAGAGCACTCGCCTCAAAGCCAGGATTTCTGGGTTCAAGTTTTTCTGCTCTAGCATTTTTTCTATAGGATTGTAAGCAAAATATTTAAGCTCTCAATACTATGAACAAGTCTCTTAGATCTGTGGCAGACAAGGTTCTATTCTGCACTGGTACAAGGAGTTACACACACACACACACACACACACACACACACACACATATACATACACTATTATACATGTTTACATGTAACAGTCCACACATACAGGGTCTCCCAAAAGTTTTAGTACAGTTTTAAACTTTAATAAGGGATGCAATATAAATATATGCATATCCACATATATATATATATACACATGTGTATGTATGTACATATCCACACATGTATATAAATGTGTGTGCATATATGCACATTTGAAATAAGATGTAAATAACAACCAAGAAAGAAAGGCACGGATTTCTACCAGGTCTGTTCTCTTTTAAAAAAAATCACTTTAGACGAGTCAAACTTGTGAGGTCCCACAGCCTCTGTGCCGCTGCCCCAGACACAGGCAGAATGCCCTGCTTTTTGCTCACTTGGGAGCGGACTGTCCCTAGGCTTTGAAGGCCTCTGGCAGGAGTCTGGCTCTCCGCTCTTTGGGCACACAACTCCTCCTGGGGTCAACAAAGCTAGACCTGGGGCTGTCTCAGGGCCAGCAAGTGGGTTTGGAGCCCCCAGGGTTGCTGGTTTGGTTTCTGGCTTCTGCCAAGGAGGAAGTGGGGGAGGAGAAAGCAGTGTCTCCAGCTGCCCAGGACTCCCTGGGGGTGAAAGCCATCTCTCTACAGACTTACACTCTCAGGGGGTTCTGGTCAAACAGAAACAACTGCCTGGTGGAGGGGGCTGGGAAAGACAATTGGAATCTCTAGATCTCTTCTCAGGGATGACTGAAGGAGCTGGTGAGAGAGCCCAGCTTCCCAACCTGCTTTGTGTCATGGAGCCCCTTGGCAGCTGGTCTGGTAAAACCTACAGAGTCCTTCTCAGGAGAATGTTTGCAAATGCAGAAAATAAAACACATAGGATCCCAACGGTATCCAATTATATTGAAATGCCGTTAACAAAATACTTTTTTTAAAAAGGTCATGGACCCCAGGCTAAGAACCACTCCAACTGAGACGGCTTCTCATCCCTCCCCAGCTCACCTCCTCCTCCAAAAAACCATAGATCACTGAGCCCTGAGAAAAGCCTTAGTTATCATCCAATCTGGGACTCCTGTGCCACATAATAATCCTTCCCTATGCACGCCTTGAGAGACAGTAGAGTGAAGAGATGAGAGACACAGCCCAGAGTCTGCAAGACCAGCTTTAAGTTCAGCTTAGGAGACAGTCTAGCTATATGTATATGCACATGCATACACACATCTGCATGTATGTGCATATAGTCATGTACTATATGTGCACATATGTGTGTGTCTATGTATGGTGTGTGAGTGTACATGTGTATATGTATGCATATATACCTGTATGTGTGTATGTATCTGTATGTATGTGTGTGGGTGCATATACAAAGACCTGAGTTCAAGTCCTGCCTCTGACATATACAGGCTGTGTGACCCTAGATAAAACATTTAACCCCTCAGTTGTTTAAGCAACTCTAAGACTATGAGCCGCAAAGAAGGGGCTGATCTGCTTTGGTAGAGGAAGCTCATCATCAGGAGCTCTTTACAGAAATGAAATCAGAGAAACTGTAGGAAATATGGTGTGGGAAGAGGAGACAGAGACACAGAGAGAGAGGACGGAGAGAGAGAGAAAGAGAGAGAGAGAGAGAGAGAGAGAGAGAGAGAGAGAGAGAGAGAGAGAGAATTCCTTAAGCAGATGTGAATTGGTAGAGTTTTCTCACTGTGGGCTACCTATACCAATGACAGCAGAAAGCAGGACCAAATAATCTACATTTTAGATGTTTCTTAGTCTTGGTTTCTTAGGCTTGTCGATGGTC
This sequence comes from Pseudochirops cupreus, assembly GCA_028627135.1. Classification (NCBI taxonomy): domain Eukaryota; kingdom Metazoa; phylum Chordata; class Mammalia; order Diprotodontia; family Pseudocheiridae; genus Pseudochirops; species Pseudochirops cupreus. Next base: position 400,536,318 of record CM053583.1, on the reverse strand, counting down.
ACACAACTAGCACGTTAATAAGATCACGGATCGGAAGCTGGAAGTTCAGAAACCCTCACGTTCAACTCCTTCATTTTACATATAGGGAAACTGAGGCCCAGAGAGAAGAAGTGATTTGTTCATTGGTAATAAATTCCCATCCCTCTCATTCTATAAATGAAGAGACTTCATCCACAGAGCTTTACCCTCTCCCAAGGTCACACATGAAATAAAGAACAAAGCCTTCCTTCTGCTCTGTATGTATTATAATATTACTTTATTTATTTATTTTTCCCCTCATTAGTATTTAAACTCCTTGAAGGTCAGGGACTCTTCAGAATTTTTTGGTGTCTCTTTATATTCCTTTCACTTAGCACAGTACCTGGCCCATAATAAACACTTAATAAATACTTGTTGGTTGATTAAATGATTAATCAAGGGAAGGCGTCAAACCAGTGCCAGACTCTAAGGTCAGCACATTATCCATTATACCATGCTCCCCCTAAGACAGATAAAAATGCAGCTCCAGCAGGGAATGGGTGTATTTTCCATTTCAAATTTAATCAAGGTAGATTTCCCAGATTTGGACATTTCAATGAAAAAACTGGAGGAGGGAGGGAAAGAGAGAAGGGAGAGAAATGTCAGAACAAAGTCACGGACAAAGGATTTCCCAGCATCTTCTTGGCTGATAGATGCAGGGTAAGAAGACACCCTTTGGTACCATGTTTCTCAACAGTAGGATTAATCCTTCTGTAATCCCCAGCTGTAAACTCTTTTAAGTGGAAATGAATTAGAAAGTTTTGAAAGGAATCTATTCACATTCACAGCTATTGCTAAGAGATTAGGAAAAAAACAAAAATGGTGAAAACCCCCAAAATTCAAAACTCTCTCCATCCATATAGAAAAGCTTTCAGTGCCTGGTCACAGGACTTCTGTGATCACTTACAACATTCTTCTTTGAACTTCTCTCAAAATGTCTCCAAGATCTCTTCATGCAAGTCTACAGTTAATAATTTAAGTTACCAATGGCACTCTCGGTTGTAACTGTAAACTCACTGTTTCTTCTCAGTCAGTCATGAATCAGCAGGAATAGCTTTCCTGCCCTTGTGGCTGAAATCATCACATTCTTACAAATGTTTTCAGTTCAAAGATGTGGGAAATCTGATTAATAAGGGATCCATCTAAGTGTCCAGGTTGTATTCTCAAATATCTCATAAGTAAGGCAGCAAGTTCCAAGATAATACATCAATTGTCATTGATGTATCACCTCCCTGATGTCATGGTCCTCTTAGAGAATGAAGAACAAACAACACATCAATTGGCAAGCATTTATTAAGTGCCTTCTGTTTGCCAAGCGCTGTAATAGATGCTGTGGCTACAAAATGAAAGACAGAAAGGAAGGAAGGAAGGAAGGAAGGAAGGAAGGAAGGAAGGAAGGAAGAAAGAAAGAAAGAAAAAGAAAGAAAGAAAGAAAAAGAAAGAAAGAAAGAAAGAAAAAGAAAGAAAGAAAGAAAGAAAGAAAGAAAGAAAGAAAAAAAGAAAAAAAGAAAGAAAGAAAGAAAGAAGGAAGGAAGGAAGGAAGGAAGGAAGGAAGGAAGGAAGGAAGGAAATCTGTCTTCAAAGCAGCTTTCATTCTATCAAGGTTAGTGTCTGGTATGCCCTTCACTTCAAAATACAGGATTTTTGGAATTACAGGAATGTTTCCAATCAATCAGCAAACATTGATCAAGTACCTACTATGTGCCAGGCACTGGAATAGCAAAGCCATTAAATACTACTGTCCCTGCCTTCAGGGGGCTACATTGTCCTCTTTCAATCTTTACTTTTTCTTGGACACTACCCCCATAGGCCATTTTCCTCAATGAAAATGAATGTTTTTTCTACTTTCTCCTTGTAAAAAGTGGAAGTACCCATGCCTGGTCCCTGATTCCAGTCTAAATTTTCTCCTATACATTTCTGATCTTGCAATGGCAGACAAAGGATGCAGTGATACCCATCTTGCCTTGACATTTTACTTCTTACCTTCTTTGTTTCTTATTTCCTCCTACTTTTCCTATACCATTACACTTGACCAAATAACCTAAAGGGACAATCATAGTAATCTGGAACAATGGTATGAGGAAAGCATCTTTTCAAATGTTGGTAGATCATTGACAACTAGATGAGTGAACAGTATTCTTCGACAAATTGATCAAGCATTTGCTAAGTTTGTCCTAGGCCAGATATGGCTCCAGCCACTGGGGATGCCAAAACAAGAATGAAACAGTCTCTGCTGTCATGGCAAGCAAAAGTCAAACTTCACCAAAAATCTAAGTCTCTTCTTTTTCATGATTATTACTAACAGACAAAATTGAAAAGATTAGAAAAATTAAAAATCCTCCTCCCAAAAAAATTTAAGGGAAAAGAGAAGGAAGTAAGGAAGAAGGAATGGTTAATTCCCAAGTCACTAAACAATAATTTATACTCATGCGAAAAAACATTATACTGCTCATTTTAATAACTAATTTTAAATATGATGATAATTTTAAATTACAAAATCCAGACTTTGAAAATATTTTTAAAATATCCTCAAATTTGTTGTTCAGTCATTTCAGTCACATCCAATTCTTCATGACCCCATCTGAGTTTTCTTGGCAAAGACACTGGAGTGATTTGTCATTTCCTTCTTCAGGTTATGTCTACAGATAAAGAACCAAGGGTTAAGCAATTTGCTCAGGGTCACACAGCTGGAAAGTGTCTGAAACCTGGATTTGAACTCAGAAAGATGATTCCTGATTCCTGATTCCTGATTCCTGATTCCTCTACACGGTCAAATGGATTTGAACTCAGCTCTTCCTGACTTCAGGTCTAGCACTCCATCAACTGCATCACCTTTTCGTCCATTCTTTTCTTCCCTAATCTGTCTCTAAGGCTCTTATCAGGGACTATCTGAAAATTCTTATGGCTAAAAAAAAAGTGAAAATGTTGACTCTTAACCTGGGGTTTATGAACTCAGGTGTGTTGTTGTAGTTGTTTTTAAGTCTGATAACTATTTCAATATAATTGGTTTCCCATGCAATCCTATATACTTTATTTTCTGACTTTCTTATTTTAAGAAAGGGTCCATAAGTTTCACCAGACTGTCAAAGGGGTCCATGATTTTTAAAAGGTTGAGTTTCTGTTCTAGAATAAGACCGAGACATTTCCTCCTCTGTCTGGGTCAGACACTGGTGTTACTTATCTAAGTCCAATTGTCTCTAGATTACCTTCAATCACACTGCCAAGAAAAAAAAATATCACTTCTAAGCCATCAAGTAAAGTTTACAGACAGTTCTCATTTTACATAAAGTCACATTACTCAAATTCCACTTTATGTAAAGAATGCTGAATGATAATATTGCTTGATATTGATAGATAAATGGGGGGGGGGGGTGAGGAGGGAGAGCCACTTTCCAAACATCTCTTGATAGCTTCATTAAAAAAAAGTTGCTCAGCCAACCCCTAGTGAATGCGCAATGGTGCAGTGAGTGGGAAAAGGGCAATATAATGCATACCTATTTTAACTTTACTGTGCATACTTTATCATTAACTTTACCTTCATTTCATAATTCTATTATCATGGTACCACATTTACTATGTCTGCATTTTAGTATGTTTTATTACATGCATGAAGGTATTATTTTGTGTATGCCTTTGTTTTATTGGCTAAGTGGAATGGGTGGGGAGGGACAAATTTGCATTACATAAAAATTGCTTTATGTAGATGTCTGTGGAAGGGTCCACTGACACAAAATGAGAGCTTTTTGTATCAAACTTTAAAGAAGTAAATCAAAATCTTTGTCATGAAGACAAAGAAAATCTTCCAGAAGATCTACTAGTAGGAAATCTTTTTAAGCCCATTGAATAGGCTTCCTTCATCCTTCAGAAAAGAAAACTTTGAGGTTAGATCTCTAACCAGCTCTAATTTCTGCAGCTCAGCACAGCCAAGATTAGCAGACCAGCTATGCCACACTCTGACTCAGAAATACTATCTCAAATGAGATAGTATTTGTAAAGTGCTTAGCACAATGCTTGGTACATAGCAGGCATCTATTAAAAGCTTGTTCAACTCCATTCCTATACCTTCTGGAATAAAATGCAAAACCCTCAGTCTAGCAAAGAGCTCAGCCTGGCCTCCACAGTTTGGCTCCTCCCCCCCCCCCCCCTTTATTTCCTATTATTCCCATTCATTCTCTATTCTAGTCAGACTGGGCTGCTTGCAGCTCTCCATATACCCAACTCCATCCTTGGCCTCATACCAGTAATCCCCCTGTATCTGGAAGTCATTTCCACCTCTTCCAATTCCTAGCTTTCTTCAGAGTTGATCTCAGGTACCAAACAAGGCCTGCCTCCCCTACTATTAGTGTTTTCTCATTCAGTGGGATAATAACATCTACCTCCCAGAGTTAGGAGGATCAAATGAGATCATATAGGTAAAGCACTACACCCAGTGCCTGGCACAGAGTAAGAATTTAATAAACACTTATTCTCTTCTCCCCCTCCTCCTTCTTCTTCATATATATTTATGCTTACTTATCTGTGCCCATCCTATACACTCCAAATAGAATGGAAGCTCCCTGAGGGCAGGCACTACTTAATTTCGGACTTTTCATTCATTGATGTTGTTGGATTTCTTAGGTTGGAAGAGGTCCAAGGGAATAATCTCTTCCAATCCCCTCAGGATAATAAAGCAATGCCCTCAGGGTCCCACAGGTGCTAAGCATCAAAGGCAGGGTTTGAACCCACACCTTTTTTGACTCCAGCACCAGTGTTTTTTCCAAGAGTTTAAATCTGAGTGTTATTCTCCATGAGCTCATATTTCTGTTGAATAGTTTCCTTCCCTCACCCTCCTGCCTGCTACAGAACTTGATTCTCCTGTTTCCAATCAAAGCCTTTCCTTCAACTTCACAAAGATCTGCCCACAAGAGGAGGAACGTGTGAGCCCACGCGAGCCGAAAGCTGTCATGTCTGCATCAGGAATGCCATGTAGACATGTGTTCAGATGACTTAGTGAATACCATCGGAGCACATGGGCAACATATGTGAGCCTGACAGCTCCCCACCCCACACCCCTGGATGCTCAGAAAATCCCAGCTTGGGTCATTAACAGAGAAGAGGCACTGGTTATCCTGTCAAAAAGATACTGCTTTGCTTTATTCTCCGATCAAATTAGTTTATCAGCACTTGATGAAGCCAAAGAGATTTTAGGTGAGGGAATCTTGCCCTCCCACTTATTTGTTTTGGAAATTCGTGTGGGGCAGTATGGATGGGCTTCTTCTCGGAAATTTCTACTCAATCTTATCAAACCTGCATTCTGATAACAAATTCTAATCACACTCCCTCTTTCCTTCTCTATTATAGACCAACAAGCCACAATAAACAAGTCCATTTTTAATGTTGAAAAAAAATGAGAAAGATGACCTTTTCCTAACTTTTATTTTTGGATGACTATCCACCGGATTTGACATCCTTTTGAAAGATCTGGAAAAACATTAAACTTCACTTTAATGAAATCTGCAGATGATGCTATACTGGGAAAGGCTGCCTGCATAGTTGAGGACAACACAGTGAAACAACCACCTCCAATAATATATTGGGTGGGAGGTGAACACAGTTGAGATGGACCCATCTGAGAGCTGCCTCCTACCTTTTGTAAAGGATAAGTTTAAAAAAGAGAAAAGAAGGTCTTTAGCGCAGATGCAGTTTGCTTAACAGACAGGCAAAGCTCAGGAAGCTGTCATTCCAGTGTGGAAACAGAGTGGATGGTCAGTTAGGAGTGTGGAACATTGGAGAAGAGCAGAGCTATTTTCAGATCTCCAGGCAGAGAGAGGCATTGTATCTCAGAACACATGGCCTTTTCTTCCATGACTTTAATAAGACTGCACCTGGTATGGGACATTCAGTTTTGGAATGGTGTTAGAAAGATGTTTAAAATGCATTTTATGAGTTGGGTGGGTGTCTCTCTTTTTTATTATTAAGAAACAAAATTGCAGCCAACTTTATTTTTCAGGAACTCCCACCAATATAATTGGTTACTGTTAATATTTATTCATTTTTCTCTTTTGCTACTTGGTATAACCTTGGTACCTGCTCTGACCTAATGCTCACTTAGGCAAATGAGTATTGAGAATGGTCACTCTTATGATTCAATTCTGAAAAAAAAATTGCTGGATGTCTACTCTATCCAAGGGACTGTGCTAGGTAGGTCCTCAGGAATTCTGAGATGAATGAATACATTTCCTGCCTTCAAGGACTTTACAGACTAGTGGAAAGACAAAACATAGACACAAAGAGCTATGATTTAAAAAAGTAGGAAGCAGAAATATAATACAATCAAAGGAGCACTCAATCTGGAGTCAGAAAATCTGATTTTAAGTCTGCTGCCTGGGGACCAGACATTTTGAGTCAAATGACTTGCCCAGCTTCATCAGATCATAATAGGATTGGTTAGAAGGGACCCTGCAGAGCCTTTATCTAATCCATTCCCCTTATTTTACAGAACTGTCATCCCACAGAGGTAAATGCTTGCCCAAATCATAGTCCCTAATGAGAATTAGACGGGACCTTAGAGTGTCTAGTCAAGAGATGTCAAAATAGTACCTACAGGTCAAACTAGATTAAAATGTGATTGGGAAGTGCTTACAAAATAAATTAAAATATATCATAGATAATGTTAATTTGTGGTTTTCCAAGCCAGTGTGCAGGCACAGTTTCAATTTGAGTTTTACCACTGATCTAGTCCGAAACCATCATTTTACAGATAAGGAAACTGAGGCCCAAAGCAGGATCACTCAAGCCAAGGTCCCATATACAAAGGAGCAGCCAGGACTTGAAATCTGGTCCTATTCTCTGGGTGACCTTCACCTCTTGTCCCAGGGCCCCAGAGTTCTCTCATACAGGGAAGAGAGATTTGAACTAGATGGTCTCAAAAGTCCCTTATGGCTCCAAATTTCTGATCCTACTTGATCTGTAAAATGAAAGACCAGTTGGCCACTGTGGGTCTTTCTCTTACCAACTCTAACCCTTTAAAGCCCGCACGCCCACTCCAGTCTTTCCCTTGCATCAGACTGCCGCCTCTGTTCACTGGAGTCCCTGCAAGGCTGCCGAAAAAACTGGCTTGCAGAGCACCTGCTTTATCTGAGTTGATAGTTAAGAACTTAATTCTCTTATTAATTTGAGGATCACCATGAGATTCTTTTCTTCCATCTGCTATTCGGGGACTGCTGGCTTTTCAATACCCCTCATTGTCTCTCCCTAAGAGAAGCGGATTGAATTGAACCCTCTCTCTGCCCTCAGAACACCTCCCCCACTGGTCCTAATTAAATCATGAGAGAGGAGGATTAAGGTACATATCAGCAAAGCCTTTTGAGGCTGCTCAAGCTCCGCTGGGGCAGCGTCCCTGGGAAGAGGCAGATCCATATGCTGAGGAGTTTGACTATGTTATCAAAGAAGCAATGATGACGAGAGAGAAAGAGAGAGAGAGAGAGAGAGAGAGAGAGAGAGAGAGAGAGAGAGAGAGAGAGAGAGAGAGAGAGAGAGAGAGACACACTTGTAGAGATTGATGGGGAGTTAGAAAAATGATCCCTAATCCAGTTATTCTTTGGCGCCAGCAGCCAGAACACAATCTCTGGCTGGCAGGAGGATGGGGAATCCCAGGCTCAAGGAGATCGCTGGGATTTTCCCACTATTGAGAGTTATAAGGTGTCTTTGGGAGAAACCCAGTGTTTTAGGAAACAAATATCTGGACAGTCCTGAGTGTGGGGAGAGAGAAGGGGGAGGCTGATCAGAGGTGAGAGGAACAGAGGGACAGAAACCCAGAGCTGGAACAGATCATCTAAGCCAAGCCCTCATCTTTGTAGATTAGGACACTGAGACCAGGGAGGTTAAGTGACTAATAGGAATAATAATAATAATAGCTGGCATTAGAGCTAGAAGGTTTTCAGATAATTCTATAAATTACCATCTCATCGGATCTTCCCAGCCCTGGGAGGGAGTCATGATAATAACAATTGCAATAATAATAAAGATAATAGCTCGAGCTTATATGATACCTCGGTTTTCAAGCAATTTTCCAAATACCTCACAAAGACCCTGGGAGGCAATAATCATAGGAAAAATAACAACCACCTTTTATCTAGCAACGTTTTCTGTTGCTACCCTCTGTGCATGACACACAGCGCTTAATAAATGTCTTTCAGTCATTCCTCAACTGTGACTACCCGACCAAAACCCCTTTCCCCACCCACCATTCCCCTAGAACAGCGGTTCTCAACCTGTGGGTTGTGACCCCTTTGGAGGTTGAATGACCCTTTCGCTGGGGTCGCCTAAGACCATCGGAACCAAGACACCTCCCCTCTGTCTGTCTCCAGGAGGGTCCACCCACATGAAGACACACCCACATACGAGTATTAAAAGGTCCCGGCATTAGGAAGGTTGAGAACCATTGCCCTAGAAGAGGGTAAACTCTTTGAAAGCAGGAAAGATAAGATCATGGATTTCCAGCAGGAAGGGACCAACCTGGGTCTCTTTTTCTGTGTATTCCCAATGCTTAGCCCAGCGCCAGCACATAACAAACGCTTGGTAACTGATTATTCATTCATTTATTCATGAGCCCACATCTTTCTGCCTCAAAGTCTGGTATTCTATCCAATCTCAAATATAAAGTCAGAGAGCTGGATGACATGATCTATAAAATTCCTCTGGCTCTATCTAAAGCTATACTCCTATGATAATATCAGTTTTAAGGATTACCTAACATTCTCTCCACAAAAGCCCTATGAGATAGGTTGTCCAAATATTGTGGAACCTATTTTAATAGTAACAGTTAGCATTTTTATAGCACTTTAAGGTTTGCAAAGTACTCTACATTTATTTATACTCTCATGTAATCCTCACTACAAGGGTTATTGGCCCCATTTCACAGATGAGGAAACAGGTTTTAAGAAATGAAATCACATAATGAAAAGGCCTGGCACTGGGATGATGGGGGAGGGTCAATAACAAAACCTCTAGGGAACTGCTCTCTCCCATTTCTCCCATTACCATCCAAAAAAGCTTTATAGGATATAAATTGATGTCATATATTTCTTATACCCATTAGAAGTGAATTGGAAAATGGGATTCCTTCTCTTTAGGCAATAGGTGGAGAATAGATTTTACCACATATCCAGAGAGCAGGGAAAGAGAAACCACAGCTCAGGATTGAAATAATGGGGAAACCTGGGACTTAATTGTATTTCTGACTGTCAGTACTGCCAGTTGAGGACTATTGTTGGCCTAGGGCTAGAGTAACCAAAGCACACTGGCTCCTTTGTTGTATGTGTATGTCCCAATGAAGAATCAGGATGAAAGCTTCCCACCATTCTTTGTCTGTTTTGGTGCTAACCGTCCTAACTCTGAGGGCTGCCTAGAACAGGTGGGCTCCCCCAATACCCTCCCCCACCATTCTCCCCTACCCCAGGCTGATCACCAACTCCCCCAAAAAACAGCAACAATACTTTTGTTCTGGGACACCAAGCCCTGGGCTGACTGAGTGAATAGTTGTGGCATGTTGTCATGAAGCCCAGAACAGGGAGAAAGGATAACAAATTTGTGTACGGTGCTGTCGACTTGCAAAAGAAGCATTTGCAGCATTCTGGGGCTCTTCCCTTCTCATAGGATCATAGATTTAGAGTTTAAGGATATCAGCAGAAACCCAATCCAACCCCTCTTTTTTTTTTTTTACATATAAGGAAACTGAGATTTAAAAAGAGGAAATGAGTTGTTCGGATTCACCTAGAAAGTCCATGATAGAGATAAGAATTGAACTCAGGTCCTCAGACTCTAAATCAGCAGTTCTCAACCTGTATGTGGCAACCCCTTTGGGGTCAAACGACCCTTTCACAGGGGTCACAGGGGTGGCCTAAGACCATCGGAAAACATATTTCCGATGGTCTTAGGAACCTCATCTATCCATCTCCAGGTAGTTCTACCCACATGCAGACACACCCACATATGACTATTAAAGGGTCTCGGCATTATGAAGGTTGAGAACCACTGCTCTTAAATGAAGCAACCTGTCCCATGCTATCCCTCTGTTACCATGCATGGCCCCTGAACTTGAGCTCACCTTCCAGAATGGAAGTCTGGGTAACCTCTACTATTCCTCTCCATCTTTTACAAGGGAATGAGGAGGTCTCTAAATGACTGACTGATTACCAAAATTGTAGAGCTGCCTGTATTTGCAAACAGATTTCCTTTGTCTGGGGTCACACCTGCTAGACATGTAGTCAGGAAGATCTGGATTCAAATCCCACCTCACTTACTAGCTGTATGACCCTGAGCAAGTCACTTAACCCTGTTGCCCTCAGTTTCCTCATCTTTAAAAGGAGCAGGGGAAAGAAATGGGAAACCACTTCAGTATCTCTGCAAAGAAAACACCAAATAGGGTCGTGAGGAATCAGACTTGATTGAAAACAACCAAAGAAAGTACCCAGAGCCAGGTGGAGAGAGAAAAAGGTAAAGAATGCTGGCTCTACAGTCAAATCCCACTTCTGATACCCATGATTTGGGGCAAATCACTCCAACCCCTAGGCCTCAGTTTCCTCATCTGTAAAATGGGAGATTAGACTGGATAGCCTCTGAAACCCTCTCCAAGTCTCCATCAATGATCTCTTTGATTCCAAGGCTCACCTTCCTTCTATAATCCCATAACGCTGCCCATCTCTACTATGATCACAAAGGTGAACCAGAGGGTAATCATGAAGAACTTTACCCCTGTCACACCATGGGTGTTCTCTTTCTTTTCCAGACTTTTCCATTTTTATTCTGTTGAGTCAGGAGTGAGCAGAAGTAGGGTTGTTTGTTGGCACAAAATAAATATGAAAGCTTGGCTCTGAGCATGATAAGCTTAGCCTGGTACCAGCAACTGCTGGGGAGGAGGGGAGATACTCCCATGCTTTGGGATTTCACATCACTATCATTACTGTTGATAAGAAAGTACTTTTCTTTCTAAATAAAGAAAGTTCTTTAAAGTCATTTCTATTATTTTTTTTAGAAGAATCCCTAAGGCCAGATTGCTTTAGCAGAGGGAGATGAAGTCAGTCAGAGTTTATTGAAGAAAACAAACCGAAAAAAAGTCTTCAAATATGACTTTTGGTAGTGAGGTTTCATGTTCCCAATATTGGGGTTATCTTCAATTCTCTTCCATAGTTGCCTAGGGCACTAAGGGGGTAAGTCACTTACCCAAGGTCACATAACCAGCATGTCCCTAACCCTTACTCTCTCTTTGGTTCTTCCTCCTCCCTCACCTCTTAGAGTCAATCAATGATCAAGTCTGGTGGATTGCACCTCCACCATTACCCCTATATCTGTTCTCTCCTTATTTTCTTTCCTACCACTCTAGCCCAAACCCTCATGACCATCTACTTAACACTATTACAATAGCTTCCTAACAGATTTTCCTGATTATTCTTTCTTCCACCCTCCCAATCTATTACACCTCTGCTAAATATCTTCCTCATGTTTCAATCTCTAATAAATAAACCTACTCAAAATCCTACAATGGCTCTTGATTGATTAGTGAATCTAATTAATAATTATAATTGATATTTATGTGGTACTTTAAGATTGACATTATTATTATTATAATCCCCATTTTTAGATGACTGATGAGGTCCCTTCCCACCCTAAATCTATGATTCAAAGTTGCTTTACCTCTATCTATGAACCTTATTTTCCTCTTCTGTAAAAGGAGACTTTTCAAATTCAAATTTATTTCAATTTTTCAAAATTCAAATTTTCAAATTCAAAATTCAAATTCAAATTTTCAAATTCAGCATCAGGATCTCATTTTGGAAACCACCATTAGCCACTGACATTTTGTCAAGTAGATTTGTTAGGAAGAGGGAAGGTCATGCTCAGAATTGCTATCTTCTCCCATCCTCCCCTCATCCCTGCCCTACCCAGCACCAAGATCTTCTCTGAGTTCATATTGTGTAAGGTATAAGACGCCTATCTTTTGGTAGCTTATAGCCAATGATATCACACACAGGAATGCTGTGCATGGCTTAGAACAAAGGTAAGAGGAATGACTTTTCCATTTCCAAATAATGAGACCTCATCTTCCTCATATTCTTACCTCCCAGATGACAACAAAGGTATGGCAAGAGAGGTGTAGTAAAAAAAAAAAAATCAATGAACTGGATATCAAACCTCAACATTGTTTAAGGTCCCATAATGAATTAATGGCAATTTTTCTCATCTCTCTTGGCCTCAGTTTTTTTCTTTTGTTCTTAGTGATAACTGACATTTGAAAGGTGCTATAAAGTGTTCAATGTACTCTATTTTGAGTTTCAACATGGGAAGTAGGTACCATGGGTTTCATTATTCCCACTTTACAGATAAGTAAACTGAGACTCAAAAGAGTGGACTGATTTCCCATGATCACAGTACTAGCAAGAATCAAAGGAAGGATTCAAACCTCAGTCTTCCTGACTCTAAGTCCATCATTCTACACATTATCCAATATTACTCTCTGAAACAAATAAAGTAGATGTAAATTTTTAATTGTTAAAATTTTACCCTAAAATGAGCTAAATTGATATTAAAAAAATCATCTATGAAATTAAGAGTTTGGATACAGTGATCTCCAAGGCCCATCCCAGCTCTAAGAGTATGAAGCTGTAAGTCTCACCAGTGCAAATCTCATAATTCAATTCAACACATATTTACGGTTACATACAAGACACTGTGTCAGAAACTGTAGAGAACATGAAGATGAATCTGACAGAACAGAAGCTTCCCTGACCTCACAGGTTCTAAGGTAATGTGGAAAGAACTATAATAGAAGACAGAATACCCCCATGGGATGTGGGGGAGGGTAGGGAACTGAAAGCACACGTTTTGGGGCAACCAGGAAAGATCCTTAAGGAGGCAATATCTGGAAGGGACTTTGAAGGATATGCAGATTATTAATAGGCAGAAATTGGAGGGAGTATATTCTAGGCATGAGAGAAGTACAAAAAAAATGGCAATAAGAATATATAGGGCATGTCGAGATAATACCAGCTTAACCAGTGCATAGAAATTATGTAGAAAAAAATAATAGTAGGGAATGTTTATGAAGACAGATTGGATATATAAGGTTCAAAAGCATTAGAATATAATTTATTGGGCACCAAGGAGCCATTGAAAGTTTTGGAGCTTGGGAATTATGTAATTAGAGTTGACCCTTTAGAAGATTAATTTGACATCAGTGAATAGAGTAGAATAGAGTGGGAAGACACCAGAAGAGGGGCCATTGTAAGGGTCTAGGCAAGAGACAATAGAAACCTGAATGAAGAAGGATGGTAACTGGAAAAGTAGAATGGAAGCAGTGAGTAAGAGAAATTTTGTAGCTTAAATCAATAGGACCTGTCTGTTGATTGCATATGGAGGCTAAAAGAACAAGAAGAAAAGGGCTTCATCTGAGAAAGTGTCTATAAAATTTTTTCCCAGTTTTCTACTTTCCTTCTGATCTAGACTATATTGATTTTGTTTGTACAAAACCTTTCAATTTAATGCAATCAAAATTATCCATTTTATATTTGACTCTGCTCTTTATCTCTTATTTATTCATAAATTGTTCACCCATCCATAAGTCTGATAAGTAATATATTCTATACTCTTCCAATTTTCTTGTAATATCTCTCTTTATATCTTAGTCATGTATCCATTTTGGCCTTATCCTGGTAAATAGTGTAAGGTATTGGTCTATGCCCTGTTTCAGCCATATTGCTTTCTAGTTTTCCTCCAAAAATTTTTGTATGTCCTAAAATGTTTATACTGGCTCTTTGTGGTTGCAAAGAACTGAAAATTTCAGGGATGTCCATCAATAGGGGAATAGCAGAACAAGTTATGTTATATGATCATGATCAATTATTACTGTGTTATAAGAAATGATGAGCTTGATGATCTAAGAAAAACATGGATAGACTTGCATGAAATGAAGAGCAAAATGAACAGAACCAAGGGAACATCATATACAGTATCAGCAATATTGTTTTAAGAACAAGTCATTTGGATTATAAATAACCAAATTAACTACAAAGGACATGCGGAGGAAGATGCTGTCTGCATCCAGAGAAAGAACTGATAAATAGAAGTATATAGAGAGTGATTTTACATACATATATATATACACATATATTTTACACACATACACACATATTTCTCTCTAATAGTAGCCATCTCTAGGTCAAGCTGGGGGCGGGGGGGAGGGTTTGTAGAAAAAAAAGAAATTTACATGGTAACTTTATTATATATTTAAAAGGAATAGCATATTGTACATAATAGATTTGCAGCTTTATGGGCAATCATCTTTTTTATTATACTGTTATAAAAATGTTTGTTTTCTTCTGTAAATTAAAAATAAAATGAATAGGGGGGCAGAGCCAAGATGGCAGCATAGCAGCAGCAATATATCGCAGCTCTCACATAGCCACCCCAAAATACCCATAAAATATGACTCTAAACTAATCCTAGAACTCCAAAATGCACACAAATACACCTTCCACTAAAGTCAGGTCGGCTATGAGGAACCATATCAGCACTGCCAACCGAAACCAGCCTGGCCTGAAGCCCTGGCTGAGCCCCGGGGGTGGCTGGACGGGAGGAGCCATGGCTCCTCAGATTAGCGGCAGCTGCGAGCAGCCTTCAGAACTAGGTCAGTGGGACTTGCAAAATCAGGGGAGAAAAGCATGCACTGAAATGCCTCCAGGGCGGGAAAGCGAAAAGGCAGAGGTTTGCACCCGCCTCTGCGTTGCATTTTCCTCGCCCATGGCCTGCAGACAGCAGGGGGACTAAGCAATTGTTCAGAGGCCAGTGCTCTTGTGTTGAGCGGTCTGGATCGAGATTGCGGTCTTGGGCTTTCGGTCCTGGAGTCTTCATTATCCAGTGAGCTGGAAGTAAGTAGGAAAGGGACCCAGCACCTTCCTGAGAGCTATGGCAGCCGGAAGGACCCCAGTGATTTGGGACAGAGCCTTCCCTTCTGGAATCAGAGCCCCACAGAGATTTAAAAAAAAAAATCACGGACTGCCAACCATGAGTAAGAATAAGCATAAGAAGCAAAGTAAGAACAGCAACCAAACCCTAGATTCCTTCTTTGGGGAAAAAAAGGATCATGGCAAAGAGAGGGAGGAGGAGAGTGCAGCCAGAGCGCCCCTACCAGGGGCCTTCAATAAACATGAAGAATGCCTTAAAGCTAGAGATGAGCTGAAGAAGG
>CM053583.1:400476918-400520580 GCA_028627135.1 Pseudochirops cupreus | reverse complement strand
AAGACACCAAGTACACACATATGAATGTGTCCAGAATACATGGAAAGAGAATTAATACAAATAAATACAAAGCAGCTAGTTACAAGATAGTTAAGAGTAGAGGGGTCCGGTCGTTGGGGGATAAGAAAAGGCTTCATTTCTATTCTTAGATCATGTGCTATATTGGAATGCAGTTTTTCTTTGTCATTGGAGGTCTCCAATCAAAGAGTAGATGATCACTTACTGATTTGTGTTATAGTTGACATATTTTTATAGTTGTGAGTTGGACTGATTTCCACTGAGATCCAGGCTCTGCCACTTATTTCCTGTGTGACCTTGAGGAAGTCACACCCTCTATGGACCTCAGTTTCTCCATCTGGAAAATGAGGGAGTTGGACATGATGGTTTCTGAGGTTCCTTCCAGCTCTAAATCAATAATCCTGTGATCCTTCCAATTCTAAGATTCTAGAATTAGGGACTTTTAAAGTTTCCTTGAGCTTAGATTGGATTTTCTCAGATGATATCAGAAAATATTAATTCAAAGCTCCAGTTTCCATTTGCCCTGTTCTCATCCTCTCTATTCCTTAAGTCATTTTATCATATATTATCTCCAGCCTCCATTTCAATGCCAATCAAATCTTTTCTCTCTTCCTTCTTTGATCTTCCTCTCTTTTCCCTTATCCTATCTTTTCTTTGGTGTTCTCTTTACTCTCTACTTAGGGATTGGTTTTAAAGGAAATGTCACCATGGCCACTCAAAGCTGCTTATCTGAAGGACCCAAAGCTCTTTACAAGTGTTTCCTCCACCCTTGAGTGATACTGCTTGACCTTGCTTACCCAGTCGCATACCAACCATGGAAAGGGCCAGTCAATCCCAGAACATAATGGAAGCAGGCCATTCTTGGATGCACTGTCGTGCAGGGTGACCGACACCTTAGAGAATGGCGTGAGCTAAAACACCAGGGTGGTCTCTGCCAGGCTCAAATTGCAGATATGAGGCTGTATGTATTTGGCAGAACTGTAGAGAGAAATACATAATCACAGAGGTATGCAGTCTGTTCAGAAAATTCAGACCAGATAGAATTACTTGGGTGGAAAAAAAATTCTAACAATGAGAACTCTTATTTGTCAATCCCACATTAATAGATGGCTGTTCCTGACTTACAAAATGATTCCTAAACAAAAATAAGAATCCCCTTGGAGCAGTTTATATTTCGCTTGACCCCTCCTTGGTGGATGTCTAGTCTTTTGATCAGCCACATGTTACCCAAAGAACATTTCCAATGCCTCGGCCTCTCTCTGCCTCCATTTGTCTCTCTGTCTCTCTGTCTGTCTGTCTCTGTCTTTGTGTGTGTCTCTCTCTCTTTGTGTGTGTCTCTCTCTGTGTCTCTTTGTATGTCTCTCCCCATCTCTCTGTCTCTGTCTCTGTCTGTCTGTTTTTCTCTCTCTCTCTCCTCGTGCCCTCCCCTCCCCTATCTCTCCAACAAAGACCTTAAAAAAAGAGAGGGGCTTTGTTCTGGAGCCAAAGGCCATAAAGGAAAACCCATCATCTTGGATGTGCTTAGAATTAATGCATTTTTCCCCATGAAATTAATTTGAAGTGAAGTGAATAATACCATGAACCATGGAGCCACCTTTTTTTTTTTTTATCTTGGAACATTTGAGGCCAAGTTTAGTTCAGATTCTTGGTGATCTCAAGCAGGGTAATTCATTATATTTATGAACATGGGCTGCTGGGGAGGTTCCCAAACCACTACAGATTTTGGGCATTTGGCCATTCCTTCTTAGGTGACATGATGAAGAACTAGTATTTACTGGGGATGAAGGCATTAAGCAGGCTTAGCCTACAGGTGACTTGTGGACCCTGATTTTGAAAGAGCCAACTAATTTTTCTTTGTGCCAGTGATTTCACTGGCACAAAGAATTCTCAATTGAATAAATTCCCATTCCCAATGAATATCTACATTTATTCTGCATCTTGTAGTCTTAAAAAAAATTGCCTTGGGGGGCCCTGAGAGATTAAAATGACTTGTACAGGATGACACAATATGTGCCAGAGGATGAGAATTGAGCCCAAGTTTGCCTGTCTCTAAGGCTGACTCTCTAGCCATTATAAGGCAGCAAGACAGCACAGCAGATAGAGTACTTGACTTGGAGTCAAGAGGCAAGTTCAAATCCTGCGTCAGACACTTACTAGCTGTGAAATTCTGAGCACATCAACTAACCTCTTTGAGCCTCAGTGTCCTTATCCGTAAAGTGGGGACAGTGCTCCTCAGTGTCCTCATCTGTAAAGTGGGGACAATAGCCTCAACAACCTCACAGGTTGGTGAAATGAGCTTTGGTTTCCTTGTCTGATAATACCATTAGCTAACATTTACATAAGGCTTTATGGTTTGCAAAGTGCTTTACAAAAATTATCTCATTGGATCTGCATAACCCTCAGAGGTAGACATCAAGGGGAGTAATGATGGCACTTCAGCTCACGAGGTTGTTGTGAAAAGAACCTATTTCTTCATCTGTAAAGTGGGAAAAATCATAATGTCCACTTAATCAGTTGTGAAAATCAAATGAGAAAATAAATATCCAGTGATTTGCAGACATTAAAGGTTATATAAATGCTAACTCATTATAATTACATTATGCTGCATCATATTTTTATATGTGTGTGTTTTACAAATGGGAAGAAAGGGGACTGTTTATGGAGAACTGTTACCTTACATAAATCCTATGTCACTGACTTTTTTATAGAGAGAGCAAGGGATATTGTTGGTTCTCTGTTAGGATCCATTCAGTGTCAATCAGTCTGGAGGAAGGTCTCCCAGAATGTTGAGTTAACTCCCTAATGAGGGTGCATAGAAGTATGTGGACATGAATTGTACAGGATGAGAAATCCTGGATTGGGTTCTGTGTCATTAGAAAGAACATCAGCATAGATGAGATCACACACATCCATCCAAGTATCACGATATGGCACCTCATTCCTCAACAGGTCCACTGAAGGGACAGGCACATCCATTGTTTTCAAATCACATTCTGTTTCCACTTAAGGTTTCCTCTGATCAAGGCATGGAGACCACTTAGTGATTCTAGAGGGCTGTGCCAACGAAGTCCAAGTTTCTAAAGGGTATACTAAGATTGCAAGGGTTTGAGTTGGTGATGGACCTTATGCCCCAGGGACAGCCTCAATAAATTCACAGAGATTATTGCTGGAGGGTTGGTTGGTAGTTGATGAATGACTTTTTCAGGAGAGTTGTGATCTGCACTGATGGATAGACTCCCTACACCAATGCAATCCCAGGGCTTTGAGGAGGTAGAGTATTTAAAAAATCTAGTTGTGATCCTCACTTATATAGATCCTATCAACCTTAATAACATTGTGGAAGGGAAGATGACATTCATTTTTTTTTTAAATCTATATCACATTTGACTTTCTGAGGTAGTCTTCCCACTGATGTGGCTAAACGAAGACAATTTCAATCTCCATAAAAATGAACTATTTTGAAATATTCAAAGTCTATTAAGCTTCAGTTCGATAACTTATTAGGAACATTACATGGCCTAAGATCTCCAAAGATCTGTGGTCCCTAATTTAGAGATATAGGAGTAAGAACATCTGACATGTGACAAATGGTCTCAAAATCCCAGAATCTTCCGGCCAAGAAAGGATAAGACTATTACTCTAAAAATAGCAGAACTATCCTAGAACAGAATGAATGGAAATGAAAAAATAAGATAATAAAATGTGTATCTTAAAAATTCTGTGCAATGAGAATTATTGGCTGGAAAGATGGCAAACTCCATAAAGAAAGGCATTGGGACTCACTTGAATATTATGTGTCCCCCAACATCTGACCCAGGGCTTGTCCCATCTTAGGTGTATAGTAAATAATGAATGAGGATACAATGCACTTATTTCTTCATAATGGTAGAATATTTATTCAGTCAGACTTTTAATTAACTTTAATTTGAACAAAAATTAAGGATAATTAACTATACATTTATATCCAATAGTATATAATACATATTATATGTTACTATTTCCTGGTTTAGAAATGAAAACATCCCAGCAATTATTATGAAAATAGTACTGAGGCCCTCAGGGGCTTCCCCACTTTGAAAACCACTGCACCAGAGGCCTTCCTCTTGACAACATGGCCATTATACTAGAATACTTAATGCTGTTATCCACTTGTTATCCCAAGTGTGTGCCCATGCTATCAGCTTTGCCATCATACAGTACCCTGATAACATCATTTACTCCTTCTTGGAAGAGGCTGAGCAAATCACTTAGCCACACTTTGGGCCTCAGTTTCTTTATCTGTAAAACAAAGGGGTTGAACTGGATAACTTCAATTTTTTTTTTCTATGATCCTTTGAATATTGTTGCCACATATCAACCTTGAAGATATTTCTTTAAAAAATGACTGGATCTGTAAAACTAATATTTTTTCTATAAAATTTAAATGATTCTTAATAGTGGTACCATAGAAAGAATGCTGAATTTGGAGTTAGAACCCTTGGGTTTGAATCCCAGCTCTACCTCATAGGATCTATGGGACTTTGTGCAAGTCACTCCCCATTTCTGGGCCTCAGTGTCTTTATGCATAAGATTAAGAGGGAGGATGGATGAAATGACTTGTAAGGTGCCTTACAGGCACAAATTTTTTTGATTCACATTTCTTGGTGCCATCAGTTCCTAATTCCGTTCTTCTGTTCTCCATATCATTAGGTGAGAAACACACATCTCATCTGGCCACAGCAGATGGGCTGGGAACAGTGAGGAAGCCACCAAACTAAATATTGAAAAACTAATTCTGCTGAGTTTTTGACAGAATTACCTAGTGTTTGCATCTGGCAGATACAACTTCAGAGCCCCCAAAGGTTCTCATAACAATCAAATGCAAAGAGAATGATGAAGAAAGTATAAAGGGGTACTGCTAGGGACCGCCAACCTCTGAATAGGTAAGGACGGTATAAGGGGCATGTGGGTGAGGACTGACAACCTCAGAATTGAAACACTCTTAGTGAAGGTGCCAATCCACATTGGTGGAGAGAGTTTCCTCACCTGGGAGTTCCCATACCAGTGAAACTTCAGGTCCAGTTTCTATTCTCATCCACAAAGATGGGATCAAAACATGTAACTCATTAATATTATCCTTCCTTAAGCCACTCCCACTGGTTTCTGAGCCTGAACAAAGGTACTGAGTTTCCTGGCATTTTCAAATCATGAAGTATTGTATGTGAAGTGCATTATAACCTAAATGTTAGTTATTCCTAATGTTGCTACTAGCTGCTGGTAGGATGTAAGTTCTTTGAGGACAGGGGCCCTATCTTTTTTGGGGGGAGGGCGGGGGGAGTCATTGAATCCTTAGTGCAAAGCACATTTTCTGACATGTAGTAGGAGCTTAATAAATGCCTGTTGATTAAGTTAGTGATTCTCCCAAGGAGCCCAAGTTGAGAGTTGGACTTCACTGAAAACCGGGATCTCCATTCTTTGTGATTTAGTAAGGATGCCCAATGAAAGTTCAACTCAATTAAGCATTTGTCATGAGATACACAGACAAGCCTGTCCTCCAGTAGCTTATATTCTAATGGGTAATAAAATATGTATAGGAGGAAATACGAAGTAATTTCAAGGAGAGAGGGGAGGGAGGCTTGGTCATAGGCAGAGATATTTGAGCTGTGCTCTGAAAAACACGAGGGATGCTAAGAAGGGGAGCTAAGAGGGAGCAATCCTGTCCTCTGTTCCTTCCCCATGCCTGCATAATGGGGAAGTACAATGCAGCCTCATAATAATGCCCAATATTTATATAGGATTTGCAAAATTATATGTATGTGTATGTGTGTGTGCATATATATGTATATATACATATATGTATATGCACACAGAGATACACACACACAGAGTCCTGTTTGAGCTTTAACACAGTTCTGGGAGGTAGGTGCCAATATTATTTCCATTTTCCAGATAAGGAAATTGATGTCAAGTGACTTACCCAGAGTCACAGTTAGTATCTGAGGCACAATTTGAACGCAGGTCCTCTGGACTCCAGGTACAGAGAGCTATGTACTCCATCACCATCACAGGGTTGTTTTTTTTTTTTTTTTAGCAGAATGAATGATCTGCTGTACTGCAAGCTGTCCCTGGAGCTGGGCATGTGTGCTTTCTGTCCTGTATGTGATCCCTCCCCATGTGTCATGCCAAGCACCAGGGAGGTAATCCATGGGAGGATTAGGAGGACCCCCCCTCCCCCAAAAAATACTTGTGTACTTAATATATGGAATTATATTAGCATCCCTCCCAGTTTCACTCTCTGTGTAGTGATGCCCAAAGCTCACAATCAGGGACCTTGAAGAAACCTTCAGGGGTTCCTCTTAAGGGGAGGAAAATGGAGGGTGTTTTTCTGACTTCAGTGGAAAATGAGAAAGCATTGCAAGGCAGGAGCTGGCTAAGTTCCAGTTCCTAGAGTAGTATATTGAAGCCCTACCAAATGGAGCCAGCTGTCACCCAAACAATGGGGAATTTTTTCTTCACTCCTGATAGCCAACTGGACGCTTAATCCAGTAGCTGGACAGGCTCTTCTACATTGCATTCTTTACATATTTCACTTGGAGATGGAGTTGTGTTAGGAAACAAATCCTTTAGCATGCACACACTGGGGGTTAGTTACTAGTTGCTTTTAGCCAAATAATTTTCTTGTACAGATGGACAGCTGACAACAAAACCCTAAATGGCCCCAGAGCAGGGAAAAGTATATAAATAAATATATCAGTAAAATCACAGAGAAAATTCACCTTCCATCCCCTTAAAAAAGAAATAAAGTTTTCTACTTCTTAGCACAGGAAAGGGGGAGGTGTTGATATATCAAGGAACTGCTTAATGTATTTATGTATGGGGTAATTAGACACAATAAATGGGCATTACAGAGTTCCTTTTTATAGAAATTCCTCACAAAATGTTAATAGATTGATAGATGCAGAGCTGGAAAGGATCTTAGGTCATTTACTCCAGTGCTGACAGACTCAAATAGAAATGGGACAACTCTTCTATATAGTAGGATCTCTGCGAGCCTCATACTGGTTTCTCTTTAAATGCAATAAGAGTTATGTTTTATTGTACTCCTGTTTATTCTGTTGCATACTTACCAATTACATTTTAATCTGTTTTAGGCTGTACTTGGGAGTGTTGTGGACCTCACGTCCTTGGTGATTGACATCTCTGATCTAATTCAGTCCCATCATTTTATAAATGACAAAACTGAGACCCAGAAAGGTTGAAAACTTACTTGGCAAAGGTTACACTGGTATTGAGTGGGAAAGGTGGAGTTTAAGTCCTGGTCTGATGTACTATGTTATTTTTCAATAGCGCCATAAGTCCTTTATTACCAAATCCTAATGTAATACCCTGATCTCGTTTGTCCTTGGCAGTTAGGTTAATTTGTTTGTCTCTGTCTACCTAATCTGACTGTTTGTTTA
This sequence comes from Pseudochirops cupreus, assembly GCA_028627135.1. NCBI lineage: Eukaryota > Metazoa > Chordata > Mammalia > Diprotodontia > Pseudocheiridae > Pseudochirops > Pseudochirops cupreus. Next base: position 400,513,126 of record CM053583.1, on the reverse strand, counting down.
TCTAATCTACCCATCTACCTATCTTATCTATCTGTCCCAATCTTTAAATATGTGTGTGTAACATAATATATGCTATACACATGTTTATATGTGTGTTCTTTACCATATATAATATATATAAACAAAGCTATATATGTTTAAAAGATAAAGTGATAGATACGGATAAACATATGATGCCTTTTGTCTTTACATCACAGTTATCTTCCCTTAATTGTAACAAAAGAAATAATTAAGAAAAAACATGGAATAATGAACTTTTATTTGAAAAAATATATGTATTATTCCATTTTAATAATCTATCTGTTCTCTGCCATGAAGGGGGATGTATGTTTTATTAGGCTTTCTTCAGGACCACTGGTTTTCCATTACGCAGAATTCATCTTCCTTTCAGTGATCTTTTCAGTAACATTGTTGTAGCTATTATATACATATATAAGTACACATATGTATGTATATGTATGCACACACATAGATACACATGTATATAACTCTCCTGGTTCTGCTTGTTTTGTTCTGCATCAGTTCATTAAAAATTTCCCACATTTCTCTGACTTCTTTATGTTTCTAATTTCTTACTGTATAATAATACTCTGTTACATTCATATACTGAAGCTTTTTTTTTCCCCCAAACATTCTGAACCAGAGGGTACCCACTTTTGCTAACATAGAGGACTGATATGAATATCTTGGCATTGACTGGACCCTTGCTTCTACTTTTGAATTCCATGGTGTATATGGCCATTGGTGGGTCTAGCCACTTTAGGTGCAGTGAGTCCCATCCTGGCCATCTCAGTGCTTTCTCTGTTAGACTCACCTACATGCCCCAAGGCTCCCTCAAACCAGTCAGTGTACTCCCTAGCTGAGCTGGTTCAGCATGCATTATTTCTTCCTTCCTACTAAAACCACTATGGTTATTTATCCAGGGAGATTGTGCAGTGGATAGAATACTGGACATGGGGTCAGGAAGACCTAAATTCAAGTCCTGATTCAGAGATTTACTAGCTGCGTGACCCTGGACAAGTCACTTACCCTCTCTCTGTCTGTTACTTCATCTATAAAATGAGGATGATAACTCCTACCTCCCAGAGTTGTTGCAAAAATAAAATAAACTAATATTTATAAAGCACCACTTGCAGATCTTAAAATACTCTATAATTACTAGCCATTGATGTTGATGTTTCAACCCAGGCACAATGCCTGCTCAACTCTGCTCAGTCCCATGTTGGTGCCCTTCCTTCCTGTCTCCCTGTCCCCCAATCATTCCTTGCCCAGTAATATATTTCCCATTAATAACATTCCTTTAGCACTAACTGGCCATGTAACATTATTACATTTAGTGCTGTCATTTCACAGTGATGTGTGTTAGATGCCATTGTCCTTGTTTCTAAACTTCCAACTCCGAAATATGAAGACTCTAGCTTCCTTCAAAGCTCTGCTTTTAAATACCATCTTCTTAAAGAAGACTTTCTTCATTTCCCAGCTACCTCCCCTTCTCCTCCCAGGATTCCCCTATATTTATTTTGTCTGTCTACATTCTGGTATGTCTGCATACAGAATCATAAAAATAAAGTTGAAAGGCCAAGGGAGGGGAATTGACGTGTTTGAGGTAGTCTGCATGAGAGCTAGGACTAGAACTTACATCTTCTGACTCGAATGGTCTTTTCTGTATACCAGAATACTTCCATGTGTGGTCTTCCTCATGAAAATGAAAATCCTCTGAGGCCAGGGCTATCCACTCTGTCCAGGACAATCCTGGCACATAATAGTTCTTGGCACATTAATGATTGATTTTGTACTCTAGTCAAATGGAGTGCAAAGCATTGTGGGACATACAAAGATGGATACAGAAGGGTCCCTGCTCTCAAAGAGCTTGTTTATAATCACCTAGTTGAGACTTCAGTGGGTTTTATAGGATAAGAATCTTCCAATGGTTTTGGCTGATGCAACCAAATAATTAGCATAACCCAAATTTCCAGGGGACAGGTCTTCATCCCATTTTCAGTGGTAATGTTTGACTCTTGAAAATCCTTTTCTTGAAAAGTTAACATTGTCACTAATGGTTTATAATCTGCCCCTCCTGCAATGAAGCTCCGATTCAGAAAGTAACCTCAGACTTATGTGGCTAGGTATGTTTTAGAGATGAGGATGGTCTTAAAGACTTATGCTCTTCCCTCGACAGCTGCTTCTCTGCCATCCCATGGGACAGTTAATCAGCCACACAAATCATGATCTATAACCTTCTTTGGGAGATCCCTTTCTCCCCCTTGATGCCCATATATATTTTACAAGCATATTACAATGCATTTCAAATATATTACCCTGGGGCCCTCCTGAATAAAAATATTATATTAAAAATGTACTTATAGATTCCAAATGGAATATAGTTTTAGCTCTTTCTCACCTGCAAGTCAAAAAAATCAAATCCCTGTGCTATTAAAAAGCCCAAATTCGCATTTTATACTGGCACCTGGAGGCTTGTGGATGGAGTTCAAGATTTTGAAAATTTATATGTGGAATTCAGACAAGGGCAGAGGAGACTCCCATTTGGAACATATAAGATGTATGCATAATTGCTTCTGTAAGATGTCTATGCAAACCAAATAAGTCAGTATGGGATTTTTTTTTTCTTTTTCAATGGGCATCATAGCCAAATACTGGACCTTGGATAGATTTTCATTCAGAAAGGTGTTTCTGAGACCAATGCAAAGTTCGTGCCTAAATTTTTGATAGAGATACTTAATCATTCAATAATTATTAGGATATTAGCATGTGCCAGGTATTGTGTTAGGCACCGAGGATACAATCCCTCACACCCTTCCAAAACCATAAATGAAAACAGTCCCTGCCATTAAGGACCATATGTTCCATTCAAAAGATTCTATGTATATGCAGGAATATAGATATGAAATAGTTTTTTTAAATGGGGACAGGGAAGAACAGTGACTGGGCCAGCCTCTCAAAGAAGATGGTACTTGAATTAGTATTTAAAGGAAGCTAGGGATTTTGAGAGGCAAAGAGGTAAGGGAATGCATTCCAGGCATAGGGGACTATATAGGGAACAGCTTCCTGTCACATACCAGGAAAAGCAAATAGACCAGTCTGGTCTAGCCACCACAGAGTCTGCTTTTATTCTATTACTTGGGGTGGCAGTGGTATTGTATTACCCTCCCCATTTCAGTCCATACAAAGATACCAAGTAATAGGCATTCTAGAGGACCTCCTGAGAGGCCACTGTGCTCTTGTTCAGAACCCTAGGGACAGCTTGAGTTCTTGGAGGCCAAAGAGGCCTGGTGATTGTAGGGAACTGTTTTTTTGTTTTTTGTTTTTCTTCTGATCTTGAGAAGGAAGCTGCCTTTTGCTTACAAGCCAGGTGCATTCATCCCCTATGAGACTTTTCCCTCAGGTTCAGTTTAAGCGCTCTTGGAATTTGCATGGGTCTGTGTAAATGGAGTATGCTTGCTGCAAGCACGCTGCACACAGAAACTGCTGGATTTTTGTTCTCGAAAGCAAAACAGCACGGCATGTGTTAGTATTTCATAAAGTTTGTTGGACTGAATCATTATCTATCTTTAAAAAGTAATTTATTCATTTTGAACTTAAATATAAAGACAAAAACATTTCCATGTACACAGCACGTTTTCATTTCATGCTGTTTACTTTTTAAAAAAACTATGTAACAAATATTGTACATCATTTTCAAAGCTACCCTGATTTTCTGTGCTCCCTTCTGTTTCCTTTTATCTTCTGCTGTGTACTTTTTCTTTTGTTTCCTCCCTCCCTCCCCCATCGTAGAGAAGGCTAGGATGTATATATGTATATAGGCTATAGGCTATATGTGTTAGACACATATGTATATAGTCTATACATACACAATATGTATATGCATATATGCTATATATATACACACTATACATATACACATACACATATATACTATATGTATATACACATATGCTACACACATATATATATGTACGTGCACACACAAACACATCTATTTATTCTTTGTCTTGAAGTGAATAGCATTTTCTTCATAGGTCCTTTGTACTTTATTTGAATCTTCATAATGCTCAAAATGGCTTAGTCATTCCAAATTGTCCTTAACAACAATATTACTGTTAACTGTGTACAGTGTTCTCTTGGTTTTACTCATTTCATTTTTCATTATTTCATGCAAATCTTTTCATGTTTTTCTAAAACCAGCCAACTCATCATTTTTATAGCACAACCATATACCACAACTTTTTCAACCATTTCCCAAGTGATGGGCTCCCTTCAGCATTTTATCCAGTTCTTGACCACCACAAAGAGAACAGTTATAAATATTTTAGAACATGTAACTTCTTTTCCTTTTCCCCTAATGACCTTGTGAAACAGACCTAATAGTGGTATTGCTAGGTCAAAAGGTATAGACAATTTAATAACTCTTTAGGCATAATTGCAGATTGCTCTCAAATGGTTGGATTGGTTCACAGTTCCACCAATGGTGCATTAGTGTCCCATCATTATCTATCTTCACAATTGTCAGGGCAGTGGAGATCTCAAACATCTGATGTCCTGAACCCTAGACTTCACAGAAGTGAATCATACAGATTAATACATGCCTAGTAATTGAGTAACCTTTAGTAAACTAATCATTCATCAGGATTAGATTGATAAGAGCAGCCACTAGACATCTCATTCTCATCCCTTAAACACATTAGCCCAATAATTGATAATTCTTCAAGTCAAGACTCATGATCCACCCATTACTCTCTCTTCTGGACTTTCAGAGAGATGCTTTTCTTTTTAAAAACTGTATCTTTTAACCTTCTGACTGGAGTACTAAGAAAAGAAGGGATCCCAAAGAGGAAATGGGAGTAAAAGATTGTTTTTATTAACATGAAACAAAGAATCAAACAAGCATTCAACAATCATTTATTAAGCTTTCTCTATGGCATTAGTCAATGGGGACAGAAATAAAAAAAATAAAACAATCCCTACCCTCAGGGGGATTACATTTTCTTGAGGGAGTCAACACACATATACCTACATAAATATGTGCATGTATATGAAATAAAAAGAGGTAGTTAGAGGGAGAAGGTATTAGCAGTTGGAGCATCAGAAAAGATTTTGTATAGAAAGTTATGCTTGGACTATGCTTTGAAGGAAGAAAAAGGTTTTATGAGTCAAGTGAGGAGGGGGTGCATTCCAGGAGAGAAAGATGTTCAGTGCCAAGACAAAGAGATAAAAAAAAGGAGTGCTGTGTGTGAAAAACAGAGAGGTCAAAAAAGAAAATTGACTTTTTTTCCTTAGGTCCTGTTTAATTTTGCTCACATAGGGTTGATTGGTCAGTTGTTTTTAAAACCACTTAGCAATTTTTTTAGAGTGGGAATCTTTTTATAGAGGGTTAGCACATGAATTGAAAATTGAAAGAGAAAATCAATGGGTAAAGTTTCCTAAGGGAACTTTTCTCTCAGGTTTTACTTTTCCGAATGGCATTTAATGTTCTTCCTTTCACAAAGACCAGTATTTTAAAGAACTTTTGAATCTAATTTTTCACAGGTCATGAAACTTTTATATTTTATGAATCTACTCACAATCCAAAGGTAATGCTACCAGTATTGTATATTGATCAGAAAATAATATTCAGAGGGGTAACTCAGCCCAGTGGTTAGAGTTCTGGTGTTGGAGTCTAGAAGACAGAGTAAAAGTCCTTCCTGGGGCCACATAGTGGTTATAGAACCATGGTCAAGTTGTTTAACATTTCACTCCTCCATAGAATGTTCTAGGATAAGTTACAGACAGATTCCTACTCTTTATCATTGAGAGTTTGTACACTGGGAATTCCCACCCCTGGATGTGCCCTTCCCTCAAAATGTAATTCAAAACTTCTTAGTATCCATTTCTAAAAGTTTTGACTGTTTCTTATTTTTCCTTGCATGTCTAAGAATTGCAGTCCAGTGTCTTAAAAGACATATGATATATTTTGCAAATTTACACAGATTTCATTCTTAAAAATATTAGATCCCACTTTTTTTAGAGTGACTGAACAAGTACAAAGAATTTGACCTCATCCCCTGAAAAAGAATAAAAGAGCAAGCTGTCACAATTATAAGGCAACCATACTAGAGAAGACCTCAACCCTCAAGTGGCCTCATTAAGTAAGACACAATAAATATGCCCCCCCCTACCCTTTCATTCAGAACTTGCATTTGTGAGTTTACAAAGTCTAGGGGGTAATTAGTCATTAAAATGACCAAGTTAAACAGGATCCAATTAGGGCTAAAGGCTAATTTACCTCTGTTTTCTTTAGAGGAGAAATTTGCATGGGTTCTTAGATTCTAGGCCATAGCTTTTCCAAAAGGGTCACTCTGCAGTTGACTTCCTGGTGTGGAGAAGTGAAATGTCTGAGAATGTATAATATAAGACCTGGCAGTTGCCCTGATCTAATGGCCCATCACTGACCCAGGCAAACTCTTTGAGAATGAAAATGAAGGCAAGCTGAAGCTGAAAACCAGCATCATCCATCTCCTCCCAGTCCAGAGGATTAGAAGTGCTATTTGCAAATGTCCATCTCATACAGGACACATTTTCCAGGGTCAACGGTATAGGCTTTGGCACATTTCATGTCCAGGCCTATCTCATAAGATGCCTTTGCTCCGTAGCTAAAGCTACAGGAAGCCCAGCAGCCGTGTACTGTGGCTTTATTAGTTTGAGTATATCCAGATGATTTTAATAAAGTTTTGAAAGGACACTAGTTTCCTGCTATTACAATGAGAACCACTTGCAAGATTTATTTAAAATGATAGATCTATTTCCTTTTAACACATGCACTCTTTATGCTAATATACTGCTCTTTTATAACAGTTAAATACAAAACATGCACAGAAACACAGACTCAGCGTAGTGGCTACGTGGGAAATCTTTGATTCAGTCTCAAGGGTTTGATGGTGAAAAAAAATCAATGCCTAGTCATGGGCTGGGTCTTAGGCAGGCTCCTGCAGCCCCTGAAGCCTGGAGCTTTTGTGGATCGTGTGAACAAAAGCCAGAATTTGAGCCATGAGTGAATGTCCTCAGACCACTGTTTTTTAAGTCACTTGTGGATGTGACTCACTTCTGCCACTGTGTCTTTTGGGACAAGCCATTTCTTTTCATGGTATAGCATGAAAAGCATAGAACTCAGAGTCAGATGACTTGAGGTAGATTCCAGATTCTTCCATTTATAATCTTCGTGACCTCAGACAAACCCTTTGTGCCTCAGTTTCCTCATCTGTAAAAAGAGAAGAGGAAACTACATGATCCCTGAGGTCTCTGGCAGTGGTAAATATATAGTCCACAAAATTTTAGTACTAGAGGATCTTATAATAAAACCATATCTCACCAAGAAGTTCCCTCTCCTACGCCATCAGATGAGCTATCATCCATCCATTCCTTGAAGACTTCCAGAGGAGGGAAACCCACTACTTCCTCTGGAAGCAGCTCATTCCACTTTGAGACAATTCTCATGGAGAAGACCTTTCCCTTACCCAGAGCCCATTCTACTCATTGTACCCAGTTTTGCCTTCCAGGGTCAAGTAGAATTAAGTTAGATCCCTCTTCCTTTGAGCAACCACTGAAGTACTTGGATACAGTTATCATGTTAATTAACCAACAAGCATTTATTAATCACTCACTATGTGCTAGACACCATGCTAACTGTTAGCTCTAACAAAGAAATGTTCCCTACCCTCAGGGAGCTGATATTCCAATGGGAGGAGACCAGTGGAAAGAAATAAGTACATATCAGTCCATACATAGAAGGTGGAGGGCAATCCTAGAAGGGAAGGCTCTAGTACCTGGGAGAATTTGGAGAGGCTTCCTACAGAAGATGGCATTTGAACTGAGGCTTGAAACAAGACAGGATTTCTAAAAGATAAAAGAGAGAAGACAACCAGTGCAAAGGTGCAGAAACTAATGATGGAAAGAGGATCCTACGTAGTAGGTCTCTTCCACATTTTAATCTTCAAGAATGGTCCCAGGCATCCAATCCTCTTGGTGCCTCTTTCCCAGACTTTCTAGTTGACCTGGGGTCAGATATGGAAGGATGAATGTGAGGATAGGACACCTTTTTCCCTCCATAATTAAGCCTTAGTTCCCCACAGAAATAAAATTTCCTCCTCACCCAGGGAGAAAAGCCCATGCAAATCTTCCCCCCACAATCCAAGTGAGGGGCAAATTAAGGGCCCAATGAGGAAATGAATCTCAAATGGTGTTACCACCCAAGCCCAAATAACCTCATTTCCTTCAATTGCTTATTTTATGTGCTGGATCCAATATTATTCCTTAATTGTCCTGATGTCTTTCTTCCATGTTCTCTCTAGCTTTATCAATGTCCTTCCTAAAAGGCAGTGACTTAGAACTGAACACAGTAGTCAGATGGTTGTTGTCCAAGATTTAGCTTAGGCAAGCTCAGGGGACGGTCTCAGCAGATCAGCCACAGAGCAAGAATTTTTTTTCAGTCATATCAACTCTCAAAGACTTTTCAGTAAGTCATAGAAGATTTGTAGAGATTACCCACACTGAGGAAATCAAGGTTCATCAGATATAAGTACAGTAAAGAGAGAAAAAACTAAAATCTAAATGGGAAAGACTTGTGAACAAGGATCTTTCAAGGAAGGCTACATGGAGAAAGTGGCATTTTAACTGTGTTTCACTGGAGAAGAGGATGTTGGGGAAGGGGAAAAGGCCATCAGAGGCATGTAGGGAGTAGGAATGAGCATGGACATTCTCACTGAGGTGAGAAAGCACTCAGTCTAAGTAGGAGACAAGCTTAGTTTTTGTAGAGTAGCCTGAGTAATATGGGACAATGGGCAGCTGGGAGGTGCAGTAAAGAGAGTGCTGGGCCTGGAGTCAGGCCAACCTGAGTTCAAATCCAGTCTCAGATACTTACTATTTGCCTCAGTTTCCTCATCTGTAAAATGAGCTGGAGAAGGAAATGGCAAACCACTCCAGCATCTTTGCCAAGAAAAGCCCAAATGTGGTCATGAAGCATTGAACAGGACTGAAATGACTGAATAGCAATATGAGACAAGATGGGGAAAGGTGATAGACTCAGGAAGTCCTTTAATGCCATTCCCTTCATTAGGTATATTTTGAAGACTTTGAATACCAGGCTAAGGAGTCTGAACTTTCTCTGGGGCTCAACATGGTGCTCTTGAAGGATTTTAGGTGGAGATCTATGCCAAAGCAAGATTGAGCTGGGACCATTCTGAATGAAGGAGTGAATAGATGAAAAAGCATTTATTAAGTGTCTACTGTGTACTAGAGATAGCATGTTACAGTGTCTAGAGAGCTGTGCTTGAAATCAGGAAGACATGGGTATGAATTTTACCCCTACAACACACTAGTTATGTGACCATGCATGGACAAATCATTGTCCCAGGCACTCTCTAAAACTCTTAAGCTTCTATGAAGGGGCTGATAAGAAGCTCATTGAGAGCTTCTTACAATTATAAACTCATAGACCTGGTAATAAAATAAAAATATGCCAGGCACCGTGCAAGGGTCATAAGTAAGTAGTTCCAATTTTCAAGGAATTTACATTCGATTAGGGGAAGACAGCAAATGTAGAGAAGGGGTGGTGAGAGAAGGATGTTTTGGTTAAGCAGATCATCGGGAGCTGATTGGCATGCTCTTTCCAGAATCCATGGGAATACTGATTTTATTAATGTTCTCAGAGTAAGAGAAAGGATGACATGCCCACTCTTGGTTGGGAAAGGGTTTTGGACTAGGGGAGGGGGAGAGATGCTACAGAGGCAGGGAATCTGTGACAAGATGTCTGGAGTTTAGAGTAAGGTCTAGGCCCTAGATAGCAGGAGGGAGAAGAAGGTAGAGATGGGAAGACACGATTAAGAAGTGAACACCAATTAAAAGAAGAAACTGGTAGAAACCCAGTGTCAAAATGGGAACATGAGATGTTTCAGAAGAAAAATTGGTTTGAGATATTCTACGTTTTTCAATAGCAGTGCTGGGCCATTTCTGTAGTGTTAGATGTTTGTGGTCTCCTTAACTTCCTGTGGTTCAGTCGCTTTTTGTTAGTAGTTGCTATGGGAGAGCCGGGACCCGCCATCTGTGCAGGGAACATCAAAGGTCCCTTTCAGTTTACATTCTGGTACAATGAAGTAAATGCAAATTGTTTCTGTATTTTCATTCTAATTTACTTCTGTTAGTTGGGGGGGACATAGAAGGGGGAGCATCAGTAGTGGTTTCTAACATGATGTTGGCCTCACATGCAAAAGTATGGCTCAGCAGATGTTAGTGTTGTCGCATTGTTTTTCTTCTGTGGGAATTGAAATGATCGTACATTTCAAATTCTATTTGGATCCAGTTTTTCATGGGAGAGAAAAGAATGCACAGTTTTCATTTAGAAACAACTAGTTCTGTCATGGCTTCCATGGCTTCCTTTCCTTATTCTCCAGAAATAGTCTTGGGCTTGAAACTGGTTTGAATTTCATTCAGCACACATCTCCCAGAGCAAAACTGAGAGGCTTCCAACCATATTTAGGAGATGGTAGTTGGCCAACTGATTGGACACCAATCCAAACTCCTCAGGAAGTGAGGCCAGATCACACCTCCCCCAAAATTCCAGTGTCATGGGAAACACCAGCTTTAGAAATTAGAGGGAATTCATGGTCTTTTTGGTGCTTTTCTACCCCCACTGGGTGATGCACATGGAAAACCAATAGATAATATGGTAGAATGGAACATTGCTCACTTTGGCTAATTGATGATCTAGTCATAGGAGGATTCGATGGAAAACTATGATGCTGAACACATAGGTTTACCATACTGAAGCACAACTGCAAAGTCAATGGATGACTTCCTATGAAGATTTCAGAGGTTCAGGAATGTGCAGGGTATTATTGCTAGAATTGCAATGGTTGGGAACCCTCATATGTTCTGTTCTTTGACCTACAAACTGGAGAATGGGCTAAGCTGGGGGAGTAACTGGGTGAAAGGACAGCTGCAGAGGAAAACTGCATAGTCTTTGGGAGGAGAGGGGATTTTGACTTATGGAATAAGAATAGCACAATCAGGCTAAAATCATACCATCTCACAGCTGGTTTCCTTGGAATTTGATGGGGAATGAGTGATCAAAGTTGCTTCCAAGGACTCTGATGCTGCTTTGGGGTCCTAGTGAAACTGTCATATTTAAGTAATACAAGGGGACCCTTTATGCACAAGGACATTTGGCATCATCTGTGTTCTGGACCTTTACTGGCACCAAAAAGACTAACTACTCTTCATTTGGGCTAATAGTCACCTATGCCTGCTCATCTCTCTCCATCTTTCTGTAAGAAAATAGGATTCAGTTCAATAGCCTCACAAAAATAGGATTCAATGAGTGGAACCATTTGGAACATGAAACACCCTTAATTGGAGGTTGAGGAAGACAGAGATCCTGAAACACCAGCAGGAATGCAATACTGGACGGGTTGCCATGTGATAGTATGGGAACAGCAATGGGAGGGAAGGAGAAGGAGAGGGAAGGGAAGCAGCATTTATTAAACAGCTTCTGTGTGCCAATATTGTCTCAAAGTGGGGCAGAGGAGGAGCTCACTCCAGCCACCATCTGGGAACATCATATTTTAATTACTATTTCTAATAAAAGCTAGCATTTATCTAGCACTTTATGGTTTTCAAAGTGCTTTACAAGTATGATCCCATTTCATCTTCATGATAATCCAGTGAGATAGGTCCCATTTTACAGTCAACGAAACTGAGGCTAGAAGAGTTTAATGACTTGCTCAGGGTCATGCAGCTAGAAATTGTCTGAGACCAGATATGAACTAAAATCTTCTTAATTCAAAGTCTGTCTTATCCACCACAACCCTCACTGCCTAATTAGATACTGCTTATTTTTACTGACTAAGTCTGGCAGTTGGTCAACAGTAATTTATTAAGGGTTGCCTACATCCAGGTACTGTACTTAAAATTGAGGATCCGAAGAAGAGAAACACAGTGTCCTCAACTTCAAAGAGCTTGCAATCTAATGAGGAGACAGCATGCAAATAACTAGGTAGACATTAGGTGCCAAATTGTTGTTTCTGCATTTCTGAAGTTCTGCAAGGGCTCTCGGGGTCTTTTCTGTTTGGTATCTTCTATACATGGTATCCAGAAGTCTTAGGCAACATGAAGTGCGTAAAGCTTAAAAGTGCCCTAAGATCTTTGGGATACTTTTCATTTGGCACTCCTCAACCAGAGGGGGAGGGGTAGGGGAGGTAAAGAGAGAGAGAGAGAGATAGAGACAGAGATAGAGATACACACATAGAGACACACAAAGAGATAGAAAGACAGAGGCAAAGAGAGGCAGAAAGACAGAGAGATAGACACAGACAGAGACAAAGAGATAGAGAGAGAGAAAGAGATACACACATGGAGACATACACAAAGAGATAGAAAGACACAGAGGTAAAGAGAGAGAAGAAGAGAGAGAGAGAGAGAGAGAGAGAGAGAGAGAGAGAGAAAGAGAGAGAGAGAGAGAGAGAGAGAGAGAGAAAGAAAGAAAGAAAGAAACATCAGTTTCACAGTCAGAAAGACCTTGGTTCCAGTCTTGCCGGCTATGTGACCTTGGGCAAGATTTCAGTTACTCTTCATAATTAGAGCTCTGCCCCACTACGAGTTAGGAAAGGTCTAGGACTAAGTTCCTTCCATACTATTTCTAACATCAGAAGCCCTTCAAGTCTTTGCCAAACTTTCTAGATCTGCCTACACAAGTTGACAAGTTTGTTGGTTTTGTCCAAAAGAAAAAAAAGAATGGATTCTGTAAACAAAGAAATAAGCAAAAACCTCTTTTGGGGGAGGGGACAGGGATCCCAATTAAACTGAAAGTTTTTACTTTTTACACCTATTGTTGCAGAGTCCTATCGACACAGCTGTTGCGTCTTTCAGCAGATAGACAGGAGATTTCTCCAGTGTATTGGGGGGTAATGAAAATCAGGTCTAGATAATTGAGATTCCCCATAAGACAGATCAGGGATTAAAAATGAAGAAAAAAAAAAATCCACGTGTGATTGCTTTTGAATCACTGTTTCATTCCTCCCCTAGAAATCCAAGCCAAGAATCAAACATTGATTAAATGGAGTGCAGTGACATTTTCTTCCTTTGGTGCTGGATACCAGCCTAGACAAAGAGTTGGTGCACAGTTCAGGACAAAGAGGCCTTTTGTCAAGCACTAAGTTCATCTGGGAGAAATATTAAGTGAAGTCTCCAAGGAGCCCTCCCTCCAATTTCTTTACCTACAATAGTCATGGGAGAGAGGATGAGGCAAAGAGCTTTCTTTCCAAGCACACTACACTAGAGGTTTGGGGGTGGGGTGTGGAAGAAGAGGAGGAGGAGGAGCAGGAGGAAGGCAACTTGGGAGAGGATGAATAGGGGGACTCCAGACAACTCATTTAAATGATTTGCATGTAAGGACGGGAAGTGGTGCTGAAAAACCCAAAAGGAAAAATTAGGCTAAAAAATAATGAGCCAGTTCATTTCATCCATGACAACAGAACATTAAGTTTCTCTTTTAAAAAAATTCTCTCTATTTAAGAAGCACTGCTCACTCAGAGGTCCAGAAGGAATCTTAGGGTCATAGTGTTAGGCCTGTTTGGGGCCTTAGAGGTCATCAAGACCAAGCCTTTTATTTTACCAATAGGGAAACCGAGGCACAGAGACGTTAAGTCACTTACCTAAGATCACACAGCAAGTAAAGTATTTGAAGAGGGATTTGAAAATCCAGTGCCCAATGTCCTATCATAGGGAGAACATTGGATTTGGAGAAGACACTTAACTTCTCCTTGTCTTAGATTCCTCAGCTATAAAACAGTAGGGTTGGACTAGTTGGCCTCTGAGATGTCTCTAGTTCTAAGCCTTTGATCTTATGAGCCAAAACCAAACCAAAACAAAACAAAACCCTACCTGTTTGTCTGGGCTGTAAAGTTCAGGAAGGAGACTAAAGTGTGATGAAGCTTGAAGTCAACTCGGAGACAGGTTGGGAAGAGCCTTCAAAGCCAAACAAAGGAGTTTCTGTTTTTATCCCAGAGCTAATAGTGAACCAGCAGAATTCGGATGAGAAGAGTGATAGGGTCCCACCTGCCCTTAAGGAAGGTCCCTTTGGCAGAGTTGTGGGGGACACATTGGAGGGGGGAGGGACTTGCTGCAAGGAGTTCAATTGACAGCCCATGTAGGCAGCTCCTGTGAGACCGAGTATGGGTCTGATCTAGGGTGGCAGCCATGTGATTGGGGAGAGGCACGGGTTGGTCTGAAAGCAGCAAGAAGAGCAATAATAACTGGGATTGAGAAAGCCCTTCTAGGTCCACAAAGTACAGTGTGGATGTGTGTGTGTGTGTGTGTGTGTGTGTGTGTGTGTGTGTGTGTGTGCATACTCATACACATATATATATTACATGTATCAATCTATATGTATGTATAAAGATGTATATAAAAGTGTATGCAGGTCCACACATAGTGGTTGTGTATATGTGCACATATCTATATGTGTATAGCTATGTATATAAAATGGTACACATGTACATGTGTATAGACACAGTGAATTTGTATATGCACGTACAAACATGTATATTATATGCACATAATCTATACGCATACGTATAAATTTGTATACATGTATGTGCACATGTGTATAGAAACTACAAGCACACACATGTATCTGTGTTATGTGCATGTATATATGTGTGTATAAATGCACATGTTTTATTGTGTATACATATATGTATATGTTCATACACAATCTGTACATGCATACCCACTAATGCATGTATGTGTGCATGTGTATATGTAAATATGTATAAATACACACGTGCTTTACATGTGTATATGCCTATATTTATATATTCATACACATCTGTACATACCTACATACATACCTACCTACCTACCTACATACATACATAATTCATATTCCTTACAACAATATCCAAGGTGGGGGCTGTTATTATTCCCATCTTACAGATGAGGATCAATGAGGGTCAGAGAAATTGAGTGATTCTTCTGTGATTACACAACCAGTTAAATCCCGACTCAGGATTTGAACCCAGACTTTCCTGCCTTCCAGTTCAATATTCTCCATACCATCCTGTTCTGTCTCTAGAACAAGGGTACTCAATTAGATAACTTCTTTTTCTTTCCTCTAAGAAAGACTCATTCAATCCTTCACAGAATGTTAGAGAAGAAAGGGGCCTTCAGGGATGATCTGGTCCAGCCCTCTCATTTTGCAGATAATCCCAGGTCTCTGAGGCCCATCCTCTGGCTCCAGGACTGTAACATCCCCATCTTGCTGCTTAATGAGGTGCAATGAGTCCGAACCACTGATTATTTTCCCTTTGTCCCCTTCTGCATACTTTGGCTTGTAGGCTGACAGAGTAAGCGTCTCAAGCAGGAGGGTGTCCTTTATTCCTTCTGTTTGCTGTTAGAAGATGCTTCTTGACACTTGCCCTGTTTCCCTTTGTCTAAATTCCCTTCATTGAGGTACTTTATGTTAAGTTCTTATCCGTGACATAATTTCCTCTCCTTGGTGATTAATGACTTAAAATTCTCTAAGAATGTTTTCATCTCTCTCCATGCCAGTAAGACAATTAAAGACAAAAGTGGCTTTGAAACAATCGGATCATACTGAGAGCTATCACTCTATATCTGACATGGCCAAAAATAATGATATGATTCACGTCTCCACTTATAAGATTTTTTCCAGAGCTGGCTACAATATTTTAGCCTGTTAAAATGCCCAGCAGGTAGAATAATTCTAGTAGATTTTAGAAATAAAGAGGTGATGGGGTGAAGTATTTTATGAGATATAGTTACAGATTACTAACCAAACCCCTTGCTAAGAGAGGAGTGTGTTAAGAATTTAAGATAAAGTCTATCTAAACTAAGATGGTTTTCTTAAGCACTGGGGAGCACAAGGGATTGGGGTCAATTCTCAAGCTTATTCAACCGAGGTATGCTGGCAGGTGGTCATGAGAGATGTATATAGTCTACAAAAGACTTTGAGAGATCTGCCTGAAAAAGAAGCCAGGTAGCTAGGATTGGTTAAAAGTTCCCACTGCTGATTTCTAATGTTGTGTTTTTGGGATTTGCTTTCTGAGTCTTAAAAGAGAATTAATTTTAAAAAATCAGATTCTGTGCTGAAGACAATAGACCTTTCTTTGGTGCGTTTAAAGGAAAGTTTCTTTGTTTTAGTTGGAGATCATAAAGACAGAGTGTGAAGGACAAGGAGGAAAAGATGCTAGGGCAATACCCTTCTCTCTCTACCCTCAAACTATGCTATCTGCTGACATCTCCAAGATCAGAAAGGGAAGGATTCCATTGAGATAACCCCAGACCCTTAGGGGCCGTAGTCATCAGTCCATGATTTGAAGATGGGGAAATCCCTAACATTCCTTTGATAGACCCATCTGTGGGTCTATCTATTGCATGGGTCCAACATGTTCATTAAAGAGTCCATTGTCACAACTATATCAGTGTGGTTCCAGAATTCTGAAGAGGTATAAGGGTTATATAGGGAGTCTAAGGAGTGGAGATGGGGTGGGGGGGGAGATCTGATTTTCTTCCCACTTCTGTTGTCTCAGACAAAAAAGTAGTTGCCAACAAGGAAGACTTGAGTTGTAGAGGGGTTCCAGGCAGAAGAAGGGGGAGGATGGTGTCCAAAGTCGTAAGACCAGGCCAAGAAAACAAGTTTCTTTTCCCCCTCCTCTTCTGGATCATCACAGAACGATTGCATTTATGAGAAAGATTGCATTTCCAATACTCTCTAAAGAGTCATCCAGTTATAATAAACTCATCCTAAGTCCACAGGAATGTTGAGTAAATTCAGTTATGTTCTTCCTTTCTGCAAGAAGGTTTGATTGTGTAGTTAAAGCCCGGACAAATCTGACTTGTGTTTTTAGATAAATTATCCAGTCATTAAAAAAAATCTTAATGGGCATAATTGGGAGGTTACTTGTGTGAGTAACTTGATAAAGTGAGTAATGAGTGCTGGCTACTCTCAACAGACAGAGGGTAGCACTAAGGCAGTCCCCTGATGCTGAGGTGTTGCAGGGCTTTTGATATGTAAATGAAGCATGCCCAGAAAACAATAAATAGGAACCTGCTAGCTCTGACTGGTTTTCTTGACAGTATCTACCATGCAAAGGAGGCAAAAAGTCACCCCGGTCCTTGCAAAAGTGTTGCTTTAGGGGCCAATTTAGGCTATGTTTATACAATGGTGAGCAAAGCCTATCAGGGCATGGTGCCACCCTTTTTCAGTAGAAACTTGGTACAGGGGGAAGAACCCTGGCTAAGATCAGTGGATCTGAGTTCAACTCCCTCTCTGATACTTCCGCTTTGAGTGGACTTGGGCAAGTCACTTGCTTTCAGTGTCTTATTTGTAAGCTGATGAGTTGAACTCCCTGGGCTCTGCTCCAAACGTGAGGCCTTTCTTGACCTCCCCAGATATGAACGCTCTTCTGTCTTGAAACTACTTTGTTTCTGCTTATTTGTACTTATCCTGGCCCCCAATGGAAACTCTGTAAAGGGAGAGAGTGTTTGTTTTTAACCCCAGTGCCTAGTGCCCTGTCTTCCAAGGAGCCTATGTTTAAGAACTGTTTTTTGTTCATTTGAAAAGTTGAATAAATACATCAATTAATCAACCAATCCACAAGCATTCATTAAGCACTTACTGTGTGCCAAGCAGTATGCTATGTGCTGGAAGAATGAAGCAAAAACAAAGAGATAGACCTACCCTCAATGAGCTTACACTCTTATGGAGGAAACAACATGTGCATAGGTACATATAAGACATATACAAAGTGGGTGGAAGGTAACATTAGACGGGTTGGGGGGAAGGGAGGGCTGATAGCCATAGGCCAGTTCCCCTATCACAGGCTCTTAGATATCAGAGAATTTGGATTTGGGAAGAACCTTAGAGATCAGGGGAGTTTGCAGACCGATCACGAAATCCATAGAGGTCTTGGCAAAATCACATCATCTACTTAAGCCTGGGTTTCCTCAGCTGTTAAAGTAATAGGATTAGACTAACTGGTCTCTAAGGTTTCTTTTAACCCTAAAGGCTTAAGATTGTTTTTCAAAAGGTTCTTCTCTTTCACAGTTACCTCCCAGCAAAACCTTTCTTCTATTCATATCCACACTCTTCCAAACTTCTTTCAGGAGGCACTCAAGCTCATTTTTTAATAACTTCCTCACCCCATCTTGTTTGTCTGTCTGATGTTCTGTGTTCTGTCATAGTTAAGTTGTTTTTTTTTAGGCGGGTACATTCTTTTTCCTCAGCAGTCCCTCCAGTACTTAGATGGGCAGAAACATCTTATAAATTCATTATGTAGGCCATTGATTCCTCAATTAGGCTTCAGGAGGTCCTAATTCTACTCCCAAGGTTGGTTGCTTGGTAGGGATTGTTGGGGTCTCTTTCTGTCCTACCATATACAGGTTCTCTCCCATCTTCTTTGTGGTACAGATTGGAGCTGTGACAGGCCATCTCTTGTTTCTTCCAAGCTCCCAGCAATACTATGAGTAAGAAATACTTTCAATAATACTGCTTAAAGGCCCTAAATATTTAGAATAAATTATGATAATGAGAATGGGTAATATTGTAGCAATGAGGGATGCAGCATAGATTAAGCGAAGGTGGTAGGATATATGACACATTTTAGTTATGCATGTAGGCCCTATAAAGATATATCAGAGATGGTCAAGTTGTAAAGGGCTTTAAAAACCAAACAGAAAAGATGATGTTTTATCCTAGAGGCAATAGGGAGCCACTGGATTTTATTGAGTAGGAGAGTGACATGGTAAAGATAGATCTCTTTGACCTTTGTGTGTCGGATAGCTTGGCAGGGAGAGTAATCCAGGAGATGAGTGGTGAGGACCTCAGTCTGAAGGAGGGTGGTGGCCGTGGAGAAAGTGGAAAGGGGGAATGCAAGAGATTTGGAAGTAAGCATGCAAACATTTGCTGATTTTTTTTGGATATATGAGATGAGAGGAAGGGATGAGTTTAAGACAATGCTAAGATTGAGAACTCAGGTGATTGGAAGAAAGGTGTTCTTTTCCATACAAATGGGGAAGTTTAGCAGAGGGCTGGGTTTTTTTGGGGGGAAAAATGAATTCTGTCAAAGATGTACAGCTTGAAAAATCTTTGGAACATCCATTTAAATATGTCAGCTAGGCAGTGGGTAGTGGCAGACTGGTGCTCAGGAGAGAGCCTGGGACTGGATATATATTTAGATCTGGGAATCATCAGCATAGAGATGATAGGAAAACTGTGGGAGTTGAAGAGGTCACTGAGAGTGTTTAGATGATGAAAAGGAAGGCCAGGACTTACTCTGTGGCTACATCCCCAAGGAACCAGAGACACACACCTCTCTTCTCACAGGAGCATGAAGCTCCAAAGATATAAGATGTGCGTGCGTGTGTGTGTGTGTGTGTGTATGTGTGTGTATGTGTGTGTGTATAAAAGAGATATGGAGAAAGCATACCTAGAAAGGGCTGAAGCACAAAATCAAAAGCCAATCCATCAATAATTGATGTATTGCATATAGATACATACACACACATATGCATACGTATGTATATATTACCACACTTTGGAAACCACTGTTCTAGTTGTGTTCTCTCTCTTTCTTCTCTCCCTCTCCCTCTTTCTCTTTTTCCTTCTCTCTCTCCCTCTTTCTTCCTTCCTCCCTCTCCCTTTCTCCCCCCTTTCTCTCTTGTCTGTCTCTCTCTCCCTATCCTTTCCTCTCTCTTTTTATCTCTCTGTCTCTGTCTCCCCTGCCCTCTTACTCTCTCCGTTTCTCTCTCTTTATATGCGCATGTATATAGGAGGTCTGTGAGATCAACATTATTGTCTTTTTAAAAAATCATATTTTATTTCCCCTAATTACATGTAAAACAATTTTAATATTCATTTTTTTTGTTTTGAGTCCCAAACTCTGTATCTCCTTCCCTCCCCTAAATAGATAGAGTTTATGCATGTACTATCATGTAAAACATTTCCATATTAGTCATTTTATGGAAGAAAACTTGAACCAAAAAAGAAAGGAAGGAAAGAAAGAAATAAGGAGAGAAAAAAAGGAAGGGAGGAAGAGAAAGGAGATAAATAGCATGCTTCAGTCTGTATTCAGAAGCATCAGTTTTTTGTTTTTTTTTATTATTACCTCTGGAGGTGAATAGCATTTTTCATCATAAGGCCTTTGATATTGTCTTGGATCAGTGTCTTGTTGAGAATAACTAAGTCATTCACAATTGTTTATCATACAATATTGCTGTTATTGTATACAATGTTGTCTTGGTTCTGCTCACTTCACTCTGTATCAGTTCATATAATTCTTTTCAGTTTTTTTCTGAAATCATCCTACTCATCATTTCTTATAGCATAGTAGTATTCCCTCACAGTCATATACCCCAACTTGTTCAGTCACCCCCCCCACCCCCGTTGATGGTCATCCCTTCAATTTCCAATTTTTAGATACCACAAAAACAGCAACTATAATATTTGTACAAATAGGTTCTCTCCTCCCCACCCACCTTTATGTCTTTGGGATACAGGCCTAATAGTGGTATTGCTGGATTAAAGAATATGCACAGTTTGATAGCCTTTTGGGCTATTGTCCTCCAGAATGGTTGGATTAGTTCACAACTCCAACAGTGTGTCAGTATCCCAGTTTTCCAACATCCTCTTCCTCATTTATCATTTTCCTTTTCTGTCATATTAACCAATCTGATGGGCATGAGGTGGTACCTCAGAATGATCAAAACTATTTTCATAACAATACAAAGTTTTCATTTCTTATATAAGAAATGTTGATAGATATAACTAACAGAAACAAAATCTCTTTGGGAGACCCTCAAGATTTTTTAAGAATGAAAAGGAGATCTGAGAATAAAGACTTCAAGTATCACTGAACTAAAACATTAGTTCAACCACCTGAATTTGCATCCTGGCTCTCATATAAGCCCACCCATACTTACCCCTCTATAGGGAAACACCATGCCATTTTGTAAGTGCATCATTGCTCCTAAATTCAATTAAATAAAAAGATACTTAAGTAGAAAGTAAAAAATATAGGCCTCAGGGAGTTATTGTCTTGAACTAATCAGTTGGGACCATCTTACCTCTGACTCTTCCTTCAATTTGATGGTTCGATTTTATTTCGAGCACAACAGCAGATGATGGTTTCAAAGGAGATAAATTAATTGACTCCATGTTGGGCCACATGGTTGACACTAGGCACTCTGGTAACATCTTGTATGCAGCTGTGAATATGTGTGTTGGTACCATTTGATCTGTGTTAGCATCATTTGGGAGAGAGGTAGTGAATGAATCACCTACCACCCAGGCTCATTGTGAGGATCAAAAGAGATAATATATGTAAAGTGCTTTGAGGACTAGAGTGCCATGGAAATGTTAGATATTATTAGGAATATAGATAGCAATGGGATCTGTGATTGGGACAGGGATATCATGGTGGGAAAACTTCCTTCATGCTTATACCTCGCCAAATCTGGCACCTTCTCTTCAATATAGAATCTCCAAGATTTGTCCAGAGAACTAAAAGGTGAAATAATAACCAGAATGTGTCAGAGACAGGTTTTCAGTCCAGGTCTTTCTGACTTCCTGGCCATTTCTCTATCCATTATTCAATCAAGCAACAAGTGTTTTTTAAGCACATCCTGTGTTAACAGGAGCTATGCCAGGCAGTAGGGATACAAAGATTATTTACAAGAAGCTTACTAATGAGGAAGATATAAGTGTGTATATTAAGGATATACAGAATAAATGTAAGGAGAATAAATGCACCAATGTTAAACACAAGGTAGTTTGATAGGGAGGGCACTGGCTGTCAGGTGGATAAGAAAAGTCTTCATACTGAGTGTTGCTTGAGGTGTATGTTGGGAGGAGGAAAGGGATTCTTTGAGGTGGAGGTGAAGAGGGAGTTGATGGGGGGCATAGGAGATGGCCAGTGCCATAGGGAGAGGAGATGGAATGTGATGAGTGAGGGATGGAGTGAAGGTTGCCTTGGTTTTATCTCAGAGTTCAGGAGGGAGAATCATTTCTGGGAAGGCTGGAAATCTGGGTCAGAGTCAGGTTATTGAAGGGTTTTATGAGCAAAAGAAATGCATTTAGGGGCAGCTAGGTGGTGCAGCGAATAGAGCACCAGCCCTGAGGTCAGAAGGACCTGAGATCAAATATGACCTCAGACGCTTGACACTTACCTAGCTGTGTGACCTTGAGCAACTCACTTAACTCCAATTGCCTTGCCTTCCCCCCTGCAAAAAAATAAAATAAAATTAAAAAATTTTAAAAAAGAAATGCATTTATATTTGATTCTAGAGGCAATAGTCACTAGAATTGATTAAATAGAGAAACACTTAAGGAAAATTACTTTGACAGAGGCTTGTAAGATGCACTGGGGGTGGGGGGTGGGGTGGGCTGAGAAACTTGAGCCAGGGAGACCAATCAGGAAGTTGCTGAAATAATATGACTGGACGAAGACTTGAACTAAGGTCCTAACTGTGTGAGTGGAGAGGAGAAGGAGGAGAAGGTTGTGAAAGATATTGTAGAGGGAAAGATAATAAGATATGGCAACTGATTGGATATGTGGGGTGAGGGAGAATGAGGATATGAAGACAATGCCAAGGTTCTGAACCTGGCAAACTGACATGAATTCAGGTTTGGACATGTAGAGTTTGAGATGTCTATGGGACATGCTCTGTGAAATATCTGATAGGTAGCTATTTGAGATTGAAACTCAGGAGAAAGATTATAGCTGGATATATACATCTCTCAATTACCTGTGCCAAAATGACCCACAGATGGATG
Source organism: Pseudochirops cupreus (assembly GCA_028627135.1). Classification (NCBI taxonomy): domain Eukaryota; kingdom Metazoa; phylum Chordata; class Mammalia; order Diprotodontia; family Pseudocheiridae; genus Pseudochirops; species Pseudochirops cupreus. Next base: position 400,490,289 of record CM053583.1, on the reverse strand, counting down.
GAAGAAGGAAGAGAGAGAGAGAGAGAGATGAGGGTGGGGAGTGAGACAGAGAGAGAGAAGAATTGAGGTTGCAATCTTCTGGAGAAAACAGAAGGGGGTGAAATCAAATGTACATGTAGAGGGACTGGTTTTGTCAGGGACAATGGCTCCATCTTTGTCAGAAACCCAGTGAAAGAAAGAAAGAAGGGGAGATGATATCCAGGGGATGGGAGGTAAAGGGAAGGGAGAGGAAGGACCTCATATTGAATGGTCTCAATTCTCTCAGTGCAGTAAGAGTCAAGGTGCTGTATTTCACCACATAATCATCGTAGATTTTATGCCAATTTTTTTTGCAAAAAAGTGGGGTGCAACCATTATGTAAAGCTTTTTAAAAAATTGTGCCTGTATTACTTAAAAATCAGTTATTACTAAACTGTATCACTGGTGGATGAACTGTACTGCTTAGCTAGCACGGGAAGATGCAAGTCTTACTCTATCACATGACTTGTGGCACCTTCACAGGCCCTCCCCCTCCTCTTTTGCCTATGACTCTTCATTGGGTTGAGTGGCAATACCATTAGAATTGCAACACTCTAAACAAACCACATAAATTGGCTTTTGGAAATATACTGACAATGCACGTGTGCCGAGAGTGCTAGGCTCGCGGCTTGAAATGCAGGAGGGATAAATACGTATTCATGTGCCACTGGTGAATACATTGTTGTTCTGTTTATCTTGTAAGTGACATGACTAACAGAATTATACCATGCAATGATTATGCACAGAAAGTTTAGAAACTAATTTTTGGACTGGGGAAAAAACCCCACAGCTATAGTGCGCAACAATTATGTGGTGAAATGTGGTACTCAGCTGAGAGAGAGGGGAGAGGGGGAAATATTAGAGGCTGGAGAAGAGAGTAGACTGTTTGCAACAGTTTTGTTTCTGTCTATTTGTTCATTTCTGACCTTTTGTGACCTCATGGACCATACCACTCCAGGCCCTTCTGTCCTCCACCATCTCTCAAAAGTCTGTCCAAGCACATGTTCATTGTTACTATGATACTATCTATCCATCTTATGCTCTTTTCTTTTTGCCTTCAATCTTTACCAACATCGGGGGCTTTTCCAGTAAGTCCTGTCTTCTCATTATGTGGCTTAAGTATTTAAGCTTCAGTTTTAGTATTTGACCTTCTAGGTAATAGCCTGAATTAATTTCTTTAAATATTGATTGATGTGACCTCCTTGCTATCCAAGGGACTCTCAAAAGTCTTCTCAAGCATTGCAACTCAAAAATGTTAATTCCGAGGTGCTCAGTTTTTCTTATAGTCCAATTTCATAGCCATACCTTGCTATTGGAAAAACCATAGTTTTGTCAGTACATGAACCTTTGTCAGGGAGGTGATGTCTCTACTTTTTAGTATGCTGTCCAGATTTGCCGTAGCCTTCCTTCCAAGGAGCATTTGCTTTTAATTTCATAGTAACAGTCACTATCCATAGTGATCTTTGAGCCCAAGAATATAAAACGGACCCTGCCTCCATTTTTTTCTCCCTCTATTTGCCAGGAACTGATGGGACCAGTTGCTAAGATCTTGGGGCTTTTTGATATTAAGCTTCAAGCCAGCTTTTACACTCTCCTCTTTTACTCTCATCAAAAGGCTTCTTAATTCTTCTTTTTCTGCCATCAGAGTGGTATTGTCTGCTTGCCTGAGAACGATATTGATATTTCTCCTAGCAGCCCTAATTGCAGTTTTTGATTCATCCAGCCTGGCATTTCACATGCTGTACTCTGTATATAAGCTAAATCAGTGGTTCTCAACCTTCCTAATGCCATGACCCTTTAATACAGTTCCTCATGTTTTGGTGACCCCTCAACCATAAAATTATTTTCATTGCTCCTTTGTAACTGTAATTTTGCTACTGTTATGAATCGTAATGTAAATATCTGATATGCAGGATGTATTTTCATTGTTACAAATTGAACATAACCCACAGCTTGAGAACCGCTGAGCTAAATAAAAAAAGTGACAATATACAGCCTTGTAGTACTCCTTTCCCAATCTTGAACCAATCATTTATTCTATGTTTAGTTCTAACTGTTGCCTCTTGGCCCACATACAGTTTCCTTGGGAGACAAGTAAGATGATCTGAAACTCCCATCTCTTTGAGGACTTGGCACACTTTGTTGTGATCCACACATTCAAAGGCTTTAGTTTAGTTAATGAAGCAGAAATAGATATTTTTCTGGAACTCCCTCGCTTTCTCTATAATCCAGCAAATACCGGCAACTTGGCCTCTAGTTCTTCTGCCTCTTTGAAAACCAGCCTGCTCCTCTGGTAATTCCCAGTTCCCATTTTGCTAAAGCCTGACTTGCAGCATTTTAGGCAAAACCTCTCTGGATTGTGAATTGAACACGATTGTTTGGTAATTTGAACATTCCTTGGGATTGCCCTTCTTTATGATCTGGATGTAAACTGATCTTTTCCAATCCAGTGGCCACTGTTGGGTTTTCCAAATTTGCTGCCATGTTGAATGCAGCATTTAATAGCATCATCTTATAGGGTTTTAAATAGCTCACCCGGAATTCCATTGCCTCCATTAGCCTTATTGTTAGCCAATGCTTCTTAAGGCCCACTTGACTTCCCTCTCCAGGATGTCTGGATCTAGATTAGTGATCACACGATGGTGGTTATTGGTGATGTTAAGATCTTTCTTGTATAGTTCTTTTGTGTAATCTTGACACCTCCTCTTAATCTCTTCTTGTTTCTGTTAAGTCCCTACCATTTTTGTCTTTTCTTATGACCATTTTTTCCATAAAATGTCCCCTTGATATTTCTAATTTTCTTGAAGAGATCTCTTGTGTTTCCCATTCTTTTGTTTTCCTCTATTTCTCTGCATTGTTTGCTTAAGAAAACCTTATTTCTCCTTGCTAGTCTCTGGAATTCTGCATTCACTTGGGCAGATCTTTCCCTTTCTCCTTTCCCTTTCACTTTTCTTCTTTCCTCAGCTATTTGTAAAGACTCATCAGACAGTCATTTTGCTTTCTTGTTCTTTTTCTTTGGAATGCTTTTTGTTGCTACCCCCGTATAATATTACAAACCTTCACCCATAGTTCTTTAAATACTATCAGATATAATCCCTTAAATCCATCCATCATCTCTACTTCATATTCATAAGGCATGTTATTTAGGTCATACCTATGCAGTATACTGGTTTTCCCTATTTTCTTCAATTTAAGTATTGGAATAGTATCAGTGAGCATGAGATAGAGAATCAATCAGGGAGGAATAAAAGCATTGCCTTGCAGAAGTGAGGGCCCAGTTGAAGCCAGATAACATGAATTTATAACATTTACAGCCAGCTTGGTTGTGGGGCTTCCTCCAGGTCCATTGAGCAGCATTTGAGTGGAAAGAAAATGCAGATTATGGGGAAATTCAGGGCTGAGGTTTGACAAGAGACAAATGGCTTTCAGACAAGTGGGTGAAGAATAGAGGATAGTGCCAGGCTGAAATTTCTAATAACTACATCAAAAATTTGCAAGGGAGGAAATTGCCATCATAGTAGGGGTCCTGAGGAAGGATTGAAGGATGCAAAAAGTGGAGGTCTCTATGAGGGTAAAGAATTGGTTGACAAGGGGTAATGCACAGGGAGATATAAGTTAGGGGTAGTCAGGTAGTAGAATATCAGAGTCTCTCATAAAGGAAGCAGATTAATTATGGATAATGGTTAAGATCAAGTGTATGACTATCCCTACATGTGGCTGTGATGGAGAGAAGGTCATCTGCCTTCTATATTAGGAGACTGGGGAATAGGAGTAAGAGAAAGTATTTATGTGAAAGGCACAAACTCGGGAAGAGAGGAAGATGGGAAAACAGGTGATACCTATGCCTCTCTGATATTTATTATTAATATTCACAGAGCTTTATTTAGCAAGGCATATAAGTATTCCCACATTCTCTTCTTTCCTGGCATCTCCCTCACTTTCCCCCAAATTTGTCCTTGCTTTTAGGAGAGTAAGTTGTGGTGGGTGTACACAACTGTACTGAATTTGTCAATCCTGTATTTTTGGGAACCATGTTTTATGAAGATGCATAATGGCACTCACATCCAAATTCTAAGATGGGAAAGTGCATTTTCATTCCCCTGGGGCAAATCCATTTGCATAGGTCTGGATTCAATGACCCTCTGGGGACTCTTCACTCCCTTATGAATAGCTCAAGTTTTCTTCATTCACATAGGAAAAGGCAAAATGTTCCAGAGAGTGTTTAAAAAAAATCAACAAAAGAGCAAACCCTTCCCTTCTGACTTTTCCTCTTAAATTTGTTGCTCTTCCACTAGTTTCTGTAAGTGGACAAGGAGACACTTTAGACAAGGAGAGCAAGGAAGTGGAACCAGCCATTAGTGTGGATAGTGGGATAGGATGGTGAGTGGGAAATGAACCTTTACAAGAAGACAGACGATCACTTTGACGTATGTTTTAAGGGTGGCTAATTTACCATTGGAGAGGGAAATCTACCTAAAAGTTCCCAAAACAATTTTATGAGCTATCTTGAGAATCTTTGTTAGAGTTTTTAAAAAATGCAATTAAAATGGCTCCACAGGCTTATGAGTGTAGACCACACACTGATAAGAAAGTAAAGATGACATGTTTCGAAGAAAAATTCAAAAGAGAATCTAGAAAATCATGTTAATAACTGCTGCTGAAGTTATTTAGATAGCACTTTCGTATTTGTGAAGTGACTTCCATATCCACTCTCATTTAGTCTTTATAAAGCCTTATGAGACAAGCTCTACAGGCATTTATGGGTCCATCTTAGACATGAGGCAACTGGGACTGAGAGGACTTCGCTCATCTTTCCAGGGTCACGTAGCTTTCAAGTGCTAGAAGTGAATTCAAATCCAGATCTGAATTCAAGAGCAGCCCAGTAGCCACTGCCCCATGGCCTCTCTTTGCTGTTCTTTAAACCTTAACTTTTTTTTTCTTTTTCTCCTTCTCAAGGAACTAAGTAGATATTTGACAGCTGGGATTTTCTCTTTTTTTGGGGGGGGGGAGGTAAGAGTTGTGAGCTTTGACCCAATCCCCAATTACAGTAGAACATATATAAGATAGGAATGAATCCCTTTGGTTCAGAGTCCAGGAGCTGAAAGGGGTCTTAGAGATCATGTACTCTAATCCCCATAGGCTACAGATAAGGAAACAAGGGCCTCAAGAAATGAAGTGACTTGTGTAAGATCACACAAATAACAAGTGGAAGAGACAGGATTTGAACCCAGGTCTTTGACTACAAATCCAGCAGTCTTCCCATTGCCTTGTTTTTTCATCAAACTGGTGCAATGCATTGTGATACAAAGATAAATAAGCTTTTGTCTCTTCCTTCAAAGAGTTTACAATCTTATAGGGGGAACAGGGATCTTCTTCCCCATTAATTGTACATAGTTAACTAGAATGTAGCTCAAAAGATGCAAGGGCATTCGTAAGGCCAGCATACCTGGATACTGGGGCTGTGTTCTGTGTACTCCTGGAATCAAGAAACTTGAGTTCATACTATTCCTTGTATAGTTAAGAGGAGTTAGAGATCTCTTTGGCTTGGGGAATTGCAAAAACTTTCATAGATATATTACCCCTTGATCTTCACTTTGAAGGAAGAATAGGACTAAAACAGAGAGGAGAAAGATGGAATCCAGTCTAGTCATGAAGAAAGATTGTAGGCAAATGCATCAATGGTAGAAAAGTGGAGGTGAGTGCTTGAGGAATGGTCAATAGAATGGGTTGGATCAATCTTGAATATATGAAGGATAGTAATGTGAGATAAGGCTGGAAAGGTAGATTTGAGCTTGATTGGAGAGATCCTGGTTTACTTAGATAAAGTCTGTATTTTATTTGGTAAATAGTGTGAAGGTCAGAGCCTTCACTTGGTCAAGATGGTTGGTCAAGAGGAGCACTCTGATAATCTAATATGAAGAGTGAATGGGAAGGAGGTAGAAACCAGAGGTGAGTTAGGAAAATTTGTGCAGTGCTTTAGGAGAAAAATGAGACTATAAACTTTGGGGAGGTGACTGTGGGAATGGTAAAGAGAAGGTAGATGGGAAAATTGTTTTGGAGGCAGAATTAACGAAAATGAGTGCAGAATTGGCTGTATTTATATAGGGATCACACGAAAGAAAGCAAACAATTTGTTATACAAATCAAAATAGTGGCCAAGTTGACCATTTGCAAAGACAAATTCATCCTAAGACAGCAGATCCACAAGCAATTTCAAAAGAAAAGTCTGGGATATTTGAGAGAAATACCATAGAGGGCAGAGGTTAATCAGTCGCCACATCATATCAATTTTACCTCTAGAATTTACCTTGCATCTCTTCCCTTCCTTCCACTCACAGTCTCCTCATCACCTATAGCTTACATAATTAGAACAGTCTCATAATTGATCTCCCTGCCTCCAGCCTCACTCCCATCAATTCATAATCTATATAGCTGCTTAGTTGATATTCCAGTGATATTCCACTGACCCGGAGTTTAAATCTTACTTCTGATGCTTACCACTTGTATCACTTTGGTCAAGTCAGCTAACCTCCACAGGTCTTAGTTTTTTCATCTCATCAGACGTATTTACCAGTTCTGTGACTCTAGTCTAGTCAGATAACCTTTGAGTGCCTCAGTTTCCTTACCTGTAAAATGAGAGGATTGGATTCATTGGTCCATAATGTCACTTCCACCTCTAAGTTTATTATCTCTTGATTTGTAAATGAAGGGTTAGACTTGATAGTTTCTGACGTCCTTTCTTGTTCAAAATCTGTGATTCTGTGAACTACAATTCTAAAGCAAAGGCATCTTACTCTATTCAGGATTGTTCAGCAGTTTCCTGTTGCCTCTAAGATAAAACATATTTATTTATGTTTGTCATTTAAAATACTTTGTTATCTGGATCCAACCTGTCTTTCCAGAATTTTCCAACTTTTGTCCTTCTTATACAAGTCTAGTCATTTTATCTCCATCCAGCATGCCTCTGTCCATGATGTCTCTGATCCTTATCATGTTCTCCCTCTTTACTCCCATCTCTTGTGATCCTCAGCTCCATTTCAGGATTAACTCAAGTACTGTCTCCTACAAGAAACCTTTCCTTGTCCTCTTGACTGTTAGCACTACCCTGTACTCAATATACTTTCTATTTACTCTGCATATATCTTGTATAGATTTATCTGTGTACATATTATTTTCTTTAAGTAGAACGTAAGCTCCATGAGGGCAGGAGCTATTTTAATTTTTGCCTAGCACATAGTAGGCACTTAATAAATACTTATCAATGGACTCTAATCAAGCTCTACCACAACTTGCCCCAGGAGCTGCTAGTGCCAGAGACACAATGCCGAACAGACTGAATTGTGAGTCTGACTCCCCTTGGTATTCCTTTTGGACCAGCTTGTGTAACATGGTTGATTTAGTGGTCAAAGTTCATAACAGCCCCTGGGATCCTATGCTTGAATCCTGTAATACAGGAGACAAGGGAAAACTAATATTCCAGAAATATTGTAGGAACTCAGATCCTATGTTGACCTAGGAAGATTTTATTTATTTGGGACATTTCTATTTAGGGCCTTGTCAAGAGAGGAAGTGTGGTACAGTACAAGGCAGTAGAAGATTCAGACTCAGAGTCAGAGAACTTGGGTTCAAATTCTGACTTTTTTTTTTTAACAAGGGTACTAGACTGGTTGGTCTGGGGATGCTGTAGACATGGTTTATTTAGATGTCAGTAAAGCATTAGACTGAATTTTTTTTTGTTCTCCATGTGGACAAGATGGAGAAATGTTTCCTAGATGACTCCTCTTAATAGATCTAGAACTGGCTGAATGACTAGACTCAAACTGATTAGTGACTTGATTGATTTGAAATAAGGTCTTTAATGTTGTGGTCAGCTAGATGGCTCAGTGGATAGAGAATTGGGTCTGGAGTCAGGAAGATCTGAGTTCAAATCTGGCTTCAGATACTTACTAGCTATGTGACCTTAGTCAAGTCACTTAACCCTGTTTGCCTCAGTGTTACTCATCTGCAAATTGAACTAGAGAAGGAAATGGCAAACCATTTGAAAATCTTTGCTAAGGAAAACCCCAAATGGGGTCACAAAGAATTGGAAATGATTAAACATACTTTAATACTATGTCTTAGAGAGTTTCTCCTTGACAGTGTGTTTAAGATTTTTTTCCATGATGTACCACCTAGCTCATGGATTACATAAATTCTTCAGACTAGAGTGATGGGCCAAATTTAATATGTAAAATTTAAGAGGAAATACAAAGTCATACTCTTAGGTTCTGAAAATTATCTGTTTAAAGCCAGGATAGAGGACATATGTTTAGATAGCTATTCATGTGGAAACATCTAGGGTTTTAAGGGACTATATTAGGGAGAGAGAAAAGAAAATAACTAGTTCCTTCTGTGAAGGAGGTTACAAATTATGGTAAAGTGAAGCAACAGTACAGAGATAAATAAGTACAAATATATATATTTATTATAATGTGATTTCAGAGAAGAGCTAGCACTGGGGATGGAGAGCAGGAAAGGCTTCTCAGAGGAAATGGGGCTTTACCTGAACCTTGCATGGATCTGAAGTTGCCAAGTGGTGAGGGTGAGCTGGGGAAGTATTCCCAAGCAGAGTGGGGGCAGGGGGAAGCAGCCTGTGCAAAGGCATGGGGGTGGGAAATGGAATGTCTTGTACAGGAAACACCAAGTGGGCCAGTTTGGCCAGAACTGCATGAGGGGTAGCAATGTGAAATCAGTTTGGAATGAAAGGTGGGTGCCAGCTTAGGAAATGCCTCTGGGCCAAACAGAGAAGTTTGGATTTCACCCCAGAGGCAAGGAGGAACCATTGGAGCAGTAGAGGGACATTGTCAGACCTTTCCTGTAGCAGCTTCGTGGATTAACACAGTGCCTGGCTAGTAGTAGCTTCTTAATAAATCTTTATTGATTAGGGATTCAAGAGATGAGAGGCTATTATTATAGCCAAAGGGATGGCAGATGAGTGGCTGAACTCAGGGGAGTCCACGTCAGTGGAGAGGAAAGGACTGATGTTTTGAAGGTGGAATTGACAAAATTTGTAAATTATTGGGATTCAGGTTTTGTGGGAGATGGAAGAGTCAAAGACAGTCATGGAGAGGGTGGAGCAAATGCAGACAAGGATGGGCCGGGGACTAGAGGATTGCTCCATTTGGGAACCGGTTGAAAAAATTGGATCTGCTTAACTGGGAAAAGAAGAGATTTTCAAGGGACATGATAGTGATCTTCCAAGTCATTTGAAGGATTCTGTCATTTTCCCCCTTGTTTGTCTTCCTTTTGTCAGAATTAGGAGCAATGGGCTGAAGTTGAAGAGGCAGATTTGGGTTTCATGTACCTTCTGGTTAGAGTTACACCAACATTCAGTGGGCTGCCTTTGGGAGGCGACAGTCTGTCCCTTGCTGAAATCTTCAAATGAAAGCTAGGTGACCATTTGTTGAGATGTTTTAATAATAATAAAGCAGGGTCATTTAAAACGTTTATCATTATCATTGTCATCATTAGCAGCAGCCTAATCACTAATGAAAACAATGATATTAGCTCATATAGTGACTTAATGAGTGATCCTATGTCATCCACTTAATCTCTCTCAGCCTCATTTTCTCATTTTTGAAATGGGTATAATAATAGCACCCGTGACCTAGGGTTGACATGAGGAGCAAGTGAGATAATATATGTATGTAAAGCATTTTTTGGACCCTTAAACCCCCCTATAAATGTTAACTATTATTATTGGTGGTGGTTCTTACCACTATTATTATTTTGTGTTTTAGGGGAGATGCTTGTCCTGGTACATATTTACTCAATGACCTCTGAGGTCCTGTTTCATTTCAGGGTTCTGTGATTCATGTAAATTTAAAAAAAACAAAATAAGTGATTATTGCACAGATGCTAATTAATTCAATGAAAATCCTCTTGATTGTTTCTCTATCACTGCCAGCGACTTTCTAATTTGATCACTGTGCCTTTACTAGCACATAATAGCTGTTTGATAAACCCTTATTCAACTGAATTTCACATAGTAGGCACATTTGTTTCCTATTTATCTCCCCAAAATTGAGAATGAGTCCTCAAGTCAAGTATGTATATCTCATTGAACACAACAGAATGTGGAAACAGGTTTCTTGGCACAGGAAGCCAGTGCCGGAAGAGTCCTTAAAGATCATCCCCCTGTGCCCAGTTGTACAGATGATAAAACTGAGACTTTGAGGAGAGAATTGACTTGCCCCAGATCGTAGTGTCCTTGGCAGTTCAGTGAATTTGCACTTAGTCGAGAAATGTACTCCCTTGATTCTGGGGACCAGAAGATTCTGATCCCAGAACCTTTCAGAGATGAACATATGTCTCTGGAAGTTGTCAAGGGAGCTCAATTCAGCTCTATACATGGTTCAATGGGATCACCTCTAATAACATATGTGATGGAAAAAATCTGAGTAATGAAAACTCCATTATTCTTATCCTTTGTCAGGAATTTTCATGGATTCAACTGAGCAAAACCTCAAAGTTCTGTTCTGTGTCACATTAAAACAGCAGCTGCTAATAGAGATAAGTGACTCTGTTTTGAACTATCAGAATAGCCAAATCTCTTAGTCATTCCATTGTACCAGGTATCTGCAATTCCTTCCCTCATCTATCATCCCTCTTTCATTATATAACCTATTTAAAAAGAAATTATTTTGAATTTCTATTTCCAGTTTTAAATTTCTTTTCTCCTTACTCCCCCACCCATTGAGAAGGCAAAGAAATAAAATGCCCATTACACGTGTGAAATCATACAAAACATATTCCCACATTAGCTATATTGCTGGGGGGCGGGGGAGCAAGAAAAATAAAGAAAGTAAAAAAAGTCAGTTTTACTCTGTACTGGGAGTATATCAATTCTCTCTCTTGAGGCAGATAGCCTCATGAGTCCTTTGGAATTGTAATGGATCATTGTATTCAGAGTAGCTAAGTCCTTTATAGTTGATCATTGTTACAGTATTGCTGTTACTGTGTATCAAGTTCTCCTGGTTCTGCTCACTTTACATTGCATCAGTTCATATAAGTCTCCCCAGGTTTTTCTGAAACCATCCCCTTTGTAATTTCTTATAGCACAATAGTGTTTCATCACATTTATATCCCAGAACTTGTTTATCTGCTCCCTAATTAATGAGCATCCCCTTGATTTCCAATTCTTTGCCGCCACAAAAAGAGTAATGATAAAAATGTTTGTACACTTGGTCCTTCAAATCCCCCCCCCCTTCTTTTTAATCTCTTTGAGGTATAGACCTAGTAGTGGTATTGCTGGATCAAAGGATAGGTATGCATAGTTTTATAGCCCTTTAGGTGTAGTTCTCCAGAATAGTTGGATCAGTTCATAACTCCACAAACAGTGCATTAATATATCTATTTTATAGTATATAATGACATAATATGATATATGCCTATGTTATAATATAATATGTACCTATATTATGATATATACTGCTAATATATGCTTATATACTATATATACCTATATGATAATATAATATATACCTATCATAATATATATGTGTATTATAATGATTAAGAGAACATTAATAACTATCAACTTACATCCCTATTTTCCCATCTTGATAGTATCTTAGACTCTCCAGTTTCCTTCAAAGTTCAGCTCAAGTATCATGTCCTACAAGAGTATTTATTTCCCCATTGCTAGTACTTCCCTCCCCAAATCATCTTGTATTTACAGGACAGCATAGTTTCATTTTGTATTTGCATCCTCAGTGCCTAGCACACTGCCTAGAACAAAATTGGCACTTAAATGTTGATTGATTGATTGAACTGAGTGACTGAAAGATTGAAGTTCCAGATAACCCATAGGGCAGTGGAGAGAGGAATCCTGGGTCCTTGGAGACCACAGCATAGTAGCAACAATGACATGCTTGGGAGAAGTAGCAAAGGATTTCATGTAGGAGAAAGATTCATTAAGGAAGCTGGTTGGACATATGGTGAGAGGGAGAGACAGCAGATGGACAACCTAAGTGCTGCTCCAGTACCCACAGAAGGTGGAGATAGAGAAGAAGGCCTCTGACCCACTGGGTAAATCTTCCATGGGGGACCTTGCAGAGAACATGCACAGTATGTGAAGGCATGGTTAGGTTGTGAAACCACACTACAAAGTCACCTTTCAAATAACAACAAAAATTTATAAAGCATAATTCAGATCCCACTTATTTAAATCTCTCTCTGTCTCTGTCTCTCTCTGTCTGTCTGTCTCCCTCCCTCTCTCTCCTCTTCTATCCCTCTCTGTCTGTGTCTCTCTGTTATCACTCTCTCCCTCCCTCTGTCTCTTTCTGTGTGTAGACACATAAGCATATACATATATACATACACATACACACATATATTAACTTCTATTTGTCTCAGTTTCTTTATCTGTAAAATGGGGATAATATCTTCTACCTCCTAGAGTTTTTGTGAGATTAAATAAAATAGCACTTGTAAAACTCTTAGCATAATGCCTGGCACTAGCAAGTGCTATGTAAATGTTAGTTACTATTATATACTATATACATGGCTATATATAGCTATATGTATGGTATGCCAAAGGTCTTAGTGTAGTTTTAAGAAATTAAAATGAAACCATATTAAGACCTTTGGGACACCTTCCATATATGGATGTAGTTCCAGACTTGTGATTTCATTGGCATAGGAAGATCTAAATAAGAAAACCACTTTTATTATTGTGGCACCTGCTCAGGAACATGCAGTCTTAGACTCTTGCTTGTCACAATTAAAAGTGAAGTGAATTTGCCCAACATTCCCTAGCCAGCAGTGGGTCTTGCTCACGCTGAGGCCAGCCCTCAATCCATTATGCCATTCTGACTTTTCAATATAGAATGAAGTACAATTAATACTGTAGACATTGCAGAGGAAAAAGAATGCTAATAACCATTGATTTTTATTCATTAGCTCATGTAGGATAGGTCTTCTACTTGTTTATACTTTCAAGTCTAATGTATTTCTTGGGACATAGTCTGCAATTAAGACTTTTCATTCCTTCAGCCTGTTCTTTCCTTCCTTCCAGTTAGTTTAAATTATATTAGTAAGCCTCTCACCACAGATTTTACCCACCTACATTTAATTCCTTTTCTTCCCTAAGTTCTTGCCCATCCAGAGTACATGGCCCTGGATGGATGAGATTGGTAGAGTTAGACTCTTGAGTAAACCAGAAACTGGGATAAGGGGAAACATTTGGATGCATGGTCTCTCTCTCTCTGTCTCTCTGTCTCTCTCTGTCTGTCTGTCTCTCTCTCTCTTCCTTCCTTTTTCTCCCTCCCTCTTCTCTGCCCCTTTCTCTTTCTCACCTTTCTTTCTTTTTCT
>CM053583.1:400417016-400467816 GCA_028627135.1 Pseudochirops cupreus | reverse complement strand
TTTCTGCATCTATTGAGATAATCATATGGTTTCTGCTAGTTTTATTGTTGATATGATCAATGATACTGATGATTTTCCTAATACCGAACCATCCTTGCATTCCTGGAATAAATCTAACCTGATCAAAATGTATTATTCCTGTGATAAGTTGCTGTAGTCTTTTTGCTAATATTATATTTAAAATTTTTGCATTTATATTCGTGAGGGAGACTGGTCTATAATTTTCCTTCTCTGTTTTGTCTCTCCCTGATTTAGGTATCAGTACCATATTTGTGTCATAAAAGTGAAGGATGAATTGTAGATGAAAGAGAATGAGTGTAGAGGCTATTTAAAAGGCTATTTTAATGATCCAAACAGGAGGTGATAAATTAGGGAATCGACCATGTGGATGGAGAGAAGGGGACAGATACAAGAGATGTTGTGGAGGCATGCTTAAAAAAAACTTGAAGTTGATTGGATGTAGAGGATAAAGGACAAGGGGAGGTTGGGGTGACACTTAGGTTTCAAAGCTGGGTAACTGGGAAGATGTTGCTGCACTCACCAAAAACAGGGAAATTCAGCAGAAGGGAGGGCTTAAGGGGAAGATGAGTTCTCTCTTGGACATGTTGAGTTGGAGATGCCGGGGGTACAGCTAGTCATCTATATTGAGATGATAATTGACCCTATTAGAGCTAATGAGAACAGATTATTAGATTGTAGAAAACAAGAAATAAGGGGCCAGGACAGAGCCTTATGTTACACCCATAGTTATGGAACAGAAGATGGATGATCAACCAATAAGGGAGACTGAGAAGTGGTCAGAGAGGTAGGAGAACTGAGAGAGAACAGTATCACGAAAAGTCAGAGATGAACAGGAGAGGGTGGTTAACAACATCAAATGCTGAACAAAGTTCTAGAAGGATGAGGACTAAGGAAAAGCCTTTGGATTTAGCAATAGGGAAAGGAAAGGAATAAGCATCTAATGTGTACCAGACACTGTGCTAAGCACTTTACAAATATTATCTCATTTGACCTTCACAATAATTTTGGAAGGAAGGTGCTCCTCCCTTTTTACAGATAAGGAAACTGAGGCAAATAGAGGTTAAGTGACTTGCCTGGACCATATGGCTACAAAGTATCTGAGACTGAATTTGAACTCAGGACTTCTTGACTCTAGGCCTGGCGCTCTCTCTACTATGCAAATACCATCAGTGTCTTTGGAGACAGTAGCTTCTGTTGAATAATAAGATCTAATGCCAGATGGGAGAGATTGAGAAGTGAGTGAGAGAAGAGGTGATACATATAGACATTTTTTTCTGGTTATTTAGATGTGAGAGGGAGGAAAAGATATAGGACAATAACTTGAGGGGATGGCAGATTGAAATGAGGGTTTCCTAAACATGGGAGAGAACTAGAAATGAAGCAGCTGTTTTAAGGTACTAGCAGATAGGTGAGAATTTATTTTTATAATGAAGACCCACAATACTGTAAGATCCTTAATTACTAAAGCAAGTTCATAATTGTGGTAACAACATTCCACTGAGTCAAGGCACAGTGGAAAGAATCTCGAATTTGGATGATCAGAGGATCTCAGTTTAAATCTTGCTATCTGTGTGACTTTGGGCAAATCCCTAAACCTACCTGAACCTCAGTTTCCTCATCTGTAAAGTGAGGAGGTTGGCCTAGATGATCTCTGAGATCTATGGTCTAAAAGTGACCCTTTAAGGCTATGGCACAGAGCATGGCTGTTGTCCTGGTAGATCCTCCTAAACTGGAAAGTTTTCCAGTAAAAACCCAGGGAGGGACTGGAAGTGTTTTTATCAGACAAGGAAATTAGCTCGGTTTTGACAGCTGCATGGCGATGAATTTTATTTAGGTTCAGCACATCTTGAAGATTTTCTTGAAAGGGATTGTAATTTGTGTAATGGAGGGAGTACATCCAGCAACAAAGCACAATGGTTCCAACTGTTAAGGTCTATCTTACTATACCTACTAAGGCAGGGAAGTGGATTGTTCTATGTTATTTCCAACCACCAAGGTCAGGGCACAAATAGGTTTCTAGTTAGCACTCAATCAACCAGAATTCTCTCCCTGAACCTTGCAAGTAAGCCAGGTTGGGCTGTACCATGAGGAAAGGGGTATTGAGAACAAAAAGCAAAGAAACTTTGAGAATATTCCAGAACTTCCAAGATTCCTTTTTAAGTTTTCCTTTTTTGGTCCCCACTATGGTGATTTACAATCAAATTTGCTTGACTTCCCCATTAAAGACTTTAGATTATTTTGTGGAATAAGACTAATTGGGAGATTAAAAGAACCCTAGTGACTTCCAGAGCTGGCACATTAATTCCAAGCTCAGCTACTCCTCCCCATAAGTCACTTTCAGATGTAGGATTCCTAGGCAAAATTTCTGTAGGGCAGCCAGACTGTTTGCTCCCAAGATATGTAGGGTTGGGAAAGCAAATCAGAAAAGTTCATCCCTGACCCCCTCCCCCCAACCTCCCAGGATATGGTGAAGCTTAAAGTGGGAGGAGTCTGTTTAGTAGAATCCATGGGGTTATTTAATCCATGGCAGTTGGCGCTGAAGAAACACAATACTGTTTCAAAAAAGTAAAAGTCAAGAGATCTCCATTGGTACCAGCAAATTTTCACCAGTGAAAATAACTTTCTTTCATCTGATTGTGTAAGGTGCTCAAGGGGGAGCTATTCTCAAAATTGATTATTTTAATTATTTCAAAATTACCCCACTGATCAATTAATAAATAAGATCAACATTTTACATTGGCCTTGAAGGAAAATATGTTTCAGATTAATCTTTTTTGTTGTTGTTGTTGAAAGGTCAGTATTTCTGGTGCAAAAATTGTCTCTGGTTGTTCCATCAATACACAACCAAAATGATAACAATGATACTGGTGATGATGGTGATGATGATGATGGTGGTGGTGGTAGTGGTAGTGGTAATGGTAATGGGCTAATAACACAGATGTAGATCTGGCCTTGAAGTCAGGAGAACCTGGGTTTAAGTCCCACTTACACACACACACACACACACACACACACACACACACACACACACACACACACCCCAACACCAACTATGTGACCCTGGGCTAGTCCCTTGAACTCTCAGTGATGCAGGGAAATTCTCTAAGAGTAAATTCCTGAACAGTTGCTCCATCAATAGAGGGAGCTCCCCCCACCCCAGAGAAGATTTTGCTCTGCTAATGAGATTACAGTAGCCTACAGCCCCACCAAACAAACAACACCCCCTCACTTTTATTAACCTACCAATATTAGGGTACATAGGTGGTTCAGTGAGTTGAGTGCTGGGCCTGGAGTCAGGAAGATCTGAGTTCAAATCTGGCCTTAGATACTTACTAGCTGTGTGACCCTGGACAAGTCATTTAACCTCTGCCTCAGTTTCCTTAGCTGTGAAATGGGCATAACAAGAGTACCTACCTCACAGGGCTGTGATGAAGCTCAAATGGGGTAATAATTGTCAAGCTCTTGTCACAGAGCTTGCCTGGCCCAGAGAAGCCTTTGTGTTGGCTGTGATCACGGTGGCCATCATTTTACAAGGAGAGCAGATGAAGACCAGAAGCAGGGACTTTTCAGAGTCACCTAGTCAGTGTGTGTCAGAAGCGGGAATTAGAGCCCCACCTTCCAGACTCCAAGGCCAGCCCCCTAGCATTCACTGAGCTTTGCTTCCAGATCTGATCTCTGAGCCCGATTCCTTGTCTATAAAGGAGAGATGATCATAGCATCCACCCTGTGGGCTTGTTGGGAGGACCAAGTGAGATAACATGTGTAATAGTGAACATTTAAAGTGCTCTGCAAACCTTAAAATCTTATTTAAATGTTCCCGGTTCTTATTGTCACACTAAGCTGTCTCTCATAGAAAACCTAGTGACCTATTACCCCATTGTCCTTCTGAAAGTAATCTTTCCCACCCATTAATATCCTGGTAGAGCACTTAAGAGCACTCAAAGGAGGAGGAAGATGAGAAACACGGCCAAGGACTTTTCTTGTGACGTGTTCTTGGGAGCTCAGAAGGAGAACACGTCAGCCGGCCTTGGTCCCAGAGCTGTACATGCCGAGGCTGATTGCATAGCTTGGCTCTGTGAACTCAGGGTAGCCATCAGCTTGGATTTCAAGCTGGAAATGATTCTTGCAGCCAGGCAACAGGATCTGTAAACAGTTCAAGGAACTGCCTCCTTGTTCCTCTAGGAAATAGCAGGACTCTGCAAGGCCTGAGTCTCTGAAAACATAAGAGAGAGAAAAATGTGTGTGTGAACATGTGTATATGTGCATATGTATATGAGTGTGTGTGTGTGTGTGTGTGTGTGTGTGTGTGTGTGTGTGTGTGTGGTGGGGGCTGAGAGAGAATCTGAGGGGAGGAAATGAAAGCAAGAGGAAACAAGAAATTAATGGGCCAGAGGCCCCTATGAGAAAGTTGATCTGTATATGGGCCATATGATCATAGTTCTACAACTGGAAGTCCCCTCGCTGGAGCTGTCAAGTGTCAAGACTTAACTGCCTTCCCTGGTATCCCCAGGGCTTAGCAGGGGACCTAGGCATATAAGTGCTTAATAAATGTCTGTTGACTGACTTGACCAGGCACTGGAATTTTGACACCAGAGTGAGGGGAAAGAGAGACACAGAGACACAGAGACAGACACGGGGAGGGAGAGAGAGAGAGAGAGAGAGAGAGAGAGAGAGAGAGAGAGAGAGAGAGAGAATGAATGAGGGTGTGTGTGTGTATGTGTGTGTGTGCGTACGCGTGTATGTGCGTGCCTCTAGATGGGGCCAGGAGTCAGGAATATCAGAGTTCACATCCAGTCTCAGATACTTTCTGGCTGTATGACCCTGGGCAAGTCACTTCAACTCTGTTTCTGTTCCCTTGTCTGTAAAATGGGAATGATAATCATAGTACCTATCTTTCAGGGCTGTTGTGAGGATCAAATGACACAATATTTGTAAAACGCTTAGCTCAGTGCCCAGCACATAGTAGGAACTTTTGAAATGTTTACTGTTACTATCCCTCCTCACCTTGACATTCATTCTTACCAAACAGTAACTTGTAGGAAAGGGGAGGTCCTACATCCCACCCCTCCCACCCCCATTAGAGCTCTAACTAGTACTTTTGGCATGTGGGGAAAACTTGATAAAAGGACATCCTAGGGCTGAGGACAAGAAACCTTTGTGGGGCAGACTTGGGACACAGGCCACTGCCAGGACGTGTGAGTGTGTGTGGGAGGTCAGAGGAAGGTCTGGCCAGAAAGGAGCTCACCTAGGCTGGAGACTGAGAGGGAAAAGGAGGCTCACCAACTCGGGGTTTCCTATTTCAACTAATTATTCTTTCTAACTAGGGGTTGCCTTTTGTTGTTGCCACCCTACTAAAGCCTTGTAAGTGCTTCCAAGGTTCTCTGAACTTTGGAGCGTCCCTGGCCCTACACATCTCTCAACCCTTCCACTATATGTGTAAAACTCTGGGAATCTCCACTGCTTTTCCAAATGGGATAATTCACCTATTGTTTGGGATGGGGGGAAAGAATGGGGAGAGGAGGGAGAAGGAAAGGGAGAGAAATAGGGAAAATGAGAGAGAAGGAGGGTAAGAGAGGCAGAGGGAAGGGAGGGAATGAGTAGAAGGGAGGGGCAGAGGGAGACATGGAGAGAGGGAGTGAGAGAAAGGAAGAGAGGGATGAAGAGTTAATTGGAGAGAGAGAGAAAGGAGGAGAGAGGGGTAGGAGGGAGAGAGGGAGAGAGAGATTAGTTTTCATTACAAAAGTCCAAGGAGAAAGCAGATGGTAAATATGTCAGCATGTCAGCTCTGTCTTGCTGGCTGAAATCCCCTAGGTGGGTGGGTAGGTGGGGATATTGCATGGCCTTCATTCTCTGGTTCTAGTCACCCCATTTCTTTCCTTCATTAGCAGATGCTACCATTAAAACAACAACCCAAGTCACAGTATACACAAATTCATATTCATGCTACTTACCAAATTCTCTTCCAAGCCCCTAGCTCTTTGAACGGGCATTAAAGTCTGTTTCTCATAGAAAGCAATTTAGCTAATTTCAAACGTGCTCTGTGAATATCAACAGACCACCCAAATGTTTACCTCTTTAGGCAGACTTCATGTAGGTTCCAAAAAGCCCATTTGCTTTTCTAGGGAAGGGGAGGGCAGGAAGTCATCCATGAATATAAATTGACTGCATTAAGAGCCCCTTCTGTGTTGAAATGGTATTACTTACTCATTTAGTGAGGCAGAAGAGTCCACCTATCCAGAAGGGCCCTGGTGCTGTCCTCTCAAACCCATACCTTCAAACTACTCTTTGTACAAGTTAGGATGCCAAGGAAGTGTGTGCCCATCGGTAGCCTGGTGCCTTGGATCTCCTGACTGTGCAAATTCTTCAGGATCTGCAAGAGAAGGAAATTCCAGAGTTAGAGAATTGTCCTTAGAAAAATCCCTTGCCTCTGGTTCTATAATCAAATGTAAAATCTGAAGCTTTGAGCTGGGTACACTCCAGAACTCTAACTATTGAACCTGGAAGACAAAGACACCCTGAGGTGATGGCTAGCACCTGCCTGCCTCTCTCTCTCTCTGTGTCTCTTGTTTCTCCCTTTTCTCTTTTTCTCAATCTCTTCCCTCTCTTCCTCTCTTCCTCCTTTCTCTTTTCCCTGCCCCTCTCTCTCCCCACCAAAACCCATTTTAGAAAGAACAGTCAGAGCCCATCACTGAACTCACAGTAGTTCAGTGTTCTGCCAACTGGAATGTTTGGGATTTTCAACACCAGTCCTAATTGACATCCTCTGATTCTGAAGAAGAGAATATTCCAAGAGTCATATTGTAATTTGTTGGACAGGAAACCCTTGATGCATTTCTCCTCGCTAGGCAGGGCACCAGAATCTACTGCTTTGGCCTGAGGATAAACCAGGATCTCTCTCATCTCCAAAACATTCTCGATGGTTGCTTTTTAAAAATGACATCTCAACTTGTTGGCTTATATTTTGAAAGTGTTTATATGTAGGAAAATACAGTATTTAAGCATCTTTGGACAAACTTTCAGAAGCCACCAGATTTGTCCAACCTGAGGACTATGGGAGACTTAAAAGGATGGGGACGAGGTAAGGGCATGTAACTAAACTGGATAAAATACAAACCCCTTGGATTGGGTGCCATTGCTTTCACTTCAATTCATAAGATTATACGGGCCTAGGCTTAGAGCTAGAAGGGGCTTCAGAGACCATCTAGCCAACCCCCTCAGTTTACAGAGGGGAAAACTGAGTCACAGGGAGGTTAAATGATTAATGGAAAATTGATATCAGAGACAGTAAGTGCTATCATCATTATTCCAACAGAGAAATGCCGTCTCCAAAGCATTTATTAAACTCCTACTGCATGACAGATACTGAGGATGCAGACATAAACCAAAACAAAATATTATTCCCTGCCCTCAAGGAACTTACATTCTCCTGGGGGGGGGGGGGGTGGGCAACAGCATATATTCAAAGAAATACGAAAGATATAAAAATAATTCAGGTGGGTAGGGGCAGAGAGTATTAACAAATGGGAAGGCTGGGAAAGGCTGGTGCACAGGAGGTGGCACGTAAGCTGAATCATGCAGAGGGATAGGAATTCTAAATGAGAGAAGCGAGGAGGGAGAGTCTGCCAGCCAGAGGGCACAGCTTGGTCAAAGGTTTGGAAGCTAGAGATGGGGGGTGGACCAGTTTGGCTGGATGGCAGAATGAGTAGAGGGAATGAATATATAAATAGGCTAGAAAAGTAGACAGGAGATAGATAATGAAGGGTTTGAAATCCCAGTCAGAAGAGTATGTGCTTTATCCTAGAGGAAATCTACAGTCACTGAAGATTCCTGAGCGGGGGAGGGGCACTGTAGGACCTGTACCTCAATCTGGTTTCCATCTACTCATCCAGGATGATTTTCCTTCCAGGAAGACTGAGCTATTAGCCTTTTTTCACTGCCATGCATATAATATATGCAGATCGATGTCCATTTACCTCCTATGTTTGAAACACATTCTCTCCTCCTGTACAGCTCTCAGACTCCATCATCCTTCCAGGCTTGACGGAGATGCCACATCTGTGATATCTTCCCTAATTCCCCCAGTTACTTCCTCGATTGTCCTTATATTATACTTAGTGGTCTATGTGCTATGGGACCCTAGTAGTACAGAAGAGGTTGAAAGAGATCAGATTGTGAAGGGCTTTAAAAGCCAAACAGGATTTTGTGTATTGTATCCCTTGGCGGTGATAGGGAGCCTTTGGAGTTTATTGAGGAGGGGAAGGGGTGATGTGGTTAGAGTTATGCTTTAGAAAAATCACTGACAGCTGAGTGGGTGATAGATTGGAGCAAGGAGAGGCTTCAAGCTTCAATCCCACCGGGAAGCAATTGTAATAGTGCAGGCTTGAGGGCTGCACCAGAGTGGTCATGTCAGAGAGGAGATGGAAGCATATGCAAGAGAGATTTTGAAAATGGGCAGAATTTGGCAACTGATTGCATATGGAGGTGGGGGATTAGTTTGAAGAGATCCTTGGGCTTTTGCCTCCAGCTGAACAATGACATATCCTCACTCATATACCCTCATTCAGCTCCACTATTTAAAATCTATGTTACATAGATACATAGTTACATACTCCACTACGGTGGAGTCCATAAGTTCCTGCACTTGGATTCAGTAATCTCAGGGTTCCAGTCTTGTCTCTGACACTTACTATCCAAGTGATTCCTAGGCAAATGATTTTATCTGACCCTCAGTTTCTTTATCTATAAGATGGGGATAATAATGCTCATCCTATGATGCATCACAAGGATTACCATGAAGCTTAGATGAAATAATATATTTTAAGTGCTTTTCAAACTTTAGAGCTCTATATAAATATCTATTATTGTGATTGTTACTATCCTCCTCTTCAACTTCATCATCATCATCACCACCCTCATCCCCCTGCCCCTACCACCATCATCATCATCATCACCATCACCACCACCACCACCACCACCATCATCACCACCCTCATCCCCCTGCCCCTACCACCATCACCATCACCATCATCATCACCATCACCATCACCACCACCACCATCACCATCACCACCACCATCATCATCATCACCATCATCATCACCACCATCATCACCATCACCATCATCATCATCGTCATCATCACCACCACCACCATCACCATCATCATCATCATCATCACCATTATCGTCATCATCGTCATCACCACCACCACCACCATCACCATCATCATCATCATCATCATCATCACCATTATCATCATCTTTTTACATCAGTAAAGCAAACCACCCAAACTTTTCCAGGTTCAATTTCCTTATTCTTAAAATGAAAGGATTTGCCTGGACCATCTCTAAGGTTCTTAATAGCCCTAATTGCTCTAGCCTTGTGACAAGCCAACTGAAACTGAAGCAACAGCTGCTGCCTATCTCCTCCATGTTCTCTGTCTCTTTATGGGAAAGGGGGGACTTTACAAATGAACCAACTTGGCTCTTCCTGGAGTCAATCTGATCAAGGGGACAGAGGGGAAGCCTTAAATAGAAGCAGCTGGTTGATTCCTCAGGTCAGTCCACAGGAGAATATTTATTTAGCTCCAAGGAAACTATTTTGTTTGGCAGAGTAAGACTTTTAGTTTTCTTGTATGGAAACGTTAGCATCCCCACCCTTATCAGTGTAGTAAATTAGCCTTATAGGTGGGTTTCTTTGCCTATCAGCCTCCACACTTTTTAAGCAAACTGTGTCCAACTACCCCTGACCACATGTATCAGACTCAGAGTTGGCAATGGGCCTAAAGGAGATGGTTCTGGGATTGGAAGTCAGTTAGTGGTCAACAACCATTTATTATGAGCTTGCTCTCTCTGGTGAAAATTCTGCTATTCCCACTGCTAGAGCTTGAGGACTTATTGATATCTGGTGTGTCCAGGGCCAGGTTGGTGGTATACTTGCTGTCCTTTGCCTTGGTTAGACCACACCTGGAGAACAGTGTTCAGCTCTGGGTATCACATTTTAGGAAGGAGACTGATAAGCTGGAAAGCATCTAGGGGAGGGCGGCCAAGATGGTAAAGGTCATTGACTTCATGCCATGTGAAGATTGGTGAATTAATTGAAACCAAAGGGATATTTAACTTGATAATAAGACTGATGGGGGAGATGGGGAATGATATATGGACTCTCTTCAAGTATTTGAAGGGTTGTAAGATGAAAGAGGTTTTATACATGATCTACTTGGCCCCTGGGGGCATAACTAGAAGCAAAGGGTGAAAGATGGGGGGGGGAGAAAAACACAAATTCTCCTTGATGTTACAAAAATCTGCCTAATAGAGTCATCCTAAAGGGGGATAGGCTGCTTCAGGAAGTAGTGGGTGCCCTCCTTCCTAGAAACCTTCAAGTAACTAACAACATCTGGGTAAGTGACAACTTATTAACTGTAGAAAATACAGGAATCTGGAGAGTGTTCTTCATTAGCCATAGGTAGGCCTGGAAGAACCCCAAGATCCCTTCCGGGAGATTCTATGAAAGAAGAATAGTCAATTGGTGTCATAATGATAGCTCACGTTCAGATAGCACAAAACACCTTACCCATATGATCATATTTCCACCTCAATTAAACACACACATAGTGTCTACTGCATGCAAAGTCCTGTGTTCAGTGCTGGGAATTCAAACCTTACAACTTAGTGGAAGAAGAGATATCTATAAAAATGAAGAAGAGTTATAACGAGAAAAGAACCTAGGAAAGGTCAGATAGAGAAATTAGAGAGAGCAAAAAGGGAAGGGATTTCCTTGAGTCTAGACTAGGAGTTCTTTACCTTTTTTTGTGTCATTTACTCCTTTGGTAGTCTATTGAAGT
Organism: Pseudochirops cupreus; assembly: GCA_028627135.1. Lineage (NCBI taxonomy): Eukaryota > Metazoa > Chordata > Mammalia > Diprotodontia > Pseudocheiridae > Pseudochirops > Pseudochirops cupreus. The sequence goes on along the minus strand of CM053583.1, from coordinate 400,456,952 downwards.
ACATAGACCTCTTCTTAGAATGATGTTTGTCTCCTTCATTTATAATGGAAGGAAATGACAAATTTCAGTTAGGTGTTAGTGAAGATAAAGAGAAAAAGTTTTTCCTATCGAAATTGATAGAGCCCCTGAAATCTATCCACAGACATGGTTTCCATGGGATCCTAAATTAAGGATAATCTGTTCTGGATGATCAGGGATGGCTTAGATAAGATCAAAGCTGAATTTTGAGGGAGGGGAATGATTCCTAGAGGTAGACATGTGTAGGGAACCAGTCTTGGGCATTAATCATGGTATGCATACATGGGTTAAGGTGGGAGAGGATGGGGTAAGATAGCAGTGTCCTTAAGAGTCTGGTTCATCTGGACCGTAAAGGCGAGTGGTATAAAATAAGACAAGACTGGAAAGCTGGATTAGAGCCAATCCTAGGAGGATATAGTAAGGAGAGTAGAGAGTTTGTAGTTTACTTGGTATATAGCACAGAGCCACTGAGAAATTCTATGACGTGATCAGAAGGCTTTGGCAGTGAGAAGGATTTGTACGAAAGGAGAGAGACTCAAAGTATCCCAGCTGCTAGAGCCTCCCTGCCAAAATTATCCTTATATATCTCATGTTCTTGGCTTTAGTAAATGTCTATGTGTACATGTTGTCTCTCCCATAGAATCAATGTAACTCCCTGAAGAAGAGGACTATTCCAGTTTCTGTCTTTGGATCTCTAAATGTTTCTTGATTGAGCTATCAGAGGTAAGGGAACTAGTTAGAGGCTATCACAAATGTCTAAATCAGAGGAAAGGAGAATTTTGGTGGTGACTGGGAATTGAAACAGGTAGGGGGAAGGTGGATGGAAGGGAGATTGGGAAATTAGATTCAGCAAGATTTAGTATCTGGATGTTGGGTATAATGGCGAGTGAAGAGTATGAGATAATTCTGAAATGTTGAGTTTGGGTGACTGCCAACAACAGAAATTTAGAGTTTTGGGGAAAAGGATAATAGTAATGAGCCAATAAATTTGGAATCAATTCAATTTTGTACATGTTGAGTTGGAGGGGCAGCAAAGAGGAACTCAGTTGGAAATGTGCACCAAGCAATTGGAGATAAGGGAGTGGAGCTCAGAGTAGGAGGCTGGAAATGGGAAATTTGAGAATCATCTGCATATAGGTGATCACTGAACAGAAGCCATGGGAATAAATGAAATAAGGAAATACAGTGAAAGAAGAGGGCAGAGGATGGAACCTTAGGGAATCCCTAGACTTGAACCAGTCAGGGGTACCAAGAAGGAGCAATGAGATGAGGGAAGGAGAGCCGATAAAGAGTGCAGGGTTTCAGAAGAGAAAAAAAAAGAGAAGGTGGAGAAGAAGGAGAGGGACACCAGAATGCAGAGGACTGAGTAAGCTTGTGTTGAGAAAGGATAAACTTCTCTTTTTGACATTTAGAAGTTTGATGGTAACCAGGGGGAGACAGTTTAGGTAATAATTTGAGGACTTTTGGTGAGCTATGAAAGAGTTATGTATATTTGAATGGGGATGTATGTAGAATGGAGAAAGAGAGAAAGAGAAAGACATGGGGGGGAATAATGCGGGAAGAGGGAGGATTGTGGGAATCAGTGATGGAGAAAGGTCCTAGAGGGCACAAGAACAAGGTCACTTGTGGAGAACCTAGTGTTAGGCAGGAAGGGGACAACTGTATTATTTTTTTGTTCAGTTGTTTTTCTGTTGTTTTCAACTTTTTGTAACTTTATTAATCAATCAATCAATTAATTAATTTTTAGCAAAGGTACTAGAGTGGTTTGCCATTTCCTTCTCATTTTACAAATAAGGAAACTGAGGCAGATGTGGTAAAGTGACTTGCCCAGGGTCATACAGCTAGTAAGTGTCTGAGGTTGGATTTGAACTCAGGTCCTCCTAACTCCAGGACTGGCATTCTATCCACTGTGCCACCTAGCTGTCCTACAGAAGCCCATAGTTATTTAAAAAATACTACTCCATAGTCAAACGACCACACTGTAGGCTCTATCTTCCTATCCTTTGAAGTAAAGTCAACAGGAGTTTACTGAAGTACTTTACTGTGTGCCAGACACCATCAGAGCTTTGCCCCAGAAATTGTCCATGCAGTGACCTTTCAAGTGTAAAAGAAAAGAATAAAAGTGGAGCCTCAGGCCCCTGAAGGCAGGCAGGCCTGTCCCCTCATAAGCTGCAGGTGCTCAAGGGCCTTGGATAGCAGATCCCAGGATCCCTTGCTCTCCCAAGTGCCCCAGGACGCCACTCAGTCAGCCAAGGTTGGGGAGCATAGCCCCAGGAGAGAAGGGCGGAAGGGCAAAAGTCTGTACCTATTGTTGGACAGCTGTGCACAATGGTACTTGTTGATGCTGCACTCCCCCTCGGGTGTCTGGAAAGCAACGGTGGGAGGAGGATGGTTTGCCCAGAGATGACAGGAACTTTTTTTTTCCCTTTTGAGTTTTCCTAGAGGAAGCCAAGCCCCAAGTGCAGAGAGCACAGCTGTTGGGACATTTCCACTACAGCCCTGGCCTTCTGCGGCACACAGCTTGGCTTAACATAGGATGGAAAGAACCATGCAGGGAAAGCGATTCCTCCTCCTGTGAATCTGGCCCCAACTTCAGGAAGGGAGCTGACCTGGACCGTTACAACAGATGACCTCTTACCTGAAGCCTCTCTTTGCAGCTTACAAAAAATTCAAGTGGGAAATGGGTGTATTTCCTTAGGGTTGCTTCTGCTGACTTGGGCTTTTTAGGAAAGGGGGAGGGAAAACCATGGTTGGAGTGGAAATCAGTAAGAGTTTACAATGACTTAAGCAATCCAGGCCCCTTATTCCCGTTGCAGATGCAGAGAGCATGTTTTTGTCTTCTGCTGCTGGGCCTGGGGAAGGTGCCCTTTTGGATTGCATCATAGAAAACACAGCTGGAAAAAATGGTGACCCCTTTAATTTTGCCTTTTAATTATCCCACTCAAGGAAGTTACACAACTGTCTTGTCCTCTCTCTCTCTCTCTCTCTCTCTCTCCCCCCCTCCTCCTCCCTCCCTCTGTCTTTCTCTGTCTCTCCTCTCTCTCTGTCTCCCTTTCCCCCTTTCCCCCTTCTTCCTCCCTCTCTCTCTCTCTCTCTCTGTCTATGTCTCTCCTCTTTCCCCCACCCCCAGTTTTCCCTCCTTCCTTCCTCTTTTCTCTGACTTTCTTTTTCTTCTTTCTTTTTTTGTAAAGTTTTGAAAAAGAGAGAAATCCTTGCTCTTGTCAGAACTATAGAGGTTCAGACTTGTCTCATTGACCCCCAAACCATGCCAGGTTTGTTTGCCAAAAATGTGTTTGTGGTTGTTGGAGATTTAGTGAAATAAATGAGCAAAAGGACACTTTTTTATTCAGGCAAAATGTTCCTGGAGCAAAACTCAACGGCTTGGTGTTTATTCATGAGAAATGAAATAATGCCCCAGAAACTAGAGTGATCCAACTGGGGCTTTGTCCAGAAAGTTAAAATTTTGAGAATTACAAAGTTTAAAGTAATTTTAAAAGATTTTTCAGTTTTAATATTTTTATACTTATATTTGACTAGCAGTCTACTTCTTCAGTGTCATAGAAAGAACTGAGCTTAAATTCTAAATAGTAGGCATAAATAATTAAAATAGAAAGCTACCATATGGTTCTATTCCTCCCTTATAGCAGCTTCACCCCAAATGAAACTGTTCCTGACACTGGTCTTTACCCCACCCCTTCACTGTCAGTGGCTTTCCCAACAGTTTTACTATATCCTGGGTGGGGGTGCAGGGTTCTCTTTCCTCCCACCCTCAACTGATTTCTTCTTAGTTACTTTTTGTGTTATTGTCAGAGGAATTATATAGTTGATTTCAGGAAAAGTTTTGTGCTGCTTGCCCTGGGCACCCAAATTATTAGCTATGGCTGATTATCTCTTGCTGATGATATTGGTACCTTCCCAAGATGAATTTTTTAAAATAATATTTTTACTTTTTTCCAAAGACAATTTTAACATTCATCTAAAAAATTTTGAGTTCCAAATTTTCTCTCTCCTTCCCTCACCTCTCCCCTTCCGGAGACACTAAGCAGTTTGATAGAGGTTATACATGTTCAATCATGCAAAACATATTACCATGTTAATCATGTTGGGAGAGAAGACATAGACCCAAAGCAAAAAAACAAAAAAATCACAAAAGGTGAAAAATAGTATGCTTTGATTTGCACTCAGACTCCATCAGTTCTTTCTCTGGAGGTGGGTAGCATTTTTCATCAGGAGTCCTTTGGAATCGCCTTAGATCATTGCATTGCTTCGAATAGCTAAGTCATTCACAGTTGATTGTTGTAAGTATTGCTGTTACTGTATATGATGTTCTCCTGATTCAGCTCACTTCACTTTGCAGCAGTTCATATAAGTCTTTGCAGGTTTTTCTGAAATCCACCTGCTCATAATTTCTTATAGCACAGTAATATTCCATGACAACAGTGGTTCTCAACCTTCCTAATGCCATGACCCTTTAATACTCATATGTGGGCATATCTGCATTTGGGCAGACCCGCCTGGAGATGGGTAGAGGAGCAGTGTCTCGGTTCCTAAGACCATTTTTCCCATGGTCTTAGGTGACCCCTGTGAAAGGGTCGTTCGACCCCCAAAGGGGACGTGACCCATAGGTTGAGAACCATTGCATTACAAGCGTATACTACAACTTGTTCAGTCTTTCTCCAATCAATGGACATCTAGAGATGAGTTTTTGAGACCAATCTTCTTCTTTGCCCTCCTGCCCCTATTCTGGTATATTAGAAACAAGGCACAATTTGGAATTCTCATCTGCAAATGATATTCACTTCTAATGGTGGTTCAGAGCCCTGACCTTGAAACTGCAATGTAAAGGGTACCTCTGTAGCAGAGAAGAGGGCAGTGACCCTTAAAAGGAGATATGCAGTTGGTCGTGATGATTACAACCTTTCAAAATTACTTGAAGCAAACCATACAGACTCTAACCAAGGCTATGTTTCCTTTATAAGAGACAGTTAAGGCTCCTTTCTGTGTATGCTAGTTTTCTTGTATGTATAGCTCTATCAGTCCATGTGGTTTTGGGGAGGGGGCTACATTACGTGGCCACTTTTAGGAAGGGAATCATCTTGGTTTGTTTTTTGTTTTTTGCTTTTTGGAGGGGGGAAGACAGGGCAATTGGGGTTAAGTGACTTGCCCAAGGTCACACAGCTAGTTTTTATGCTAAGTGTCTGAGGCCAGATTTGAACTCAGGTCCTCCTGACTCCAGGGCTGGTGCTCTATTCACTGTGCCACCTAGCCGCCCCCGGAATCATCTTAATATCAATTTGCATCATCCCCATTTAATCCTTCCCAGGGTTTGGCTATAGCAGAATTCATCATGTCAGTGGACAGTAATAAGACAAAGAGCAATGAGGGTTTTTGTCTTTAAACAAAGGAAGAAAACATATTTTAAATATGGATCATACAGAGCTGCTAAATCTAGGATTGCTCCAAAGTTGTTTTAAAGGGGAAAAAAGGTTTAGGTGGCACCTTGAATAGAAGTTGGGATTGTCCTTCCCTCCAAGGTTGAGCAAATATGAACCTTCCCAAGTGTGTGTGGGACTAAATCACTAGGTGTTAAGGGAATATTTATCCAGGATCCGACACAACTATGACATTGGTGCTTAGCTCCCTCCTCCCCCTCCCTTGACTGACCTGGGAAATCTTTGTTCCCATTAATCGCACAACTGCCTTAACTGCTCTATGATGTGATTTTATGATTGTACTTAGGCTCATATCAATCTCTTTCTTCCTCTTGCTGAATCTCATGGGAACATTCATGTTACATTCCTTTCTCTAAGAGTGATGCTTTAGTGGGCCTAGTTTCACTACAAATCTTTCAGTTATTTTTTGAGATGTTTTATGGGGGAAAAATCTATACAAATTTATATGTATTTTGCTGCATCATTAAAAGGATCATTGAACAAGACCCAATTCTAATGAAGTACTCCTATGAATGTTTTATACATATGAAATACGTAGGTATTTGTAAGGAGTTTTAATTGTTTTCCTAATAGAGTCCTGTGTAAATCTTATATTTATAAATACAATTAGAGTGTTGACTGAAAATTATATGTATATATATATACATATATAATATATATGTGTTTGTGTGTATAATATGTGTGTATTTACACATGCACACACATAACTTTTATAAATGATTATGTATTGACAATACATTTAAAAGAAAAATCTATTTTGAAACATGTTCTTCTTTGAAAAGAGGCTCTTGGTTTTTAAGTGAATAAGCTTACTAATGCATAATACATTTACAACCTTAAAAAAAAATTTCTCCTACCATCCAGCCTAAATCAGCCTCTATAGAGCCCTTAGCTCTGGGACCAAGTAGATTAAGTCTGATTTCTTTTTCAAATAAATAGGATAGTGATCACATCTCCTCCCGCCCCTCAAAGTTTCTCTTCTTTAGAAGAGAAGGTAAGAATAAATTGATTCCTAATATATGAGGATATAAATATTTGAAATTACAAAAAAACCCACAAACCCCAAAACTATACAACAGCAACTGGTTAGATTTGGGAAATGAGATCACTAGTTATCTCCAAGGCCCACTGTAACTCCAAATTCTATTTGATGATCCTGTATCATAAACGTCCATAAGTAAACAACTCACTTGGTTAGACTACTGTGTGAATGGAGGCAAAGTCATAGGGATGAATTACTGACCTATGACACATATACCAAAGATGGCAGAGAGACACATTGACTGTGACCTTTACCCCTCTCCCCTGTTCTATTGCCACTATTTGTTGAACTCGGTCTATCACATATTAATCCTATTAAGGCAGCATGCCCACCCTCTAAGATTATCTTCCATTTGCACTGTATATATCTTTGTGCAAAAATTTAAGTTTTATCGAATCAAAATGGTGCATTTTACCTTGTGTGATTCTGTTCCCTTCTTTCATCATGAACTCTTTGCTTTTTCATTGATCTAAAAGGTAATTTCTTTCTTGCGTCTCCAATTTGTTTATGCTATGACCTTTTAAATACATGTATCCATTCATTTGGGATTTGTCTTGGTATAGTGTGTGAGCTATTGATCTGAACCTAATTTCCACCGGACTTTTTTCCAGTTTTCTTAGAAGTTTTTGTCAAATGGTGAAACTGTTCTTCAGTAACTGGAGTCTTTATGTTTATCAAACACTATATTTTCTTGCAGTTTTATGTTGTGTACCTATTCTGTTCCACTGATCTCTTTTTTTAAAATAAGGACCAAATTGTTTTTAATGATTCATGATACACACATGTGCATACGTGTATCTATTTTATATGTACAGTTATTTGCATGTTGTCTTTTTCAGTAGAATGGGAGCTCCCTGAAGGTGGGGACTATACTCCTTTCTTTCTTTATATCTCCAAGACCTAGCACTTATGAAGTGTTTAACAAATACTTGTTGACTATTTTATCCTCTTCCTTGGTCAGATAATTTATTGCATCTCTGAATCTAGTCAAACATTTTACCAAAGTGTATCCTTGGTCACAAAGGAAAAGTGGAAAGATGGGGCCATTGAATAGGAGCAGATCTATCCTCAGTGCTAGAAACAGAGCTCAAAGTGTATGAAGCACCAGCTTTTTGTAGGAAGGACAATAACTACTTTCAAGCCTAGGGGAATTATATTCTTAGATGCTATGAAACCACTTTCTGGAAGTTTTCAGGAGTGTGCAGATGAATAAATGTTGTTCCAGCATTCAAAAGGGGAAGACATATTTTGGAAATATGAGAAGGCAGGGCAGGAAGAAAGGGTGCCGTGGTAATGGTACCAAGGGGATGGTGGCTACACTGTACATTAGGGCAACAGATTTGTCAAACCTGGGCAGCTCTCATATCTCCCCTGAATCTTCCTTCTTTTTTTTTTTTTTTTGCTTTTTGGAGTGAGGAAGGCAGGGCAGTTGGGGTTAAGTGACTTGCCCAAGACCACATGGCTAGTAAGTGTTAAGTGTCTGAGGCCACATTTGAATTCAGGTCCTCCTGACTCCAGGGCTGGTGCTCTATTCACTGCGCCACCTAGCTGCCCCTTCCTTCACTTTTCTAGGCTAAATTTGTACAGTCCTTTCAACTGGTAGTCATACTTAATCCATTTGTTTTGTTTTGTTATTCTGTGTTGACAGTTTAACCAATTCTTCTGAGTAATTATAGATGTCATTTATGATGCTCTCGACTGTTCCAAGATTTGTTGGAGTTAACACAAAATCATTTGTAAATAAGCAGAGCTGGAGGATTCCATCATTCATAGAAAATCCATCTTCCACTTGGACTCTAAGAAAGATAGATTTGATAAGAGCAGCACACACCTTTGGTGATCCTATGGCTTCCTGATTTTATTCCACACTCAATATTAATAATCAGACAACAGTCAAAATTATCTACATTGTTACATATTTCAAGGAAACATGTAATTTAACCATATATATTGGAGACAGATTGTTGGAGCAGAGCCTAAAAGGTGGTGTTTTTCTGTACTAAATTAAGTGTTATTTTCTAGTCCACACACAGTGAACACAGTTGGATCTGGTTTTCTCTGGTCCATTGTGTGATTGTAAAGATGTGACTGCTATAGAATGGCATTTGTGAGAGATTACCTCTTCCATCCTCAGATAATTGATCAAATATTTCTCATAAATATTTGGGGAATTCTCTTAAACAGAAAAGTAGTGATTGGGACCACTAGTTATTGATAATTCATCTTCATTTTTGTATCAGCAGTTTTATTCCCACCCACTGCCCCAGAGTTTATGTTATAATCTCTTTTAGATACCTTGAGAATTGATCCTTTACTGCTTTCAAAATTGGGTTGCCTCCAGTGGAAGACTAGAGCTATTTATATCTGGACTAGTCCAGCTGTTCTTTCAGCTTTCGCTTACTTAGAGCTTTTTCTTCTCCCTCATATAGCCTATTACAGACTGTGATGGGAGAGTCCAAATGTTGTGACTCCACTGTCATTGATGGAGAAAAGAGTTTGTTATAAAAATCTTGGCAGATCTTTTCCATTTCTCATCTGTTCATTGTCCTCCTTCCTAGTTCATCCTTAAATGCCCTTGGGGTGATTTTACTTAGATGTATCTTGCCAAGCTTTCTCTAAGCTTGTGTTATTTTTTTTTCCCCCCTGCATGGCTCTTCACCATTTTATGAGGTCCTACTGTTAATAACCTTCTTCTATAAGAGTTGACAAATGATTTTATATTCTAAACCAATGTTGCCAGTTGAGGACCATTTTGTATTTTTCTTTGTTTCATGAGTTGCCATGGCCAAAGAATTCATCACCAAGTCACCAGACTGCTGGTAATGAGCCTGTCTCTACTTATCTAGGCTGATCGTTGGAAAACAGATGTATTCGGTTGCCAGGACCATGCTCAAAGCCTTTCCAGTATGATAGAACTTGCCAGAACTTTTGCACTGCTGGCAGGGCTAAAAGAACACAGGGTTGGTTACCTCCATGCCACAATGAGGCATCAGAGGACTTTGTGAAAGACATTGATTTTTAAAATATTCAGAAAAAGATAGAAAAGAAAGATATGTCTTAATTCTGAAAAAAAATTCTTTCTATAAAATGTATAACCAAGAGAACTGGCCACAAGGAGAAAACATATTATGATGATGAGGATTTTTTTTGAAAAGCACCAGAAGGGAAAACAGGGATAATGTGAATATATCTCATGTGTTTACTGAGAAACAGAAATGTAGTCAATTTAATTTTTGTGGATGACATATATATATATATATATATATGTATACATACATACATACATATATATAAGCTGTCTTGTCTTTAAAGGTTTTAAGAAAAATCCTGTCGATTCTATTGATCGAGGAAATTATCATGAGTATTAGAGAGGAAACAATTGGTCACCAAGGGCTGCCACTTGCCAGCTGCCAGTAGTAGTTAGGTGATTATGAATTATTTTAACATAGAGTAGGTACATAAGGAGATCATCCCTTGGGTGTTTGGTACAAAGTGAAGATCAGGGTTGGCTTGAGTATAGGATTGAGAAGTAGTATTTACTTTGTGTGAATCTGTGAAAGGAGACAGTGTGTGTTGGGCCAAATGAATGGTGCTGAAACTCTGAGAGAAAGAGTGATTTGGGGGGAGGGGGAGGTTTCAGTGTTCCAGGGCATGGGACATTCCTGGGCAATTTGATGGTGAGTTTCAGAACTACCAATGAAGATATGTGTACGTATCTGTATGCAGAGGGAGTGAGTGGAATCCAGGGTGAAGTAGATCCAGTTAGCCCTTGTTATGACACTGGCTCAAGAGGATAGACCATCCTAGACCCTTGGTTTGAGCCCTGTGGAGTGATATCGTAGTTTGGGAGCTATAGTCACATCTAGTGGATATGAATCTGTTAAGTAATATTACCCCAAGGTCTCAGTAATTTCTGCACTAGATAAACACAGGCTTATCAGGGAAGGAGATGCAAATTATTCCAGAGCCAAGGCACAAGTGGTGTGTGTGTGTGTGTGTGTGTGTGTGTGTGTGTGTGTGTGTGTGTGAGTGTGAGAGAGGGAGAGAGAAGAGAGAAGTCTATAACACATATATTATGTAATGACAGAAAGAATCTGTGCATCAGTTGAAGAAATATGCTCAAGAGACTTGTGTTCTAATCCCACCTCTTCTTTTTACTGTGTGACCCTAGATAAGTCAATTGCTTTAATTGATCTCTCTGTGTCTGTCTCTCTGTGCCTCTGTGTCTCTATGTCTCTGTCTGTCTGTCTCTCCACCTCTCCTACAAAGTGAGAAGGCTGAACTCCATAGCCTTTAAGATCCCTTCCAGGTCCATGTCTATGAGACTTGGTTCAAGTCCCAAACCCAGCAATTCTGCCTTCTGTCTTCAAGATCAAAATCATAAACTCTCTGAGTTGGAAGGAACCCCAGTAGCATGTGATCAAACCCCATACCTGAAAGGAATCTCTTACTATAAATGGAACAATTATTCTTTGAGGGGCTACCTTATCAAAGAATGGAAGGAATCTTGCAGCAACCACAAATTTAAATTGGAAGGACCTGAATGGAGATAGGAGTAGAATCCTTTTTTTCTTGGCGTATGACTCAGAATTTGGGTACCAGAGAATTACAGAATCGGGAAGGGACCTCAGAGGCAATCTTGTACAACCCACACCTGGCCAAGAAAGAACTTATATTCCTATATGATTTAGGATCTCCTCCAGGTAGATATTCCCTCCAATGACATCTATAACTCATCAACATGGCTGTTTTCTTTGTATAAGTTTATTATGAGGAGTCTTCTTGATATGCTGGGGGCCTTCCTAAATTTTTTTCAACATCTTTATGATACCAATAGAATTCCCTCCTTAAAAGTGACCTGCCCATCTTCCTTTTTGCTCCTACATTTTTTCAATGATATCCTGTATTCCTCATCTGCATAATTCCGTTGCATTTTAATTTCTAATAACTGTTTTTTTTTATTTTATAATCTGCTATGGGGTTGCTAAATTGCACCACAATGCACACAGCGCTGGGCCTGGAGTCGGGAAGATATGAGTTCAAATCCCACCTCAGACCCTTACTAGCTCCATGCTGCTAGATACATCATGTAACCTCTGTTCACTTTCATTTCTTCAACAGTGAAATGGAAATAATAATAGTACCTACCTCTCAAGGTTGTGAAGACAAAATGAGGTCATATTTATAAAGTACTTAACATAGTGCTTGGCACATAGTAGGCACCACAGAAATATTAGCTGTTACTATTATTACTACAACTATAACACTGCAACCTACCTTCATGTACCGTGCACCTTTCCATTGCTTCCTGAGAGATATTCCTTTTTGCTTCATCAAAGATGTCTCATAGCCAATATATCCCATCTCCCACTTTAAAAAAAACACATTTTATTGATATATTTTGTTTCCATAACATGGTTATTTTTGGCTATATCTCCCCCACACCCACTTTGCCTTAAAGTTGAACCCACCTTATACCAAAGAAGAAGATAAAAAAAAAAACAAGTAGAGTTGACAGTTGACATATTGACATGCCTTTTAATATATTGGCACTATTCTGCTCTTAGAACCCTCCCTCCCAGTTTTCTACCAAGAAGACACTGTTATGTTTCATTATCTGTTCTCAGACACCATCGTTATTGATGTTGTTTGTCCTTCATTCTCAAGGAAGACCATGACAACAGGGAGGTGACGTGCAAGTGAATTGGATTTAAGAGAAACTGGGCTGTGCAAAGTCACCAGCCTCGCTTTCTTTTCTGGAGCCATCTGGGTCCAGTCAGGACGACTGGAGATGGCCCCGTTCTGAGGTAATTATTGGTTTTTCAATTATCCAAAGTGTAGTTTGTTTCTAACAATCTTTACCTTATTATAGCAGTCAGGTATGATGGAAAGAACATTGAGTTCAGTGTAAGAAGACTGGGAGTCAGATGCTGGCTTTGCCACCTAATAGCCTGGGTGACATGAAGCAAACCTCTGGACTTCTTCAGTTTCCTGTTGATAAAATGAGGAACTTGTACTAGAGAGTTATTTAATATTCCTTCAAACTCAAAATCTATGATCCTATTATCGTGGGAGTCAGATATATTTATATCTTTCAACAAAGTTTATTATGCTAAAATGCTATATAAGCAGTTCATTTATTAGCCTCTGTCCCTGTAGATACACTATAATTTCTGTAATGGAGACACAGTTGCTTTCATATTAGTCTGTAGTATAATCATTTGAATATAATGCTTTGATACTCTAGTGGGTCTCAGATCTCATCAATATTGAAATTCCCTCCAATGTTGTGGATCATAATCCATCCATGCCTTTCCATTCTTGCTACTCTTTTCCATGCCCTCCCCCCACAAATTTGACCCAATCCGCTTTCTTTATGTTGTCTTGACCTTGGGAGAATACAGTGGAACGTATTGGCTCTGCATTCATTGTCCATTGCTAGAAACTTAACCCTTTCAGTTCTAAAACTTCTGCCCTGTGGTCCACTCTGTCCTGATTGATGGTGCACTTTCTTTTAGGAAGCCCCAGCCATGCTGGATCATCCATCCTATCTTCTTATCTCCCTTTCTTTTGCTCAGTCCTCCAGCTTTCCAGCTCTCTAACCATAATCAAATTAATCCTACCATGGCTGCTAGAAAAGGTATGTAATTCTATTCCCTAATAACTCCGCTTTTGACTTACCAAACCAAAACACCCCTCTCAGGTCATCACTTCCCTATATGTGTTGTATCACGATTTTGGAATCTAATTTAGTTGAGGCAAGGGATTGTACTTTTTGTGTTTGTATCCATAGCAATCAGCACAGTTCTTGGTATATAGTGCCTAATAAGTACTTTTTCATCCATCCATCCATCTATCCATCCATCCATTCATCCATCTATCTATCCATCCAGCCTTTTACTAATCCTCCAAATGATTAGCCCAACTTCTATTCTTGACATTCATTTTTGTGGTAACATTTTTTTATTCCACACATCCAGCTTAATTCTTTGTTTTTAGAGCATCTCGGCCTACTTTTGATCATTATGCCCCTCTCCATTGACCTTTGCAGAACTCTTGCATATGATATCCCATGAGGTAGCTAGATCAATGGAGAAAGTCATGGACCAGCAGACAGGAAGATCTCAGTTTAAATGTTGCCTGAGACAGTTATTAGCTGTGTCACTCTGGGCCTCAGTTTCCTCATCTGTAAAATGGTAATAATAGCACTTATCATTCTATCATTTTTCAGTCATATCTGACTCTTTATGACCCCATTTGGGATTTTCTTTGCAAAAATACTGGAATGGTTTGCCATTTCCTTCTCCAGATAATTTTATTGATGAAGAAACTGAGACAAACAGGGTAAACTGACTTGCCCAGGGTCACACAGCTAGTAAGTGTCTGAGGTCAGATTTGAACTCAGGAAGGTAAGTCTTCCAGACTCCAGGTATGGTACTCTATCCACCGTGTGGCCTAGATGCCCAATAATAGCAATTACTTCACAGATTTTTTATGGGGATCAGCACAGATAATGTGCACTATCTGTACACATATACAGATGTGTATGTGTGTGTATACACACATGTATGTGTATTTAAACAACTTTGTAAACCATTAAGTGCTTTATCAGTATTAGATATTATTATCATTGCTGGATGAAAAAGTTTCACCTTCCCAGAGGCAATCTAATTCCCCCTCTTCCTCCCTTACCTCCTCCACCCTGGGCCTAATTCATTGCCTATTTGCTGTGTGTGTGTGTGTGTGTGTGTGTGTGTGTGTGTGTGTGTGTGTTTTGCATATAGAAATACTGAAAGGAAGTGTCTGCTAAAATATTAAAGATTTCATAAGATATTATAATTGTAGGACTTTTTTTGGAGAGAGGAAGCAGAGAAGGGTGAGGGAAAATGTTGATATTAAGACCTTTCTATGGGGTGTAAAAGAGACAATAGTCTTAGGATATACAATGCAGCTAGTTGGTAAGAGATGAAATTGGGGAAGGATCCATCTTGTTTGTAAATGGCAGAGTGGATGACAGGATCGATCACCCATCAAGGGTGGGGAGAGAGGCAAAAGGGACATGACCTGAGCCAAGGCCTGTTACCAGTGATAATAACAAATGACATTTATACACATGCTTTAAAGGTTAAGGAGTCCTTTGCAGAAATCATCTCTGATGCCTGGGAGGTAGATGCTTCTGGTATTATGATCCCAATTTTACTGAGAACTTAATCACAATCACACTGTAAATATGGTTGGATTGTAACCCCCTTCCAGAGGTACAAATACAAAGAATGACGTAATCCCGACTCTCCTCTCCTGAACTCCTCCAGCATAGGTGTACTCTTCCCCCTACACAGTGCTCGCCCCCATCTCCACGCTTTGCACTGGCTGTCTCCCATGCCTAGAATGTTCTCTTTCTTAACCCCCTGTTCTTATAATTCTTGGCTTTTTGGAAAACTGAGAGTCAGTACTCCAAGCTCAGTGCTCTATGCACAACAGAACAAACTTAAAAGCTCAATATTGAGACCTGCCAACAGGGCTCACTTCTGCACTCTACTGCAAAACCATTTGTTCGAACCACTTTCAAATATAACAAATAATTTTGTTTTCCTTGGAGGTTATTAAAAGAGAATTCTAACTGCACTAAATTAAAGCCACATTTCTAGAAGACTTAAAATGAATGGGAGGTAAAACAATACAGACATAAAACAAAGAGAAAATCATCTCCAAGGAAATCTGCTTATTGCAGAGACTACTGGGATTTGGTGTGCAGGACTCAGCAAAACTTGCTGTATACGCCTTCTCAACTGGTTTCTTTATTTGTCAAGCGGGCATTACAATACCTTCAGGATTTATTTCACAAGGTTGTTATCAGGATCAAATTGGTTAATATGGGCATAATAACATGTTTTACAAAGCTTAAAGGGCTCTATTTAAATTTAATGACAGATAATATTATGAGTGGGCAGCTAGATGGTGCTGTAGTGGATAGAGTTCTGGGCTTGGACTCAAGAAGACCCATCTTCATGAGTTCAAATTCAGTCTCAGACACTTACTAGTGGTGTGACCCTGGGTAAGTCTCTTAACCCTATTTGCCTCAGTTTCTTCATCCATAAAATGAACTAGAAAAGGAAATGGCAAACCACCCCACTCTCTTTGCCAAGAAAACCCTGAAAGGAGTCATGATAAGTTAGACACAACTAAAACAATGGAGCAGAAATATAAAATATTATGAGCATTCTGAGGGTCAGAGAGGAAAAGAGCGTTGGATATGCAATCTGAGGGCCTGGGTTCAAATCCTACCTCTGCTACTCTCTATTTGACCATGAGTAAGTCACTTAATATTTTTGGGCCTCAGATTCCTCATGTGTAAAATGAGGGGAGTTGAACCAGATGGCCCTTGTGGTTCCTTGTATCTCTGTATCTATGATCATATGATTTTTTAAAGAGGTAAAGTGAAAAGTCCCTCCTATTCCATGGAGGTTTCCTTTATGATTCTAGTCCAGAATATTTTCTCTCTTATTTCAATTCTCTTAGACCTTCTTTCTGTGCCCTTTATTCAGCACTTAATCTCATATTGAACCTTGCTTCCAGTGAATGAATAGCACTTATTAAGCACTTTCTATGTGCCAGGCATTGTGTGAGGCAGTGGGGATAGAAATATCAAAGTAAGACATGCTCTGCCCTCAATAAACTTACATTCTAATGGGGGAGACAACACATAAGGGAGTGCTTGGAACATAGGGCACATCTGAGATTCACACAGAGAGCTTTCGTTTTTCATCTTTTAACTATTGTTGTCTTTAAACTTTTCTCCTGAGTAGATTATGAACTCTTTGAGATTAGTCACAATTTATTTGGTTAGAGCTTTGTACAATCCTCTGGGCATAGCAGGCACGTAATAAATATTTATTGAATGTGTGAATGAATGAATGAATGAATAACAGTGCTAGGCCACCCTATCCTCTGACCCATCTAGATGATATCTGTCCTGTTGTGTTCAGTTTCAAAAGACACATTTTAGGCAGGATAAAGTCATGTGATCACTGTCCTCAAATAAGATAGTGATGTCCTCTGTTTGGCATTGAAAGTGGCTCCTTCCTATCTTTCCTACCTTCTTGCATAACAATCAATCAATCATGGGACATAGATTTAAAGATAGAAGGAAGCTTAGATGTTATTCATAGCCCTCATTTTACAGATGAGAAAACAAAAACCAAGAGAAGTTAAATGTCTTATCCAGGGTCACACAGAAAACATGTGTCTGAGGTGAGGGTTTGAAATAAGATAAGCTCTTCTTTATATAGTAGGTGCTTGAGGAAGCCTGCCTTCCTCCCTCCCTCCTTCCCTCCCTCCTTCCCTCCCTTCTTCCCTCCTTCCTTCCCTCCTTCCTTCCTTCCTTCCTCCCTCCCTTCCTCCCTTCCTCCCTTCCTCCCTTCCTTCCTCTCTTCCTTCCTCCCTTCCTCCCTCCCTCCCTCTCTCCCTCCCTCTCTCCCTTCTTTCCTTTCTTCCTTCCTTCCTTCCTCCCTTCCTCCCCTCCTCCCTCCCTCCCTCTCTCCCTTCCATCCTTCCTTCCTTCCTTCCTAGTTCTTCACCTTACAAAAAGGAAACTGATTCCTTAAGAGAATAAGTAATTTATGCTCAAAGTCCTATAGGTTGTAAGTGGCAGAGCTGATATGTGAGCCCTGCTTATCTGAGTTACTCCATGGACCCATGCTGCTTAAATTAGGGCAGGCTTGATAGAAGGAAAGCTGCCTAACAATTAGACTTCTCCTAAAGTGGAAAAATCAGCCTTACAGGCTAATTGGTTTCCTATCATTGGAAATCTTCAGGAGCATTTGTAGAGGCAATTCCTGTTGAGGTATGAGTTGGACTAGATGACCTTTGAGGTCCATTGCATGAATAAATGAATGGATTGATGGGTGAAAGGATTGAAAGATTAGTTTCCTAGCACAGACATTGCCTTTCTCTAGCACCCTGAAACACCCAAACATGGGATTCCTCTGTGGTTGAATTAAAGAGGTATAAGGCTCCTGAAACTTCATTTCAATGAGTTTTCTTTAGAAAGAAAAAGAGGTTAGAATATTACCCTTTCTCTATTCCAAAAGTGGGATTGGCACAGTAGCCATAACAACCTAATACAATCTTGGACTGCAGTAAAGGAAGCACGGTGAGACCCAGTTTCCAGGCACAAGAAGGTAATAATTCTTTCCCCGTTAAGAACATGTCCAGAATATTCTGTTCTGTTCTAGGCACCACAGTTTAGAAACATCATGGATAAGCTGGAAAGTGTCCAGAATGGGGCGACCAGAATTGCAAAAGGCCTCAAGTTTTTGCCATTGAAAAAACTGATAATTTTGTTTTTGTGTTTTACACATTTTTATTATGCTATGTTATGGCAATACTTGTCTTATCCCGTAAATGAAAAATAAACTTAAAAAGAAAGAACTGGTGATGTTACCCCAGAGAAGAAAAGGCCCAGAGAACAGGGAGGGGATATGAAAGTGGTCTTTAAGTATCTGAAAACTTAGATGGGGAAGAGGAATTAATTACTTTTACTTAACTTCAGAAGATAGATTTAGGAAGAATGGATGGAATTTGAAAGAGGAAAGTTAGGCTTGATATTTGAGAAAACTTCCTGATAATTGGAAGTCTCAAAGTAGAATGAGCTGCCTTGATGGTGAATGGATTCCTCTCCCCTGAAAGTCTCCAAATAAAGTCCAAATCACGACTTTTCAGTGTGTTAGAGTGGGGATGCTTTCAGGAATAGATGACCATTGAGGTAATATCCAACTCTGAGAGTCTGTGATTCTTCCACAAGTTGCCAGCAAGCAACATTCCGGTAGTGAGGGTCTAATCTCACCTGAACACTATTATCTATCTATCTATCTATCTATCTATCTATCTATCTATATAAACACTCTTTTGTAAAATTTCAGTTTCAAATTTTCTTCTCCCCCATTGACAAGACAAATAATACTATATCACCCATTCAAATAAAATCATGTAAAATGTGTTTCCATATTAGTCATGTTGAAAAAAAATCAAGAAAAAGAAAGTGGAAAAGTTATACTTCACCTTGAACTCAGAATTTACTAGTTCTCTCTTTGAAGGCAAAGAACATTTTTCATTGTGAGTCCTTTGGAATTTTATGGAATAATTGTATTGACCAAAATAGCTAAGATTTTCACAGTTGATCATCATTATAATATTGCTGTTACTATGTACAATGATCTGGTTCTTCTCACTGCACTCTGCATCAATTCATACAGGTCTTCCCAGGTTTTCCTGAAACTATCCTGCTTCTCATTTCTATAATGTAATAGCGTTCCATCGCTATCATATACCGTATCTTGTTTAGCCATTTCCCATTTGATGGGTATCTCCTCAATTTCTAATTCTTTGCCACCACAAAAAGAGCTGCAGTATATATTTTTGTACATATAGACCCTTTTCCTCTTTTTTTTTTTGTCTCTTTGGGATACAGACCTAGTAATGGTATTGCTGGGTCACAGTGTATGCACAGTTTTATCATCCTTTGGACTTAGTTCCAAATTGTTCTCCAGGATAGTTAGACTAGTTCTAAACTCCACCAAAAACTCCACATCTGCTCTAACAATTATAATTTTCTTTTTCTGACATGTTAGTTAATCTGGTAGATGAGAGCTGTTATCTTAGAGTAATTTTGATTTGCATTTCTCTAATCTTTAATGATTTAGAACATTTTTGTGACTTTAGATATTTTTTTATTTCTTCTTCTGAAAACTTTTGTGATTGATCTTCCCTGTCACCATAGTAGCTTTTTATGGTCAGTTTTTTTTTTGTTGTTGTTTGCTCATTTCTCTAGCCTTTTTCTTGACTTTAACTTTATGTTAAAGTTGGGCTCTGCTTACCTAGGGATGGAGAAGAACTGTCTCAAACTTCAGGCTTTTTAATGCTGCTATTTTTGGAGCTTGTTCTGGGGGTCTTTAATTTTTTTTAGTACTTCCAAGGCAGATGTGTTTACTGTTCTCCTGGGCTTCACTCTCTCTCTCTTTATTTTATTTTTACCCAGGAAGGCACCCTGTTCCCCTGCAGGTCACATGGGAAGCAAGAGTGCTTCCTTTGCCCTTGGCACTATTACCAGGGCCCCTTCTACTTTGTGACTGACCACAAGCACTTCTCTCCATCCCGGAACTATGACCTGGAATTGTGTAAGAGCAATGTAGTTGCCAAAAAGCACCAGGTCCTATAACCAGTACCAGCAAAAGGTCACCTGTAATCTTTCTATACCATTTTTGGACTGAAAGCTCCAGACACTACAACTGCCATTATTATCACCTCCAAGGCCCACTGCTGGTGTTGCCATCATATGCACTCTGGATTGACTCCTCCCCTTCCCCTGATGTCACAGACCTCTCTTGCTAACTGCCTGAGTTGTCCTCAGCTGGAAGAAGGTCTCCCCTTGAATTTTTGTTGGCTCTTCTGCTCCAGAATTCTATTTCAAAGTTGTTTAAAAGGGAATGTTGGGAAAGTTTGACTGAGTCATTGCCTCTAATTAACCATCTTGAATCTACCCTTCCCCCACCCCATCCCTGTTTTCTGAAGTTGATTAGGTATCTCATTAGCACATCAATTTCCAGATCTTTCACCTGGGATAAGAATCAATCTTGGAATGTAGAACAAACTTCCTTTGCCTTGAGACAATTCAAGAAATCTCTGGCTCTTTTGAATCCTATTGCCTCTCTATGCCTGAGAACATGTGAAATACAGGGTATGATTTTTATTCTGTAGAGGAAAGTAATAGCAGAAAAGTTCATATGACACTGAGAGAGAAAAATTCACCAACACCTGGAAGAATGGGTTAATGGGCGGAGTTGGGTGGTGAGTAGTGGTCTGTGGATGGGTTTGGGTTGGGTCCTTCCACAAGGAACCTGAAGAAATTTTCTAGTTGTTTAGGCCTTTGTATAAGTAGTTAGGAGGTGTGGCAATTTAAATGAAAAGTGGCTAAGAGAAAGGAACAAAGAAAGGAAGGGGGCCCTTCCAGGGTTCAAGGTAAAGTTACTAAATGAATCCAAGATTTTAGCTAACTAATTGGCTCTAATCATCTTAAGGAAATCAAAATTTTGTTCCACCCCCATTTCCTCTTTCAGGATTTCCCATGCTTAGAGAACCTGCCCCTTTGAGTCATTGAGTTTAAGAAATGATAACATGAAACAGATCAGCCAAATTTCTAAGCCTTGTTAACCCTGTGTTGACAATTCTTTTTTTTTTTTTTAATGATTGCCCTTGTTTCTTTCTTCTCCACTTTCTTTCTTTGGTTTTCAACCTTTTTGATCAGGGAGTAAACCAAGAAGGAAATTAGAGATGCAACTCTGGCATAGAATCATAGATTTAGACCTGAAAGGCACATTAGAGAAATTATTGAGCACAATGAATTCATTTTATAGATGAGGAAAATGAATGCTGGAGAGATTACATTACTTGGTCAAGGTCAGCCAGAGATAAAGAGATCAAAATCTGTATTTGAACCCAGGCCTTTTGACTTCAAAGCCAGTGTTCTTCATTTGCTATTTGTTAATAGCTATATGACATTCAGGATTCATTTGCCCATTTTTAAGCTGAAAAGATTGGACTGGGGTCAGTTAATCCTCAAACATTTATTAAGATCTACATGTATAAGACATAGGTAAAGCCTGAGAATATAGACAAATAATGAAATGGTCTCTGTCCTCCAAGAGTTTATAGGAGAAATGTAATATGGGCACAGATAAGAAAATATAAGATAATTTTGGGAGGTAATGAGCAAGTATAACTAAGAGGAAAGGCTATCATGGAAGGCTCAGGATCCTAATACCCAATTCAGCATTCGACCTACTATTCTATGCTGCCCCTTTGGTGGGTTGGATGAAATACAAATTTCACAGTGTGACATTTATCAGCCTCTACAGACAATCTCCCCAACTTGGCTTCACATTTACCCTCTTTATGTTTTCAACAAAGGAGATGACTGACTGCCCCTTAACATGGACATCTCTTCCTACATTCATATAGGCTGCTACTGTCTCCTCCTAGAAGCTCTCCATGATGTGTCCCCTCGCAATTCTAAATTGTCGTATATGTACTTATCTCTCTAAAGAAACTGGCTGTATGACCATGGACAAATCAGTCATACACCTTCTCTGATGATCTCTTTCCTCCACTGTAAATTGGAGACAGTCATATCATTCTCCTTACTTTTGAAAATTTTTGTGAGGAAGGTATTTTATGAACAGAGGCAGTATGACTCATGGATGGGAAACTGACCTTGGAGTCAGGAGTCCCTGGGTTCAAATCCTGACTCTGAAATATACTATAGGCCAATTATATATATATTTGGGTTGTGTGTGTGTGTGTTGTATGTATACACACACACACACACACACACACACCCGAAATATACCATAGGCCAATCAATTACTCTTCTTGCACTCCAGTCTATAAAATACAAAAGTAAATATTGACCTGTGTTGATAATGGAAGTTTCCTTAATGGGAATCCGTATGTTAATGAAATCACAAGACTGTACAAAAAAATTCTGTTATTATATCTGAGCAGCTGAGGAAAATGATAAGACCTATGCCTTGTTGTTTCATTGATTGATTGATTGATGGGAGCTCCTTTCTTGGTTCTACTTTTATTGAGCCTAGAAAGGACCAAGCAAAAACAAAAGACTTGGGAATTCAAGTTCTCTCTATTCCACAGCTTTGCCTAGTACAATAGACACTTAAGTACAATGCAGTTGATTTAAAATGACCACATGGATCTGGGAGTGACCTATTCTAATCCATCCTCCAATAATATAAGTTCCTTTGGGGCAGGGAATATCTCCATTTTTGTATTTTTTTGCCTAATGTTTAACATTGTGGTTGGTATATAGTAAGCACTTAAAATACATTTCACTCATTCATTGTTTTATTCTTTCATTAAATCTCCCATTTTTCTTGACATTTAAATCTCTCCATAATCTGCCTCTCTTTGTACTTTTCCAGTCTTCTCTACATATGTTATTATTGTTCAGTCTTTTCAGTCATGACTGACTCCTCATGACCCCATTTGGGGTTTTCTTGGCAAAGATGCTGGAGTGGTTTTCCATCTCCTTCTCCAGTCCATTTTACAGATGAGGCAGGTGAGGCAAACAGGTTTAAGTAACTTGCCCAGGGTCACCCACTAGAAAGTGTCTGAGACTAGATTTGAACTCAGGTCTTACTGACTCCAGGCCCTGTGTTCTATCCAATATGCCACCTAGTTGCTCTACACATCACTCCTCTCTGTATTCTGTGATTTGGCCAGATTGTCCTATTAGCTGCTTTATACATATAATAATTTATATCCTGCCATCTTGCCTTTGTCTCAGTTGACCCCATGAATGAAAGGTATTCGTATTCCTTCCTCACCTACACTTTTTGAAATCTACGTCTTCCTACAAGACTCAGCTCAAGCCTTTCCTCTACATGAGGTCTTGCTTGTCCCCTCTAGCTCTGAGCATCCTTCCTCACCAACTACCTTGTATTTTTTTTTAAACGTTGGTATATATTTTATATATTCATATGGTCTCTTCCACTAGAATGTAAGCTTTCTGAGGTCAGGAACTGTTTCACTTTTATCTTTGTATCTCTAGAGCTTTACACAGTGCCTGGAACATAGTAAACCTTTGATAAATGATTGTTAATTGATTATTTGAAACATCCTGTCTACCACATAGTTTGGTAAGGCATCTTGATGTAGTGGATCACTGAGTCAGGAAGACCCAGATTTGGATCCTTTCCCCGACCCTGTGTGACCCTGGGCAAATCACTTTCCTGTTCTTCAGTTTCTTCTTTTAAGTGAGGGTGTTAGAGTAGATGGCTACTAAGTTTTCTGCCAGCTCTTAATTGAGAATCCTAAGACCCTGAATCCTATAATATGTATCATCAGCATCAGAATTGGCTCATATCCACTGTGGGTTGGCTTCATCATAAATTTTCATTCTTTCTTGTCTTTTCCAATCTTAGGAAATCCCCCTCCCTTTAAGAATCTATGGGTGAAACATGAATAAGCCTAGATGAAAAGAGATCCAATATCACCAATGGGCATAAAATCCAAGAGGTTGAGTGAAAGGTGAGTCATTTATGACCCACTTGACCTTTTGTGGGTGACCTTCTGTACTGGCCTTTCTGATTAGAAGTTTCTACATTTGTTGTTCTTGGTTTATGAATATTAGCACTGATGGGAAATAGAATCTTTTTTTTTCTTCCCTTGGAAATGGCTTTCTTTATTCACGGACTGTAAAATTCATTGCTCAATTTAACTCCAATAAAAAGTACAAGTGATTAAAATTTCATAATTACTGACACGGAGGGTAGCTTTGTTTTCCAAGAGGTGAATCAGGTGAAAATGACCTCTAGGTAAGTTCACAGTCACTCTTGTTGCTGACTTCATGAGAGAAGGATTCTTGAAGCCCAAACTTGTAATCTTCACATGGGATCCCTAGCCTTGGGATTTGGGTCCTGATTATGCTCATTGAAACTTGAGTTTTAGGGATGCTTTCAGGCCCCAGTGAGGCTCAGTTCAAAAATCTACAGGCAAGCTGTGAAGCACTGGAGAAAACCAGATCTGCCCAGGATTATGGCAAGCAGAGCTTTCCATGCCCCCTTGGAGGCCTGAAGGTTCCATGATCTCTGAGTCTCATTGCAGCCTCTACTTTTTGCTTTGAATTCTCATGCTTCCTCCACTCAGGACTGTTAACTGCACTTCTTGGCATTCTCAGTTGCCTTCATTCAGGACTAAGTTCCCAGTGCCACCTTCTACATGAAGTCTTTTTTCCTGACCCTCTTACCCCCTCCCAATTTTCCTGATGTTTATTCTGTATGTATCAAGAGGTTTTTTTCTAACCTGGAAGTCATGAACTTGGTCTTTCTGTTTCTGTTTTTCTTTTTTAAATATTTGTTAACTGCATTTCCTTTGTAACCTTATATATTTTATTTTATGCATTTAAAAAACATGATTCTTAGAAGGGATCCATAGGTTTCAGCAGTCTGTTAAGTGATATCCCCAGGGACTTGAACCCAGGTCTAATTGGCTCCAAGGCCAATTATTTAACCAATTCATACTACCTCTCAGCACACAGTAGGCACTTAATTAATGTTTACTGATAGATATAGAGAAGAAGAGAATGATAAGAGCCTTAAATACCATGCTAAAGACTTTGGATTTTATTCTGTGAGAGATACCTTGCCAAATCCTGCCACCCATCATTTCTCTGTTCAAGTCTTATTTAATCTTTCTTTACTTTGAGGAGGTTCCTTTCCCCAAAGAAATTTCTACAATAGGTAAATGATGGTCATCATGGATCACTTAGGAAGTAGTTTCTGGTCTCAGTGACATACATCCATCTCTTTTCTGAGGCTACTGCCTGTGGACCAGAAGGAATAAGAATTAGTGCCTAGACTTCTTCCACTTATACTTTAGTCCCCAAGTCCCTCCTTCCATGGTGCCTCAGGCAGCTGCTATTGCAATCTTCAAAGACTGAGGGTGTTTGGGATGTGAAACTTGGCTGGAAGGAATCCCTTTGCTTCTTTGGGAGCCATGACTGAGGTCTCTCCTTGGCTTACCAGTTAAGACTTTGTGAGGCTCATGGCTAGGGGAATGGGTTGAATTCCAGGCTTTTTCTCTGAGTCCCCTATAAATCTACCCTGGAGTTAGACACCCAAGAAAAATTTCATGGATACATAAGCTCTGGATGGTTAATAAATCCCCCGCTCACTAAACCAGACATACACCACTGCTTCCTCCCTCCCTCTTTGGAGATCACCAGGCATATATTTTAATTAAACTCCCAAACAAGAGAAATGCAGTGCCTGGAGAGAAGGAGGCATGTTTTAGACCTTAAGTCCAAAGCAAATAAAAGAGAAACCATAAACACTGGTGTTTTAAGATATCAACATTTAAACTTTTGAGACTTTTTCTACCAGTAAAGCAGTTTTCATTCCATGCAACTTTGCAATCAATTACACCAACCTCCCTTCACTCTGCACCCCAAACCAGAAAGGCTACAAAACACCAGTGTGCATAGCTTCTGGACTGTTTTTGAAGAAACCATATCATCCTGCTCAAAAGACCAGCTGGCTTCCTTGAGCCTGCTTTAAACTTTCCAATGGAAAACTTGGTAATCCACAGATTTGTACTAAAAGGGAGAAATAAACCACAACAAAGAACAAATTTAACTCCCTCCCCACAACTTTTCAGCTGGCTTTTTGTGTGTTGTCTTCCTTCATCAAAGTAAGCTCCTCAAGGGCAGGGACTATCTTTTTTTTTTTTTATTTGTTATCACCCCCCTGCTTAGCGCAGTGCCTGGCACATAATAGGTACTAAGTAAATGTTTATTAAATTGATTTGAACATGAGAGCACCCTTATATAAGGACAACAAACAAATCAATCCTGTAGGCACTTCAGATTCATCATGTTCAAAACCAACTCATTCTCTCTCATAGTAAGCCCTTCCCTTTTCCTCTGTGCCCAGTTCTTCTAGTCACCAGACTTAGAGCCCAGGAAGCCGCTTCCTTTCTTTTCTGTAGTTCGCACCATATGTACAGTCAGTTGTCAAGTCTTGTTCATTTTACCTGATTGACTTCAATGGATGTAAGCATTCATTCCCCTCTCTGTCCTCTTATACCATCACCCTAGTTCAAGACCCTATTACTTGTTGCCTGCTTCCCTTTGTGTATTTATTATCTGATTGTAAGCACCTTGAGAGTGGGGATTACCTGCTTTGCTTTTATTCATACCCTCAGGGTTTAGCACAGTGCCTAGAACATAGTAAGTTTTTTAGTAAATGTCCCCTCTCTCCGCCTCTCCATCTGTCTCCTTCTCTATCATCTTCTCTAGGTTCTGGATTTTTCTAAAGCATAAGCCTTTCTATTATCACCAGGATTAAATATCAAACCTTCCAATATTGGAAGGTTTGGCCCTTTGACTCTCTCTTCCTTTCTTGATTAGATATTTGATCCTGGAGCTAAGAAGGAGACACTGAAGGTGTTTGGGCAGGTGAGTGGTAGGTAAGACATAGAGAAAATTGGGAGAGAGGCAGAGAAAGAGAGAGATAGAGAAACAGAGACTATGAGAGAGAGAGAGAGACACACACACACACAGGAAGAGAGAGAGAGGGAGAGACAGACAGACAGATTTATTAAATACTTTCTTGTACATGTTGCTAAACCCTGAGGGTACAAATACAAGGAGTACAGATAATTTCTGCCCTCCAGGTGCTTACTTTAGCCCTCTCCAAATACTCAGGGATTCAGCTGCTGGGGCCTCCTGGCAGGTCCTCAGAAACAAGTCAGCATCTCCAAACTCTGTACCTTGCCATGGCCTGGCTCCATGATAGCCATATGCTGCCACTTCCCCTCCACCTTTGAGTTTCCCAAGTTTCTTGCCTTCTTCTAGAGGTTTTTCCTGATTCCCCCATCTATAAACACCTTTCCTTTTCAGGTAAAATTTATACTCTATAATAAATTTCTTGTCTGTACCTAGAAATTTTTATGTTGTCTCCTCCAGTTAGAGTGTGCTTTTCAAGAGCAAGATTCGTTGTGTGTGTGTGTGTGTGTGTGTGTGTGTGTGTGTGTGTGTGTGTGTGTGTGTGTTTCTGGTTTGTTTTTTTTTTGGTGTGTGTATATGATTTTTGTTTGTTTTTTGCCTTTTTTGTATCTCAGAACCATGTCTGGCATATAACACTTAAAAAAGACCCCTTGACTAGCAAGATTAAATAAAAAAGGATAACAAGAAGGCTTGCAAGGAAAGGGAGAGCAAGTGAATGCTGGCCTCAGGCCTGTGGAAAAGGCAAAGAAAAGTTCTTTTAAAATCAGACAGGGGCCCATCCACCAGGCACAACAAAGGGTCACCTGCTTGGAGATAAGAGAAGGGTCACTGTGACCCCAGTAGTTTTTCTGAGCAGCATAAGCTTTAATGAAGATTTCTCATCTTAGGCAGTGCCTGACAGATCTGTTGTTAGGACTGTTTTTATACAGGCTGAGGCAAGGCAGGGTGGGTGGTGGTACATTAACATGGGAGAGGGAGTAATCTGACTCTCACTTTTGCAAGGCTTTGAGGGAAATGAGGGCTCTGGCAGAGAAAGAATTTAGCAACAGTATATGGGCTTGCCCCGGGGTTGTGATCTAAACTGAAGGAGAACCTTTAGGTCAAATGAAGGGATAGGGGTGATTGTCTCAGTGGTGGTCACAAAAACAATAGCAGAAACCAAGTGATGGGGAAAGTGTGTCCCTATCACAAGGGAGGGCATATCTCCACTAACCAACCCCCTGATGTCGGCATCTTGTGACAAAGCCCTGTTTGCCTCTTGCTAGTTATGACTCCATTGGCTAGAGAAATAGTTACCTCCATAATGCAGGTGCTCCATGCCAACATTCTGTTTCTAACATTTTTGGACCTGGCACTGATTTTACTGACCATTGCACCTGAGAGATACATTCCTCCCTGATTCTAAGCCATCTTTGTCAGGAACTTTAAGACATTCAGTTCCATACAGTTTAGAAAACTGCATTCACCTATAACTGATTTGCAGCAATTCAGCTCAGAGTACATACTTTCCTAATGAGCAAATGTTGGTAGGTTGGTCCTAAATGTACCTACAGTAGTCAGAGATAATATCTTGGGGGCCTTGGTACAATGTAAATGAACACACATTACTTAGCGTTGTTCATTTCTTATCACTTTAAATCTCATTTGTCAGTGTGCCATGCTCCTGGGGCCTGTAGCTTTGATAAGAGGGTGCCAGTTTCATCATTCGGGTCTCTTCATTGCTGTCTTCAGAAGACCTCCCAAGCTCTCCAAAGGCTTAGATGTCTGCCGGCAATCCTTCTTGCAAGGAGACTTTCAGTACGAAGACATATCCTTGCTGAAGGCTTTTTAAGCTTTACCTAAAGATTCTTGACTCTATTGTTTCTCATACTTACCACAACCATGCTATTTCCCTGAAATGGTTTTCCCCTCCCCTTCCTCTCCAGCACCAGGCGGGCAGCTTCCAGACCCGCACATTCTTCCCAGACCAGTTTGAATAACACCTCTTCCTGGAAGTCTTCTCTGACTACTTTGCAGAGTGGTGAATGCTCTGAATCTCTTCTTCTAATCATGTTTGTGGCATATATTCATAATTTAGGGAAATGCTCGATTTTAGTTCGAGGTAAGTGAAGATAAAGATAGCATTCTTTCCCTATCCAAATTCACAGACCTCCTGAAATCTATCCATGGTCCCAAGGTTAAAAATTCTTGATGTAGAGAGTAGTACTTGAGATATGTTCTGATGGCAGAGGGGATTCAGTGAGATGGAGATAAGGATGGAGCGAGTGGCTACGAGGCATGAGGAATGGCCCATTCAGAGGCACAACAGACTTGGGAGATAGAATATTCTGAGAGGAACAAAGAAGACCACTTTGTCTGGGTCACAGAATGTGGAGGAGGAGTTGTGTCTGGAGCAAGGCTGGGAGAAAGCCCGGGGCCCTTTAGAAAACATCACCGGAATTTCTATTTTATCTTCAAGTCTCTTAAAAGTAGGACATTTTACACTCTTTGTCTTTCTCTTCCCAGTGCTGAACACGATGCCTTGCACACAGTAGGCACTTAATGAATATTTGGCGATAGATTGATTTATTGATTTCAGTTTTGTTTCCAAGTTACTTGAGGATTAGAACTTTATATTAAGGAAATGCTTGATTTCAGTTTGAGGTTAGTGAAAATAAAGATATCATTCCTGACTCTTGTTAATCTACTCTTGTCAATTCTTTGGTATTAGTAGTGGTCTTACCAGATATTTTGCCCCAAGTGAATTCTAAGAATTTCCCCTTGTTTTACCCAGGTGCCCAAACCTAATTTCCTTATTCTTACTTTCTTCCTTCCCTTTGCCAAAAGATTAACATGAAGAGAAAGCATTTGCTGTAGACCAATTGACTAGCTGAGGAGACAGGAAGGTGTTTACTTGTGGAAGTCATCACCTACTGGGTGTTTGCAGAGGGGTCAGGGGCTAAGTATGATAACAGTCAAGACCATTGCCCTGGGACAAGTATTGTCAATACCTCTATCTCACAACAATTCTGTGCTTCATTCCACTGCTGTTGGACAAAGCCAGGTGTAGAAAGAAAATGGACCCTCCATGGAAGTGTACTCTTTGCAAAGTCTGAGTCAGCTTTTAGGTTTAGATTGTTCCTGACTTAGGGAACTGGTCATTTCCTTATGCGTATGGTTTTCTGGAAGATAAGGGAAGTGATGAGGATGAAGCAAAAATGAACTTCCTTTCCCAGAGAATCTTAATGATTAACTTCCTGGAATTACCTGGATTTATTTAGTCAAATTCCTAGAGATGAATCCCTTGTGCCTGGATTGAGGTGTGAAAGAGTGAACTATTCCCCTGTATTAACTATTATGCATGTAATTATTTGAAATGTGGTAAATACTCTTTGGCATCATGCTATTAATTAGAACTGTGCATTAACTGAAAATTATGCAGAAATATCTGTTTAGTCCAGCGGACCCTTCACATGGCCTTCCTCTTAGTTATGTTCAACTTCCTGGTGTTGTTTGAACAATCAGATTCACAGCTGAGTTCTCACCAATGTGTCATTATACCAGACCAAGCCAGATGTTGCATGCAAAGACATGTTTAAACAGGCAAGGAAATTGGATTAAAGATTATCACCTCAGGCACCCGTTCTCAGATAGTTACTTCCCTCAAATATCCTCTAGGAACTTTAGCTGAATCCTGATTTAATCCTTTTGGGTCCCCACCTAATTAGGAATGGGACAGATACATTCTATTCCAGAAAGCTTTTAGGGATAGAAGATGCAATGGTAGAGCAACAGTCTTGAGAATATAGTTGATTTCTCCTGGAGGTCAATGTAAGTTAGATCAAATTCCCCCTCCATCTGCATCATTCCACTCTCCATATTAGCATGGCATTGGAGCCAGTCTCCTTGCTCTCAGCACAGTCTGTACTCATCTATCATTTCTTCATATTCTATTGTATTTTCCCCAGCTGTGTCTGCCCTTCTAGAGCCTTATTACCCCATGTCTTATCACTTCCTTTGAACCCTTATTCTCTTTTAAAACTGTGTGCTCTGAAAGCATTTCTACCTGAAGTCCATGCTGGGTTATGTCACCATGCTTGATGCCCAGAATCTGGCTTCCGGGAAGGCCAACCTCAAAGAATTTGCTTCAGTGCCCGAGACTTTCTGGACCCTGATCATTGTGTGAACATGGAGTTCATGCACAGACACATTAATGATACTGATAGCAAGCATTTACACAGCACTTTGTTACATATGGTAATTCATTTGATTTTCACAACAGCGTGGTGAGGTAGGTGCAATTATTATCCCCATTTCATAGAGGAGGAAACAGACTGAGAAAGTTTAAGTGACTTGCCCAGGGTCACACAGCTAGTAAATGTTTAAGGTAGGATCTGAACTCAGGTGTTCTTCTATATCAGTGGTTCTCAACCTTCCTAATGCTGCAAACCTTTAATACTCATATATGGGCGTATCTGCATGTGGGCAGACCCACTTGGAGACAGGTAGAGGAGCAGCGTCTTAGTTCCTAAGACCATCAGGAAATATGTATTTTCTGATGGTCTTAGGCGACCTCATTCGACCCCCAAAGGGGTCGTGACCCACAAGTTGAGAACCACTGTTGTCTATCTTTAACTCCTGTTAAAGTGGGTATTCCCTCATTTTGGATCACCAATGTGAGGGATCACTTAATTTTCCTTCTAGAGATGGATTATTCATGACCAGAAGGCGTAATGATAACAAGGGGTTTACTATGTCCATGCTCTTAAGAAGGCATTAGGACTCTTTTCCACCTTTAGTAAGTGGTACAAATGAATTGTAGAATTGTGCATCCCTGAGCCAGGAAATGCTTGATTAGAAAGGCGAGATTATGTGTTTATGCTATTATACAAAAATGATAATTTTCCTTATCCATTCTGTAGATTTGTCTGTTTTTCAAGGTATTCTGTGCATTGCTATCGTATTTAATGTCAGCATTTTTATAAGTCTCGAACTTGTGAAAGCTATTACTTAATTTACTCATTTTGATTCTCTAAACTTACGGTAACTTATGAAAGCCAAAAGTTTCCTTTTATGGCAAACAATAGATTTTCATTAAGTAATCAAAGATGCATTGCCAGGAAGAGGTGGGTAACTGAGACAGGCAACTAATTTCCTAAGGTATTGTCCAAGGGAGCTAATCCCACACATCCCCAAGTCCTCAGAGTTCCTTCCAGTCATTACCTTGACCATAAAAATACCTTCAAATATCCTTTTCCAACATTCACCATTACCTCATTAAAGATGAAGTAAACTCTAGAAAGTGCTATAAAATGATTGGAGGTTTGTATTTGATAAAAATGATGCCATTACTACCAATGAGCATCAGGCATTTCCCATCTAAAAGAAAGAACAAACCTGTGAATGAATGAACAAATGAAAGATAGCCCAACATATGAAAGTATGAATTAACATTTTTATATATAAATATACATATATAAATTCAAATATAAGAATTACTTAGTACTCATCAACTGTGTTCATAGAACTGTTCATCACACCTTTGTGTCAGAGATTATTGGACACATTTTTCATGGAACTGTTCATCATACTGAGATTATTGGACACATTTCTTTAGGGATTCCCCTCCCCCCAATTTTTTTGTTTTATAGTTCCCACCTAGGACACCTGTGAAAATGTGTATACAGTTTACTGAAACTGACTCCCCCTCTTAAGGCACACAGTTTGCAGTATTATAGAAGAAATTTTTTTCCTCCTTTTCTTTTTTAATAATCAGGAAAAACAAATTTTGATGCGGGCCATCCCTAAAGGAAAAATATGTATGTATGTGCATGTGCGTGCATGCACACATGTATATGTATATATGTATATAGACACCTATACATACAGAATGTGTATATATACACACGTGTGTGTATGTGTGTGTGTGTGTGTGTTTCATTCTGCTCTCTGTGTCTTTCACTTCTCTATCAGGAGATGAGTAGCATGTTTCCTCATTAGTCCTTTGGAATTGTATGTGGTCATTACACTGATCAGTTCCTAAGTCCTTCAAAGTTGTTTGTCTTTACAATATCATTGTCACTGTATAATTGTTCTCCTGATTCTGTTCATTCACTCTACATCATTCATCCCAGTCTTCCCAGTTTTCTCTGAAATCATCCCTTTCATCATTTCTTCCAGCACATACATTTCCATACCACATCTTGTTCAGCCATTCCCCAATGGATGGACATCCCTCACCTCAACTTCTTTGCCTCCACAAATAGAGCAGCTGTACATAGTTTTGTTAATATGGGTCCTGGGTTCTTTCTTGCTCAGAAACATGACACTTGCCTCCTTCAGTTTCTCCTCCACTTTCTTGTAATTAGGGCTCCAGGAGTGGCTTTCTTTCTTGGCTGTCCCTTTATCTTTTGGCTAAGTACAGCTAACTTTCTCTGCCAGAGCAAAACTTTCTTTGTTGGTGGTGGCATTCTTTTGCCAAATTTCCAAAATTCTCCCTGTCCTAGAAGAGAAACCAACATGTTCCAGAATATGGCCCTAGGGATGCTAGCCCAGCCTAAGTACTTCTCCTACTGAGCACATGTCCCCATACCATCCTCTGGCCACACAAAACAATTTGTCTAGGGAGCTAGGAGTCACTTTCTTTCCAACTCCAGAGGAGTTTCTGTTACAATCCTAGTTTCATATATGGCAGCCAACTATGCTAATTTCTTTTCTCCTGTTATCTTCCAAGGTTGCCTTCTACAGAAAAGGAGCCCACCTCTCATTCAGGGGCCAAGAAAGTACTCCAGATACTTTTCCTAATTATCCTACTCCTGTGGCAAATCACACGCCCGCTTCCCCTCTCAACTGGACTAGTACAGCTGCTTCTGAATTGGTCTGTCTCAAGACTCTCTCCTCTCCAACTCATCTTCCACAGAGTTCACAAATTATGATTGCTAAAGTACAGCTCTGATTATGTCACTCTCCTGCTCATTAAGGTCCAGTGGCTCCCCTGCTATTAACTCCAGAAACAAACATGAACTCTTCTGTTTGGCATTTACAGCCCTTACCCACCAGCCTTCAACCTTTTTTAGATTTAGTTGGTAAATTAATGTGTACTTTTTTCCTTTTGTGATGTCTATGATCAACCTACCTTCCTGCTCTTCTTCATGTAGGACACGTTATCTTTCATCTCAGTGTATTTATGGTGACTGGCCTCAATGCCTGGAATGCATTCTATTTTCACCTTTGCCACTTACAGCTTATAGTTTTTGCTAAAGCTTAGCTCAAACACTGCCTGCCATATGAAACCTTCCCTAATATTCCCAGCTTCCACTGCCTCCCCCAAATTTCCTTGAACTCATTTTGTATATATTCATTTAGATACATGGTATTTCTCCTTATAGAAAGTAAGCCCCTTGAAGGCAGGAACTTTTTCTTTTTTTAATCTTTTTATCACTGATTCACTTAGGAAATACCATTGATTTTTCAGAGCACAGAAGGACCAGAATGATTTATTCAAAATGTCAACATGACCTGATCCCCACCCTTGTAGAACTTACTATTAGGTTACAACATATAACCAAATAACAAATATAATCCATAATAAAATGCAAAATTATAAATCTTCACGAATAGACTGAATTTTAATCTTTGAATTCAAAAAGAAAATTTTTTGCAGAAATATTGAAACCTGAATGATCCTTCTGGTTCCCAGTCACAGGGGACACAACAAGCTACAGTATAGTGTAAACAATAAGTTTTATATGGACTGGGAAACTAAACATTGTGTTACTCACTTTATTGCAATATTTGTTTTATTGCTGTGGTCTGGAAGTGAATCTGCAATATCTCCAAGGTATGCTTGTAGATGGGACAGTAGGTATATGGGTCAGTAGCTGCTGATGTTTTCTCATTTACCTTTTGTTGGTGTCATTAAAGTCCCAGATGTTTTCTACACCTTTGGTATCTTTATCTCCTTTAGAAGCACTGTAAATAAACCATCAAGGCCCTCACACTTGTAGCACCTCCAGGATCAATCTTCTGTCCACATACTTGGTTCAATCTGGCTGTTTTTCACAGTTTTATTCTCTTTAGTGCCACTTTTAATTCCTTTGCAAGACCTTCAGGGACTATGATATTAGGGTCCAGGTGTGGTAGCTTCATTATCCTTGATAGAGAAAACAGTATGTTGTAATAGTTTTTGCAAATCTTTTCTATTTTTCTTCTGTTTGTGGTTCTCTTTTCATCTATGAACACTCTCGGGATGGCCTTGCTTAGTTGGATATCTTGCCCTGCTTTCTTTAGAGTGGCCTCATCTGCAGTTTTCTCTGTTTTATGAGACAATACCACTCATAGACATCCATCATTCTTCCTAAGATTTTGCAAATAAGTTTATATTCTAACCTGGTGTTGTTTTTGGAAGCCATCTCTCTACATTTGGTTTTGCTAAGTTCAATGTTTGCTGACCATGGTGCTTTCTTGTCTCTTTTGATCTTCATCTTGTAGCAATTAACTTAATTGTTAACTTCTGGATGAATTATTATATAGAGTATCAATGTTATTTCCATTGTCCATTTCCTTTTTAAAAATTTTAATAGTTTGTTCAAATAATTCATGATTAAACTTTAATTGTATGCCATGTATTTTTGTCTTTATTCTTGTTCATTATAAATTCTGATCCTAGCTCTGATGAGAAGATGATCTGCTTTGGCATAGACAGCTGACTCAAGAATAACTCTCATGTCTATAATAAGTTTTTCCGGTCTGTTAAAATGGTGAGTTTCATTCTTTATGGTGCTTTTGGTGCCCTCCATGTCTATAGTCTAACAATTCTTGTCTTTTTTTTTTTTTAATGATCTAGAGCCATGAAGCTTCTTATATTCTATAAACCATAGATATTTCTCACTTCTTATTCATGAACCAGACTTTCCCATATGTTGTTCACCATACAGAGTGTATATTGATTTGATTTGTTGGGTCTCATCAGATGTTTCATACAATTTTTCTCCATCATCAGGAACCAGTGCTAGTAGGTAAAATGCAATTTCTTCATGGTAGTATTTTTTTTTCCAAATACTTACCATTAATATCACAATACAAGATCGCCAAAGGCCTCATAAAATAGTGTTTCTTGTAGTTTTGAGGTATATAACTAAATCTCTTCTGCCAGCTTCTTTCTTTGCCTTTCCAAGGAGTACTTGGGAGCCACTCTCCCATTTGGCGGCAAGTTCCTTCTTGCTTTTGGTTTTTTAATAATAGCAAAACTGTTGAGATGCTATGATTCAGCTCTTCCAGCAATATGTCCACTCATTGGATAATGTTAGTCATTGGACCAAGCTACAGATCAGAATTTGCTGCTACAGTGCTTCCCCGACGTGAAGTGAGGTAGCCTTGTGCTATTTATCAACTAAATTACTTCTCAGTTGGGTCTATTTAAATAATCATCATGTATAGCTTAAGAGCAGATGCAGGCCAGATGAAAGAAAGTGTGACTCTCAGAGTCAGGTCAGAAGACTGGGCTTCAGATCCTAGTTTTGCCACAAGGACACCTGTGTGACCTTGAGCACTTTACCTCTCTCCCAGTTTCCTTATGTGTAAAATGAGGGAGTTGGACCAGCTAACCTCTAAGGTCCCTTGCAGGCCTAAGTCTGTAATCTTGTTCCAATTTATCATAATGGTTCTAAGGAGTGATGCCAATTGATAGAGATACAGAAACAGATTTATATCGAAAGGCATGCAGGTCAAAATTAGAAAGAAAATTCATCAGTGTTGAATACTCATATTTATGTTTAACTACTTTTCTCAGAACAAAATCATATTAAGAAGTGATTCCTCTATTTTCTTGGACAGTTTTTCTTTTGATAATGTACTGAGCATCCCACTGTGTTCTTGATGATCTACAGATCCCATAATCCTCTGCTCTCCTGAAGTTTACCCGATAAGGAGACTAGATGTACTAGAAAATACAGTCTTTGGAAAGAAGATTATTTGTCTTGCTAAATTTTGAGTTGGAAAGAAAGCACTTTTATTCTCCTCTCCTAACTCCTCCTACTCACTGGTTTTCTGCTTTTATGTAGGAAAATGCTAAGCTACTTTCTTGCATTTCCAAGTGGGGCTGAGGTACTAGAAAGAAGAGTCCATATAGGGTCAACCCCAAGTGTCTTAGGAGGACTACAGAGGTGTGGAGCCTGAGACCTGAATCATCTCTGCCTTCTGGGACCTCGAGAGTGAGATCACCCTCTACTTCTGCCCACTGAAGGCAACATAGAATGAGGTCTGGATTTGGAGTCAAAGGACTTCTTTAGATCTCTCTCTGCTACTTGCCATTTAGGGGATTGAGTGAGCCATTGAGCCCCTCTGATTACTTTCTTTCCTCATCCAGAGGCCTGGACTAGAGACCCTCCAAGGTCTCTTCCAGTCAAAAGTCTGGGATGCTGTGATTTTCTGAGGGGGAAGAAAGGGAAAATGGCCTTAATTCTTACCTATATCCACCTTTTCACCACAGGAATCAGTTCCAAATTCCTAATGGTAGCACATTATTTATAAAGTGCTTTACAGACATGATCTCGTTTGATACATACAATAGTTGTGTAGGGGAAGCACCATTATTGTCCACCTTTATAGCTGGTGAAACAGAGAGCTTTATGAGAGAGAGGGAGAGAAAGGGGAGGGAGGGAGGGAGGGAGAGAGGCAGAGGCTTGCACTGGCCCATACCTATGTGTTTGGGGTGGGGTTTGAATTCAGATCTTCTGGACTCCAGACACTGCCTATCACTTAGGTTCTAATCCCTTACAATCTTTGCCTAGGGAGCTGCTATTCATCCTTAACAATCATATGCTCCCACCGAAAACACATACATTTTCGTGTATAGATGAACCTTGGATTTCATCGGTTTAGTGAATTCTTCACATAGAACCTCTCTCCACCAATGCAGATTGGCAACTAATGAGGCAACAACAGTAGTCATACAAACACGCATGCATGTTTATATTTACATGCATGTATATGTATGTGCACACTAGTACATACACATATAGAGGGGAATGCTGGAGCCAAGCCAAACCCGCTTGTGAGAGCTGGTTGTAAAATTTTTGGTGTGAGCATTTACACTTTGGAAATCAGCCAACACTATAAATCAGGGCTTGATTTATAGTTTTGTTGATTGTCTAGACTTAAGAACGTGATAGAGAAAATGTTAATAATGCATATTAAGCTTAAAAGTGTGTTATGTATTATATGTGTTCCCTGCTCCCCTGATAACTGGTCAAACATTTACCAGCACACCTTGTTGTATAGTGCACACATACACACATACATATATAGTGTATCTGTATATAACCCCTGATATGTATGTTGGTATATATAGCTGATATGCATACATGTGTATATGAAACATATAGTTTAGGTGAAATATATTCCATATATGTATGTATATGTGCATGTACATACATAAGAGGTATGCTTCATATACATGTATATTTATAAATATGTATGTATCTGTGTTTAAATGAGTAGGTATAAAAAAGGAATATATGTATGCACACATATAAACATCACACTCATGCATATATGTAAATATAGAGTGCTAATGGATACTCATCTACATCAATAAAATATACAGCATGGATAAAGTATATTTCATGTATGTGTATATGTACACATACACACATGAGATGTATTCCATACATGTATAGATATAAACATAGACATGCATTTGTGTATGAATAAATGAGTACATCTAAATATGGCTATATCTATGTACATACATATAATACATATATGTGCATAAGCATATACATACCCCAACATGTATGTATACATAGTATGTATAGATGATATACACATGCATTTTATGTATAAATTTAAATATAAGTATACATATATATGTTTATGCATATGTTTGAATGTATGTATGTGTCTATGTAGCTTTATAATGTTCTCTGCTACACTGCCACATAAAATGATTTGCCCAAGTGTGCACAATTGGAAAGTGTCAAAGGAAAGATTGAACCCAATTCTTTCTGATCCCAAGACCAGCTTGGCATCTATGATGTTGTTCTCAAATAGAAACAGACCCCTATTGGCACATATGGACTTAGAAAACCACAAATTCACATCCTATGTTTTTATTGTATTTTTATTCCTCTTGTTAAATATTTCCCAATTATATTTAATCTGGTTCTAGCCACACAAGGGGCAGGTCATGAGCATGATGTGTCTATATTATACTATGCTGCCTCTCAAAAAATATAGTGAGAACAGAGTCATACTCTTTAGGTGTATGGGGAGGAAAATTGAGGGAAATATATATCAGGATGTGTAGAAATAGCTGGGTAGTTTGAGTTTTCAATATTCAGCTAGGTGTTTGCAGTCACATCAGAGCCATTTTATTTGTTGGTGGTGGTGGTGGTGTGTATGTGTTGTGTGTGTGTGTGTGTGTGAGAGAGAGAGAGAGAGAGAGAGAGAAATAGATAAGGGGTTAGCAGTCTAAACTTCTGTTTTCCTCCTCCTCCTCTTTTAGTGAGAGGAGCACCCAAGCTTAGAAACTTCCTCCTGCCTGGGAGCATCTCCTTGCATATACATATGCAGTCTTCCTCAAGGGCCTGGGTTCACTGAACATTAATGTGACTTATCTGTCATCAAAAAGCCATTTTCTTTTAAAGTGAGATTTGAACTTGGCATTCCTGACACTGAGCCCTGCTCTTTCTCCATTGCCCCGTGCATTGCACCAAGTCCCTGCTTCTCTACTGTAAGACCTATGAAAGATACAGGGGTGCTCATGTTGGTGTTAAACTCTATGACTCTATTTTTCCTTATGATAACAAGTGGAAACGGTTTTCTGGAAATGCAGAGGTGCTTGGTTCCCTCCTCTCAAACCTCCTTTAATGTTGGCCTTGGACCCCTAGGAACCAGATGACACTGTTCCTATATGGCTACATGAAATGTTAAGCTAGTGAGCTGGAAGGCACCCTTGAGTTCATCCAGTCAGCAAGCTCATTTCATAGAGTATAATCCAGAGAAATCAAAGAGCTTGACCACATTGGCATAGTCTGTAAGTGACAGAGTGGGTCTTCAAAGCCAGGCCATGGGACCAGAGAGCTCGAAGGGAAATAAGAAATCATGTGGCCCAACTTCCTTATTTTACAAGTGAGGAAACTGTTAAGTGACCTGCCCAATATCACAAAGACAAAGAAAGGATTTGAATCTGCTCCTGTGACTTCAGGTTCAAATTTTCCACTGAGTGATTGCCATCTATCATTGTAATGATACTGGGATTTGAAGATCTTCCACGCCCCTTGAGCTTGCTGATGTAGCAGGAAGGGGTGGAGCAAGAGAACGCCGGAACCAAGCTAGTCTCCGTGTGGTGCTGACTGGAAGCGGCG
>CM053583.1:400398940-400416516 GCA_028627135.1 Pseudochirops cupreus | reverse complement strand
AGTGGATTTACCAGCCATGAAACCACATGGATCAGCCTGAGAAGTTAGGGTTCTGATGGACTGGGAGAACATAATACTTCCCATTTTCTCCCACTCTGCCCATCTAATCAGTTACCAAATTTTGTCATTTCTAACTCTTTCAAATCTGTTATGTTCACCTTCTCTCTAATCACCTTGCTAACACCCTAGTCAAGTCCCTTTTCAGTTCTAGCCTCAACTAGCAAAATGTCTCCCTCCCTCAGGTCTCCTCTCACTCCAATATGTCTTCCACACAGCCACCAAAGTGATTTTCATAAAGCCTAGGTCTGACCATGGCACTCCACTGCTATAAGTAAACTCTAGTGGCTCCACATTGCCTCTGTGATCAAATATGAATGTACTCTTCTGTTTGTCATTTATAGCATCTTACAACCTTATTTCAACCTGCCTTCCCAGTCTTATTCCTCATTGCTCTCCTTTGTACTCTCTATCCAGCCAAACTGACCTTGTCATTCCTCATAAAGAATGCTACATTTCTGATTGCCAACCTTTTGCACTGGCTGTCCCCTCTTCCTGGAATGCTCTCCCTCCTCACCTTTGCCTCTTGGAATCCCTAGTTCTTCAAGGCTCAGCCCAAGCATCACCCTCCATAGAAAATATTTCCTGATCTCATTTCCCTAGTCTTAGTTCTTTATTGCCTATTGCTTTAGTCCTGTAATGAGAAGCAGAGGATGGGAAGCTGCATTCCCATTACTTTTTCTAAAAGTTTACTCTCATTCTTAACCCATTAATCAATGAAAAATTGCACTGGCCAATGAAAAACTTGGACCATTTATTGTGTTATTTAAAGGACGGGGCTAGATAACTGAAGAAGAGAAGTTTGCCCTTTCAGGGATGAAAGTAATTTTGCTCAGCAAGATTGGAATCCAGAAAGAGCCATACCCATGAGCAGAGAACACCATTGTTATGTTCCTAGGGAGCTCTACCTGATATAGAAAGATATGCTCTGGGTCATTTTTTCAGTGTGTCCAAATTACCTTCAGTTTTAACTTTGCTTCCTATTTGAGGGGTCAAAATCACTCTTTCTCTTGAAGATAAGTTGAGAGAAGGAGGTCAGTACTTTTTTCCCTATACTGTTTTAGTGACCAAGATGGTCCAATCTGTGGTTATCCTGTCTCACAAAGAAGAGGGAGAAGGGACGGCA
This sequence comes from Pseudochirops cupreus, assembly GCA_028627135.1. Classification (NCBI taxonomy): domain Eukaryota; kingdom Metazoa; phylum Chordata; class Mammalia; order Diprotodontia; family Pseudocheiridae; genus Pseudochirops; species Pseudochirops cupreus. The sequence continues at coordinate 400,415,333 of CM053583.1, read as the reverse complement.
ATTATTAAGTACTTACTATATGCCAGCAATTAAGTACCTACTATGTGCCGGCAATTATTAAGTACCTACTATGTGCCAACAATTATTAAGTGCCTACTATGTGCCTGGTCCTATGCTAAGTGCTTCACAAATATCATTTCATTTTGACAATCCTAGGAAGTAGAAGCTATTATTATCTCCATCTTTCAGTTAAGGAAATTGAAGCAGGTTAAGGTTAAGTGATATGCCCAGGGTCACACAGCTAGTAAGCATTTTCAGTAGGTTTGGCACTCAGGTCTTTTTGATTCCAGGCCCAGCTCTCCATCCACTGATCCACCTAGCTACTACCTCCAGGCAGTGGGAATGTATTCCTATCTCTTTCCAATGTATTGTTCTTTTCAAACTCCTGGGCCTCAGAACCTTGTCAAGAAATGCTATTTCATATTCAGGAATTGTCAAGGGGTATGTGAATTTGGAACAAGGTTAGGATTTTCTCAGAAAATAGTGAGGACTTGGAATCCTGGGACCCATCTGAGGACATTTTCTAGGTCCTTGTATTTGCAACACAGATTTAGAGCCAGAAAAAAACTTAGAGAAAGTCTTGTGTAACTACTTCATTTTACATGTCAGCAAACCAAGACCCAAAGAAGAAAAGTGACTTTTAGGGTCACATAGAGGGTTATAGGACCAAGATTTGAACCCAAGTCTCTGACTCCAAATTGACTACTCTTGATTAGACCTTCTGCTCTTCCTTTGTCACCAGGCACCCCTGTATTTTACCTCTTCCAAATGGGATCCTCCTGCTATGCTGACTCATCTCCAGGGAAGGGAATTTGATCTCCTCCTCTCTCCCAAGCTCACAAAGAATTTGATAAAATAAAGCCAAGGCCCTAGAACCAAATGCCTAGCTCACCTTGAAGGACAGTGTGCTCCCAAGCAAGCACTCTGGGAAAAGAGCAGGGCGTGGTGTTCTTGGTCCATGTTGCCCATGGGAGAAGGAACTTGACATTTTTATACCTGAGAATTGTGACCTTTGTTCTTTCCAGGAATTTCCTTGTCTCTCCCATGCATCCACTACACTAGATTGTCTCATGGGCTCTGACCTTCCAGAAAGCTCAGTTTGAAGGAGAGGGTGACTCTGAAAGCAGTGTGCCATGCTGTGTGTGTGTGTGTGTGTGTGTGTGTGTGTGTGTGTGTGTGTGTGTGTGTGTGTGATGCTGAGGCAGAACCTTCCAGAGGAGATAATCCATCCCTTACACAGCTGCCAAACTGATATTCTGAAACCCTAAGTCTGACCATTCTGTCACTTCTTTGCTCAAGAACACTCTGTTGCTTCTAATTGTCTCCCGAATAAAATGAGAACTATTTATCACTTAGAGGTCTTCTCCCCTTTCCACACCCCAGTCCAGCTGGCTTACTTACTATTCCTTACACATGACTTGCGATCTCCTGACCCCCACTTTCGTGTAGACTGTCCCCCGTGCCTGGAAAGTATTCCCATGTGGACTCTCCCTCTTAGAACCTTCTATTCTTTCTGAGCTGGGTTTAAATGTTACCTCTCCCATAGGGCTTTTCCTGAATCCACTGAAAGCTGCTAGTGCCCTCCCTCTCTGAAATACTATGCATCTATTTCCTATACATGTATTTACTTAATTTCCACTCAATTGTATCTGACCAATAGATTATAATCTCCCTGAAGGTAGATACTGTTTCTTTGTTTGTTTTGGTATGTTCCGCATCTAACACAATGCCTGACACATTGTAGACACTGAAGTCCACATTTAATAAATGAATGAATGAGGATGCAGAATAAAAATAATTTGAAAGTGATGACCCTAACTCCCTGTGATGGCATTGCTGCATGGCATCTGTTGCTAAAAGTGGTCGATTTGAGCACAGAGAGGTTTTCTGAGCATGATGGCCTCGATTCCAGCAGATCCCATTACTACTCCACACCCCTCATCACAAAGTCTTGGCACCTGTCATTGATCTCTGTCTAGTTTTGGAACAGTGGAGGTGGGAGGCGGCAAGGGCAGGGAAGTTCATCCATAGCTTCCTTCCCTCAGTTCCCCGCTGGGTGAGGGTATTTGGGATGGCATGGAATCTGTTGATTGCTGGCTCAGACCACAGCCGAGCCCTGCACCACTGGGCTGGAGCAACATCAGTGAAGCTGCTGGAGAGTGGCCTTAGGTCACCTTGGAGCTTTGCCTAGCCTTTGAAAGAAGTTGCTTGTAAGGATTCTGAGCCTAGCACTTTCCATAAACATTTTAATCACTTAATTAAAACAACCAATGTGGAAAGGGACTCAAAGATGAGCTGTTCATGTGTTAATATAGGTCTGGAGACCCCTGACATATGAAATATAGCCACAGAAATATAAGGGAAAACACAGAGGGTCTATTTGAGATTATCAGATATACTGTTGAGATTTTAAATCCCACTAAGAAGGAAACACTAGAAATTCCATCTGCTGTTCACAAAGTAATCTCAGGGTCACTTTACTTTACAGGGGACAAGATGTGGGGGGTAGCAGTTCATTTTATATTTAGCTTAGTGAGATAATACAGAGTACGGGGCACATTTGTTAACAATTAAGACTTCTGGCGTTTCTGATGGCTCAAAATAGTGGCAGCATTTGGGTTTGTTTTGCTAATGTGTCTACCGAATCTGTGCATTATTTGTTTTTATTGCCATCAAGATAAACTGGGGAGAAAAGAAAAAAATCAATACAAGGGGAATTTTCAAGATATGGTTCCCTCAAGTTGTCTTTGGATGTGAATCCCAGCATTTCTTTCAACTTTATTAAATAAGAAGCAAAGCAGAACATTGTGCGACCCCTGGTGCACTTTTAAAAAACAATGAAGTCAGGGTGACAGGCCACTTGGGAAAGAGAACATACACTTGGTTCGTGGGTAAGTCCCCCCTTTTCCTTTCTATAGTCTTTATTCTCTCACATCCCTGTTTATGCTGGATTCCAGAGGGATAATTGTTCAGAGGCTGGGAGCAATGATGGGGACAGAAGGAATTTAAAAACTGAATGTAGCAAAATGCTAATGCACAGGCATGACCCCTTAAGTATTTTTGTGTGCTCAGAGTGAAGACAACCAATGGACACCTAGAGTCCTCTACTGGTATCCTTGCAATATGAAGAGAAAGCAAGGAAGGCCCCCAGCATTTTGGGTGGACCCCCAAATTGGGATGGGGGATGGACAAGAATTGCACAGGAAAGGGAAACGTGGATAAGCTGTGATCTCCATCATTAGGGGGCATATCCAAGTTGAGATCTCAGACCATTTGAATATCTTCAGTGATTCTAATAAGATTCCATTGTTAGTGGATGTACCTGAAATGTCTACATAAAGTTATACGGATGTAGGGAACTCACTAACTCATTTAGAATTTTGAAAAATGATTCAGAAAATTGAAGGAAGGGCAGGTAACGAAAGAAGAGACATAAGCACAACAGGGTTCTATAATGAATAGCGTCGGGAGGGTAGAAGCTCCAAATGAACAAGCTCCAAATGAACTGAGGCTGCTGAGGGAAGCTAAGGATAGCCAAAAGTTTTTATTTTTAAAGCTATGTTGGAGAAATGAGGAGAGTCAAAGAATTAGAAGTACTGTTCAAGTGTTCTTTGGTGAATGATAACAGATGAGAAAGTAGAGTTGCTTTCTCTGCTTCAGTTTCCTCATCCAAGGAGAATGATCTTTGGACTGAAGAGCAAAGAACCAAAATGACTAATAAGGAGTCGATAGATAATCAAATAAACAGACAGTAAAACAGAACCTAGCTTTCCTTGATGAGTTCAACTAACCAGATCCAGAGAAATTCTATACTAAGCTACTGACAGAATTTGCTGACCCACTATTGAGAAAATTGGAAAGACTATGGAGAATGGAAAAGATGCCACAGACCCACAGAAGGGTAAATGTTGTTTTGATTTTCAAAAAGGAAAATGAAATGGAGCCTCAAAACTGTAGTCCAGCGAACTTGACTATAATTACTGGCAAAATTCTAGGATGTAATATTAAAAGATACTTACTGAATATCTATAAAAGAAAATGTTGATCACAAAGCACCAAAGTGGAGTTCTGGATAAATGTTATTTCCTTTTTTTTTTTGTCTTTTTGTTTTGTTTTGTTTTGTTTTTTTTACTATATTACTAGCCTGATAGACCCAGGGAATACTGAAATGTAGGTTACCTCTTTTAATAAAACATTTCTAGATAACAGTCCCTCGTACTGTTCTTCTGGATGAGATGGAGAAATGTGAAAAAGATGAAAACACAATGAAGTCATTTTGGACCTGGTTGAATGACTGTGCCCCAAGAGTAGTCATTAACCTTTTAGGGTGAAATGAGAGAGGAGAGGTCCTTACTGCTGTCCCATAGGACCTGTGCTTTGTCCTATGCTGTATAACATTTTTTATCAGTGATTTAGATAGATACAGAGATGACACACTTTCCAAATTTGCAGATGGCACATGACACTCTCTTCACTTATTGAAAGACTGTCATGTGTAAAGGGGATTGGATTGGCACCAGAGGGTAGAACCAGGAACAATAGGGCTAATTCTAATGAGGCAGCATTCCGTAGCATCAGTGGAATACATTGCTACTCCTTGTACAGATCTTTGCCCCATGAATTCCTTGCGTGTGTACCTCTTCACTTGCTATCTCTGTGTGTGCCCACCCTTCATCTGTCCCAGACTAATGGGGGGGGGCGGAGATGTTCTGTTCTATGATATTTCAATAAATGCTTTTACTTGGAGTTAGGATGGGTGACTAATTGTTGGAAGACCATGGTAAAATCCTGAAAAAAAAATCTCAAAAGAATACATCTCTGGATTGAATATTGGGCTGAATCAAGTAAGACAATTATATAAGACTAAATGGAAAGTCTTACACTTGTGTTTAAAAAAAATAAATACAGGATGGGGAGGGGGAACATAGTTTATCTCAGAAAACTCTAGGGCAGTTTGGTGGACTGAGCAAACTCACTATGAGTGAACTTCATGACCTGGCAGTTGCACCATATTCTGCCTTGGTCAGTTCACATCTGGATTATCATCTTCAGTTTGAGGCACTTTTGGAAGGACTTTAGGACTTTCTAAATTGGTTTGTGTCTAAGGAGAGCAGCCAGGATGGTCAAGGGTCTTGAACCCATGTTATGTGGGGATTGGTTGAAGGAGCCGGGAATGTTCACCATGGAAAAGAAAAGACTAGATCTTGATGATAGCTGTCTTCACTTATTGGCAGATTGTCATTTGTAAAGGGATTGGATTGTTCTACTTGTCACCAGGGGGTAGAACCAGGAACAACAGGGCTAATTCTAAGGAGGCAGCATTCTGTAGCATCAGAGGAATACATTTCTACTCCTCACACAGATCTTTGCCCCACAGATTCCTTGGGTGTATACCTCTTCACTTGCTGTATCTGTGTGTACCCACCCTTCCCACTGATGCTGGTTGTATTTGTTGCAGAGTCTGCCCCAGAAAAATGGGGGAGATCTTCTGTTCTACGACATTTCAATAAATACCTTTACTTTGAGCTGCTTGTGTCCTTTGACTGACTTTTGAAAGGTGAACATGCTAGTGGGGGCTTGGGAGCCATAATTTAAAGAATATAACCCCACAAAATACCTTGAACCTAGGATAGTTATCCTTTTGTGGATCAAACCGATGAGATCAAGTTAGGCAGAGCCCAAAGTAGGTGCTATTGAAAGATTTATGCCTTTAAAAGAAACTTGACAATTAGAATTATGCAAAAGTGGAATGGGTAGTTCAGGAAGTAGTGAGTTCCCTATTCGCTAGAATTATTCTAGTAAAGGCTCCATGACAAACTGTCAGGTATATTGTAGAAGGGAGTCTTAATTAGTTATGGGTTGGACTGTTTGGCACTTCAGGTACCTTGAACTCTGAGATTCCAAGATTCTGGTTTAGCTCATAAAGAAAATGGGCAAAAATAGAAGATTTCACCTATGTTTTTGTTTGTTTTGTTTTTAAAGAAAAGAGATATTTAGTAATATGAGAACTGGAAAACGGGGGGGAGCGGCTATAAAATGGGCATAAGTAAAGTGAGGGTGGTTATGGAAGATCTTGTATTTTTCCACTAGGAGTACAAAGTGACCCAGCTTACATCAGTTTCATCCATTTTTTCAATAAGATTCAATCTGGTATTTCACTTTGTCTTCCACTAAGATAATTTGTCCTTTATCTAAGTAATATGTCTAGCCTGAGCTTTGCTACATGAAGTTTTTCAAATGAGAATTATTCCTAAAAGACTAATTTAGAGAACTAATTCCAAGTGTACCCATTCAGGTGTTGTCATCTGCTGAATTATTTTCAACATTAATATATTTTAGTAATTAATTGCGAAAAGTAGGATGATTCACTTAGCCCAAAAAAGTAACACAATCTATTTCATTTGATCTTTTTTATGGCAGTTGGTCTAAGAATCACATTTTCATTTGGTATATGTGTGATTCAGTAAGTAATCTGGAATTGGAAGAATATTAATGTTCCAATTTTTACATACCTTTGATGAGAAAAAAATAACTCCATTGCCAACTTAGCTCTCTGTTGGGGAGGGTATTGGCCAACTGGGAGGTAATGAACATCGGAACACCAAGTGAGCATCAGCATTCCATTCCCATTACTGCCAATGTGGGGGAAAGGCATTGACATGAAATTGGGAAGAAGCTGGAACACAGGAGTGAGATGAATTCTTGTTCAGATATGGTTTGGACTATTATCTTAGGAAGGCACATCTCAAGCTGGAAATGACCTCAGAGGCCATGTAGTTCAACTCCTCCCCCCATTTTATAGTGAGAAAACTGAGGGGTTGAATCATAAAATTTTGCTCCCACTCCTCTGCAACCCATTGATTTTAATGCACTTCTTGAAAGACTTCGTATCTTTGTTTGTTTCATTCATTCACCATGTTATTTTTAAATACCTAGCATGAGGCTGGCAGAGGCAATATGGCAGAGTAGACAGTGAGCTGGTTCCAGAGTCAAGAAGACTCAAACCTAAGTTTAAGTCCTGCTTCTGACAACCTGACTATATGACTCTGGGCAAGTCACAACCTCTCAGGGTTCTAGGCAATTCTCTAAGACAGTAAGTTACAGAATAGGGTGTGTCTCAGTGCAGAGCCCCAGGGTACAGGTGTGGGAGTCCTCCTCCCACCCAGTCTGGGAGTGAGTCTTGATTTGTGGGAGTATAGAATATGGATCCTGAGGCTGGTGGAGGTTGGCCCAGATGCTTTGAAATGCTCTGAGAATGGTCCAACTCAGGGTTGTAATGCCTTTCCACAAAGTAAAATCAGTGTCTATCTGCATAGGCAGAGGGAGTTTGATCACTGAAAATTTCCTGTATCAATAAGCCCAGTGTGGGGGGGCAATGTGCCAGGCATTGTGTTAGGGGCCTGAGATACAATAAAAAACAAAGCAAACCTATAAGGAACTTTTATTCTATTTGGGGGAAATACCACATACCCACAGATGTAACTGCAAAGTCATTTCTTTGGGGTGGGGTGGGGGAAAGGAATAGCAACAGAAGGATTAGCTTAGTCCTCATCTTTAAGGTGGTGTTGGAGCTGAGACTTGAAGGCAGCCAAGGGTTCTAAGAGCAGGAGGAGAGGAGGGAATACATTCCAGGTCAGGTTAACCACCTATGCAAAGACATGGAGAGAGAAAGTGAAATGTTGTATGAACACAACAGGTAGGTCAGTTTGGCTAGAACAAAGACTACCAGGGACTAATGAATCTGGAAAGGTTAGGCTGGTGTTAGATGGGGAAGGACATTAAAAGCCACACAGAGGAATTTGTGTTTGATCTTTGGAGTTTCTTGAAATGGGGAATGTCATGGGCAGCCTTGTACTATTTGTCCCAAGGATATATTTTGGGAAGTTCATACTTAATTTCTGGTGATTCCTTCACTGTGGGTTTCATCAGACCATGCTAGAAATAGCGTGGTGTCATCCATTGTTTTAGCAGCTTATAACCTACCTGGGGCCAAAGGTGCTGTTCCAGTGGGAGGCTGCCAGCTGCTGGGCTAGAGCATCATAGAATACTGAATTCTCAACCAACTTTGACACAGCCCTTCCTTGGCGCAGTGGTGCCAGCTTACTCACCTGCTCATCTATCTCAATCATGAGCCAAAGTCCTCATCCACCTGGGTTTCTCCAGGTGTTCTTTCTTTTCTCCTATGGATATAGTTGAGGTTTCAGAAGGGTGCCATTTAGCTATAGCATCTGTTAAACAGCTAAGTGGTATAAAGCAGAAGTGCCAGGCATTCAACCTGGAGGTGGCATGTGGTGGACAAAACATTTGAGCACGGTCCGAATCAGATCAAAATGTGATTGGGAAATATTGAACAAAATAAATAATGATAAAAATAACGTAGATTATACTAATGTACACATATGTGTATATATATATATACATGTACATGGAGGTAATGAAGGTTAAGTGAACTTGCCCAGGGTCACACAGCTAGCAAGTGTCTGAAGCTGAATTTGAACTCAGTTCCTCCTAACTCCAGGCTGGCGTTCAATCCCCAGTACCACCTACTTACTTACTTGCTTACTCAAGGCTCTCTCCCTGCTCAAAGGGAGAGGGATGAGACTCATTCCCCCAATCTCAACGTTTACTCTACTTCTCCAACCAAGCATTGACTCTGCCTCTATTCATGTTCCATTCTCCATATACCTTGTACTACATTCTCTGTCACATTCAAGGGCTGGTTCTCTTACCACTTCAGCAAGTCCCCCACGATGAAGGAACATTCTGACTGCCCAAGTAGCCAGGGAATTTGTAGAGCTATGTTGTCTTCCCCACATTATTATTTTTCAGTTCTTTACTTAGGTGTCTCCTGAGGCTAACCCATGGATTGATGGATCTAATATTTCTCTTAGATTCAAACTCCTTATCACCTTGAGGATCCATAGGATTTAATATTTTCATCTTTTAATCTCTGTCTTCCCCCTTGGAAGGAGGTGTTGTCAAGGGCACCTCCATCATGGGTTAGTGATCCAAATGCACTTTTACCCTTCTAAAGTTGGTTCTGAAATGTTCAAAGTTTCTGATTGGGTGGAGCTCCCCTTTTACCCTGTGTATCTTTGGGGAAATTATTCTTCCATAACATCATATTCCAACTTTCTTGAACCTTCCAGATTCTTCTGTTGCACCTCATCCCCTTTCCTCCAAGCAGAGTTCTAACTCTTGGAAGTGGTGGAGTGGTGTAACTGGAACTTTCTTCCCAAGGTTCAGAAATGTAGAAACAACTGAACTTAGTGCTTAGTTAGCAAGACTAGCTAAAATAGGAAGCCACCATGTGGCTCCCCAAAGTCTCTCATTCCATTGATTCTCTTCAACTGTTTGCCTCTGGGGCATTTTGGCGCTCTGGCCCCAGGTGTTGAAATTGCTAGATATGGCCCTTCTCTGAACCTCAGTATTTTAACTGTCTTCCTTTTCTCTTTCTCTTGTTGCTACCATTTGACTAGGTTCTCTTCTATTTTGTTAGATCCCCAAATACTGTTACAGCATCTCTCATTCATCCTTAAGTCAGTTCTCAGCTTGGTGATATTCTGGCTCTTTATTCTTCTCCAATTCAATCTCTTACATTGAATTGGCCCAAGATTTATCCTTCACTTAACTTCATCAGTTGCCACATGGGACACTGACAACTGGGGGAATCAGGAAAGGAACTTTTAAACCCTTTCCTACATTGCAACTGGGAGTCATAAAAAATGGCCCTAATCTTTCCTTGACCTTTCTCTGTGCTAGGATCTATATTGGGTGCCTTGACATTTCAGGGTACAGGTAGCCTGTTAAATACCTTTTTCTCACCACTAATCTTCATGTTATGATCTAAAGTGTTCTTCCCTTAATGACTCTGGACTAGAATTCCTTCTCCAGTGAACACAGAGGGGCATCTTCTCCAACTTCCTCCTTGGAAACCCATTTGGGGGAAGCACATCAACCTGGTCTTCTATTAAAGCTAGATCGGGGTGGGAGGTGGGAGATAAAGAATTACTTGTACTAATAAGAAAGAGTGTCCTAAATCCCCACATTTGAAAATATCAGCCCAAATAATGACTGGCTCCTGCAGTGGCAACTGGGAAATGCTAAAGTCCCTTCTACTTCTCCATCAGTGATGCTGTGACTCAAGCCACTTCTATCTATGTGAACTCCATCACTGACTCATGCTTGGACTCTGTCTTCACAGTTCTCTTAATTCTCCATACTCTGCTCTTGACGTGATCCACCACAAACACCCAGGGCTCATATCTCCTCTGCCAGAACACAATCAACAGCATCACGAGGCCCCCTAAATAGTTTGGGGATTGGTGGATGCAGGTAGTTGCATTTTGGGGCTTCCTTCCTCACCCAGCCATCTTCTCTTCCACTTGGGTGTCTCCAGAATCTAAATGGTGAGAGCAGGTTGGTACCTTGATCCCCTCTCTCCTCCAGTTTGAGTTACATTCAATCATCCTTTCCATATTTGGTCTACTACTCCCTCTGGACCAAATGGTATATTTGTGAACACAAAGAGTCATTGTGTATTATGAACTGCCTAAGTCATACCAGGGAAGTTAGTCACCCTCCAGAACAATTGGCCCTAGTCATTGCCCATTTGGATGTAGGAGTTCGTTGGCTAACTTTTAATGGTGTGGCATGGTAGCAGAAAGAACATTGAGTACAGAGCTAGAAGGCCTGCATTCAAATCCTGGCTTTGCTGTGTGACCTTGAACAAGTCATTACACCATCTTCTCTCAGAGCCTCAGTTTCCTCAGGAACTTACACAAATTAACTTTTGAACTTCCCTCCAACTCTATGTTCCCATAACTCATACCTAATTATACAAAAGAGAATAGAATCAGTGATCTAGAAAGAACCTTTAAAGTTCATCAGCACCCCCTCATTTTTCAGATGAGAAAACTGAGGGGGAGAAAGGGTCAATGACTTCCTCAGGACCCCACAGCTAGTAAATGTCTGAAGCAGGATTTGAATTCTGATCTTCATGATTTTAGATTCAGAGGTCTGTCCACAGCACCATGCTGACTTTAAAGCTGCTGGCTTCACCAGTGTTTTATAGATCTCTGTCCTCTGGAATATGGATATTCCCATCCAATGATGCCAATCCCAACCCAGTCATGCCTGCTTATCTTATGCAACCCTCGTTCTCATACTCTACCCAAGACCATAGAATATCAACTTGTGAATCAAGTCCTTTACATTTCTTAAGAAAGTGGTGAAGGACTTGGGATGTGGTCTTCTGCTCCATAAAGATACACAGGCATCCACATTCCATTAACAGAATGTAAGTCCTCAATCCATTGTTAAATTGCTTTGGCTTTTCTCAATATCTGTGACAAATGGAGCAGCTGAAGAAAAATGGAATCCCAAATCGTATGTGTCAAATCTATTATTTTTTGCAGCCAAAAAAGTTCTCCTGGACAAATCATCCCACCCACAGCTGCTAATTACAAGGGAGCAATTAGCCACTTGCATCTGCTCTCATTTTTGTCATTCTTTTACTTTTTAATAACAAAACAAGAATAATATAATATTTATCTCAGACTTTAAGGTTTGTGAAAGAATTGGCAAATAACATTTTATTTTATTTTTACTGCAACTCTGTGAGGTGGGTGCTATTATCCCATTTTACATATGAGGAAACAGAGGCCAAAATCAGTTAAAAGAGATAACCCAGAGTCACATAGCTGGTAAATTCCTGAATCAAAATTTGAACTCAAGTCTTTTTGGTTCTGGGTCCACAATTCTCAATGGACCTTTTGCCTGTAGACTATTCTGATAGTCTTCTAATTTCCTCCCCATTTCAGTCCATCCTCCACTCAGCTGCCAAGGTGCTTTTTCTAAAGTGTAGGTCTGATCATATTACATCTGTAACTCCGTTCCAGTGGTGACTTCCTGAATCAGATATACCTCCTGAATCAGACATAAAATGCTGTATTTGGTATTTGAAGCCCTTCACAATCTGGGTCCTTCTTACCTTTCTTACACTTTCCTCCCCTCCTCGAAGTCTACAGTCTGGCCACACTAACCTGCTCATAACACAAGAATTCACTTCTCCACTCCAGGAATTTATTTGCCTGCCTGTCCCTCATGACTAGAATGTTCTTTCTCCTCAGTTCTGCCTTCTGGCTTCCCTGGTTTCCTTCAAGGCTCACTTTAGCTCTCATCTTCTGCAGGACATCTTTGTGCCACTCCTCCCCTGCCCCCACTGCTAGTGTCTTCCCCATGAGATAAGCTACATTACCGGTTTATGTCTTGCATGTGAATAGTTATTTGTATACTGTCTCCTCCATTAGAATGTAAGCTCACTGAAGGTAGGAACAGGGCTCCTGTCTTTGGATGTATCTGCAGTGCTGACCTACTGATTTTATCTACTGCAACACTGAAAGTAAGGTGAATTTCAGTATAAGTAAGGTGAATTTCAGTGTAAATAAGGTGAATTTCAGTGTAAGTAAGGTGAATTTCAGTGTAAGTAAGGTGGATTTCAGTATAGGTAAGGTGGATTTTAGTTTGTGTAAAGTGAATTTTTGTTATTATTTCTTAGAGTTTCCCAGGATCCATAGTCATAACAATCTCTTGTTCCCAGGTATTAGAAACAAGTTCCCACAGTTATGGTTCAAAACATTTCTACCATGCTTGCACAGCATTACATTATGATAAATAATGTAAACATCCACTGTGGCTGCCCAGTGAGATACAGGGATAGGGTGATGTAAACTTGTGAGACTATTGTTGGCAATTTGCCTTCTTTGTCTGTTGTTCTCATAAAGCAGGTGGTCATTGGTCAGTGAATGGGGAATCTTAGGGTTACCTTGGGATTGAGTGCACAGATGCTGTGTGTGCCTTGATCTGCCCCCATCAAAGCTTGGGGGGAATCTGTGTTTGCCTCAACTGGCCGCCATTGAGGCTTGAGGGGATTTAGGGGATGCACAAGTTGTGCCTGTCTCGATTGTCTCCATTGACACATAGGAGTAGTTGCCCCACCTTCTCACTAGCCCCAGTGAGAAAAGTGATTAGGGAGTGCTGTAGGAGTTTGTGCTCCCATTATCAGCAATTCTCTTCTGAGAAAGCTAGGCTAGAATGAAGTAAGATTATTAACCCCTTCTTAGTGTCTTTCCTGTCTGACCAGATAAAGAGTGAGCCTGTGCTAGCAGCCCTCCTGTGTGCTGTGTTTGTCTTACTAACACATAGCCTGGTCTTTTATTTATCCACATCCCAAAAGTCTTAGTGCAGCTCTCAGTACTACTTGCCATTGACCCTCCCCTGGAATAAAGAATTATGGTTAAGTAAGAGAAATTGTCTCTTTAGCACAGCTGACAACATGACAACATTTTTGTCTCATTCTGCACCTGTAGTCCCCCACTTTCCCCCAGAGGAGTCTTGGTTCAGTAAATCCTTTGAAGTTATGATTGGTCACTGCATTAAGCAAAGTCTGGGAGTCTTTCTACCATATCCTTGATTTGCCTGGGCATAACTTCAGGTGGAAAGATCTCTTGCCTTCCCAAGTGAAGGCTTGTGATGATGGCTCCTTTAAATCAGTGGGCCCTGTTCAAGTAGAACTTGCTGGTTGTCCTAGAAAGGCCATGCAGTCCTCTTTAGTAACCCAGGGAGGTTTTACAAGAGTGAGTCACCATTACCTGCAAAGCCAGACATGTCTTTTTGCTTCTTGTGCCAAACCGGCAAGGTCCCAGTTGGTGAAAACAAGAGTTAGAGGGGTTAAAAAAAGTCTAATTTACAGATCTAATTAAACATGAAAGCTTCCAAGGAAGAAAGTGCCCTTCTTTTAACAGCCCCAACGGATGGCTGATCCACATACATCAGGGAGCTCGTTTGTAATGATTTATACAAAGCACCGATTCCTCCCAGAACGGAAAAGAGGCCTGAGGAAGACTGGCCTAAATGCTGCCCCTTTGGGGCGGGTGGGCAGACCAGATGACTTGGAGAGATGATTGAAATACCTGGATTCTTCTGGGCTCACTGATTCATGTCTCTGTGTGACGCAGTGGAAATAGCAGCTCATCTAGGGCTTTGCTGACGTGATAATGATCCGAACAGTGCATTCTAGTTCCAGCTGGGGGTTACATCTCAAGACAATCCCTCCACCAACCCACCCTCTCTCTCCACCCCGAAATGGTCCAAGCCAAGAAACCTGCTTCTTATTTTCATACTGCTGCAGGCATGCATAGCTAATAGCAACTCCTCTTCAGCTTAGCCAAGAGCCCACCATTTTAACTACAAGAGTTTAGTGTTGTCCCAGTCCTTTCTCAGTGAACCTGCCTTCCAAAAAGACCGAAATAAATACATTTTTAAATATAGGAATGAATAAATGAATAGAAGGGAAAGCAACAGGAATCATTTTAATGTCTAAAAGAACTTTCCATCTGCATAATCACAATGATAACAAAGGACGCCATTTCTATGGCGTTTCACACTTGGCAAAGCACTGTTTGATTCTCAAACTAAGCCTCTATGAGGAAGGAAGGCACAACAGCTGGGACCATCACTATCTTATGGGGAACTGAGGCTCCCAGAAGGTGGAGGACTGGCCTCTGGATCACAAAGCTACTAAATGTTAGCTTTGGGATTTGAACCCAGGTTTCTGATAGAATGTAAACTCCTTGAGGGGAAGAACAATTTTATTTTGTCTCCCCCCCAAAAAAAGACAAGCAAATAAACCTTGACTCTATTTTGAATGATGCTATGCATGTGTTCTGTATTCTTCTTCTCCCTCCTCAAGAACATAAGCTCCATGAGGACAGGAACCGTTCAGCTTTTTTCTTCTTAGCTTTAATGCCTATCTCAGTTCTTGGTTAATTAATGAATGAATAGACAAATGAAAAAGCATTTATTAAACATCGACTACTTACCAAATAATGTGCTAAATGCTGGAGATACAATTACAAAAGCAAGACATTCCCTTTCCTCAGAGAGTTTGCATTCTAACAGAGGGAAATGTGGTAGTCAGAGAGGGATATTTTAGTTTGACAAATTACAGGGATAGTGATTGAAGCATTAGGGGAGTGGATAGACACACTATTGAGAAGCAAAGGCAGAGTGAATCTGATCATAGTTCTTTCTAAAAAGGGCTTAATAAACATTTGTTCATTCATAAGCTTTTAATAAATGCTTAGGGATTGGTTGATTCTGAAGTCCAAATCACTCTCTTCACCAAACATCCATTTTGTTCCTGAGGCTGAGGTGGATTGACTTATGAGTCATAGCAGTGTCTCTCTAGTACTTACACTTTCAGGCATAATTATGTTTCAAGACCAATTTCCTCTATTTTAATGGAATATAATGCAGTGTGACTCTCTTGCCTAAAATAATACAAAGAGAATGTCCCTACATTCTGGGGGGTGGGGTGAAGAGGAGATGGAGACAATAAAAGTAATGGCTTTATAGTAAGAGTGAAAAAAGGTTGAACTCAACTGAGTGAACAAATCCCACCAATTAACACCTGTGAAATATTCCCCTCAGTCCCGAGGAAAAAGAAGACATTTCGGCTCTAGGTGAGGAAGACATCTTTTTCTGAAATGGTGTTTTTCAGTTTGATAGAGGACTTTTCTTAGATGAAGTTGCTGTCCACTGGACCAGAACTGCTTTTAAATTGGTGTTCTGCCCTGTTAATACTTAATAAATGAATAATATCATCCCAATAGTGATAAGGAGTGGACCCCATTCATTGGACCAGTGTCTTTGCATTCCAATGCCTCTAGCTCAAGCAAAGATATTTTTAATGAACAAAGGAAGGAACTTTCAAAGTGATACTTACCATCGAGTCCTCTTATGGGCCTCTTATTCTGGGCAGGAAGGAACTTCACATTCCATTCTTACTCTGCTGTTGAATTTTTCAAATGTTATGGTGCTTCAGTTCTGGCTGCTTGCCTCTTCAACAGAGATGTATATAGTTTCTTCACCATTTCCTTTTGCCTAAGGAGCTAAAGAGTGTACATCTGAGGAGGAGGTATGAATGACTTCACACAGTTGAGGAGGGCATTTAGCACCTAAATTTTCTTTAGGAAGGAGTGGTTGGTTGTCATTTGTTCTAAAAGGGGACCAAAATGACATGTTAGTGTCAAGTTACAGTTTGTCCAGCTGTGGTTGATCAGACGAATATGAGCTCAGAATGCTCTACCATGGCCTGGGCACAAATAGTCCATGTGAACATTTGAGGTAGATTCTCTAAATTTGAGTTTCTCATGTTTCTTTTGAGCTACTTCAATTCTTCTTTTCTTTTTTTTTTTTAATAACAAATTTATTTTATTAAATTTTTTTTTGAGTTACATATTTTCTCCCCGTCTTTCCCCCGCCCACCACCCCAAGACAGCCATCCCAGTGTTTCCCCCCTCCCCCAGTCTATTCTCTCCTATGTCACTTT
>CM053583.1:400352460-400398440 GCA_028627135.1 Pseudochirops cupreus | reverse complement strand
CCTCAACAACGCACAGCTAAAGACAACTCTACAAGCCTCAGGATGGAAGGAGATACCTAAACTCAGAGAAAGATATAGAAAGACTATAGTTTAAATGGAGACTGAAGCAAAACTCGTTATCGTTCTCTTTCATGTCTGGTTTTGCTTTTTTTTTTTTTTCCCAGTGATCACTCATTGGTTACAACCCTTCTATATGACCAAACTATTGTACAATGTGAAAGTATTTGCAGATCCTATACATGATTGCATGGCACCATTGGGGGGCTCTTCCTGACTCCCGAGTCCAGTGCTCTATCTACTATGTCACCTAGTTACCTTTAGTGATGAGGTGACTGGGGCTAATGAAGGAAGAGCAGGTGAAGAAACCAAGGCAACTAGAAGAGATCACAGGATTTCAGACTTGGAAATGATGTCAGAGGCCATCTGGCTCAATACTTACCTGAAAAGAGATCCCCTTGACAGCACAGGGAAGGGAATAGCCATTGGTATACATCTACTGTGTGTCAGGCACCATTTTAAAGGATTTCACAAATATCTCATGCCAGTCCTCACAGGGGAGTGAGTGAAGAAGGTGCTGTTATTATCTCCATTTTTACAGTTAAGGAAACTGAGGTTAAGTGACTTGCCCAGGGTCACACAGCTAGTGTTGAGGCTAGATTTAAACACAGGTCTTCCTGACTCCAGACCCTGGCCTCTATCCACTGTGGCACCAGCTACCTTGACCTTGCTTGCTCAGTCTCTGCTTCAATACCTCCAGTAAGAGAGAACTCAGCATCTTCTAAGACAGTGGTTCTCAACCTTCCTAATGCCACGACCCTTTAAAAAAGTTCCTCATGTTGTGGTGACCCCCAACCATAAAATTATTTTTGTTGCCACTTCATAACTGTAATTTTGCTACTGTTATGAATTGTAGTGTAAATTTCTGATATGCGGGATGTATTTTCATTGCTACAAATTGAACATAACCCACAGGTTGAGAACTGCTGTTCTAAGACAAGGCTGCCTCCCAATTTTTGGAATACCTCAAATTCATGGGCTCATACATCTAAAACTGAAAGGGACCTGTGAAGTCATCTAATCTAATTTCTTTTATTTCACAGTAGAGAAAACCAAGGCCCTGAGAAGCTAAGGGAACTGTTGAAGGTCACAGAAGTAGTATCAGAGGCACGTATTCTGATGACGTCAAGCCTAGATATGCCTCTTCACAGCTTTCTGCCAATGCTCCTAATTCTGCCCCTTTGGGGGTAGAAATCTAGCTCCTCTTCTAGGAAACAGGCCTTTCAAAATCAGAAGATAGCTCTCAGATTCCTTCCTTCTGTCCCTAAATCTATGTTGCTAAAATCCTGTGTTCCCTTTGGCTCCTCCTTTTAGTTCCCCTCATTCCTTCTTCCTCTCATCAGGGCTCAAAGGGACCTTCTTAGCCTAATCTTGCATTTTATAGACAAAGGAACTAAGGCTTAGAGAGATAAAGTCACTTGTCTAAGGTCACACAGGTGCCTAAGGCAAACTTTGAACCCAGGTCCTCTAATTCTAGATCAGTGGTTCTCAACCTATGGGTCACGACCCCTTTGGGGGTCAAATGACTCTTTCACAGGGGTCACCTAAGACCATTGGAAAACACATATTTCCGATGGTCTTAGGAACCGAGACACCATTCCTCTATCTGTCTCCAGGCGGGTCCACTCCCATGCAGATATGCCTACGTATGAGAGTATTAAAGGGTCGCGGCATTAGGAAGGTTGAGAACCACTGCTCTAGATCTCCTTATTCTACTGTAATACATTCCCTGACTGATCCCAGTCAATTTAAACTCTTAGTTTTATTTTTGTAGGTAGGAAGCATGCACTTATCTTAATACCACAGTTGTTTTTCCTTTACCCTCCCCAGCCTCTAATATGTTCCTTGAGAGTAGGATCTTTGCTCCATTTTTTATATCTTTATCATTAGGAATGCCTTGCATGTAGTAGGTGCTTAATAAATGGTGTTCCCCGCCCCCCTGGAGTTGTGGTTGGCCATTTCATTGATCTGAGGTCTTAAGACTTTCAAAGTTGTTTTGCCTTATTACATTTGCCATCAGTATGTAAATTGTTCTCCTGGTTCTGCTCACATCACTCTGTATCAGTTCATATAAGTCCTCACAGGTTTCCATCCTTTTAATAATTAATTTAATAAAAGATTAATATAATAATAAAAATAATAAAATAATTTAATAGATGAATAATATAATAATAGTTAATTTAATAAAGGAATCCATCCTTTCAATAATTTCTTATAGTGAAGTAGTATTCCATCACATTCACAGACCATAATTTGTTCAGCCCTTCACCAAGTCAAAAAGCATCAGTTAAGCATTTATTAGATGCCAGGTTCTGTGTTAAGGGCTGGAAATACTGGGAATACAAAGCAAGGCAAAAATAGTCCCTCCTCTCAAGCAAGTCACATTCAAATGGAGGAGACAGCACATAATTAGCTAGGATGTATCCATGGCAAATGGAGGTTAATCAGAGAGGGAGAAAATTAATGTCTGTGACTAGGAAAGGCTCTTGCAGAAGGCAGCATTTGAGCTCAGACTCAAAGGAAACCAGGGAGTCTACCATAAAGGGGCAGAATATTCTAGCAGTGAGGGACCAACACAAAGGCATGTGTGAGCCAGGAGAGCTAGATTGTAGCATGTATAGAGGGGAGAGTAGGATACAAGAAGACAACCAAGTTCACAGGAGGGACCATGTCATAGAGAGTGTTCAGTGTCAATGAGAGTATTCCATATTTGATCAAGAAAGTAGTAAGGATTCTTTCCCAGGGCTCTGTGCATGGTATCCTATTGCCACAGTGAGGATAAAGCATAGAAGAATAACTCTTACAAAGAAGCCCTCAGGAAACAGCTTCCACGTGCCTGAAGAGCCCAAGGAATGATGCCCCTCAGGATCACGTAGGTGGGCCTGGGCTCTTTCACTTGGGAATGTAGCAAGTTCCTGGGACTCACGGAGCATGCAGCTGGGCTTCCCCACATCACTGCCACTGGTAAAGAAGACTTCAGTACCTCAGTAGGAGATCATCTAATCCAGCCTGAAGGCAGGACCACTCTCAAAACGTCCTGGAAAGGTAGCCATCTTCTGAAGAAGTTCAAAGAAGGAACCCATACACTCCACTGGGCAGTGAGAACAGGCTGGAGAATTTCAGGGTGACTTTTTAACTTGTTTGTAATGGCCTGGCATGTAACTGCTCATCATCTTCAATTCGGTTCAATTCAGTTTATTTAACTTAAATTCAAAGGACAGAACTGGACATTGGAGGAAGACCCAAATACAATTCAGTTCCATTCAACAAGCATTTATTGGGTACCTGCTATGCTGAGCACTATGCTAAGTCCTGGGAATACAATGACAAAAGTAAAATGAGCCCAGCCCACAAAGAGTTTCCATTCTCTGTTTGAATGGGATGTACAGTGTTTGCTCTCAAGAACTAGGTTGATACCATTCCTATAAGCATAAATACAGTGAGCTACAAAACACAATATTACATAGTAAAGTAAATGCTTTAGATAGGTGCAAAATAAGGGTTATGTGAAGGCGAAGGCCATTGGGAAGTAGGGAGAAGGGAGAGAGCAGGGAAGTCTTAATGAAGAAGATGGCACAGCTATCCCATGCACATTGTGACTTGCCCCATTGTGCTTTTGGTATATTGTGGGTGGCATAAGAAATTATATGGGAATTTTGGGGGAGTTTTGTGGAAGCCACAGATGACATATAAAGATCAGCAGATGACAAAAGAAAAGTTTAGAAATTCAGAAATGCATAAAATATGAGCATAGTATTGTATATCAATGTATTTTATCTTTCAATACCATAATAATTCGGACTTCTTCTATAGTACAAAGGGGGACTAAAATTGTTATGTGAATTTGTCAGATCACAGGGGGTGCCAAGCCTATAAATACCCTGTGATATAGAAGGGATAAATGTATTTGACTTGAGTTTTTATAACTGAGAGGAATTCAATAATATGGAGAGAGGGCATTCCAAGAATAGGCAGCAGCATGAGCAAAGGCATGGTGATGGGAAAGCACATTTTATGGTTCATAGGATCAGATTAATAATGGGAAAGGACCTTAGAAATCATTTGGTCCAAGTCTCTCACTTTACATTGGAGGAAACTAAGACCCAGAAAGACAGCAGAATGCTAAGAGAACTGTCTCCAGTGCTTACCATATGTGTGACCTTAGGTAAGTCACTTCTTCATTTGTAAAATAAGGAGGTTGGAGTGGATGATCTTTGTGGAACTGCCCAACACTAGGTCTCTGATCCTAAGATACCATTAACCCCCTCTCTCTCCCCTTCTCCACCAGGGCCTCAGTTTCATCATCTCTACAACGAGGGAATTTGAAGCTGGCCACTAAGGTCCCTTCTAGATATGTGGTTAAGGGACTTGCCCAAAGTCACAGATGTAAATTATAGAAACAGGATTCAAACCCAAGTCCTTTGGTTCCAAATCCAGCACTCTTTTTGCTTCATTCTTCTTCTGCCTTTATGGGACAGTGACTTTTTTTAGGTTATCTAGAGAGTAGAACAAGGATACATATGAGGGAAGGAGAGAGACAGACAGACAGAAACAGAGAGACAAAGGCAGAGACAGATACAGAGATGAGAGAGAGGGAGAGAGAGACAGACAGATAGAAACAGAGAGACAAAGGCAGAGACAGATACACACACAGATGAGGAGAGGAGAGAGGAGGTGGCTCCAGCTCATTCCTTATTTCATTCCCCCCTCCCCCCCACAGTAATTAATGCCATTGCTTCTCTCCCCATCTTCCATCAGTTCCGTCCCATGGCATCAGCCAAACATTTATGCTGGCTGGCTCCTCCATCACTCTTTTGATCCTTGCTGCTTGGTTCTTGCCAAAGAAGAAAGGGACCCTACCCACAGCCACACCCCTTTCAAAGGAGCTGGCTTGAGATTTCCAGCATTGGCTCCCCTTTAGGGATTCTTTCTTGCAGACCACATGCCATCTTGAATACTTGCTTTGAAGTATCTTAACTTCCCATTGTCTCTTAGCAACATCTCCTCCTGCCTCTTCATTTCAGGGTCCCCAACTGCACCAGTTCCTTTGGTTTTTCCCACTCTCCATTTTCCCAGATCTGCTTTTCTGGCTGGAGAAGGGGGGCAAGCAGGATCTGAGGGAGTCAGATCATCCAACTCTAAGCCTCCTGTATATAGGAGGAGTCAGGCATGGGTAGCCTGTGCACGTGTTTATGTTAACAGTGCTGAGCAAGAGAACAGGCTGTTCCGGGGTCTGTTTCCCAAATGTCACATAAATCAGCTGCGAAACATGTTACCATTTTGAAGAAAAACCAGAAGAGAGCTGCACGTTCTGGGGGCGTGCTTTTTTAAACTTCTTATTCTGGCAATTCAGGCTCCTCCTGTGATTCTTTGGGAAGGAAAAGGATAAAGGATTCACCAGAACCATAGAATATTAGAATTAGAAGGAGCCAAAGGGATTGTCAGTTCTCACCCTCTCATTAGTGAGATGAAGGGACCATAGCCCAGAGAGAGAGAAAAAAAAATGGACTATTTCAATGTCCCTCATGTAGTTATCACATGAAACAAAGTATGTATATCAGTCAGGTATTTTCAGTTGCCTAATATGAAACAGACTCTGTGTTAGACACTAGGGATACAATGACAAAAAAAATGAAACAATTCCAGCCCTCGAGGAGCTTACATTGTATCAGGGGAGTCAATATGTGTATATTTGTAAGTATAGTACATATAAACTTTGGAGGTCTTTATCCAAATTCTCACTCACACCAAAGAATTAATTCCTCAGAGCATAGACTCTACATCCATCCAGAGCTCTAGGAGTAGCCCTGAGGTATTGGAGGCTATTTTTCTAACAGGATAGCACACAAGCCCCCACTGGCGTACATGTCTCTCTTTGATTGTCACTGAGACTTAAGGAGCTTATATAAAAGAGTATTTACTAAGGTCACATAGTAAAAGGTATAAAACATATCCTTGAAAGTCTGCACACTAACACATACATATGGAGTCCAGGGGAAAGTGGATTCCAGCTTAGAGAGCATGTGTACTAAATAAGTAACTGACAGCTCCTTTGAGCCCTTCACTGGAGTTCTTGAGATATTGTCGTTAGGTGTGGTATAGCTTTTTGGCTAGACTCTTTAGAGCCTTTGATTTGCTTTCTTCATTGAATCTAGTGTACTTTGGCTTGATGCAGACATTGATTTCACACATCCCGGGAACACTGATGAGACAACAAGGAAAAAGTCCAAATCCTCCAGAATCTCCACTGTTCACAAGGCAACTCTGGGTATGAGAAAGGAGAGGGATAGGGAAGAGACTCTGAAGCCCAGGTGTTCTCCCCCTTTCCCCCAATCTATTCCTTTTCAGAGGCTTAGCTGGAATATTCTCTCCTCTCAACTAGAATGTCTTGGGTTTTGAACTTGCTCTCTGATTTTATGTAGTGCCCACAGGGAATTATCAAGTTCTGCACCCAGCTAGAAGTGACTTCCTGTGCAACTAGTTGAAATGTCTTGTATAAATTCAAAGAGATGTTCAGACCCTGTTGATGCTTAGTTCTGATTGACGGATTCAATCAAGATGTATTCTCATCTGACAAAGGGCATTACTTTCAAGTGGGATCACCACCCTTACAGAAGTTTATACAAAACAATATAGAACATAATTGGGGATGGGAAGGCACTAAGTAAGAAGTGAGGGGATCAAGAAAAGCCTCATATATATGGTGACTCTTGAGGGGAGCTGTGAAGGAAATGGGATTCTACGAAGTGAACTTCAGAGAGCATATGCTAGGAACGAGGAATGGCCTTTGCAAAGCCATAGAGGCATGATAAGCATGAGAAGAAGAATGAGAAGGCTTATTTGCCTCAACTGTGGAACTTGCAAAAAGTCTATTCAATTCCATAAGTATGTTTTAAGCATTGCTGGGTACTAGGAACTGTGCTCCTGGGAATTTTTAAAAATAAAACAAAAAAAATAAGAAAACAAATGACTTCTTCCTCAAGGAGATTACATTCTATTGGAGGAAATGGCATGAACTTAGATAAGCAGATGCTTAATGGATAGAGAATTACTCCTGGAGTCAGGTAGGCCTGGGTTCAAGACTAGCCTTTGCCACCAACTAAATGGTGATGCCACCAACTCTTGGCAACTCATTTAACTGTTCTGCCTCTCCCCCAGCAGCTCACTAAACCTCTAAGTTGCCAAGTAGTTGCTAATCTGCATTGGTAGAGGGGGTTTCCTCACCAAGAATTCCCAGAGTTCAATGCAATCATAAATCCGGAACAGCAATAACAACCAAAAAAATTCAGGAGAGTATTAGTGATTGGTAAAATCAGGAAAAATGCTACATAAATTCAGTGCTATCCAATGGGATAGGAAGTGATATGTGGAAAGGCGGAGTACTTCACTGGTATCCTCACAGTGTCAAGAGGAAACAAAGAAGACCTCCAGCCTGGGGAGTGGACCCCCAGCTTATAGGAAGTCATAATAAATTGTCCCACAGGATTGGCAGGCAAGATTGAGTTATAATTTTCATTACTGAAGAAAATTCCCAATTCTGTCAGATGACAGATCTGGTGTCCATCTATCATTATTATTACTGTGGTGGTGATTGTGGTGGTGGTGGTGGTGGTGGTGATGGTGGTGGTGGTGGTGGTGGTAGTAGTAGTGGTAGTAAGTGAAGAGTGGATCTAAAAGAATCATCATAAAATAGTGGAGTGTTATGAATTTGGAGTTAGGAAGTACTAGGTTCTAATCCTGTCTCAGGATTAGCCATGTAACCCTGTGCATATCACACCTCTTTGTGTCTCAGTATTCTCATCTGTAAAATGGTCAGGTAGCATTTGATCTCCATCATCCTATGAATACAGGTCTCCTGACTCCCAGTCCTGTGTTCTTTTGACTCTGCCAGGTTTTGATCTTCTGTATTAATATTCAAAGTCTCTGTTCTCTCTCTCTCTCTCTCTCTCTCTCTCTCTCTCTCTCTCTCTCTCTCTCTCTCTCACACACACACACACACACACACACACACACACACACACACACACACACACACACACACACACACACACACACACACACACACACACACACACACACACCCCCAGTGACTTCTCTTAAACTTCTCTTAAGAAGACTGCCAGAACTAGGTGGCAATCTGCTTTGGCTCACAAAGAGAATAGATCCAGTGATCTTGCCGACCCCTGTGCACACTGTAAGGATGGAATCAGTGCTCATCTACACATTTGCCTGTGATTTGTCCTCACTAGCCCTTGAATCTGAAGATTGGGGATTATAAACTCCTTGAGGGCTGGGATTGCTGCCCTCTCCCACACCCCCACCCCAAATTATACCTTGCACCTGTAAGACCTCAGTTAAACTCCATTATTCACTATTATTTAAAGAGGATGACTTGGGAAATGAATGTATACCTTGGCCAAAAGAAAAAAAGAAGTCATTTCATGAGCCTGCCAAGCCATACAGAAACTTGTAAAAGACAAAGATTGTCTCTTTTATCTGCCTTTTGGCCACTTGGTTGGTTGGGAGCTTCTCTATGAGAAACAACAGATCATGGAGAAAAGGGGAAATCCAAGTCAAGGCTGGTTTTGTGCCTCATTTACAGTGCTTATAAAATGAAGGGGAGGGCAGGCTGGAACGTGGTGTTGTGTTGTTTTTTGGTCGGTAGGAGTTGAAGATTTCAATGAATATTAAAGATAATCAGTCTCTGTCCACCCTGATAGAGAAAAATCTCTAAAAAACTAGAGAGATTTGTTGTATACAGGGTGTTTGTGGGATGACTGGGGGTGGGTGGGTGGGAGGAGTTGTCTCCTTCCATGTGTAGATTTTGATAGAAAGCTTTTCCCTGCCCACACCCAGCCTCAAGTATGGGGGGGTGGGGGGAGGAAGGAGAGAGAGAGAGAGAGAGAGAGAGAAAGAGAGAGAGAGAGAGAGAGAGAGAGAGAGAGAGAGAGAGAGAGAGAGAGAGAGAGAGAGAAGGGGGAAAAGGAATTGCTTTCTAACAGCTGTGGCATTTCTGAGATCCCAAGCCATGCACCAGGCCCTCCCATCACCACTCTGAGTTTTTACATGGTTTTGACCTCCCTTTTATTATTAAGGCAAACAGATGTGGAGAAGCTGCTCTCAAAGAACTAACCCACTTGCAAATGTCAGAGAACATGAGAGATTTTGGAAGCTGTTTGACCTAAATTCCATGGAAATGGTGGTATTTCACCCCTCAGAAAGAGACAGGTCAAACCACTGGCTCACAGGGGCCTCCCATCCCCCTCTTCTTGAGAGATGAGAATCTCTTTTGTCTTTAGTAACAGTGGTTGTTCAGACTTTGACATGAAAGGCTGCCCCAGTGCTTTCCTGGCTAGAATGCCCCAAAGTAGGTAGGGAGTGCAGTGGTAGATTGGGCCTGTTTTATAGAAAACCAAGCCTCCAAGAGGTGAAGTGAGTTGCTTGTAACCACACCCCACATTTGTGTCTGAGCTGGAACTGAACTGCTGAATTCCAAAGCCAATATTATTTCCACCAAGCTATAGCATCTTTTTTTGTTTAAATTAAAAAAAATCAAGTAACAAATATTTTTAATTAATCTGTCCCTCCTCCAATTAAGAAAATAAAACAACAACAAAAAGTTTTACACATATTTACATAGTCTAGCAAAACCAATTCTGAAATTAACTATATCCAAAAATATCTATCTCTTTCTTCATTTCACGTTGATTGCTTCTCTGGCAGAAGGTGAATATGTGCCTGATTCTTCAAGACATTTTTGAGAAGATAGTCAATAGCAGCAGTGTGTCACACTGGAAGTAACTGACTCTTGAGACAGAGGATCTGAATTCAAATCTCACATGACCATCGCTACCATCATCATCATTAACAGCAGCAGCAGCGGCAACAACATTTATGCAGAGCTTTGAGGTTTGCAAAGCATTCTCAAATATCATTTCTTTTTCCCCCTCATAACAACCCTTGGAGGTAGGTACTATTATTGTCCCCATTTTACAGTTGGGGACACTGAGGTACAGAAAGGTTGAGTGACTTGCCCAGGATCACACAGCTAGAAAGTGTTTGAGGTCAAATTTGAATTCAGGTCTCTCTGTCTCCAGTTCCAGTACTCTATTCACAGTGTACCCTACCCTAAGCTCACTTTCTACCTCCACTGGTAGTGTGTCTGGGGACCCTATCTTCCCTCCAACACTGGCTATCCCCATATGCCCAATACTTGTCAACCTTTCCTTTCAGAAAGTTCTTTCTTAAGTCTGACTTTAGTGTCTCATGCTTGATCTTAAGACCATCTCTTCTTTTTCTCTTTTTATTGGAGAGTAGAAACAGCTGATATAAGAGTTCTTCACATGTCCTGTTTATTTATTAAAACAACATCTATTAAGTGCTTACTATTTTCAAGGCCCTGTAAGTAGGATGGGTTCCAAGCCTGATGCTGCTCCATCCTCTGTCATGTGTACCGTCATCCCCTGCTGTTTTCATGAGACTCACAGTGAAGTTTTATAAAATGGAATTAGTTGAGGTCACAATAAACCTAGCTTATAGATCTGTTAGGTAATTTTGGTTCATGTTAATCCTAGATTTTCTTATAATTATCAAGATAAAAATAAGACTAAATCATAGTTTTCAAGCTAGGTGTCAGAGTCCTTTTGTACAGGCCCTTGTGTCCCAGATCTATTAAGGGGAGTATATTCTTTTGCTGCAGAAAAAGGTGAATTTTTCTACCTTCTGATTGTCTTTGTCTTTATTTTGAGCTAATGGAGATAAATATTACTGCCTACCTTTGTTCTTTGCCGATACAGAATCTAGTGCCTGGTGTTTCTGAAGAATCCTATGTTTAAAAGAAAAAAAACCTATTAAAACCAAAATAACTCTGAGAAGGCCTTATCCAGATTTGATTACAACTCCTCCTTGGGAGGCACTGAAGCTGGAAAAATCAAATGTTATTCCCCTTTTTCCATTGTAATTTTTTTCTTTATGTTGCAAACAGGTGAGGATCCTTGGGAGTTTAAATAGATGGGGTGATTTTGCCAGGAACATGCTGATGAGAATTAGTCCTTGGTTGTCTCCATACTAAGAGAAAGAGAAAGAGGGTTTGCATGCTCAAAGGAATGTCCTTGAGGTAAATCTGGGATTATGGGATCCCAGATTTTGAACTGGAAGGGACCTTAGAGGGCTTCTGGCCTAAACTCCCTCAATTTACAGATAAAGACACTGAGGCTGGAAGAGGTCAAAGGACTGGCCCAATGTCACAAATGAAATAAGTAGAAGAGGTAGGATTCCTTGGATTCCAAATCTCTGCTTCAAGAATCAGGGCCTTCCCAGATGGAACCTCAACCTAGGCCTATCTGCAGCTTCTCTGCTATATTATAGCCCAAGAGATGTCCTTTACTGGAATAAGGAAGGGAACCCACCCTGCCCCAATTAGACAAAGAAAGTCTAGACTTATTGACTGACTCAATCAAGCAAGAAAAGGTATAAGTAATGACATAGGAACATAGCATTGATGGTTCAGCCTGGAAGCTTCTGTAGCCTATGAATTGCTTCCATGCTGGTATTCTACAGGGGGGTTGTTCTCCCTCCTCTTCTTCTCCTTCTTATTTAATGCCAACCCATACTTTAAAATCCAGTTCAAACTCTGGCCTTCCATAAAGTCACTCTTGATTTCAGTTGGCAATGGCTTTCCCCTTTGAATGTCACATTTTGTTTTTAAGCTCAATGTATCTATTATGTAACATTGTCTAATTATAGTTTTATGTTGATGGATGGTTGGTGATGCTCTAAATTGGGGAGCTCAGTGAAGACAGGCTGTATCTTATCTAATTTTTGGATCTACCTCCAAAGCCTAGAGTAGTGATCTGACCATAGTAGGTACTTTGTAAATGCTTCTTAAATGAATAAAATAATAAATGAATGAATGAAAGCCTTTCCTAACTCTTCTTAATTCTAGTGCCTTCTGCCTGTTAATTACTTCCTATTTATCCTGTATATAGCTTGTTTGTATATTTTGTTTATTATCTCCCTCATTAGATTGTAAGCTGCTTGAGGGCAAGGCCTATCTTTTGACTTTTTGTAACCCCAGATCTTGGCACAGTGCCTGGCATATAGCAGTGGCTTAGTAAATGTTTATTGATTAATTGAATGAGTGAATGGTCTTTAAGGTCCTTCTCAACCAGAGCTTGACACTTCCCATATTGATCATTTTGAATGTGGCTTGTGGAAGGTTTAGGCACAATATGAGAAATATAGCTGACTTTTGAACTTTAAAAATATTGTTAAGTAAATGAAATATTAAAATATTACTCTGTCATAGTCTCCATATGTCTCCCTCTTATCTCCCAACTTAATTATCTGTGCTTTCAACAGAATGCCTGGCATACTGTAGGCATTTAAATACTTATTAACTGACTAACTGGCAGTGGGTGCTTAATGAATGTCTGTTGACTTGAATAGTTAAATTTGTTCTTGTCTTGGATCAGGATGAAGTCAGAAAATGTGAAGGGCTCCCTCTTATCAGTGTCCTGGATCATACTACTCCATCCCTGAATGGATGCTAACCAGAAATAGGGAGATCTTCCTTGCTTATAAATGGAAATGAGGGTCATTGCTCTCCTCCCTTTTCATAGGACCACAGATTTAGAGCTGCGAGGGGTTTTAGAGACCACTGGTCCAATCCACTCATTTTACAGATGAGGAAACTGAGACACAGAAATATTAAGACTTGCCAGAGCTCCCCCAGCTCATGCATACCAGAGGCAGGATTAAAACTTAGGTCTTCCTGATCCCAGGTCCAGCACTCTGTCCACTTCTACAAGCTGCTTGCCTTTCTCCCTCCACCATAGAGCACAGCATAGTGAGCAGCTAAGGAGACTTGTTAGGATTCAAGGATTAAATCATACATTTCATATTTTTTCTCTACCCATCTCTCTACAGATTTCCTTCTCTGAAGCTAAAGAGAACAGTTAAAGTTCTCTCTTCTTCCCTTCTTGAGTCTCATGATCTGCTGGGCTGGAGCCAGGATGGGCTGTGTCACCCATGTAATGGACCAATCATAGTAGAAAGCAGGTTGGTTTGAGTTTATCCTTCTTTTGCTTCCTCCCCCCTAGGTCAGTCTTGTCTCCCATCTCTCTCTGATGCACCATTTTCTTTCTTTGAGCCCCACC
Source organism: Pseudochirops cupreus (assembly GCA_028627135.1). Taxonomy (NCBI): domain Eukaryota; kingdom Metazoa; phylum Chordata; class Mammalia; order Diprotodontia; family Pseudocheiridae; genus Pseudochirops; species Pseudochirops cupreus. The sequence goes on along the minus strand of CM053583.1, from coordinate 400,385,226 downwards.
TCTTTCTCCCTCTCCACATCTCCTCCCCCAGCCCAGGTACCAGGTTCTTATTTGCTGTCCCTCCCCCCGTCTCAGAGCTCCTTCTCATTATTAGCATTGTTAGGCATTTTATTGAAGATGTTTATGGTGATGATAATGATGAGCATTTTGGCATAATGAATAAAGGACTGAATAGGATTCCAGGAATACCAGGATTCAAATCCTGCTTCTGACAACATGCTAATTCTCTGACCATGGACAGATTGCTTAATCTAATAAAGCCCCAAATTTCTAGAACCACACATCACAGATAGTAGGTAACAATCTACATTGATGGAGGAGGGAATTTCCAGTTGGGGAGTTTTCTACTCTAATGAAATCATAAGTCCAGATTGATTAAGTCATAATAATGACAACTTTTGTAACTTGTAGGTACTTGGTCAATGTTCTCTGAATTGGGTAATAATGGGTTTATCATATCAGTTGTAAAGCTCTTTTTAATTAATCAATTTGTTGAGGAAATCTCTTTGTAAAAGTTTAGTTAAATCCCATGGATACATAAGTGGAACTGAATATCGTCATGGACGTTTACGGATGAGCATTGAGAAAACCCTTTGAAGAAGGTGGTACAGGTGTTCTTGTCCCCATTTTACTGATTGGATAAATGAGGGTTGGGGAGATTTGAGAGTCGACTAACTTTTGGGTCCAGAGTTGTGTAGATGTAGTTGTTTGGAAGAGTGAGCCTATCATGAGAGGACACCATCCAGGGAATACCTTGTGTGAGACAAACTCAGTCACTGAGCCTTTGTGGGTCTCCGTCCTGGTGCTTAACAGAATCCCAGAATTCCAGAATTCAATAATTATAGATTTGCGGCTAGGAGAGACCCTGGGGGTCACTTAATCTAAAACACTCATTTACAGATGAGGAGACAAAGGCATATCAAGCTTAAGTAACTGGCCCAAGAATATACAAGGTAATAAGTGGCAGTTGGAAGGGACCCCAGTGGCCTTTTACTTTAACCCTTGACTGAACAAGGATCTAGCCCAAAACAGATGAGACAAGAGGTTTGTGCCTAGCTTTTATTAAGAGTCTTTCAATGAGGAGGAACCCACCACCTCCTGAGACATTTCATTCTACTTGTTGGTCACTTTAATTGTTAGGAAGTTCTCTAGGTAGATTATACCATTTTTTTTAAACTTCTGCCAACTAGCACCAAAGAAAATGAATCAAAGCTCCCTTCCAATGTGAGAACCATTCAGATGCTTGAAAACATTGGCCATATCCCTCCTAAGTCTCTTCTCCAGCCTAAGTAACCCCAAGTCTTTCAACCAACATTAACCAGGCAGGATCATATTGCCTTCCATGGGCATCCTCCTCTTTTGACATTTAAAGATCTTCACAAACTGGCCCATTTCTGCCTGTCCAGTGCTCTATGTGACAGCATAGCCATCCTGGATAACTTTCTGTTCATCATATGTTGATGTCCCATTTCCCACCTTTGTGCTTTGAACACCATCTTCATTTCCCATGCAACTTTATTCCTTTGGAATTTTTTCTCATGACCCCAGGAACCTTATTCTGCAAAGCCCAATCAGCTTTGGCACCCACATCTCGTCACAACCCTCTACTCCTGGGACTGTTCTGATTGAGGGTAGAGGGATGAACTCTTCCCAAATCTCCATTTAAGTAGGGTACACAGGTCAATTGTCTCTTCATTTCCTATCAAGCTGAACTCTTTTGGACTTCCCCTCCCTACCTCATCTTTGTTGTGTGTCCTATATTGTATGTTCCTTAAGGGTAAGCTGCCTTTCTTTTTCATGTTTCTACCTCCTTCCCCTAGCAAAGTGCCTGGCAGGCACATAGTAGGTATTTAATAAATGTTTTTTGACTGACTGACTGTACCCAATGTCTGGAATGTTTGCCTTCCTTTTTTCTGTCTTTTAGAATCCCTGACTTCCTTCAATATCCAGCTCAAATGCCACCATTGACAAAAAGGCCTTTGCCAATCCATCCTAGGTACCTTCTCATACTCTGAGGTTATTTTCCATCCACTCTAAATGTATCTAGTATCAATGTATTTATGTACGCGCTGTCTCCTCCATTTGGAAAGTAAGCTTCCAGAGGGAAGGGCTTTAAAGGATTATTTTTTCTTTCTATCTCAGATGCCCAGCACCAAGCTGGCACGTAATAAAGTGAGTAAACACTTGTCGATTGATTGGTTGATTGTCTCCTGCCATTCACTCACTTCCTCTGGACTGTTTGCCTCTGTTGCCCTCATGGGTTGGACCTCAACATGACCTCACCATATCATTATTCATATAATCAATTGGCTCAGCCTGGACTTTTCCCTTTTCCTTTTCCCTTTTCCTCTAGGTGTGTTCTCTCCCACTGGACCTATCAGTTGGCCTTAATCACCCATGTTGATGCCTACTGCCAACACATAGCTGATAAGTAGTAAAAGTGAGATGGAAATCCATTTCTCTTCACCCCAGGTGAAGTTCTTTTTCCACTACATTGGACCATCGGCAGTGAGGAAGGCCCCCACCCAGGCCTCTACAACTAAATAGAATCTCATGCTTTCAAATTAACCCCCCACCCTTCCTACCTCCTTCTCCGACCTCAGTGAAAATGCCCATTTTATTAACTAACTAGTAAAAGTACTTGATAAATTTCTAGGAAACTGTATGATTATCAGGTATATTTCCATCTTGAAAGAAACTAATAACATTGTATAGGTTAACTAACAGCACTTGAGCCATAATGGTGGGATTTCAGGCACTATAGCAGGCCAGTGGAGGTAGGAGGCAGAGAGAAAATGGTCTTGTTTCTGTTTTTGACTTGACTTTGGAAATTTTCTCCCCAGTGCTCTTTGGCATGTATTATATACATATATTATTTATTTTTTATATATTATATTTATATTTTTATAGAAATATATAAATTATATACATATAAATTAATATATTTATTATTTATATACATATATATTTAGCATATATTATATACATATATACCTTGGCATCAGGCTAAACTGAGCAAAGAACAGACCTAAAGAACACAAAGCCCCATGGGAGACAAGGTAGAAAGGCAGCCAAGGTTGAGGGTCTCTTTTTCCAAACCATCGCATTAAAGGCCATTAATAACAAACTCCCCTCTCAGCCCACTGCCCTAGATGAAATGCAGACACCCAGGGGTTTAATGTGGTCAGCATAAAGGAGAACTTCCAGGGAGTGATAAGCATCTGGACTGACCCTCTGGGCCTGCTCTGGGTTTCTTGTTATCAAGACTAAGTCTCCTTTTTATTTTATTCTGGGGCAGAAGGAGCTTTCTGTCATGGTTTCAGGTTAAAAGCAGAAATGTCAGTCAAATACTCAACAGGGTCAAGGTTTGAATAAACCTGAGCCAATCTAGGCTGTGGATAAAAATCCCATGAAGCTCAGGAGTATCTCAGGTCGTTTCGTGATTTGTTCCATGTTTCTGTGGCCTGGGCTGCAATCCATACCTCCAAAGAGAAATGAAAGCCTTGATCCTATAACAAGGTGTGACTGTGGCTTTCCCTCCCTTTCTAATTCCATGAAATGTCAAAGGGATTATAGCTACTACTCTCATGTAGCTTGGGGTGAGTGAAGGAATATAGACTGGGTGATGTGAAGGAACCCTGAAAGCGGAAAGGCTGCCAAAGTCACAGGGCCTGAGTTCAAATCAAGGTTTTGCCATTGACTTGAGAAAATGTGACCTTGAGGAAGGTGGAAACTCAAGAAAGTAAAAACCTCTCTATGCTTCAGTTTCCTCATCTGTAAAGTAGGGGCAAGGGGTTTGAAGTAAATGATGTTACAGTTCCAGTGCTAGATCTGTGATTCTAGGTCAGGGATATAGGATTTTATCATCCTCTTTTTCTCTTCTCTTGGTGACCTTGACGACATCACAGAATGAGCTGCTGGAAGAAGCAGGGCTTAGAACTGTGATCATCTTCCCATGCTTAGTAGACACCTAGATTTGGAGCTGATGAGAGAGCCACCAAAAGAGGAGGTAAGTATTTGAACATAGTCTGTAGAGAGGTCATAATTGAAGTCATGAGAATGATAGATATTCCCCAGGGAGAAAATACATAGAAAAGAGGAGGTGAAATAAGGCAGAGGAGGTGAAATAAGGCCAGAGCCGTGGTGAATTTGAAAGGCAGGAGGAAGAAGAAAAGATAGGGAATGAGACAGAATTGAAGTAGGAGACTGTAATATCATGGAAGCCAACGAAAGAAAGAGAATCTAGAAGGAGGCCAAGTTCAAAACCATAAAACTACCAGAGTGAGATGGAAAGAAGTAAAGCAGGGAACTCAAAATCTTCTTCATAGATTGTGACCATGAAAAGAAGGAGAAAGATGGGATAGTCGCTGTAGGGGCCTATATGAGCCAGGAAAGGTTTCTTTGTTTTTTGTAACATTGAATTTTTTTTTAAACTTCTATTTATAGGTTTAGGTATTGAAATATTTGAAGAAGAAAAATAAATAATCAAACAGCATCCCCATTGAAGGAAGTGTAAATGGTATCACACGTGTAATTTTAATTGTTTACTTTATCTTAATTGTTAACCCCAGCACAAAAAATGTGGATAGTGACCTTGCCCCATCAGTATGTCCCACACATCCCTGGGTGCTACCATCTTGCCTGCCAACATGCTCTGGGGACCCCTGGGACTTCCATCGGCCCTGTATCTGTGTCCTCCTGGACTTACTGTCTCCCTTGATGTGAATGAGTTGCTTTAGAACAGGGACTGTCTCTCTTTTCTATGTGTTGTTGAGAGGATAAAATGAAATGATATTTGTAAATGACTTTGCAAGCCTTAAAGTATTGTATAAATGTGTGCTGTGGTTATTAACCAACCAACTGGATTTTGGTTTGGAATTATGCAAGAAAAGTGATGAAATTGCCAATACTCTTTGGGCTAGAGCAAAGGACAGAAACAAAGGTCATATATGTATATCGATATATACATGTGCATATATGTGTGTGTGTGTATTTGTGTGTGTGTGTGTGTATACACAAATACATCTGTATCTCCAATCATATTCCATTTATTCACATAACATTCTTTTTAGCTGTTCACTAGCCAGTGAGAGAGGGTACGTATGTGTCTGCACACACACATATATTGTTGATCCTTGTGATTCTGGGGTCTCTTCTATGCTCTGAAAGTGCTGTGATGACCATTATCCAGCACGAGAGGACGGTGCTGTTTAGGGAGGAGGCTCATTCCTCATTGGAATTCCTTGCTGCTCCCTGGGAGCAGCTCTTGTTTCCACAGATTTCATTTGAATAGTGGCTTTGGCTTTCCTGGGAGAGGCAGATTGGTCATTTTCCTCTTCCAGTCACCACAAGCCTTTGAAAGGCGATATCCTAGCCTGTACTCATTCAGAACAGGAAAGTGTGACATCTGTGCAAAGACTTAGCTCCAAAGAAGGGTTTCTGTGTCAGCATCTACATTAGAACCAGGAAACTCATTTCTATAGTGTTGGCCATGTTATAATCTTGACACCCTGACTTTGGCAGTGGGCCATCATTGAACCTTTCCCAAGTCACACTGACATTTTCAAGATGGACAGCCCAAGGAAGGCAACCTTTTAAGGGCTTGAATAGAGACATTGTGAGCGCTCCATTGAGTCCCAGAGGAGTTTGCTCTTGGTAAGGGTGGGAAAGCCTGTCTGGTGGCTGAGCTCTTCCGATGGGTGTTGTCCTGAATGACTGTTTATGAATCTGTGGGCCTAGTGGGGGAGTCTGTTCTCACAGAAGGTTTATAAGCCACAGAAGCAGCTTCCAAAGAATATTAAACCTTAGACTTCAATCTCTACCAGGGATTTCATCTAATCATTCCTAAGTCTTGGGGCAGAATGTGTCTCAATGCACTTGAGAGAAAAATGTCTATAATCACACCATCCTCAAATAACAAATATTTATTACATATGGCACTGTGCTATTGAATACGCGCGCACACACACGCGCACACACACACACGCCATACATTATTCTCATTTCAGTGTGTGTGTGTGTGTGTGTGTGTGTGTGTGTGTGTGTGTGTGTGTGTGTATGTTCCCTTGGAGGAGAAAATTTCCTCACCTTGCTAGATTTCCTGATTCCAATTCTTGTAATTTTCTAATAGAAAATGGTTTTCTTCAAGTTTCGTTATCTCCTTGGACCCCTTATTTGCAAAATAAGAACACTGGACTTTTAAGATCTCTTCCCCAAAGTACTTTTTTCCCTCCAATTTTCTCCTTTAGAACTGGTGGAAGTATGGAATTCTTTGGTAGGGGTGAAGACAGGATTTGGGGTACAAAGGTTTGGGAATCTCACCTGATCTAAAGGGCTCCTCTTTGTTTCACATGATTTCCTTTCTCCAGCTCTGTGTTGTAGCCAAACTGGGCTAGTGACTTCCCAATCTCTTCTTGCCTTCTTTCTTTTCTGTGCATTTATTGTCCTTCTCCCACATCTCTAGTGAACAAGCCTCATTCTTTTCCCCACCTCCCCCATTTGAAGTCTTTCTCTTCCTTCAAGGCCAAGCTTAGGTTCCTCCTTTAAAGCCATCCCTATGGATGCCATGAAACAATGTAATGATCTCCCTCATACATGTGAGAGGGACCCCTGTCTCTTGCATACAATATGGCATAATATAATATAATTCTCTGAAATACTCTAGCCATTCATTAAACACCTACTGTATGTAGAACACTGAGACAGAAACTGAGGAAAGTACAGGGTTACATAAAATGTAATCCTGCCCCTCAGGGAGAAATATGGCACCTACATAGAGAGTTATAATTCATTAAGTCCCACCTGAGGTGTGGAAGGGAACGCTGCCATACCCTGAGAGCAGGGACTGGTCACTTTTTGTATCTCCACTATGTCAGCAGCTAACTCAGTGCTTTGAATACAGGGATAGGGGCTGGACTTTGTGATTTTATTGGTAGAGGGAACTTGTGGAGAAGGAAACTCCCTCTTCTCATAAAGGTCAGGGTCTTCTCTGACACCCAGGCTTAGAGATTTGCATAGAGCACCCAGAAATTGGATGAGTTACCTAAAGCTGAAAGTCAGAGGTGACTCTCAAACCCAGGTCTTCCTGGCTCTGAGGCTGGCTTTCTAGTCGCTAGGCTGTACTGCTTTTGCTTTAGACAGAGGAGGACCTCAAGAGTTCTTTGTTATATTGGATTATTTTATGCTGGCCTGTGATGAAAACACCCAGGTCCTCTGACTCCAAAGCCTTTCATGAGACTCCAAACCGAGAGATTTTTCCATTTTCTGGAATCTTCTAGTACATCTTATACTTCTTTTGTGTACTCATATTCTATTTTGTGTTAAAGTTAGTGATGGTGGGACAGGGAGCTGACCTGCACCAATAAGATCTGGATTCAAGTCTTGACTTTGACACACACTGTTTGACCTTGGCCAAGGCACTTAATCTTTTCATGTGTACCTGTTGCAGTGATGTGTAGATACTCATCAAACTAGATTATAACTCACCCCAAATGCAGCTGACTTGTATTGTAGATGGAGTTTCTTCATCTGAGCATTTCTCAGTATCAGTGAAATTACCAGGCCAGTCTCTCTCACTCCCTATTGTGGCCATTTAGTAAGTCTTAGCGCTTCTGCCAGATTGATATAAATTCCTGGAGAGAAGGAAGTATATCTTATTATCTAATAATCAATTATTCTCTAATAATTGATAAGCATATATTTTTATATCTTCTGTAGTAACTGATCAACAAATGGTGGTTAACTCTAGAAGATTAGTTATTAGAAGTTATAATTCCATTAGAGGAATACTTATACTTCAGGATAATGCATCAGACTGACTTGCCTATGCCCAAAGGGGGTGTGTGTTTATATGGCAATGTACATCTAAGTGAACAGTAAATAATTCAGTGGAATTGATTGAGGCTTCCTAATGGCTGTGTCAGATTGTTTAATTTCAGCCTCCAACCCCTTCCAGGTTTCCTCCAGTTCCCCCTGGTATTGAGTGGTACATCTCAGACTGTTCATAGACAGGACTGGCATCCAGCTAGTCCCTGAATAGCCTGGAGCACTGATGCTTTTTCAGCAAACTTAAAAGTTAAACAAAGAATGTCAGTCTCAGAGTTGGAAGGGGCCTCAGAAGCTGTTCAATCCTTTCTCTTCTGAACAAGAAAGCTCTTTACAACATACCTAACAAGTGATCCTCCAGCCCTTTGAAAAAGACTTCTTCAAAGAGAGAACCAAGTGCCCTCTGGGTAACCCATTCCTCTCCTGGATGGTTCTAATTATTAGGAAGATTTTCTTGACATCAAGCCTAAATTATTTACCTCTTTGCAAGTCCGTCTCATTCTTTCTACTTCTGCTCTCAGGGCCAAGGACAAATCTCATCCATCTCCCACCTGAGTGCCCTTCAGATACTTGGACTTCCCTCTAAATCTTATTTCTCCAGAATAAACATTGCTATTACTTCCACCTTCAATTGTTTGTCATTTAGCATGACCTCAAGATCATTCAGCAGCCCAACTGCTCTTCCTTTCTACTCTCCCTACTAAAATATACTGCTTAGAACAAAACATGGCATCCCAGATAGTGTCTGATCATAGTATACGTGGTACAACAAGGCTATCCCTTCTCCTACTCTGACCATTGTCTTTCTCTTAATGCAGACTAAGATTTCTATAGTTTCACAATGCTCACTCATATTGAGCTTGGGGTCCACTGAAATCCCCGGGATATATTCAGATAAACTGCTTTCTGTCCTTTTCCAATTGTGAGGATGATTTTGCATAGCCTGAGTAGAAAGCATGGGTTTGGTATGCCAGCTTACCCTAGGAAAGCATTTTTATTGGTTCTTCTCTCAGCGTCAGTGCCCTTTTAATCAGAAAGAGCTGGGTTCAAGTCTTATTTTAGACACATAGGTACTGGATGTGTGACTTGGGCAAATTACATGTCCTCTTCACCCAGTCTCCTTATATACAATGAGGGATTGGACTCCAAACTATAAAGTCCCTTCCAAATTTAAATCTATCATCTAGTTCTCCTTACTGAAGGACAAACTAGACATTTGCTTTTCTCTAACCCTCCAGCTTCTCTCCCATTATGCATGATTTTTTGAAGACCAGTGATGGTGCCTCTGCAATACCATCTGCTTGTCATAGTTCTCCCTTACTGCTGGTACCTGCCATTGAGATGACATCCAATCTATCCCATACATATCCTATTTGTCTATAGTTGTTTGCATGTGCCTCCTCCATTAAACTGGGAGGTCCTTGAGAGTAGGGACTGCCTTTTGCTTTTCTTTTTATCTTCGGGGCTTAGCACAGTGTTTGGCACATAGTAGGTGCTTAAGAAATGCTAACTGACTGATTTTTCAATACCCTGTATGCAACTCATTGGGTCTAGTAGTCTGAACTCATCAAAGACAATTCAGTGTTGTCTCATAAGAAAGAGTGTTGACTTTGGAGTCAGAGGATCTGATTCAGATCCTGTCTCTCTCACCAGGCTGTATGTATTTATGACTGAGGCAAGGCACTTCTCTGGGCCTCAGTTCCCTTGTTGGTAAACATCCTTCCCACTTTTAATCTTTGATCCTACTATCTCTTTAGCTACTCCTTATGAGCCATTGTTTTTCTTTACAATGAAAAGATCATTCTCCTTGGCATAGAAAACAGAAACAAAATAAAAACTGAGAAGCTCTGTCTTCTCGTTGTTGTCCATTATCATTCACCATTCCATCGAACCTGACTAGTTTATACTTCTTTGTTCTTAAAGGAACAGATTGGAATAAAATAAATCCAAAGAAAAGAGCTGAAAGTCTATGATAATCACTGGGAATGTCAATTGGCAAAAAAAAAAAATGTAAATGTGATTTATCCTCTTGTCAAATCCCAGCCTTAGAAGAGGGGTGTGATATGAATGAAGATCTAACAAAGGAGACTGAGAAGGATTGATCATATAGGTAGGAAGAGAGTCAGGAGACAGCAGTGTCACAAAAAGTCAGAGAGCAGAGAGGATCCCCACCATCTGCCTCCTCTACTCTTGCTAATAAGCTGCTGAATAGAGTTGATTGGGTTCACTACAAGTTTTAGTAATCTAATGTTAAGTAGGCTCTCGCTGCAGCAAGGCAATCATTTCATACTTCTCTAGTTGATCTCCTATCCCTTTCTCAACAGAAGCTGCTCTAAACCTTCTTTTCTATCTCTAAGTCTCCCATATTTTTGCTCTCCTCACCCTTTCAGCTAAAGATCTTGTTTCTTTCTTTGGCAAGGGCATTGTGGTCATTCTTGGTGAGTGTCTTCTTTCCCCCTTCATTTCATCTCAAAATTCTCTCTCTCTCTCTTTCTCTCTCTCTCTCCCTCTCTCTCCCTCTCCATCTCTCTCTCTCTCTCTGTCTCTCTCTCTCTCTCTCCCTGTCTCTCTCTCTCTCTTTCACACACACACATACACACACACTCATATACACACCTTCTTTGACACATTCCATTCACTTCGAGTTTCCTCTAGTTTCTGATAATGAAGTGACCCTTCTATTTGTCAAGATAAACTTTTCTACCTGTGCCTCTGATCCCATTATCTATTGTCTTTTCTAATAGATTCCCTCTCAGTTAAGCACAGTCCTTCTCAATTTTGAATCTTCCCCTATATATTGTTTTTTTCTTACTAACTTCAAACATGCCTATCTCCCCTATTCTCAAAAAGCCACACTAGGTCCTGCCTTTCCCTCAAGCTATTTTCCTATATCTCTCCTTTAGCCATACTCCTCGAAATAACTGTATATACTTGCTACCTCCTCAACCTTTGTAATCTGGCTTTGGATCTCATGGCTGAGCTAAGTCTTCTCTCTCCCAAATTACCTTGACATCCTTTTGTATTGATTATTATACTTATTCTTTATATATGCTTATTTTCTATATACTTATTATGTACATACATGTTCTCTCCTAATAGATTGTAAGCTCCTTGAGCGCCAAGATTCATTCCCCTTCCTTCCTTCCTTCCTTCCTTCCTTCCTTCCTTCCTTCCTTCCTTCCCTCTCTTTTTCTTTCTTCCTCTCTTTTTCTCTTTTCTTTCTAGAGAAAGCCTAACATAATGCTTACTGAATAGTCTATGTTTAATAAATGCTGATAGGTTGCTTGATTGGTTGGCTGAATAGAATCTCTTCTCACTTCCTCACCAATTTCTCTTTTTTTTTTTTTTTTACTTTTACCTCAATGTTGTTCACCATACCACAGTATTTTCAGGTTCCTGTATTTTCCTTATGTGAGTATATTTTCCTGTATATGGTGCTACCTCTCTTTTTCTTTTTCAAAATTGTCGTTTGGTAGATCAGTTGTGTCCTGCTCTTTTGTTTGTTTGTTTGGGGAAGGATGCTAGAGTAATTTGCCATTTTCTTCTCTACCTCATTTTAGAGGTGAAGAAACTGAGGCAAACAGTTTAACTTGCCCAAGGTCAGACAGCTAATAAATGTCTGAGGCTAGATTTGAACTCAGGTCCTCCTGACTCCAGGGCTGGCACTCTATCCACTGAGCCACCTAGTTGCCCTTTGAATAAATGATACTCTTCCAAAACTGTAATCAGGTTTTAGTTGTCATTCTAGCAATTCTCTGTGATACAAATGATATCAAATTTGTTTTCTTGTATTAGTTTTTCTAGCTCACATTTGGTATCCATACTTGGTTCATTGATGTATAGACTTGTGAGGTCAAACTTTTTATTGCTAACTACTTTCTTGGATTTTGTCTCCTGTAAAATTCTGGGTATCTCTATTACCAGTATTCCCCTTAGATTTTCACCATCCCCTGCAGTGCCTAGATAGATTAATACAGGGAAGTCATTTCCTACAACTCCACCCTTCCTGCCCTTTTCTAGGAATTTCTGGACTCTTCATGATTCATCAGTACAAACTGTCAAGGCTTTGCCAACTGACCTTTTGTGTTTCCCTGCCTGTGATATTAAAGCAGGCAAACTGGTCACACAGATCTGAGCAATGTCTCATTTCTTCCCTATGAAATCTCTATTTTTCTGCCCCACTCTTGAAGTTGCCCTGGTCTAAAGGAGATGGGACCCCAGCTATTTCCCATTTTCTCTGGGAGTGGTGATGAAGAGTTGGGGAAGCTTGGTTTGAGGAACCTATGGGCCATCTCTCCACAGGACCATTGCTGGTGGCCCTTCCCTCTCTCATCATGGTCTAAAGACCATCAGACCTAGGGTTTGGCAACTTGTTTAACTGTAGCCTTCTCTTGATCCCTCCTTCCCTTGTGTTTCTGCTATGAAACCCCCTTTTATTAGGTCTTGAGACTTCCCCTGTGTTAAAATGCTCTGTAATAAAGGACTATTGCTTTAAATATCACTGGTCCACCCAATTCTTTTTTGAAAAGCTCTTTCTTTTTTTTTTCAATCTGCAAGCCAAGGGAACAGATTGGGACAATCTATACTTTTAGTGTCTGGTAGACACAGATATACTAGTTAAAGTTAAATAAAAATGAACCTTGTATGGAAATTTAGAATCAATTAAGGAAAAAAAGAAACATAATTTCTCTTTAAAGAAAACGAATCTTTCCCCACTCTCCTCTTTAATGCCTAAAACAAACCTAAGGATGTATGACAGAAACCTGAAATTGAACAACCACTTCTATATCTACAGGACAGCTGTTTGATGACATCACAGACCATGAAAATTGCCCTGCTGTGGAGGGAATAAGCAGATGAAAAGGAAGCAAATTTATAATGAAATAGGCAAACATAACATATTTTCTGTCTCTTGCTATCTATCCTTCTTAGATAGGTTGACCCAGAAGTGAAGTTACATGTGTATATGTTTAGAGAGAGCATGTCATGTGAGATATAACAAGACGATTGAGACATGAAATGATAGAGGATAAGTTTTTCAAGATTTGTTTGGGTTGCCTGTCTGCCAAAGTTGGGAGATTCCATAAAAGAGTAAATAGAAAGGTTGTACAATGGCCAGCCTCCCAACAAAGGATAGAATTTATGCCAAGAAAGTGCCAATGAGCATCACCCTAGCATCTCTCCTAATTTTAAGGGCATTCTTTTGAAACCTGGAACATTGTCAAAAGGGGCAACCATCAGGTTGAAGTCTTCCATACAGAGGGCCCTGGCAGAACTCTGGGAAACTCAAGGAGGGATCAAAACAGAGGCCAATTAGTTGCCACCATCCCTGACAAACTTGGATTCTAAATGGCACCTGTGGGAGCAGAGGGAAATGGATGCCCTGAAGCATTTCCCAAGAGGCCATTCTAGGAGAAAAAGAGGGGCAGTCATCATCAAAGGCAGAGTCGAGAAATATCAGAGTAATTTTAATTAGTCAACAATTATTTATTATTGTGCTTTCTATGTGCCAGGCCCTGTGCTAAGTGCTGGGGACACAAATAGGAGAAGAGAAAGACTGTCCTTCCCTCAAGGAGCTTGAAATCTAATAGGAAAAAAATGAAGCTGAAAAAAGAAAGTGAAACAGAAGGGGGTAAGGGGAAGGTATCCAGTGAGATAGTATCCTAGACTGTAGAGAAGGTCTGGCAAGAGAAAGGGAACCTACAGTTAGAGATAGAAGGACTTCAGGGATCATCTATCCTCAAACCTTCATTTTCTATATAAGGAATTAGGGGTCCTCATAGGGTAAGTGGCTTGTCTGAAATCACAGAAGACATTTCTGAGACACATGAGTCTTTGTATTCCCAGAGTCTAGCATAGGTCTTGAATTATGTAAGTCCATAATGAATGGGTTTTGAATATAATTGTAGAAGAAGGTCTTAACTGTTAACTCACCCCAAGCTTTCACAAACAGATTATAGAAGTATCTCCTAAAACATCAGCTTGATATATAGGTAATTCTAAAACACTAATTCTGTCACTTATACAAGTACAAATGGCTAGCTTTTACAAAGTACTTTCTTTACATTTAATATCTTACTGTGAGGTAAGTGCTATTATTATCTCTGTTTTGCAGAAGAGGAAACTGAGGCAAAGAAAGATTGCAGTTGGACCAGAGACATAGAGCTAAGTCAGCACCAGAGCCAAGATTCAAACCCTGATTGTAAATTCAAACCTCTTTCCATGGCTCCAGGCTACCTCCTGTGGCTTTTGGACTCTGGGGAAGTGCCCAGACCTGATCCCAGTGAAGCTCTATCCTGCTAAGTGATTTTACAAAGTCTGGCTGTGTAGGCCCTAGCAAATAATCCTTCTTTAAACTTTCCCTTCTGCAATTATAATTCTTTAGCAGTCCTTTCCTCTGAATATTAGAAATGAATGGAATACGATGTTCCTTTGGGAATGTTAAAATCAACCCCAAGAAGAAGCAGATCCTGTCTCACCCCCTTTTCATAGGAAACCATGCAGTTAGAGGCCATTTCTACCCCCTAATTCACTTCCCCCCAGAGGTTTCCATGCTGTATATGTCTCCTGTCTTGCCATGATTTGAGTTGTCTCATTGAGGAATCATTTAAACAATGAATGCAGATAGCAGAAGAACCCTCCACTTAGTGTTTCCAGGATAATCACTTTTCCCCCATGGCGAAAGGCCAAATGCACACATTAATTTGTTAGACCCATGTGGGTGATGAATCGTCCCAACAATTTCCATCAGTCTCAGAAAGGAGAACATCAGTGAGAAAATAACAAGCTGGTTACTGATACAAAGCAAATTGGCCACTTGAACGAAAGTTCGGTGATTAGAACGACAGATGATAGGATGGAGGTCCTCATCAATGCCCATTCTTAATGATTGGTCCCATGGCCAGGCACCAGCTTCCATCCCTTTCTTTGCTTGTCTAGTGACGATTTGAGTTTAGTTTGACATTAATTGGCCGTTGGTGCTGATCCTTTCCAAGCCAGCGAACAAACAACTTTGTTGTCCTAATAAAGAAAGTTATTTAGCTGCAGAACAGGGAGATAACAAATCCTCTGAACTTGGCTTTGAAATGTTCATACACGGGATGAATTCCTGGCTGGTTGGTTTGGATTACATCTGTGTTTAAGTCAACCTTCAGAATCTGGGAGATTGGAGAGGGGTATTAGTTGGAAGAATGAATTACAAGAGTATTCTGATTAGGATCAAGGGAGATAATATATGTTAATCACTTTGCAAATCTTAAAGTACTCTATCATAAGAGTTATTTAACATTGTTACTATTATTAATAATGGTAATACATATGACGAACAATAGATATCTGAAGATTTACCATGTGGATAGGCTGGGTCTTAAGCTATTATTTATCTAATAAATACAAAAATATAGTTGCAGTATGACCAAGACATTGGGCTTAGAATCTGGAAGACTTGAATTCGTATCTGTCATTTGACATTAACTGCTTGTGTAACCTAAGAAACCTAACATCTATGTATCCCAGGAAGCTCCCTGGAACATACCAATTAATTCATAGATGGGCCAGGATCTGCTGATGGCGGGAATTCTCGCACTTGAAAATATGAATAACATCACAGATTCTTTGTGTGTTTCTGTTAAAAAAAAAAAGAAACAACTCAGGAATAAGTTAATAAATATTTGTTACTACTAGGGAGCATTCAGCAGGATTAATCTTCCAATATTCATTGAGATACTGTGATTGATAAGTGCTGGAGAAGGCACGAAGAGCTAGAACAAATTTCCTGTCCTTAAGAAACTTAGCATGGAAATGGAGAGAGGGTAGAAAAATGTGTGAAGATATAATGAACATTTATTCCATCATTTCAGTTATGTCCAATATTTTGTGGCCCCATTTGCTTTTGTTTTTTATTTTTGGCAAAGATACTGGAGTGATTTGTCATTTTCTTCTCTAGTTCACTTTACAGATAAGGAAACTGAGGCAAACAGTGTTAAGTTATAGGATTTTCCATGCCTCATTTTCATTCTGCCCCTTCTGTCTTCATATCTTGATCAATTTGCCCATCATGCTTCGAATTGGTCCCCATCCAACAAGCCAATGCAGGCAAGGATCTCCCTTCTTTGAAGACTTAATTCAGGGATCACATTCTCTGTGAAGCTTTCCCTGATTCCAGTAACTGAAAGGGATCATTTGATCCTTACAGTAATCTTGGGATCTGTTTTACACATGAAGAAACTGAGGTACGCAGAAGTGAAGTGACTTGCCCAGGGTCATATAGCTAGTAAAGTAGTTGAGGCCAAATTTAAATCCTGGTTTTCCTGACTCCAAACCTAGACTGCCATCCACTTTGACTGTTGGAAAGAATAAAAGGTCATGGAGAAAATACATTTGAGAACACCATAAAATTCTCCATGAGTCTAGCCTTCTTAAAAATAACTACTAATAATCATGCTCAATTTTCACCTTCTTTTATGTAAGTGCTAAAAATGACAATGTTTTGTTCAGTAGAAATAAATGGGAGCCATTGAAAGGAGAGACCCTCTCAAAGGCATTTTCCATGTAAGAATCCAGTCAGCAAAACTGTTTGGGCAGCAATTTATAATGAAGTCCAATTCATATTAATGATTTGAGGCTTAACCTAATAACTAATGGAGATCTAAGGGATAAAGAAGCTCACAATGCAATAAGGAAAACGGGCAGAAAGGATTATGCTCTAAGCAAAATAAATTGTTTTAAGATTAATTTTCACATGACCAACGCCATTTCCATTTATTATATTGAAAATAAATGCATTATAGTTAATTTTGTCATATCCTTGAGAAAAGAACGAATAAACATTCTTATGCTCATGAAGTATAAATGGTGATTTTCTGAAAAGAAACTATAAACAAGTGTGGTTCAGTAGTATTAGTGAGGGAAAAAATGTGGCTCAAGGCTCTTATTTCTTTTCTTTTCTTCGGAAGTACCTGACCAACATCCCTAAAATGCTGATTAGCACCGCTAAAAAAAACTCAGTGCAAAGTGATATTCAATCATTCAACAGACATCCGTGTGCCTATTGTGGGTAGAACATTGTGCTAGGCATTTGGAATGGGGAGGGATGCAAAGTTTTAAAGAAAATGTGGTTCCTGCCCTCTGGGGGGGGGAGGGGTAAGGGTAACATGAAGCATGGTCTATTATTTGCCTTTCCCCCTTTTCCTATCCCAAACTCTGGCTTTGGAATCCCTTGCTATTTTTCTCAGATTCAGTCTGGTGTGTTTAGGGTAATCAATCATGCATCTTACCAGCCAGAGCCCAGGCAATTCACTCTTCTATTCTAATTCATCCATTCATTCAAACAATATTCAAGTGGCTAGTATCTTCCCAGCACTGTGCAATAAAATAAAGTTAAAAAACAGTCCCTACCCTCAAGACGCTTACTTTCTTTTCAGTAAAACAGCATATACTTAGATAAGTATCAATTATGTACAAAGCACATTTTGGCTCAAATAACACCTTTTATATGAAGCCTTTGCTGATTCCCCCACCACCCAAATTGTTTCCATTTAGAATATGTGTATTTATGTGCTCATTGTCTCCTTTGATAGAATATAATCTCCTTGAGGGCAAGAATGAATTAATTTGGTCTTTATATCCCCAGTATCAGCACAGTTTCTGATGCATAGTAGGTAAGTAATTAATACTGGTCAATTGATTAATTTATTACACTTTCATCAATGACTAGAGTAAAGACATGGATGGTGGAAACATTGTCAAACAGGAAGAAAATACAAATAGGAATAGCTAACTAGCACATAGTAGGTACTCAACAAAAATTTGGATGCCCCAGTTCTCAACCTGTGGGTCATGTTCAATTTGTAACAATGAAAATACATCCTGCATATCAGGTAGATTCATAACAGTAGCAAAATTGCAGTTGTGAAGTAGCAACAAAAATAATTTTATGGTTGGGGGTCACCACAACACGAGGAACTGTATTAAAGGGTCGCGGCATTAGGGAGGTTGGGAACCACTAGACTAGAGCATTGGGCCAATAGGGATACATGTAAAGCCATCTGCTTGGGTTTAAAAAAAATCAGTTTCAAGAGTGTGAGATAGGGAGAGATGATAACAATTTGCTTTAAAAAGAAGAGCTAGGAATTATAATGGATTGTAAGCTCAATATAAGTCAATAATGGCATATGGCAATCAGAAAAAAAATAATGCAAACTTAGACCCCAATGAGAATGGCTTCTAGAAATAAGAAGGTGAAGGCCACTGGTCAGACAGCATCTAGAGCAGGGGTTCTTACCTTCTCCATGTTCCGTTTGGCAGCAGCCAAATCTTCTGGACAGCTAGACATTATTCTGGACAGCATAATTTTTTTAAGTTGCATAAAATAAAACTCTCTGTGATAAAATACAATGATCAAAATTCTTTAAAAATGAGTTAGTGAGGAGTGGCTAGGTGGCTCAGTGAAGGGTGGCTAGGTGGCGCAGTGAATAGAGCACTGGCCCTGGAGTCAGGAGGACCTAAGTTCAAATCTAGCCTCAGACACTTAACACAAAACTAGCTGTGTGACCTCGGGCAAGTCACTTAACCCCAATTGCCCTGCCCTCCCCCCTCAAAAAAAAAGGCAAAAAAATGAGTTAGTACAACTTAGGTTGAAGATCCATCATCATGTTTTAGGAGGACATTGATAAATAGGATAGTGTACAAGACTGGTCACCAAGATTGTGAGGGACTTTGATTTTATATGTTAGGATGAGTTTACTTTTCAATGCATTTTTGAAAATAGAATGGACCCCTCAGGCCCATATTCAAGGTGAGTAGTATTTCTTCTTTAAGGAAGAGAGAATACATTTATTTCTTTGTTTTCTTGTTAGAAATGGAATGGGAGAAGGAATGGGATACATGAGAGCCAGAGCAATGGTCACGTGATTACAGATTCACAGAACTTGAAGGAACTTTAGAGCTCATCTGAGCCAGTCCCTTTGTTTTACAGATGAGGAAGCTGGGACCCAGAGATGGGAAGTGACTACTAGGCAACCCTGGGTCCCCAGAGACTAAAGCCTGTGCTTTTTCACTGTGTCATGCTAACCCTCCCCACCTAGATCTCAGAGGAAGGGGAATTAAAAGCCATCAAAATATAATGTGGAATGTTGTTCTCCCTTTGTGCCCCTCCCACACCAAGGGGAGCCTTTCCTGGACTCTCTCCCTTGAGTATCTCTCTCTCTCTCAAGCACTCAAACTGTCTTGTATTCACTTATCTTTGTATATGTTACATCCTCCAGTAGAATGTAAACTCCTTGAGGGCAGAGATTGACTTTCTTTCTGTCTTCATATCTCCTGTACTTAACATAGGATCTCAAATGATTGTTAGCTTGGACTGAAACACTGAGTATAGTTTGATTTATTTACTCATTCTTACAATGAAATTGCAATAATGACTAATACATCATGAATTCTTTCTATATATAGCTTGTACTAAGGGAGGCTGTTCTTGCTTCATCAGAAGGAACAAGGAAATGAATAAAGATGCATGTGGATTTTCTGAAACAGCTCAAGCAAAGAACTCAGCATGTAACCTTAATCAATTTATTGTTGTTGGATCAAAGCATTGTACTATCTGTGCATCCAGCAATTCAGGCATCAAATGTGTTGACTCACTGTTCTATCACAGGAACAAGCCTAGGATTTGTCATCCACTCTTCACAATCAAGAACTCAGTTGTCTGGCAAAAGTTGCTGGGAAAATTATAAAACTTTGGACAGTACAAGTTACCTTCCACTTTGTGTTGTTCATTTCTAAGTCAAAGATGAATCCTACTTTGCTATTGGCTTAGAGTATGATGTCAGAAATTCTTGAGCAATTCATTCATCCATTCATTTAACAATCATTTCTTAAACCCATACTGTGTTCTACATACCATGATTAGTGTTAGAGACTCAAAGACAAATTGAGATGAACTTACATTCTGAAAGGAGCCAAAACATCTGATCCAGGAATCAGGCTGGTCCTAGATAAGTTAGCTCCGTGTTTTTCCTGTGGCCAGTCTGAAGTGACTAGTCCTGGTTTTTCCTTGAGAAGCAGCTGTAAATCAGAGCCTTCTTGATATCCTGTGATCCAGGGATGTGCCCTGTTCTAGGATTACTGCCAGAAGGTGTTAAGCTCTCCCGTACATTTTTAGATACTATTCATATGGCTTGGAAATCATCAAAATCATCAAAATCTTGATAATCGTCAAGACCTAAATTGACATCACTGTCTGGCATCTTGAAATTGAAAAGCAGTATTAGAAAACTAAGTGACCCATGTTCAGCCTGTATTTGATTGCTTGTCCTTCCAGTGGGAATGGGTGGTGAGGGAGGAGGAGAAAGAATCTGGAATCTGGAGTTCCATAATCAAATGTTATGAATGTGTATCTATCTATCTATCTTTGTATATATATATATATGTATATATATATATATGTATATATATATGCAATTATTATTATTATTATTATTGACTACATCCAACTGGAACTTGAGATACACAGGCACTGCAGTTGGGAGATCCATTCTGCCCTACCAAAAAGTGACATAGGAGAGAATAGACTGGGGAAGGGGGGAAACACTGGGATGGCTGTTCTGGGGTGGTGGGCGGGGGAAAGACGGGGAGAAAATATGTAACTCAAAAAAAATTTAATAAATTAAATTAAAAAAAAGAAAGAAAACTAAGTGACCTATAATTACCTTCTTTGTTTCATTACTCTATAAAAATTTTGCTCATGGTATCAATAAATGGATTGCTTGACAATCACTCCTGGACCACATTTACACATCACACTTTCTCGGGCTAGTGTGTCAGTTTAGAGCTGGCTTAAGAAACCACTCAAGTTATCTCTATAACATTCTATTGAAGGGATACAATACATAGATAAGAATTACAAAGACTAAACAAAATAATACAAAATAATTTCAAAAAGAAACAATGTGCTAATAACGAGGGAGATCAAGAAAGGCTTCCTGTGGGAGATGGCACCTGAGGTCCGCTTGGAAGGATATTAAAAATGTCACTTCATCTAATTATAGATTTAGAGTTAAAGGGGCTTAGAGGCAGCTGGGTGGCTCATTGGATAGAACACTGAGCCTAGAGTTAGCAAGACCTGAATCAAATCCAGTTTAGATTTTACTTCCTAGTTATGTGGCCCCAAGTAAGTCACTTAACCATTATCTGCCTCAATATCTTCAACTGTGAAATGGGGATGATAATAATAGCAGTGTTGTTCAGAGGATAAAATGAGCTATAATTTATAAAACACTTAGCACAGTGCTTGGACCATAGTAGGGGCTTCATAAATGTTTGTTTCCTTCTTTCGTTCCTTAAAATTATTGAGTACAACCTTTTCATTTTACAGATGAGAAAACTCAAAATCATTAACATATACAACTGAAGCTTGTACTCTGGCCCCATTCTTTCAAGGCCAAGCCTGCTAATCTCCCCCTCAGGGTTCTAGAGTACCATGAGGGATTTATGGGGATCTCTTCTCTACTACCATCAGATTGAGCCCCTACAAGGTATGTTGCTTCTTTTAGGTGTTTCTCACTACCCCCTAGTTCTATTTAATTACTTAATATTGATTAGCTTTTATGAAGACATATTTACCTCAGAATTGATTTATTCAGGGTTCTAGAGCAGAGGGGTGTGGAGGAGGAAGGGAGGCTGTCCTGAAGGTTGTCAAGGAATAGGAAATGAAGGGAAACATGATTTTGATCTGCCTGAAATAGTGGGTTAGGTGAGATAATCACCAATTAGAGCACCTGGCACACTGGAGTAGAAGACGCAGACATGAACAGTTTAAAAATCTCTAGGACATAGTTTCTAGTTCAGGGGGCAAGACTATAGAGTCTATTGAGAAAATGGCCAGAGAGTAAAAAGAATGACTGTCTAATGTACTGTGAGCTAAAGCAAATCTAGTATATTAAAAAATCTCTGGAGGAGCTTATGGTCCAGCTTTGGTGACAGGACATACCTATAGAGAGATGAATAAAGAGATGAAGAAGAGCAAGAGGTAGCATTTGCTGAGTGCCAGTTGAGTGGACCTACACTGAACAGTGCAGGAGAGAATGATTTTTGAGATTTCAGGCTGGAAAATAAGGAAGGCATCAGATAGAACTGAGACAAGTGGAGCAGACGATGGTCATTCTGGGTAAGGAGACCTGTGAGCAAAAGCCAAGAATGTGGATATGTTAGAAACAATTAACTATTTAGCTGTGTGGGCAAAGGAATAATGAAAAATTTCAAGAAAGTGGAAGGGACAAATTGTGGAGAGCCTTAAATACAATCAAATGACTTTTACCTTCATCTGACAAGCTGTGAAAAGTCATTGAAGATTTTTGAGCATGTGTAAGGTAATATTTTGGGAAAAATAATCTAGCATGTCTATGAAAAGGGAAGTTGTTCCTAAAGTGATCCATTGCAATAATCTACCTTTCTATTATTATTTCATCTGTTTCATGCACTGAATGTTGCAAAGAGATTAGTCTGGTTGCTGTTCTTTAGAAAAGACATTTCATCTTTACCTCCGTAGACGGTGTCCCTCACAACTGGGAATGTATTCCCTTCGCACCTTCAGATTTCAGAATCCTTAGATTCCTTTAAAATACCTTTAAATACTTTAATCACCTCATTCTAAACTCCTGCCCTTTACAGGGATCCAGACATTTCTGGATACCCCTAATTCTTGGTGATCCTTACTCTTGAAATTCCTTTGCCTTACTAACCTTGATAGACCACTCTTGGGTCACCACAGGTATATCACACTCATTGTCTCAAGTATACTCAGGCATGCAGCTGGAATGAATTCAGTCCCCATGATTCCTTCTTCTCAAACTCTCTGGCTTATTAAGTCTTTTATCCTGGTGGTTGTAGGGATAATTTTACTCACATTTAGGGTACACTCCCAAAAAGGAATAAAGAGATATTCAATTTACAGTATGAATCATGTATTAGATCAGTAATTTATTCCTATACATAAGAGGAATGCTAAACATATGACCCTCACAGGTATACATAGTACAAAAAAACCAAACTTGAAGCAGGATCTAATAACTTAATTTTTTCCTGGAAGATTGGTACTCAAACTTCATTAAAACAGGATGATATTTGCAAGACTACTAATTAGGCATTTTTCATTTTAGACATTTTTCATTTCACTTTTACTTGGCACTGTCCAAATAACTCCTGGTCTATGTCTGCTAGTAAGATGGCAGGGTGTAGGAAAACCTCTTGTTGATGGCCATCTTTGTTGATCGAGAAGCTTTTCCTGTTGCTATCATATGTCTGCTGCTGCAACCAACCACTCCTCTCACTGGACCCAGGAACTAAGGGCATTTTAATATCACAACTGTCTCTAAGGCCTTTGGAATACTCTTTGGCACAATATCAGGGAAAGACAAACACAAAAGAGGATGCCTAACCTAGACTCGAACTTACTCAAGACTGCTGTGTGCCTTAGATGTGTTTACAGTAATGGGGCCAGCTGCCCCATTCTCTACTCAACTCTCAGGAAACTGTTTGCAACAGTCCTATGCAATTTGAAGGTATAAAGGAAGAGGAAGAGTGATTGAGTGGGCTAATCCATTTTGTGCAGCTTCTGAGTCTTTAACTCTTCAGCTGCACAGTAAATAATACAACTCCTCCTCAACTCAAATTGCACACTCCTCAGTGATGAATCACATATATCCAGAAGCAGGCATGCTAAGCTTCCATGCAGTCACCCAGAATCAGGAATGACAACTCTGAGTATACTCATTGTGAATGGTACCCTCTACATTTTAAATTATTTATGTAGTAGGGATTTGAGAACTGGCTGGCATCCTTAGGGTTGTAGTTCATAGGGACAAGCATTCCTATCTTAGTCTTGAGAGCTATTTGGAACTATCACTCTCTTTAAATTGGATAGTGGAATTGAAAAATGCCTTGGAGTTGTTAAAAGGAGAGAGTCTGAGAGAGACAGACTGAAAGGCAGGAATGGGAATCTCAAGAACTGAACAGCAGTAACAGTGCATTTAGCCTCCTGAACTCCAACCAGAGTTTAATATGTTGATGTAGAAGGAATTGATGACATGGGACAACAGTTGAATGGAGAAAGTGAAATAAGGGTCAACAACTCCCACTTCCTCCAAATGGTATCTCAGAGCAGAAAACTCTGGTTTACTGGTTGTATACCCCACCCCACCCTACCCCTCCAAGGACTAATGGAACTTACAAAAAAAAGTTCTGCTTTCCCACCAATTTCCCCTAATTACACTTTAATAGACTATGGTCACTTATTCAACCTAAATATTTCTTGTACTCTTATTTTTCCCTCTGACAGGAAGTTATGGATTAACTAGAAATATAAATTTAAATTAGGGCAAAGAGTCAAAACTCTACCTAAAAGGAGAAATTTTCCTAACTGGGGGCTCTGAGCTATTGTGATTGTGAAACTAACTTTTCGTCTAATATAAACTCCATAAAGTAGCAAAAAAGGGAGTCACATAAATCTGACATACTGTAATGTTAATGGGATTTAAGATCTTCCCCACCCTTTAATAGGCCCCACATGGAGCCCATTAATGGAAGCTTGCTTAGGGGAGGTTTGAGTGTAGGAAGATTTTCACCTTTTGCTAATTTCTAATCAGGCACTGAGTCAGGAGGGTTGTGATGCCTTCTGACCCTGAAAAGTGTACGTATACTCTGAGTTGGTATTTTGTTTTTGGGGCTTGCTTCTGAGAAAGTTATTGTGATTCCCTGGTTGAGATTCTGAGTGGTCAGAGCTTCCCCACCTGTTAGGATGTAAAGGCTGTCTTGATCCAGGGATGTATGTAAGTGTATAATTGGTTCAGGCAGTCAGAGCCCTGTCTGTTGGTCTTTATTTCTCTGCTTTCATT
Organism: Pseudochirops cupreus; assembly: GCA_028627135.1. Classification (NCBI taxonomy): domain Eukaryota; kingdom Metazoa; phylum Chordata; class Mammalia; order Diprotodontia; family Pseudocheiridae; genus Pseudochirops; species Pseudochirops cupreus. Next base: position 400,360,513 of record CM053583.1, on the reverse strand, counting down.
TTCTCTGTGTTTTCTTTGTATTTTCTCTGAAGTTCAGGGTGCTGACTTTTCCTCTGAACTAGTGAATGTAATTTTAAAAGTTTGTTGTGCTAGCAGCTATCCTGGGTATGCCAGTGTTGTTGCTGCTACACATATCATTTTATTGCCCCTAAAATAAAAAAGTGAACTTATTTTTTGTAACATGTAGTAGATTCAATTTTCAGAGAGAAAGAGAACAGAGAGTGCAATGACATGTACCAATTGAAAAATTGTACCCTCAAAAAGACAAGTGAAGACAAGGGCAGCCTATAACTGCTGATATTCTCTTTTCCTGTGTGCATGTTATATCTGTCACTTAAAGTGAATACTCCTCGAGGGTAAGTTCTGTTTAATTTTTGTCTTTGTATCCTAGGTTCCTAGCACAGTGCTGGTCTGTGTGATGGACCAAGTGAGGCAAAAACATATATATTAATCATTTGGTTCTCTTGAGGAAAGGAGGGCAAATAACAACTACTGTATGCTAGGTAAGGCAGCTAGGTGGCACAGTGAATAGACTATTAGTCCTAGAATCAGGGAGACCTGAGTTTAAATGTGATCTCAGACACTTACTAGTTGTGTGGTGCTTGGAACTTTACTTAACTCTGTCTCAGTTTCATTTTCTGTAAAAGGAGCTGAAAAAGGAAATCACAAACCACTCTAGTCTTTGCAAAATAAAAAATAAAAATAAAAAAACACCAAACAGAACAAAACAAAAAAAAATGGGGTCATGAAGAGTTGGACAAGACTAAAAAATGACTAGAAATATGGCGGGCACTGTACCAAGTGTTGGCGATAGAAATATAAGCAAAAAGAAATGAGTTCTTGTCCTCAAGCAGCTTGCATTCTAATAGAGGAAAATAATATACATAAGGAAGCTGAAAGGAGGGGTAGAAGGTGCCCATGTAGGGGGATGGTGTTTCAGCATTGACTTCAGCCCTCAAAATCAGAAGCAGAGCCCCAAGGGGAATGAAGGTGACTGACTTGGTCCTTCTCAAGAGGCCCTGGAATTCACCAATGGAAAAAAGGGGGATGACATAGACACAAGATATTTCAGGGGGGAAAACTAAAGAGAAAGATAGATGGTCAGAGTGAGAAGGTGCCAAGTATGAAGGGAAATTTCAGTATGATGGTGGCAAAGTCCATGTATAAGAAATGTTAGTTGAATTTGAATTTAACTCTTTGGAATAGTGATTTTTTTTTTCCAGGGATCTCAGGCTAGTCTCCATACTTTTCTTCCGCACACTTCAAGCTCATTTTTTACCTTGTTCCCTTTGCTCACTCTATTTTTCCAGTCCCCTATGCAGGCTTTTATGAATCTAAATCCTGCCTAGCCTTCAAGGCCCAGATCAAATCCCTTAAGTGTAAATCCCTAATTCTGGACAGAGATGACTTGAATTTGAATCCTACACTTATTGTTTACTGCCTGTTCAACCTTGGGCAAAGTGATTGCATCTCATTGGACCTCATTTTCCTCCCCTGGAAAGCAAGGGAGTTAGACTAGATAATTTCTGAGTTTCATTTCAGTTCTAAATTGATAATCTTCCTTTAAGCCTTCTCCAACTTCTTAAAGTCCATAATCTTTGCCTTCTCTGGACTTTATTTACCCATTATAGTCTACACCACATAGCTTAACTCTTAATCATTTCCACATTGTTTCCTTTATGTTGGGTTCCCAGTGCACTCCGCCTCCAACTACATTCATTAGTTTGTAAATTCTGTGGGGTGAAAAATGATATTGTTCTATTTTTGTGTTCATTATAGTACTTAGCATAGTGCTGAGCACATAGTAAGAGCTTGTTGATGCAAGGAGAATAAGAAAAAAAATTGGCTAAGATTGCAGCCAGGCTGCATTTGGAAACTGCATCATGTCTTGGAGGTCACTATGGGACTATTTATTATACTCCCAGCAGAGATCATGCTGCTTCTAAAGGGGCCTAATCTACTCTCATGTCATTAGTTATGTTCTGGGGGAAATCTGGCTCAATGTGTGTTTATTATTATATTGATTTGTTATTATTCAAGTTATTACTGTACATAATTATGACCTGATTCTACAGTTCTGGGGTCAGATTCACATTGTATGCAACTCCATGGGGAAACTCGGAGACAGTTACAAAGGATACAAACTTTGGCTTATCTCTACTGAACTCTGATTGACTTTTCTGGGATGGCAGGCTCAGGCTGTAAATGTTTTACACAAATTAAAAGGAAACAAAGACATTTGTGAAATATGTGCTTAGATTCTAGACCATTTAAAGGAGGGCACCAGCTTTGATTCTTGGCATTGTGTGGATCCACAGTAATTTGCTTGAGCCGTGACTGTAGTTGTGCCATGTGAGGATGGTGTGTTTGGATGAATTAAATAATGCTGAGAAGGCAGCTGCTGGAAATCTTGAGGCTCTAGGGTGTGTCACCACTAGTATTTTAACAGCGTACAGTTTTTGCTGGGCTTTCCAAAATTACCCTCTACCAAGTTAAGACAGGCTTTCGTGGTAGAGACATCTCATTCTAAAACTACATTAAGCTATATTAACTGGTGCTCAGAGGCTGGGAAGAGTCACCATGTCATCCAAATATCTTTGGAAACTCCGTGGATATATTGATTGGTTGTTTCTTCTTAAGAAGGACCAAAATGACATCACTCTGTTGGGGTCAAGGTGGTCAGTGGGAAATTGGAAGTTGTGTTGAGTATGAGAACATTGCACTCTGGGAAGTCTGGAAAGTTGTAACTTTAATGCTATGATGGATGCCCTCGCGCTGTTTGTAGATTTGATACAATGGCCCAACGGAGAGAGCTTACCTCAAAGGACCCTCCTTTACTGTGAGTCTAAAAGTAGAGACCCCAGAGATTCACATGCCCCCCCCCCAATCCATTTCTTTCTCAATGTTCTCTATTTCTGTTGACAATGCCACCATGTTTCTAGTCATCTAGGTTTACAACCTCAGAGTCATCATTGGCTCTTTCCTCATCTCAATTTCATGTCCAATCAGTTACCAGGTCTTATTGATTCTACTTACATTACTTCTCTCACATCTGCTCTTTACTCTCTGCTCATATGGCTGCTGCCCTAGTTCAGGCCTTTATTGCTTCTTACCTAACCAATTGCAATAGCCTCCAAATTGAGCTGGATCTCCCTCCTTTCAGTCTTTTGCCTCTTCAATCCATCCTCTCCACACACCAAATTATTATTCCTAAATCACAGATCTGACTATTCTAAAAATATGAACATTGTGTATCATCTAAAACAGCTGTTCTCAACCTTTGGGCCAGGACCCCTTTGGGGATTAAACAGGGTCACCTAAGACCATCGGAAAACACATATTTCTGATGGTCTTAGGAACCAAGACACAGCTCCTCTATCTGTCTCCAGGCGGATCCGCCCACATGCAGATACATCCATATACAAGTATTAAAAGGTCATGGCATTAGAAAGGTTGAGAACCACTGATCTAAAATCTTCTTCAAAATGGCATCTACCTAATTTTCCAATATTATTTCATATTACTCTCACAAACTCTCTGTTCCAGTTAAAATGGCCTTTTTTTTTTTGCCTTTTTGGAGGGAGGAAGGCGGGGCAATTGGGGTTAAGTGACTTGCCCAAGGTCACACAACTTGTAAGTGTTAAGTGTCTGAGGCTGGATTTGAACTCAGGTCTTCCTGACTTCAGAGCCGGTGTTCTATTCACTGTGCCACCTAGCTGCCCCCGCTGTGGCCTTTTTTTTTTTTAAACCATGTCCCATTTCTAGGCCTTTCCACAGATTGCCATCTTTACCTAGAATGTATTTTTCTTAGTTCTACCTCACAGAATCCCCAATTCTTTCTTCCAACATGGAAGCAGTACTGTCCCCCATATGAGGCATTTCATTATGTCCTAAATTATGAGCACACCCCAGCGGTGTGCTCATGTGCGTTTAACAACCAGCTCTCTAAAAATGGAAAGAAAAAAAATCCTTATAACATGCTTTTAAATTTAATCTGCATGTTTGAGATGATTGCACATGTATAAACTATTTCTGATTGCTTGCCATCTCAGGGAGTGGAGAGGAAAGGGAGGAAGGAATAGAATTGAGAAACTTGAAACATAAAAAAAGAAATGTTAAAAAATTATTTTAACATATATTTGGGGAAGATAAAATATTATATATTAAAATTAATTTGTATTTTTAATATTTTCTCCACCACCTTCTTATGTCTAGACCATCAATAAAATAGTAAATCAAGCCCAGATTTGTAGCTTTTGCCAATTTCCAAGGTAAATGTTTACATTGAGAATTTAACAATTGGCTCAAGCCAGCTGAAGATGACTTTAGCACACCCCTGACTCTCTTCCTCAGGAAATTTCTTTGTACTATTTTGCAAATGCCTTATGTTGACTACTCTGTATCTCATAGTAGGATATAAGCTCATTTGGGGAAGGTATTTTTGCATATTGTCTTCGTGTTCATTAGCATCTATGTAGCGCTCTGTATATCTTTGTCATTATTCAGTTGTTTTCATCATGTCCGACTCTTTAGGACCCCATTTGGGGATTTCTTGGCAAAGATACTGCCATGGTTTGCCATTTTCCTCTCCAATTCATTTTATAGATGGGGAAACTGAGATAAACAGGATTAAGAGATTTACCAGTACCTGAGGCCATATGTGATCTCAGGTCTTCCCACTCTATACTTAGCGCTATATCCAGTGTACCGCCTAGCTGCTTTGTGCCAAGTAGGTACTTAAATGTTTATTGCATTGCATTGTGTTGAGCTAGGCAGGGAATAGAACTCTAAATGGGGTGACATGCCATTGATCTTTATGCCTACTGCATGTACCACTAGTCCACACTCCTCTCTTCTTTTTCTCAGAGAATAGCTCAAATTTTGCTAACCCTAACCTTTGCAGCATCTCCTTAATATTGGAGCTAGGCCTGAAAGGAGCAGTGCATTCCCCAACTTCCCAAAAGGTAGGGGGGGAGTCATGATAACTAAAGTCCAAAGACTGGGGACCATTATTATGTAGCTGTTACTATTGCCCGTGAGGGCGGTGTGATCATCTCTATGAACTAAGCATGCCAACAGCTCAGGGAATAAAAAACTTGCTATGTCTGCTTGGAAGGAAATTAGACTCTGGTCCTCTGCTTGGATGAAAGCATAGATAGTGTGTTCAAGGACCACTAACATACCTGATAGTCAGACTCTAAAAGCATCTTGCCCTGCCAGAGCATTGGGCTTAATCTAATAAGATGAAAGTGAATAGGGAAAGTGAAATACAAAGTGTTGCATTTGGGTCCAGAAAACAAACTCCACAGATATAAGATGGGGATTGATGAGGATGATATGAGTAGTTAGCAGCGTGATGTAGCAGCCAACAAAGCTAATGCAATCTTGGGTTGCCTTAGGAGAGCTATGTCTGTAAGAGAGAGGAAGGTGAGAATCTGCTTGTATCAGACATTGCCTGCAGTATTGGATCCAATTCTGGGCACCATATATTAGGAAAGACATTGATAATTTGATGATAAAGGTAAGATGGTAAAGGGCCTTGAGCTTATGACAGGTGATGACTGGTTGAAAGAACTAAATATGTTTAGCAAGGAGAAGACTCAAGAAGGACATGATAACTATGTACAAATGTTTGAATGCTTTTCATGTAGAAGAATTCTGCATTTTTACTTGGTTCCAGAAGGCAGAAATAGGGGTGAGTGTTGCAAAGATTGGAATTTAGACTTGATGTCAGTGGGAAAAAACACACCAACTTCCTAATAATTAGAGCTACCACAAAGTGGGATGACTTGTCTTGAGAGTTGATGGATTATCCAGCCTTGGAAGTTTTGAAGTATAGCCTGGGCAAACCACTGGCCAAATATAGTATAGTAAAGATTCCTTCACATGTGGGTTGAAATAAATGATTTTTGAGGTCACTCCTAACCATCATCTGAAATTTTGCTCTCCTCTACTTAAGGGGCAGAAATGTTGTTATACACTTTGAAGGTTATATGCAAAGTGCATAAGTTTTAACTGTAAATAAATACCGTGGGAATTTTCCTCCGTATTTCTTTTATTTTCTGCTTGTTCCTTTTTCCTTCTTTGCATTTTCATATTCCACCCACTTTAATTTTACTCTATCCTGTAGGACTAATCATTCTCCTTAGAATTTTTGTCAAATCAACAAAGCAGGCCCTAATCACTTCCAGCCTGTGGTAAGCAATGGAGAAATATGCCCATTTTAACAAGGAAGAATATTCTAAAAGTTCAAGTAAGCTTAGAAAATCAGACCAAGGGATGAATCAGAAAGGAGTGAAGAAAAGTAATTTGAGGAGAGTAAAACCCAGAACATCTTCATCTTTCAATTCATATCCATTAACTACTCATATTCTAAGCAATATTCAGTGATTGTGGTAGTGAAAATACATTTTTTTCCTCCCACTATTTGCATATTTTGAATTTCACTTGCATTGTATGTCGGTTAGAATGAAAAGATGCTATTTTGTTTGGTTTTTGCTTTTTCCATGGAATGTGCTTTGTGTGTTGAAGAGGGTAAAGGCTTAACTTCCTCTTTTCAAATGAATTTGGCAGGAATCAACTGCTGTATTCATTCTACTTTTTTCCCAGTGAGATATTCTCAGACGTGTAAATGTTGAATGTATATGCTGCACATAGCATTAAAGAAGAGCAGTGAGTTATCCCTACAATGTGCCCTTAGGCATAAGATGCATCTTTACAGAATCAAATATCTAGATGAAGAGTGAAAAATTCAGTCATTCTTCTGAATGGTGGTCTGTTCACCAATTAGTAAATAAGCATTTGTAAAGAACCTGCTATGTCCTCTGCACTATGTTAAGTACTACGACAAAGACAAACATGAAATAGTCCCTGCCCTCAAGAAGCTTAGAATTAATGTAAAAAGCATGAAATTTTGAGTTAGGGGATGGAATTTAAATATCACTTCTTCTACTTACTGTTTGTCTGATTTTGGACAAATCACTTAAACTTGCTGGACCTCAGTTGCCTCACCTATAAAATGAAGGGCTTGACTAAATGACCATCTTCTACAATCATAGCTGAGTCAGATAAGACCAATATGCTCAGTGTATTTGTTTTCTCCAGATTTGTACATATGAATCAAAGGATTCTAATTTCCTAGTCACAGCATTGTGTACCATATACTATCTGGTGTATTTGAAGAGACAAGTGTTAATCCTGATCAGGGATACTTGTTTGTCATCCTAACAGAGTTGACAGAAGTAGTGCAAGAATTCAAATTGGTTTGATACACATCGAGAGTGAAGATGAGTTTGAACTATTTAAATGAACTAGAATCAGAAAATAAAAGGAAATTTGACCATTATTGAAAGTGAAGAATCAACTAAATGAGAGTTTGCTGTGCTCAGCTCATGTTCCAGCAGCACATGTTGGGTGGGCATGTGGTAGCCATAATTCCTTTTGTAAAGACTAACATTTTTCTGAAGAAGAAACTTATACATTATAACACAGTAATATATGATCAACTAGAATAAATTGAACATATAGGTACCTGGTCTTATCTAGTTTGGACATTATAGGAGCAGGATCAGCTAAGTTTATAGGAAAGCAATCAGTGAATAATGATTTATTAAGTGTTTACTGTGTCTCAAGTACTGTTCCTAAGCACTGGGGACAGAAAGAAATGCAAAACAGTCCCTGCCCTGAAGAAGCTTACATTTTAATGAGAGAACATGTCAATAAATAGGTAAATAAAAGAGTAATACAGAGTAGTTGGATAGCAGGAGAATGAGCAAGATGTTTTATCTATACAATTCTTCAATAATTTGAAGGGAAAAGAATGAAATTATGCAAAGACTACCCTTTCCAACAAATCTGAACATTAGAGGGAAGGCATAGGAAAATTATTACTAGTCACTACTTTGCAACGTCTAGTAGTGTCTCTGATGATTCTGAGAACCAACATGAAATTATCAATACAAAATTATTTTCTCAATTAAATGTGAAAATTAGATTTAGGTTGCATAGGTATTTGCATCAACACCTGATAAGGTTGAGGACCCTGTGGATTCTC
>CM053583.1:400322789-400351960 GCA_028627135.1 Pseudochirops cupreus | reverse complement strand
CTAAGTATCCTGCTAAACAGATTACTATTACACTTGGTTCCAGCGTTCTCTTGCTCCACCCCTTCCTGCTACATCAGCAAGCTCAAGGGGCGTGGAAGATCTTCAAATCCCAGTATCGTTACATCATGGCGTTCAATTCCATAGCTTTTTGTTTATCATTGTTTGACTTATATTCAGAGCATTGAAATCTCTCACTATTAATGCTTTTGATCTATTTTATCACAAAGTTTATTTTTTTCTTAAACATTTAGTTGTCATGAATTAGACACATACTATGATGTACACATTATATGTATACATGCATATACATACACACAGAGATATATAATCATACACTCGTATACATATATAGACACATATGCACACACACTTTGTTCAAGTAATTGAAAATCTTTGAACCTATTTTCTCATCAAAAATGAGGCAGTTGGCCTCTGAGGTCCTTTCCTGCTCTGAATCTTGATCTTAACATCTACACTCTCTCAATGCTTTTTCACTAAAGAGGAAGTTAGGGATTTGTTGTTGAGTCATTCAATCATGTCTGACTCTTCATGATCCTGTGGACCACAGCATGCCAATACTATCTGTGGTGTTTCCTTGGCAAAGATGCTGGAGTGGTTTGCATTTCCTTCTCCAGTGGATTAAGGTAAATAAATGTTAGATGATTTGCCCAGGGTCACACAGCTAGTCAGTGTTTGAAGCCAGATTTGAATTTAGATCTTCGGGTCCAGTGCTCTATCCAAAGAGTCACCTAACTGGCCTCTGCATTTCTTTTCAGTTCTAAATCTCTGATCTTATAATCTATGATCTCTCTTAATAGTTTGTCACTAAAGAGGCAGGTAAGGTAGTTTAGTTGAAATACTAAGGTGCCCTGATGGAGAAATAAGAAATGGACCATGCAAAGCAGGTGGTCCACCACACCAATTTGACAGCAACTTCTGTCCAGACCCCAGTGGGTACAACCAAGGACCATGAGCTCCAGAGCCCTGGGTATAACAGAATGTCCCAGACCACCAGTTCTTCTTCCAGCCAAACCCCAATAGCCATCATAGAGAGGAAGAACCTTTGTGGAAGAGAGCACACTGTCCTACTCACCAGCAACATAAACCTTCAACAAAATGCTGTGGTTGGGCAGGTAAGCCCAAGAGCTCCAAGAATAGCAATGGCCCCAAGGTCACTAGCCCAACTTCTAGACACACCCTTACAGTCATTGTCTGAAGCAGTAATTCTTGTAGAGACTCAAATTGGCAACTACATACACAAGTCCTTCAGTCCTTTACTATTTAGCAGCCACTGCTACTGAAGACCCAGAAAAGAAAGTTTTTAATCACCAAAATATTGTGCCTTATCAAATAATTCAACACTAGAAACAGGGACTAGTTTTTAAAATAGAAATACTATTGAAGAAGATGAATTGCTATCTGATATACTGATGTACCATAAGGACCAATAAGAGATTGAGATATTGCTAGGGTAACACAGTAAACAAATGTTTCAAGTAGGATTTGAACTCTGCTCTTCCTGACCTCAAGTCTAATACCTTTTCCACAAAGAGTTGCACATTAAACAATACATGCTTGTTGAATTGAATTGAATAAAATGTGATCCAAGTGAGTATTAATGCAAAATACATGCTATGAAGTGTGGAATCTTTTGGCATTAACAATAGTTCACCTTATATTGCTCTTTAACATCCTGCAAAACATTTTACATTCATGATCTCTTATATACAGTAACTATAATATATATATAGGTATGTGTGTGTGTATATATTATTATTATTATTATTATTATACCTATTTTATTGATAGGAAAATTGAGGTTCACAGAGATCAAATAATTTACCTGGGGTCAATCAGTTGGTAAGAGACTAAGGAGGAATTTAAATTGATGTTCTATCTACTCTATCATCTTTCTATCTTTTTATTTTTAGAAGCAATAGGGGTGAAATGACTTGCTGAGGGCCACCCAGCTAGTAAGTGTCCGAGGCTGGATTTGAACTCAAGTCCTCCTGACTCCAGAGAGAGTGCTCTATCCACTACACCACTTAGCTGCCCCTATGCACTTTATCAAACTGACTTTCCATAATATACATTTAAGAAAACATTAAGAAGTTCCCCTTAATTTTGTTCCCCTCCCCCATCTCCAATGTGTTGTGCTTTAAGAAGTTTCTTAACTCCTTTACTCACCAGCCTACCTCTGAATAGACTGTATATACATGTCAAACCTATCTGGAGCTGCTGTGATCCATGGACTCAGGTTTCCTGTTTAGTCAGGAACCACAGCAAGAAACTCAATTTCGTTAAGTGCTCTGGAGATTTGGATGCCTTGGTAAGATTAACCTTTCTCCAGTGTTCTCAGATTCAATGAGAAAAAATTATTGCTTGCCAGCCCCAACTCCAGCACTCCCCCACCATTGCTGCCTCCCTGAAAGAGAATAGATTGGTAATTTGCTTTTTTTAGAAGGCTCTATTTTGTGTTTTTACTAAATGTAGACTTTTAAATTTTTGTACCACAATTCTAAAATGACTGGACCTACTTGCCTTTGGTTTCCTCATCTGTTACATCCACCAGCTGAAACAATTCCAAAAAGTTGATTCAGCCAAGGACACCTAATCCTCTCAAAGCCTCAGGAGGACATCCCTTTACTTGGTTCAGATCTACAACAACTGCAATCGAATTTCCCAAATTTGTTGAATGGAAGGGTAGGAATTGTTTACTTTACACCATCTGCCCCAAGCACTGAGCTTATTCATTTTTTTCTCTAAACTGAGCTTTGAAAGGTTGTTTTTTGTGGGGTTTTTAAATGTCTCTACCCATTCTGAGTTTTGGTCTTGTAGACATTGGACTACGTACATTTCATTGGGTTAAGCAACAATAGCAGAAATGATGATTGTGATTAGGAGGAGGAGGAAGAAGAGGAGGAGGAGAAGAAGGAGGAGGAGGAGGAGGAGGAGGAGGAGGAGGAGGAGGAGGAGGAGGATTGTTGATATTTATATAATGATTTAAGATTTTCAAAGCATTTTACAAATGTATCTCATTTAATCCTCACAACAACCCTGGCAGGTAGGTGCTATTATTATCCTATTATGCTATTATTATGAGAAAATTGAGATAAATAGAAGTTAAGTGACTGCCAAGGATCACACAGCTAGTGTCTGAAGTCAAATTTGAAGGCAAAAATTGAACTCAAATTTGAATTTTTCTTGACTCTGAGCTCTGTGCTCTATCCATTGCATCACATAGCTCCTTCTCATCACTTTTCCCGGAAGGCAGTCTGATGACCCTACAGAATGGTGATATCCAATAGGGGATGGTAAGATGGGCTATACAAATCAAGAACTTTTTCACTGACTGAATGAGAATGTTATGGACAGGAGCATTAGTAGAGAGAAGTGTAGTAAAGTAGACATCAGAGAGGAAAGATCAGGTGTTCTGATTGGAGTTTGGAGAAGACAATTTGGAACAGAGCTGCATACGGATTATGATGACTGCAGAGGCAAAGCAGGACTCTTTGGAAAGAAATTCCAAGACACATAAAACAGGACACCCTATTTACCCCTAAGTCTGTGAATTCCAAAGTGATTATGCTTCCCCCATTTTGCCAATGCCCACTGGGCATGCTGGGAAAATCAGAGGAATTAAAGGAGAATTTGATTACAATTTCCTGGGAATTGTAGAAATTGTAGAAGATTGTATATTTTGTGTGCATTAAGGAACATGTTTTATCATATGATTCCTTTTTTCTTTATTTATGTTGTTTCACATCTTAATTAAATGTTTTTGCTATTGGATGTATGTGTCTCTGGTATGTGTCTCTAGCATTATAGAGTGAATTAGATGGGATTTCAAGTCTTGAACTCTGGTAATAGTTTAGTCTCTAAATCTAAGAGAGGCTAAGTTTATGCCACCTTTGATTTGTCCTCAATTATATGGTCTTCTATCTAACGTATATACACTTCTAAAATCCAGGCTCCCTGGGAAGCTCCGTATTTGGCTGAATTGGTTTTCTCAGATGCAGCCTTGCACTCTCTCTCTCTCTCTCTCTCTCTCTCTCTCTCTCTCTCACACACACACACACACACACACACACACACACACACACACACACACATATCATTTGGGATCATGAAATATAAAACCCTGTGAAGAAGTACAGAGATTGGAGAAAATTGGAAATGAACAAATAGTGTTCCAATTTTCAAAAATGGGGGAAAAGGTGGATTCTGAGAACTCTGGAGGCTAGCGACATTTAAGAAGAAACAAACAGTTTATAAGTACTTAGGAAAGGAGGAAATGACAACTAGGATCCGGCATGAGTTAACCAAGAACAAGTTATTTGTTCAACAAACCTCATTTTTTTTTAAATGATTATTAGACAAAAATATTAGCTGTCATTTTCATAGCATTTTTTTTGCAGGTCTGATCATGGCATCCTCCTGCTCAAGAAGGTCTAAGAGTCTCCTCTCAGATAAAACACAGACTGTCACAATCCCCCTCCAGTTTGCTATTCCAGCCTAACATTATTTTCTTCAAATGTGTTTCACCCCAATAGACCTGCACTTGCTTCCTCATCCATGCCATTCTATTGTCTGTCTCCCTGCTTTTGCCCACGCTGTCTTTGTGCCTGGTTTACACCCTATCCCTTACTTCCATCATTTTCATTAGAACCCCTATCTTCCTTCAAAGCTTATCTCAACTGTCGCTTCCCCACAATACTAATATTCTGATGCCCTAGTTGCTGGCACCCTCCCCAGAAATTGCTTTCTATTTAATGTTCTATGTGTAAGTGATCTTCTTCAAACTGTAATCTTCTTGAGGGCAGGACCTGTTATTGTTTTTATCTTTCCATCCCCAACATTGAACAAGGTGCCTGGCATGTGCAAAACCTTAGGAAATATTTGTTTATTTGAAATGTTTATGTAATACCCTTTGATCTAGCAATACCACTACTAGGTCTATATCCCAAAAGAGACAGAAAAAAAGGAAAAGGACCTATATGTGCACAAATATTCATAGTCACTGTTTTCTAGGGGAAAAGAATTAAAAGTTGAGGGGATGCTCATCAATTGTGGAATGACTGAACAAATAGTGGCATGTGGTTATGATGGAATACTATTGTTCTATAAGAAATAACGAGCAGAATGCTCTCAGAAAAACCTGGGAAGACTTGTACAAGTTGAGCAAAGTGAAATTTACTGTGTACAAAGTTAACAGCAATAGTGTAAGATGATCAGCTGTGAATGACATAGCTATTCTCAGCAGTACAACAATCCAGGATAACTCTGAAGGACTCATGATGAAAAAATGAATGTTACAAATTGTTTTTACATGTAACTGAGGAAAATAAAATATTAAATAAATGTTTCAAAAAGAAATGTATATGTGTATATCTTCATGTATGTAAGTATAGTTTTATGCTTTGTATATGTTCAAATCAGTCAATGTGTATTAAGCACTTATGTTCTAGGAGTTATGCTTTGTGCTGGAGATACAAAGAAAGTCAAAATGATGGTCTCTGTCCTCAAGAAGCTCATCTTCTAAAGGAGTAGATACATACACACACACACACACACACACACACACACACACACACACACACACACATGTTCATCCCTAGTCATCAGCACATATTGGCAAAGTTATATTGATGGAGATCCTTTGGTGATAGGACATTTGCTGCCATTTCTGTTATTTGAATTGTTCCCTTATGAGGCAGGATGGGTGAATGAAGAGATCCCTGAATTTAGAGTGGAGACCATGGCTTCAAGATTCACGTCATGTCTGTTACTACCTGTGTGATCCCAGGAAAGTCACTTCCTATCCCTTGGCCTTAGTTTCTCCATCTGTAAAATGAAGGGTCTGAATCACCTGACCTTGGGGGGCCCATGACTTCTGGCTCCAAGCCTGTGATCCATCTGGGACTGACTTTGACCCCTAGGTGACTTGGCAGCTACAACACAAACTCAGTCATCTCCCAACACATGCCATTGTGTCTCTTTTGCTGGCCTTTCCATAGTGATCCTTTCAGCCATGGCATTTGTAAAATGTCCATGATTCTTTTCAGTTCTCAGGGAGCCCATCAGCCTCCTGCCATGCTAGCAAAACCCTCTTATTCACTTGGAGGCTTATAGAACCAATCTTTTCTTGACTAGAATAAAACCAGTGCCATCCATGTACTATGAATCCTATGCCTGGCAGTTTTATATCACAAACTCACCTGCTGTCAGAGTGTGGTTTGATAAATTGAGACTAAATTGGTCTCCTTGGATCAAAGTAACTTTTTTCTTAACCTTCTCCCTTCCCTCCCTTCTTCCCGTCCAAGATTCTCTGAGAGTCTATTGAACTTAAACTACACTGACAAATTAGAAAAAATTTCTTTTCTATAAATAAATTCATTAGTAATCAACTGATAACCATCATAGGCCATGCCCTATCCCTTACTAGGGTCAATCCACTGCTCACTGGAAGGGTACATACATTTCTCATGGGGCAGAAAACTGAATTATCTGAGGGCAAATGTTTAACAAAAGAAATGCTAACCAACAACTTAGCAATTTTTCCCAGAGGCCTTCACCCACCAGACCCTTGTAATAATGATGAGATATTACTCTGTCAATGACAATAATTTTCTGAAAAGGGAGAGGAGGGTATACAAGCAGGAAAGGAATTAATCTCCAGAGTAAGAAATATTTGTTGAAAAAATGTCTGTCATCTTTCAAGACGTAACAGAAAAATATCACAGCTTTGAAGTGTTCTATCATTTCCCTGCTGATCACTGATCATTTAAGCCAAAGCTTGAATTTGAATTTTGATGTGATAGAGGTATGATTCATATACAGGAAGACTTGTTTAGTACGATCCTATAAAGATGAGGAAACACCTCAGTTGGGAGAGAGACTTGAATGATTGTTCTCTTCAAACAACCAGGCCCTAAAACTTTGCAAGACACAGTTCCCTAAATAAATGTCAAGAGTCTGGATGGCATTCTCCAAGGATGGGGATAAATAGTATTTCCTTAATTAAAAGTAAGCGCAAATGATAACTGATTAAATGTCAACGAAAAAAGTAGAAAAATCTCCTGATTCCTGTTGCAACCTGGATGAAAAAAAGGGCAAATGGAAAGAGGGATGATGGTGAATAGTTGACTTTAATCATAAGCAATGGAAGAAATGGGTGAGGTTGGAATTCTGAATGGTTAGTTGCCCATTGGAGGTTATAATATGTCAAACTGTGGTTGTGGGATGCTCTTAAGGTAGTATATGGCATAGTGTGAAGAGAACTAGATTTGGAGACTGAAGACCTGACTGTAAATCTTGGTTCTTCAGTTCATGGCCTGTATGACCTTGGACCCTTCATCTCTCTAGGCCTCAATTTCTTTATTCATAAAGTGAAGGCTTTTGGTTAGATGACCTCTAAGACCCCAATCATCTCTAGAGTCATAATCTCATATGACATGTGATGGGTTCAAATCTCAATTCTTCCATCTGTATGATCTTGGCTAAATTACTTAACTTCTTTGAACCTCACTTTCCCCATCTGTAAAATGAAGGGAATAGTATTAAATAATCCCTATGGTCTCTCCTAGCTCTGAATCTATGATCACATGAAATATTACAAGAGTAACCAACACTAGATCGAAAAAAAAAAGCTACAGGGAATGGGAGAGAAGGCAAACTCTGTCCTTATTGTCCTGGCATTACAAATTCTGGATAGTGTTTCCATCTGAATTTAGTTCCTAATTCTATATCATCACTCATCAGGACCTCTCTAACATCACTGAAAGCACACAATTTTCCACTGACATTTTCTTCAGAGTTTCTGGGTTAGAAAAGTCCTGTATTTATTTTGCTCAGATAGCAACAGAAGATATATTTTGCCAGCAGCCTACTGAAAGCTCACCTCAGGATGTTTGAATGTTTTGTTTTTAATATCAGACTTTCCTTCTTCTCATTCACAACTCAGCAATTGCTTGAATGAACCTTTTCATGGTTTTCCTTTAGAGCACTAGCTGGGCCACAAGGCTAGGTTAAGTGTAGTTTGAAAAGAATCATTCATCTAATTCACAGGTTCTTATGAAAGACAGAAGAAGAAATCAAGGTAAGTATATGGGCTATGAGTCAACACAATAGTCAAGAGCGTGCTAGCGATGGAAGAGAAAATGGGTCCGTTCTAAGACATACACAAGTTGAAATAAAGGAAAAACATCTTGTCACTGAAAATCCTGAGCAGAGTTGTGAGGTATAGACAAGGAAGAAAGAATCTGATTCCATTTACCAGAGGTTAATATTGGAAGGAAGAGCATGATTCTGCCATTTAAAGAAGTGAGATGGATTATGCCAAAAAAAAAAATTAATAATACTGAAGGACACCATTGGTATTAATTATGTCTCAGTCAAATTCCTGAAGATAACACTTAAATGATGGGTTATTTCAGCCCAAACTGAAAGGGAAAAATTAAGAATTCAAAGAAAGGGGTTGGATAGGTGGCATAGTGAATAGAGCACCAGCCCTGGAGTCAGGAGGACCTGAGTTCAAATCTGGATTCAGACACTTAACACTTACTAGCCATGTGACCTCGGGCAAGTCACTTAACCCCAACTGTCCTCCAAGAGAAAAAAAAAGAATTCAGAGAAAGGATTATTGTTTTGTGTATGAATTGGAGCATCTGAAGTATGGAGTATGGAGAATGGTATAGAGATAGAAGACTGGAGCTTGAGGAAGGAAGAGTTAGATTTGTGCCCCATCTATATCACTTATTAGATGTGTGACCTTAGGAAAGTAACAACCTCTTTGGACCCTCAATTTTCTCATGTATAAAAACTGGGATAATAATAAATACCTTACCAGGTTGTTGTGAGGATCAAATGGACAATATATGAAAGATACTTCATGAATATGAGATATTGTCATTATTTTTTTTCCATTGGCTTATCTGGAGAAAATTGCCTTGACATTAATATTCCCATAAAGGACCAGAGGTTCAGTACTTAGATGAAGTAAATTCTCCACCAGATCCAGTCACAAAGCTTAGGGAAACTTCACAAATTGTACATTATTTCTGGACTGGAAAAGCTTAGTTATTAACATTTTCTCAGGTCATTTTCTGGTGTTGTCCCAAAATAGTCCATCCTTTTTACATCCTTTTTTAACTTCATTCTTGGGGAAATGACACTCATGAATTGCATTGGAAGGTAGAAATGGAAAACAAAAGGCTTGAATCACTTTCTGCTGACAAATACTCTTCAGGTGAATGTTGTCCATGTAACTGCAGTTCCCATGACTTAAAAACACAAAGCCTAACTGGAAAGTTAAGAAAAAGTGAAGTAATGGGGTGACATAATTTCTTAAGCAGGTTAATAATCAACTTGATCCTTTCAACTAATTAACTGAAGACTAACAATAAGACAATCCCTCTATCTAAAAAAGAATCCAACTTTCTCTCCTTTTCAGAGAAAATGAACACAGTATGACAGAAAACCATGCTTCCATGCAAAAGACATACAATAATTTTTTTTAACGAAAATGCTTTTTATCTTTCATATATTTGGCAACTAAATCAATTGCCTACTCTATATTAAAACTTTCCTTTTAAGTACCCCTAAAATTTATTTTCCTTCTTGAAACTCATCCTACCATCTCTTTCTTTCCTATTTTAGGTTCATAGATCTAGAACTATAATGTGGTTAAAAACTGACTTGGCCAAACCATTATTTTATAGCAGAAGAAAGTGATCAGAAAAGGGACTTGTCCGAAGTGACACAGAGTAAGTAGGAGTAAGGATTCAAACTCAGGTCCTCTGACTTCAAATACAATCTCCTTTTCATTGCATCGTGCTTCTTTCTTCCTTCCTCCTACTCCTTACCTCCCTCCCTCTTATTATCTTCTCCCTCCCTCCCCTCCAACACACACACACATTTCTTCTTTTATTGCTCTCTCTTGCTCCTTTCTTGCTTCCTTCTCCCTCCCCTCTGTTTTCTTTCTCATTTTACTCTTCTCTTTCTTTCATTTTCCTTCCTTCCTTCCTTCCTTCTTTCCTTCCTTCCTTCCTTCTTTCCTGTCTTCTTTCTTTCCCTGCTTACCACTTCTAGACACAGAATCACATGCTGACCTTTGAGAGGCCATTTTGAAAGGTCTTAGAAACTCAATGTTTAATCAGTTATTTAAGAAGCCTCTTGATACTTGTCAGTCATTTTTCCTTATCCTTCGATTTATCACTTTCCATTAGTGCAGGGACAAGCCACAGGGAGAGGTAAATCTCACCATAGAAGAATCAAAATGTGTGCCTTCACAAAATAGATACCTGATTTTCTAGCAGTAGAGAAATGGATGAGAGAAGGATTGATTGATTTACAGTACTATCCCAGAATCTCAGAGCTGAAAAGGTCCTCAGGAGCCATCTGACCAGCCCATCTCAATAAGCCACCATCTTGTTTTATTACCTTTGATCACCACCTATTCTACTTTTAAATAGCTCCAAAGGTCCATCCAACCTGTGCTTGAAGACCTCCCATGAGGAGGAAGCCACCACTTCCTTAAGGAGCCCATCCCACCCTGCATTAGCTCCTATTTATATGAGATCCTTTGACATCAAGCCTAACTCTGCTGCTGCAACCTTTCCCACTATTCCTCCTTGGATCCTCTGGGGCCATGCACCATAACTTGAATCTCTCTTTCATTTCAAAGCCCTTCAAAGCTTTGAAGGTAACAAGCACACTACCTGCCCAGACCAGATATCACAGGAACTTAAAGGATTATGCATTTAGAGTTAAAATAACCACTGAGGCCACCTAGAGTAACATCTTCAGGAAAAAGAGGACTGAGAAGGCTTGCCTAAAGTCATGTAGGTAGTAAAGGTCAAAGGAAAGATTTAAACATAGTCCTCTGACTCCAGAGTTGGTATTATTTCCACTGTGCCATTAGTTTGCACATTTATGTCCTCTAAGGAGGTGCCTCTACCAGCTCCTACCATATCCATTTTTTTACTTTGTAAACACAGGTAGGTACAGCCTACCTAGTTTAAGGTACCACATCACAGAAATGCCTAATTCTCATCCTGATCCTCTAGCACAGTGGTTTCCAATCTTTGGGCCTCAGGCCCCCACAAAGGGTCCCCAAATCTACATTCTCACTAGGCATCACCATTTGGATCTTTAATTCCAATCAGAAATGCAGAGTGATTTAGTATGATGAATAATTCAATATACCTTCCATGAACTGAATAAATATGTTGTATTTTTACATATGATATGTTGTATATTATAATACAAAGGGATCCTATCTGTGTGACAGTGAACAGCTGTTATAATATTGGAATTTGAAGACAAAAGGAGATGGGTTCAATCTCTAGACTTCCAAAGGATTTCTCCATTTGTTATCTATTTCTAATCCCAACTGCCACCTCTTTAGTGCATGGTCTCTCCTTATCACTCACTTAGCTATTGCAATATTCTCTTAATGTATCTCCCTGCCTTTACTTACTCCCCCTTCAAGTCCATCAGAACATACTACTGGCAGATAAATCTTCCATGTTCTTAGCATTTCTTTACCCAAGACCCTCCAAAGACTTTATCACCAACCAAGTAAAGTCCAAATATCTTAGTATGGCATTCAAGCTTTCCAATTTCTGGCACCATCTTCCTTCTCCATCTTAGCTCACATTAGACCAGCAGTTTTCAACCTGTGGGTTATGTTCAATTTAAAATGTTCAATTTAAATACATCCTGCATATCAGATATTTACATTACAATTCATAACAGTAGCAAAATTACAGTTATAATGTAGCAATGAAAATAATTTTATGGTTGGGGAGCACCACAACATGAGGAACTGTATTAAAGGGTTGCAGCATTAGGAAGGTTGAGAACCACTGCATTAGATTCTGCTACTTAGCATATGGTCCAGTTAAAGTGAAATAGCCCAAATTTACTTTTTTCAGACTCTCAAGCACCTCATGTTCTCTAGGCCTGAATTCCCATCCTCTGTAGTCTCTTCCTTCCACATACCTGTCATTCTGTTTGGCTCCAAGTCCTTTTGCTTGGCTTCAGAAGGCAGAACTGACAGCAGCGGATAGAAGTTGCAGATTTGGGTTCAGTTTAAGAGAAGACTTCTTAACATTTGGAAGTGTTCAAAGGTGGAGTAGGTTTCCTCCAAAATCAAGGATCTCTTCATCACTGGAGTTTTTCAAGTGACAACTGGATGACTACTTGGCTGGGTTGTTATGGAGGAGATTCTTGTTCATATATGAACTAGCTTGCAACACTTGAAATTCAGTGATTCTAACACATATACACATTACTATTATATAAAGTGATAGGATGGGGAAAAAATGTTGGCTCTGGTGTGAGCCTGGATTCAAATTCGACCTTTGGGACTTTGGGGGCATCAGTTAACATCCATGTACTTCAGCTGCTTCACTTGCAAAATGAGGGGGTTAGACTAGATGGTTTCTGAAGTCCTCTAAAGTTCTTACATCTTAATCCTAATTGGCTACTTAGATACTATTGTGATTAATAAAAATTTGTAATATATATTGTCATACTAGGTCACTATTACCATATCCTCAATAATTAGTCATTAAAAGTACACCTAATATTATATTTGAGACAAACCTTAGCCATTATACTCAAAATCATTAGTAACCAACCAGTGCATTAAAGTCTGGCTAATTTGTCCCTGGATAGTTATGTGTTTCCTGAAGGGGTAGTGGGGGCAGCATAGACAGCGGGAAAATGCTCCCTTTTTCTCATGCAATCTTTGGTTCCTCTAAGCATTGACTCATTCCCAACATGAAAAAGAGGCATGTACTGGGATTGGGGCTCTGCCTCTGGTGCATGCCCATGGCCTCACCAGTTCCCCACATGTTTCACAGGACTTTGGCAGTATATCATCCAAATGACTGCCCTTGTTTCCTGTCTTTGGTACATTTCATTTTCCCATTTTCCTTTTTCTTGCTGAAAGCAACAGACCACATCAGAGGGGGCTGGACAGTGATTCATCAGTTGTCCCTGAAATAGCTCATTGGCACTTTCAATTCCTTGTAATTCAAGATAGGTAGTTATCATGACCCTGGGTCACCCATCACATTTTGCTGACTTTTTAAGTTGCTAGTCAATATCTGATTCCTAAACAGAGCTAGAAACTCATAAAGCAATGGTAAACAGGTAGGTGCATGTGGGAAGAGATGAAGTTATATTCAAATGGCTAGTATAAATGGTCATTGTTCCAATTGTTTCCAAATATGATATCATATGTTATAGAACAAAAACACCTTTTAAAAATGTTTTGAGGGAGTCTAACCTGTCTTCTAGAATCCTACCTCTGATCTAAGCAGGACCCTGCCCTTTTCTGGAAACTCCCTTGCTGTTTTCTGCAATTTTCTACACCTGAAACTTCCCTGTTGGAAACTTCCATGACCTATGCCTGTGCAGTCAAGACCTTGTCACCTAGTTCCCAGTATTTGCCTGTGGCACCTGATATGGAGAAACTGAGCAGATGTGTTGGAAGAAGAAGCCCTCACCCCTCCTTATAAAACTCCTAACCTTTATCTACATGATCAAGCACACTTTCTGATCCTGGATTTGAGGCATTGAAACTCACTCAGTTTGCTTTGATGAAGAATTTTAAGTGTTTTCCTTCCTTGGGTTGTTCCTACTCCAGCTCATCTCCTTAAACCATTCTGGGTGAAGCATAATAAAGACTAATTGCTTTAAGCATTTCCTGGCCTGATTATTTTGTAAAATGCTCTTTAGCTATCCTTAGCTTAGCAAGCACAGTCTAGCGGATGGAGTTCCAGAGTTGGAGTCAGGAAAACTTGAGTTTAAATCCCACTTCTGACACTTATAAATGTGTGATTATAAGTAAGTCATTTAACCCTCACTAAGCCTCAGTTGTTTCTTCTGGGAAACGAAGAGGTTGGATTAGTCTCTGAATTCTCTTTGTGTACTAAATCCACGATCTTATGAGGAATCTCAAACAGCAA
The DNA here is from genome assembly GCA_028627135.1 of Pseudochirops cupreus. Lineage (NCBI taxonomy): Eukaryota > Metazoa > Chordata > Mammalia > Diprotodontia > Pseudocheiridae > Pseudochirops > Pseudochirops cupreus. Next base: position 400,337,981 of record CM053583.1, on the reverse strand, counting down.
CAATCAGCTTGGATATTATTTGATAATAAACATGAGTTCATTGAAAATATCTCATTCTGAGACTTAATTTGGTCAAATGTATATCTCAATATTGCTAGCCTCAGATTTTTTCTTTAATTAAGATTCAGAAACAGTTATTACTTTGATATCCAGTGGTTCATTTATTCTCTTGTGATACCTTCTAAAATTGATCATTTCATTTTACTTATGAATGTCATCTTATCATTGGCAAGGGAAAGAGCTGCTCCTACCCAGAAGACAGAGCCAGAGAAACAAGGAGTTGACTCTGTGAGTCATTGTCAGTGGGTGGGCCATCTACATTGGCACCCTGCTTCCAGGATTACATAGCCACCACCAAGACAAAAGCTCTCAGAATTTTCTTCCTTGGAGATTAACTGACTCTATCCATGGCTGCTCATATTATGTGTAAGTTTCATAATAACTGTACTGGGAGAAATGTGACATCAACTTCCTGGGTCCCTGTAGTACCCATACAAATGACGTGTGACTCATTTAACAAATAGATCATTCTCCTGCAGGAAAAAAAAATACTGATGATTGTTATTTTTCTATGGATTCTGGTCTCCATATTTGTTCATTTTGCCTTCTTTGTAGCAGCTGAATGCTCTGCATAAAAGGCCCATACCCACCTTTAATAGCATAGCAGTGTCCCTTAGAAAACTTAAGAGGTTTGTGGGAATGGCACTGTAATTTCAATCAATCAATAAGCAGATACTTATTGAGTATTAGGAGCAGGAAACATTGCTAGCCACTGAGGATGGCAAAAAGAATGAGACACAATCTTTGCCTTAGAAGATCTTAAAAAGATGATGGATAAAAGAAGGCATGAAAAGATAATTAGTGATATAAAGTATTATATGCCATTACTGGAAGATACTGTCAATAAGTGAAATAGAGATTCAACCTCAGGATATTCTAATACTTGATCACACAAAAAGAGTAAAGCCAAAGTTCATTCATTCATTCATTCACTTAACAATTATTGTGTCCACTATATACAGCACACTAAGAAAGGTACAAAGAAAAATAAGACCTTATAGTTTCTTTCTTGACTTCTTGAAGCTTCATTATTGACTGAATTCTGAGAATTCTGCTTCCAGGGCATAAGTTAGACTGTTTTTCCTGGTGTCTGAAAATCAGTGCTAATCTCCAAGTCTGCCCTACAACATTGGCCATGAAAAAAGATTCATGTTGCTAAATGTGTAACCTGAGAAGGGACAACTTCTTAGAATTACCTATGGTCACCCTCCTATGGAATAGTGGTCACTTGAGGACTTCATTTTTTGTTGTTGCTGTTCCAAAGTCAGACCAGGAGATGGAATAGAGACAAAATGCAAAATTTTCCTCATTGGGGTAGGTCTTTGTCATAGTTTACAAAATTTGGATGTGAAAGTAACCCAATCACCTCAATGTCCTATAAAGCAAGACTTTGTGGTTTACATTTTGAGGACAAGTTTCTATGAGTGTGTACTGTGATTGAGCCATGATCTTATTAATGTGAATACTCTTTATCCAAAAGCAGACATCAAACCATCCATTCTATCTCATTCTATGGAATTCTTATCCATATCTTTGCAACAGTTTTCCAGAGGAGATCCAGCCAACAGCCTGGAGGCACTCCTCCAAGTCTCTTAAAAATTAAATGGGAACCATTGCAGAATTCAGGCTATCCTTTGGTACTAGGCCACTTCCTCTTCTAATCATTCATATCCTAGAGGCTCATTGCTTCATTCTACTTGTAGCCAAAACATTTTCCCCAATGACCTTTAACTTACATGAAATTTGAATTCTTCAGTGTTTCAAGATTGAAAGCCAATACCTTGCTTAATACCAATAGTCTTCTTGTAGTGTTAGATGGCTGGGAATCACAAAACACTAACCAATATGTCCAAAAAATAATGTCCCTTTGCTGAAGGGAAATGGCCTGATGTTATTAAACTTGGACCCACTCAACCCAGCTCAGACTCATGGCCTGTCTATTTGGCAATATCTAGAAGCCTCAGCATTCCTACATTGGCACAACCTCTGGAAAAACTTGGGCTGGCTGCATCTTACAAATTCTGTGCATACCATTGTCCAGAGGCATGTAGAAAGGGTACAGATTAGTTCATGCTGAACTTCCTTTCCCTTAAAAATAAAGTAACATGTAAAACATATTCACCTACTCATCCAATTCTATGATACTGTAAACCTAACGCTAAATTAAAGGGACCAAGGGAAGGATTTGACACAAGAAAGAAATTCACTGGCACTGCCATCAGTCTAACAGTTTATGGACTAAACACTTTCTGGCGACCATTATTCTAGAGTATGCAGGAGTAAAATTGTAGCTTCACTTTAATAAACCCCACAGTAAGAAACTAGAAATTTAGGTAACATATGAAGTAGGACTTGTTTACATTACAAATGGTTCTATAGCAATGTTCCTTTTAATAAAAGTTTTTGGACATGAAATCTTTGTTATAGTCTGATCTCTAGTCAAAGAACTAAGGTAAAGAGAAAGAAGACAAAGAGCTGAGAAAAGAGACAAAAAAAACCCAAAAAACAAAACTTTGAAGCTAAATTATTTGGAACCCCTGACTAAGACAGCTCAAGAAGAATGGAAAATAAAGCATATCTATCATTATAATGCAGGTCAGAAGAAATACAGAATTGAAAATTTAGCAAAATTCATTTTACATTCATTTTAACTAATATGCATTTGGATTACCAGTTACAGAGCTTTTATGTTAGCATGACAGAGAGAGAGAAAGGGAGAGAAAAGAGAGAGAGGAATGTAGGGAGACAGATAGACAGACAGATAGATAGAAAGGCAAGAAGACACTGACAAAGAAGTGTATATGCTGGACAAACATTGTAAATGGACAATGAATTGGGCCTGAAATTTACCAGGAAGAAGAAAGAAGGCTGAATTGCCTTTGGAAAACTGCAAGTTCTTTTAATAGTCCCAATCTTCTTTCTGAAAGAAAGACTCATCCTTCTAATAGCAATATTTTTCTTGTGGTATTGTATGACCGTGAGTCATGGAACACCAATTTCCAAAGAATTGAAATTGAAAATCACTGGAAGGGCATTTGTTGCCTTTCTCTGTTAGCCTCCCACCCCGCCCCAGTATATTCATTTCTTTACACAATTGTGGCAACCAAAACTGGATATAATAGTCACGGTGGGGCTATGTCGAATGGAATACAATATAAATGTGTACATGCAAAGAAGAACTGAAGGAAAGGATGCTATCAAAGAAATGCTCAAAAGGAAGATCAGTTAGTCAAGTGGAGAGAACAAGGGTTAATAACTGGATAGCCTTTGTGCTTCCCTGGTATCCATGTGATGTCAAGTGAAAGAGAAGAAGGTCACTCTCATGTTAGTTGGACTCCTTTTTGAGAACTCATGGGAGGACAAGGACAACAGTCACACAGTATGAATAAACATGGAGAGGTTTGTGATCTGACATCCAGATGGTAAAGCCCAGGTTGATAAGATCACAGATTCTTTTGATTATTTGAGTATTTTGTTTTAATCTCTTTGGAAATGCATCTAATGAACCGAGACGTACCAGTTGGGAAAAGTTGTGGAAAAGTTGTGATCTTGGAGTGTAGGTTCTACATATATTAGAGTCTGTTTATCTAGAGTTGGAAACTATGCTGCAGCTTCCTCCATTGCTCTGAAATCTCTCCTGTTACCTTCCTCTGGCTTCCCTCCAGATCACTGATGTCCTTACTAAAATGTCACATCCAAATCAAATGCAATTTCAGAAGTAGTCGACCACAGCAGTGCACAGAAGCACTGTCATTGACTTAGTCATGGAGGTCATGTTTGGCAATGCAGACTAAGACTACCTTAACCTGACATCATATTGTTGACACACTAAACTTACAATTTAGCAACACCCCCCACCCCAGATCTTTTCCAAACAAACTTCTAGCTACTTATGCCTTTCCCATTTGTACTTGTTGATTTTTTGAATCCACCCCAGATTTTACATTTATGCTTATTACATTTCATCTTATTAGGTTTGAGCCAGTGCTCCAGCCTGTAAAGGTTTTGGAGGATCCTGACTGTATTCCCATGTGTTAGCTATCCCTCCCAGTTTTGGGTCATCTACAAAATTGATAAGAATGTCACCTATTTTACCCAAGTTATTGATAAAAGTATTAACAAAACAAAACCAATCATGGATCTATAGCCTATTCTACTTTGGTCCTCCTTCCATTAATGATGACTTCTGCAGTGTGGTGATTTAGTAAGGGAAAGGGAAAGGGAAGGAGAAGGCGAAGGAGAAGGGGAAGGGGAAGAGGAAGGAAAAGGGAAGTCTAGTCTGGCATAGCCTATTATTTATCAATTTATAATGGCTCTTTGTGTTTGGTCTTTCCCCCCCCCTGGATTTTAACTAACATCCTTTGAATAACATATGAGTTTTCCTGGAATCAAAACTGAGTTGACTAGATTCAAGTTTGCAGACTCTACTCTCTTTTCTTTTTTTTTGACAAATTGGAATATACATATTACTCTAGCCCTATGGCATCTCTTCCACTCTGTAGGATCTTTTAAGTGGTTTGGTAATACTTGCATCTGCCATTATATGATTGGTAATGGCAACATAATCCCACATGCCATTCACAAGATTTTCTAGTCATTTCTACCATCTCTACAGTATAAATTTGCATGTCCTTCCTTCCTTGTAATCTCTTAGCCATCCTTTTCTTTTTTCTGCTGGTGCTCCATGAGCCGCAATGACATTTAAGCTCTTGCTTTCCATTGTCCCACACTCCACCCCCACTCCACTACCAGCCAAGTGATTTGATACTATCTGGAGATTTTCTTAATGGTAGAATGTTTTAGGGCTAGGTTGTTACTCTGCTTCACAGGCTTATATAAAAATCTATTGCTAAACTCCAGCAAATATAACTACAGAAGAAAAGAAGGTGCCTATATCTATGACTCGTGGGCTGCCTGAGTGTGCTCCTTTTGGCAGTTTCCTGGCAAACATGTTGGCGCAAGACTTAGCACATGCAACATCTCTGCAGAACTCCAGTATCTGCCCACAGGTTGTCTTAGTTCACCAGAATGATTATTTCCAGCACCACTGTGAGGGCACTCTTGCCCTCTGGCCCTCTGGCAAGGGTTTTCTCCAAATCTGGTAAAGGAATGTTGTAAACATCATGAAAATGAAACGTCTCAGTATTTCATTCATTGACCTGAACACTGTGTGTAATGACTTCTGGGAAGTTTAATGTATACTTTCAAATAAGCTTGGTTGCCCTTCTAATCAGTCAATCAACAAGCGTTTATTAAGTGCTTACTAAGTGCCAGGCAGTGGGCTAAGCGTTAGAGATATGAATACATACATACATATACATATATATACATACATAAATACATATATATATGTGTGTATGGGTGTGTATACATATAAATTTAATTCTCTTTGAACAGGGAGCAATACTGATGCTCTTGTTGCACATAACCCACTTATATAAATGGTCACAAAGATGGTGGAGGAAACACAAAATTTGCTGTTGTTTAAGATGTTAGCATGTATCAGAAAAGCAGTTGCATGTGCACAACCTTGGGAAAGAGATGGAAAAGCTGACTCATAAAACACACAGCCCAGTGAAAGACATACTGCTCTGCTCTAGATTGTTTAATGTTAACTCTTAGTATCCCACACACTCTGTTCACATATGGTTGGATGTCCTTGGTGTTTCAATCCAGCTTGATGATGTCATTGATACCTTAATTCCTTTCTCTTGGGCTCCAAAGACATCATTACTGGAGTTCTTTTTTTCTTGGGTTTCCCCTACTCACAACAAGGTAATTTTCCAAAGGGATTTCCTCTGCCATCTTGACTCACATCACGAGGAATGATACCACTCACTTTTCCCTAGGAGAAGTGTTCCCAACTAGCTTCTATCATTCCTTCTGGACTAGTCTGCAAAATGAACTAGAAAAGGAAATGGAAAACCACTCCAGTATCTCTGCCAAGAAAACTCCAAATGGGGTCACAATTGAAATGACTGAAGAAAGCATGTACCACATATGCTTATTGTGAGGATCAAATGAGATAATATGTGGAAAATGCTTTAGAAATGTGCTATATAAATGTTCGTTCTTATTGCAATTATCCAATTACCTTGGAAAACTTGTAGGATGTATAGAGAGGCTGCTTGCCTTCTTAATCTAGATCTGTCTGTTCCTGGCCCGCTGGCTTGGGAATATCTTCACCAACTTAGCCAAAATGTGAATTGTGCTATTGTGACTCACAGGTCAGGAAAGTCTGTGAATTCTGACAAGGATCAATGGCATGTGGCATTCTTCTGCATGGGTGTGTCAAGACAATAATTTTTAAAAAGACTAGGAAGAGGGACTAGATTTGTGATTTCAGTTATATTGGAAACTCCCTGATGAGGAAACTCTCTACCACTGTAAGCCAGTACCTTCTTAGCAATTTACAGTTTTAGAAAGCTGCCTAAAACATCAAGAGATTAAGTGATTTTTCCAGAGTCACACTGTGCCCAATTGTGTGTGTGTGTGTGTGTGTGTGTGTGTGTGTGTGTGTGTGTGTGTAGTCTTCCCTCCTTTCAACCAGTTCCGATGACAGTGAGGTTGAAATATCAGTCTCTTCCCCAACTCCTTCTTCCTTGCTCGTATAAACTTCCGGTTATATACTCAAATTATGTGATCACTTGTTAATTTTCTCTAACTTTCTTCTCTCTTCCCCCCTGCCAATGTACTCTTGCTCCACTGTCTTTATTCTTTTAAGACCATTAATATTCAAAAGAAACATTCTTAGACCTTCCATCTAATTAGGCTCTCTGTATCACCATGGGGGATGATACAGGGATACATGCATCATCTTCTCATCTTGGAATAGAAATAGTTTATTTGTGTTTAGTCCTTTATCATTGTTTATTCATGTTTATCTTTTTGTGTTTCACTTGACTGCAGTATTTGCACTTCAAAGTTTCTATGCAGCTCTGGTCTTTTCATCAGGAACACTTGGAAGTCATCTCTATTTCATTAAAGATCCATTTTTTCTTCTGTCGGAATATATTCAGTTTTGCTAGGAAAGTTATTTTGGGTTGTAAGCCTGCTCTCTGTCCAATTTTATGCCCCTCTATTTGTTACCTCTTCTTTCTCTGATATACAACTTCTTCCTGTACTTTTCTGGCCAGACTTGGTTCCCAGCATCCACAAATCTCTCTCTCTCTCATGACAACCTGGGTTAGAAAAATCATCCACTGCTTGTCTCTTGGGTTCCTCATTCTGGTACATTTCTATGTACTCTGAATCCAGATATGTGATCTAAATATTATTCCTAGAACACAATGCTCCAGTTCCCACCCCATGGCTTTGTAAGGGCTGTCAGCTATGCCTGAAATATTCTCCTTGCTCAACTGTACCTCTCAGCTTTCCTGCTCTACTTCAAGACTCAACTCAAATGCCATATTCTTCAAGAGGCCATTTCTACTCCCAAAAGGATTCATTCCCTTTCTCTGATATTACTTCACATTTGTAGTACATATATACTACATATATATATATATATATATACACACACATATATACACACACACATGTATGTACTATATGTGTATACACATACTATATGTATATATAGACATAGATATATGTGTGTTTACATATGTATACACATATAAATAGTTTTGTATATACATGCATGTATATGTATACATGGGTATTCACATATAGGAGTGTGTCTATGTGTATATGTGTGTATATATGTATGCATGTATATACCATCTTCTCCTCTCTTGTGCTCTCCTCCCCTCTTTTCTCCTCTCCCTCCATACATATATACAAATATGTGTGTGTACATCATATGTGTGTGTGCATGCATATGTGTAAATATATACATATTCATCATCTAAATTACAAATACACATATGTATATATGTGTGATATTCATGTACATATCAGATTATGTGAGTGTATATACATAAATACATGAGACATATATGTACATATATTATACAAGACCTTCTGTGGAAACAAGTGGTACTTCTGAATGTTCCTTCATTACTGGCCTCTTGGACCAGTTAATCCAGGCCTCTATTTCCCCCAAATAAACACATTTAGAAAGTACAAACTATTCTGCATTCACTGAGGAGAAAAATGGAAGGTGAGCCTCTGTAAACAATTCAGACAGTATAAATACTTATTCCATTCTTTTGGCTGTGCCTGACTCTTCATGACTCTTTATTAGGTTTTCTTTTTTTAAAATTGATTTATTTATTTACTTTTAGTTTACAAGATTCCGTTCCACAGTCCCTTGAGTTTCAAATTTTCTTCCCTCCCTCTTCCCCGCCCCCATGTAGTTCATCATTTCCTTCCCCAGTTTATTTTACAGATAAGAAAACTGAGGCAAACAAGATTGAGTGATTCCTTAGGGTCACACACAAATACTAAGTTCCTGAAGCTGATATGAACTCAGGAAGATGAGTCTTCTTGACTCCAAGGCCTGCACTCTATTCACATCAATACCACCTAGCTGCTCCTGAATATGAGTATTATGCCCTTTTCAATTACCATGTCCTAAAACTGGCACCAAATGGGTCTGCCCTCCTCCGTCTTCTACTTCTGGCTGCCCCAGATCCCATCCAGAGCACCTGAAGAGCCCAGATGGAGTTGGCACCAAGTAGGTCCATTCTTCACCTTTTGCTACCCTATGAAACCCAGACCTTCCCACAAACAACCCCTTCCCCTTTTCCTTCCTGCTCAGATCTTAACAATATTCCCCTCCTCTTCATTCTCCTGAAGGAGGGAACCAGGGTTGTGCCACTAAATGTTACTACCTGGCTCTTCAGAAAAAAAAATGGCATAATTTTAAGTTTAATTTTCATTATTAACATTTTCTCTACCAATTCCTTAAGTCTAGAAATCAATAAAGCCTAGATTTGTAGCATTAGTCAATTTCCAAAAATTTTAAACAATCAGCTCTTATGGGCCAGTTCATGGCTTTAGTACAACCCTGGAGGGAACCCAGAATTATTGTTCCATTCCGACTCTTACACCTACTCCCCTCTTCCTAGTGATAGTGGATCAGTCTCCTAGGGGCTCCCTGCCCTAGTAGGCAGACTCACTAATGAACCTTAAATAAAGATTCTCAGGCCTTGTCATCTGATTGTTATTGGACACAAAGGATTTCCAGGCCTTTCCATCTGCCCTGCAAATTGTCTTTCCCTTATGTCTTATTTCCCCAATTATAGTGTGAGAAGACAATAGCTCTATTTTTTTTATTTGTATCTTCAGTGTTTGGCACATGATAAACCCAAGAAACGTTTTTCATTCATTTATTTTGCTTTCCAACAGTTTATCAGCATTGCTTTCCAAGAACATTGGGATCTATTTGGATGACAGCTCAGTCTATTCACTAAACTCCCACTCACCAAATAATATCAAGCTGGCCAGTCTTCATGGACAACATCTCTATGCAAAGTCAGAAAAGGCTCCATTTTACAAAGAGAGTTTATAATGAGACTGATTGACAGAAAGACACAATGGAGCCCCCCAACTTAGACTTCATCATACTGTGATGACGTAACAATTTCTGGGGTTTTCAGGGTAATAATGTAATTATACCAATGACGATAACAATGACTAATATTCAACACTTTAATATTTATAAAATATTTTACATATATTACTTCATTTGATTTGACCCTCAAAACATACATGGAGAAAAGTGCAATTATTTTTGCATAAGGAAACAAAGATTAAAAAAAGCAACTTTGGGTTTCACAGCTGGTTTCTGAGACAGGGTTTGAACTCACTACCTAGTTATCCATACTATTATATCTATCTATATATCTATCCATCCATATATCATCTATCTTATTAAGATACAGACATAGACACGGACAATAGACATAAACACAGACACAGATATTGACATAGACATAGGCACAGATATGGTCATAGTTATAGACACAGATATATAGGATATAATATAGACTCTAACTCTAATAACCATGCTCAGGGATATAACAAAATCCTTAAAGACTTTTGTTCTGGTGGGTGGAACTGTAGAATAGATATTCTAGAAATAAAAGAAGGTCTCAACCTTTATACCCTTTTAGCAATACCCTCACCCTCTTTTATAAGAGAAACCAGTACCTCTGTGGGGGCAATAGCAACAATTTTTTTTTCAGACAAGTCTGAGAGCAAACTTGTTACAAATGTGTGCTTGCTATTCCAGAAAAATGCCTGGGGCAGAGTTCAACACTACTATCCCAGAAGGAGAACTACTTTCAGCTAAGGCCACCTCTGAAGCATGGTGACACAACAAGAGAACAAGAGAGGCACTGAGGTCATTCTCCATTCACTCCAATCATAGAAATGCAGTATGCCTACAAGCTGCCTGTAATCTAAATCAACCTTAGGTCCCCTTTGTATTGCTTTACTTTAAAATAAAATACCACAGCTGGAGCCAGATCTGATAAGCAGAAATCCTGTCTGAGGGAACTGAGAAGGGTCCAGAGAATCCACAGCCCCTAGAAGCCTTTTTCTGAGGTGAGAATTTCATGACAATTGAAAACCACCTTGATTTCACTGAGGTTATCTGTGAACAAGAACCAATATGACCAGGATGAGTCAACTACACTGTAGTGTAGAGGACTCTGTACTGGTCTTGCAATCCTAAAGACATAGCTTTCAGTGTCATGTCAGGCATTTACTAGTTGTGTGAAATGGGCAAGTTACTTAGCCTGTCTGTGCCTCAGTCTCCACCAGTTTAAATGAAGGGAGGAAGATTGGACTTAATGGACACTTCCTGCCCATCTCTACAACACTGATGCCTTTTCCACTGGGTCCATCATCTTTCCTTCTTCCTCACTGGACTTTGCCTTAGGATTAGCCTGGACTCTGATTGGTGAGCTTTTGCCTTATCTTGCCTAGATCAATACTTCTGCCATACTTTCCAGCAATCTGTTTGCCATGGCACCTTATGTGTACTCCTTGCCCCCAATCCTTTCCATCTCCCCTTTCTCTACTCTCCTTCCCTCTCAGGATGTAAGCTCTTTGAAGGCAGGAATTGTCTTGCTCGCTTGTATCACCAGCACTTAGAACAGTTACTGGATAATCTTATCTATCTATCTATCTATCTATCTATCTATCTATCTGTCTGTCTGTCTGTCTGTCTGTCTATCTATCTATCTATCTAACTATCTATCCATCCATCCATCCATCTATCTATAACCATTCTGTCTATGATCTTTGCCAGCTCCAAATCTATGATCTTACGATCACCGCATATTAACTCTCCCTTCTTAGGGAAGAATTCTTTTCTCTGATGAGTTTCTAAACAGGCAAAGCCCACATGTCCACTCAGGTGATGTGGAGTTTCATCTGTGCAACTGTGGGTTCATAATAAGGTACACTGAAATATTCAAGAGCTTGGTAATAGGTTTCCTGGGATTTTTATTGGCTATAGATGTACCATGATAATAAGAAAAGGAAGGAGGAGGAGGAAGAGGCAGAAGAGGAGAAGGAAAAGGAAGAAGAGGAGAGAGAAGAATTAGAAGAAGAAGAAAAGAAAGAAGAGAAGGAGGAGAAAAAGAAGAAGGAAGAGGAGGGGGAGGAGGAAAGAAGAAGAGGAGAAAGAAGAAGAAGAGGAGGAGGAGGGGAAGAAGTAGTAGTAGTAGTAGTAGTAGTAGTAGTAGTAGTAGTAGTAGTAGTAGAAGAAGCAGTAGAAGTAGTAGTAGTAGTAGTAGTAGTAGTAGTGGTAGTAGTGGTAGTAGTGGTAGTAATAGTAGCAGTAGTAGTAGTGGTAGTAAAGGAAGAAGAAGAATTCATATTCCATAGTGCTTTCAGGCTTTTAAAACATCTACTATAATTTTCTTATTTGACCTTACCAACCACCCAACAAGGCAGCTCCAAGGGGTTGTGTCATCCCTATTTTATGGGCAAAGAGAGTGAGGTTGAGAAAGGTTAAATGACTTTGTTTTCTATGTTCCCACATAGAAGATTAAGGCACAGACTAGTGACTTGAAGAGGAAAGAGCAGGCTCTTCATTCATCTTCTTATTCCACAAAGACCCTGGTCTTCTACCTCTGCATATTTTATCATTGACCTGACAGGTTCACAGAGCCTGTGAACTTATCCTGGCAAACTTTAAAACTTTGCAAAAAGGGCTCCTTTCTATATTCTGAGCTCTCCTCTCACTCTGAAAAAGCCCAATTATTCCTTCAAGACTCTTCTGACTGCATGGACAAGCCTTTCATCTTATCTCAGTCTGAAAGCCCTTGTTCAAACCACATTTTTGAATTGCCCTATTCATAACACTCTTACTTTCATCATCTGTGGAATAGGGGGAATAATTGTACCTGCCTCACAAGGTTGATTTGAGGGTCAAATGATTTGAGGCTCAAACATTTTATAAATTTTAAGGAACTATATGAATGTTACTCATTATTTTAATTTGCTGTCTACTGTCTAGTTTCCTATCAGAAAAGGTAACTATCAATGACTATAGTGATCTACTTTTTGATAAACCCAAAGATTTCAGTTTGGGAGATAAGAACTCACTATTTGACAAAAACTGCTGGGAAAATTGGAAAACAGTATGGCAGAAACTAGGCATAGACTAACATCTTATACCATATACCAAGATGAAATCAAAATGGGCACACTATTTTAACATAAAGGGTGAAACAATGAGCAAATTAAAAGAGCAAGGAATTGTTTACCTGTCAGAGCTATGGAGAAAAGAAGAATTTATGACCAGACAAGAAATAGAGAACATTATGAAATGGAAAATTGATATTATATGTAATTATATTATAATAAAATTTGATTATATTATAATAAAAAGTTTTTGCATAAAGTCAATACAATCAAGATTAGAAGGGAAGTAGGAAGCTGAGAAACAAATTTTACAGCCAGTGAATCTGATAAAGGTCTCATTTCTAAAATACATAGAGAACTGAATCATATCTATAAGAATACAAGTCCTTCCCCAATTGATAAATGAACAAAGGATATGAAAAGGCAGTTTTCAGAGAAAGAAGCTAAAGCTATCTATAGTCATATGAAAAAATGCTCTCAATCACTATTGATTAGAGAAATGCAAATTAAAACAACTCTGAGGTATCACATTACACCTATCAGATTGGTTAACATGACAAAACAGTAAAATGATAAATGTTGGAGAAGAAGTAGGAAAATTAGAACACTAATGCATTGTTGGTAGAGTTGTGAACTGATCCAACCATTCTGGAAAATAATTTGGAACTATTCCCAAAGGGCTATAAAATTGTCCATACCCTTTGATTCAGCAATAATACTACTAGGTCTGTAATCTCAAGATATTATAAAAAAAGGGGAAAGGACCCACATGTACAAACACGTGTATGTATATACACACACACATATATACACATATATGTTTATATGTGTATATATGTGTACATATATTTATATATTAATATAATGTTATAATATTAATACATTATGTATTATATAATACTAATATAATATGTTAAAATGGTATTATACATAATATTTTCATATATAATATTCAGTTCTTTTTGTGGTGGAAAAGAATTGGAAATTGAAGGGATGCCCATCAATTGAGGAATGGTTGAACAAGTTGTAGTATATGAATGTAATGGAATATTTTTGTTCCATAAGAAATAGTAAGCAAGCAGACTACAAAAAAAAAACCTGGAAATACTTGCATTAACTGATGTTGAGTGAAGTGAACAGAACCAGGAGAACACTGTACACAGTAACAGACACAGTGTATGAGCACTGATTTTGATAGATTTAGCCTTTCTCAGCAATGCAAGGACCTAAAATAATTCCAAAGGACTAATGATGGAAAATGCCATCAACATCCAGAGAAAGAAACTATGGAATTGAAATGAAAATCAAAGCATACTATTTTCTCTTTTGTTTTTTGGGGTTTTTTTTTCTCTCATGATTTTTCCCTTTTCTGCTTCTTCTTTCATAACATGACTAATGTGCAGACATGTTTAATATGATCATACATATATAGCCTATATCAGATTGCATGCTGTCTTGGGGAAGAGAGAGTGGAAGGAGGGTAGAGGGAATTAGAACTCAAAATCCCTCAAAAATGAATGCTAAAAACTAAAAATAAACACATAATTTTATTAAAAGGTGACCATATTAGGAGATCCAGAGATTCTCATCAACAGGATCTTTAGACCATGATGCCAGCCACTAAACAATCCTAAAACAGTTGCAAACTGTTTGACAAGTAGGAATTCCATCCCTGGTTTTTCACAACCACACATGTACCATGATTAGAATGGTAGGTGATTATCTAGGTATATTTAGACCTTCCCAAATGGATGGAAGACCACAACCTCGGCCTACGGATGGGTAGTTATTGCTAGCTGCTGCAGAGGAAACAACTTAAAATAGATTATGAACTCTTTTTTTCTCATTTGTCACGAAACCTCCTTTCTAAGTCTCACTATTCTGGATTCCAGTTGCCTTCAGGAGCTAAGATGAGTGGTCTCCCTAAGCACCAGATCCCTGTAGATTATATTGTACCCATTATAAGTCTCATTTCCTATTAAAGAATATCACTATTCCTCCATAGTCTTACATTATTTGAATCTTCTTTGTTTTATATTTGGAAGTCTTTCTTCTGGTCACTTGCAGAATTTATGTTTGTCATTGGAAGCATTAAAGATCACTATTAAGTGTCTTGTAGATTGTAGCATAGTATTTGTTTCTAGAGGCAATCTATGGATTCTTTTGGATTAGCACTTTGTTTTTTTGTGTTCCGAAGTTCTGAGTAATTTTTTTGCACTGAGTAATTATTTTTTGCATCATGGTGTTCAGGTCTTTTGACTTGTGTTTTTCTGGGAGATCTATAATTCTTCAGCTGATTCTCCACATCCTGTCTTAGAGATCAATATGTTTTGTTTGTATAGAAATCATTTTCTTTTAGCATTATTGTCTTTTTTGTTTCCCTGCCTCCAGATTATCCTTCACTTCTATGTATTTAAATTACCAATATTATTTTCTTTTTTGTTTCTTTGGTGAGGTTTGCCATTGTGAATTCAATTTTTATATTCTACTGATTATTTCTGATGAGCAGGCTATAAATTCTGCTTTAAAAATCCTTATTTCTTTCTTAAACCGTTCAGGAACATTTGCATTATTTTCATGCTCTCT
>CM053583.1:400302010-400322289 GCA_028627135.1 Pseudochirops cupreus | reverse complement strand
TTTCTGCACCGCTATATTCAACTTTTAAGATACCAATTGGCCTGAGAGAGAGGGAGAGAGAGAGAGAGAGAGTACATGGCTGTGTATTTCCTCCCTGTGATAGTCCAGAGATTTTCTTTCATTCCTAGGCTTCATGGTCTATTGGCCTGTATCTTCATAGTGGTTAGGGAGATAAACAATCCTCTACAATGAGTGAGGAATTAAGATCACCGCAGTTCCCAAAAGGACCATGCCCACATGCCCATGAGCATAGCACTCCCTCCCATTATGCTGTATACATACTGTTACCCTCTTTTCTGAGTTAGGGTAGCCAGTGCCAACCTTTACCCCAACTGAACTTGGTGCCAATGTTGCTGCCATTTCCCTCAACTATTTTTACTCCAAGTGAGAAAAAAAAAATCCCTCTTATGCTACTGACCTTCGCCTACTAGCTGATTGTGACAGGTGGCATCCAGAATGTTCCATCCATCCACCCTTAACTGAAAAATTAGAATAATTACTTAGTTTGCTTATGGAAACATTTTGAAATACACAATTTGAAATATATAAAGTAGTAATGAAGACTGGACCTGCAACCTTTGGGTGAAGCTGGAGGAGCCAGGATTGAGAATTCAGGTATATTTACTTAGAGAAGGTTAAGGGAGTCTCAACCTTTCCCAAAGAAAAATAATTCCTGCCTTATAGTTCCACCATCTTCCTTTTGCCTTGCCTGAGGTACTCACCCTATCATGGCTATATGCTGGGCCTAGCACAAAATGAAGGAAAGATGTTTTTCCATCCTATAGAAGCTAGCAGTCTTTAATAAAATTGATTCATGAAACTCGAAAAGAAGAGACCAGTGTTTGGCCTTGGAATATATACTTTGTTGTATATTTGGAGGGGATAACAAGTTGTACATGGTAGAATTGCAGGTACATGTGCAATCATCTTTTTATTGTATTGTGTTGTAGAAATACTTGGTTTGTTTTGTGAATTGAGAATAATTTTTTTTTAAAAAGAAATAGTACAACATTGGCCATATGGCTACTGTTTTTGGAATAAGCCTTTCAACAAAAATGACCTAACAGGACCATGCAGTTGACTGTCTTTACAGCAGTGGTTCTCAACCTTCCTAATGCCGTGACCCTTTAATACTCATATGTGGGCGTATCTGCATGTGGGCAGACCTGCTGGGAGATGGATAGAGGAGCCATGTCTCAGCTCCTAAGACCATGGGAAATATGTGTTTCCTGTTTCCTGTGACCCCTGTGAAAGGGTTGTTCGACCCCCAAAGGGGTCGCAACCCACAGGTTGAGAACCGCTGCTTTATAGCAAAAGTGTGGTCAACAGATCCCTGGGACTCCCTAAGACCCTTTTTTAGGCTTGTATGATGTCAAAACTATTTTTATAATAATACTAAGATATTATTTGCCTACTAAAATGCTCCCCCTTCTTCCAACTACATAACTGTGTAAAGCTGGATTCTCTTCATACACTTCAAGCAAAGCAACATATTACAGCATATTGAATACAGCAACAGGAGAATTTAGCCGTCTCCTATTAAGAAACCTATTAAAGAAATTTACAAAAATATGGAAAGCAATGCCGCTCTTCTCATTCATTTTTTTCTTTTGTAAAATATAGGTCTTTTTAAATTTTAAAATGTTGCTTTTGGTGACATTTAAGGGGTTTATTGTTGGTATTTAATTAAATAAATGAGCAATTAAAACTTATCAGTTTTAATTTTTAATGCAGCAAATATCAACTGATAAAACCCACATTTAAACCAAAATTTTGGAAGGGGTCTTCCACAAATTTTAAGTTTCTAAGGGGGTCCTGAGAACACAAAGCTCAAGATCCCCTGTTTTACAGTATCCTTGAAAGGATAAGGCCTAAGTGAATTGTAAGCTTAAAAAATAGGGTGATTGATAGCTAAAGTGAATGCCTTGAAGGAAATAAGAGATTATTTCTACTTTACTGTTGGAGAAACACAAAGAAAGGGAATATGAGAAGCATTTTTATCAGCATAGGAAAACTTAATTTCCCGGCTCCCCTTTCCATGTTTTCTTCTCCCCTTGAAGGTAAGTTCCTTCCAAGCAGGACCTATCTTCCTTGCTGGTTTTTGTAACCAAGGTGCTTACTCAACAAAATGCTGGTACCTAGAACCATAATAAATGCCTTTCTATTCATGCATTCAGTCATTGAGGAGACAGGTGACCAACCTAGGGTCCCATCACTAATAAGCGTTAGTATGGAATTTGAGCCCATGTCTTTATGACTCGAACCCTGAAATTTTACCCACCATGCTTGAAAAACTAAATTTTGTAATAATTTTCCATTTCATGAAAAATCAATGTAAGTCTTTTTTGACCTTAAGGGCATTGCCAAAGTCTTGAATTGTCTTGGAACTGTGGACTCATTGAGGTCAGAGGGTGATTAGGACGAACAATTTGTAGCCCTCACTGGGCATATAGTACATGATACGTTCTCAGTTTTCAATGAGTATTTGTGGAATGAAATTAGATTGGACCTGAGTGGATGGGGACTGGATTTGTGATTTCATTACTACAGGGACTCTTCAGTGAGGAAATTCCCTCTCCCGGTGCAGATCTGCACCTTCTGGGGCTTTAAAGGTTTATTAACTATAGGATGACACAAGTAATGAGCTAAAGAATTCATTTTTAGGATCTTACTTTTTTCCAATGCAGGTTGAAAAAAATACAAATCCTTCATTCCTTCATTCATCCATCCATCACACATTTTATTGAGACAATAAAGTGAAGGCTTTTATCTTTGAAGACTAACCAGAGAAAAGGTCTGGTAGAATTAATGAAAAATCTGAATTACAGAATATTTATCAAGACACGAAATTTCATTTTCCAATAATATAAAAACACGTAACTCACAAGTTGCCAAGGAGAGGCCCTGACAAGGCCTTCTTTAGTAAGAAGACATTGGGAATGAATTTATAATTATTTGTTGAAAAAGAATTCTTCTCAAGTGGTTTAAAATGGAAATCTGGTATGACCCCATTAATTCTGAATGTGTAATAATTCATTCAGCATGTCTGAGTGGTTAGAGAGCTGGCCTCCCGATCAGGAAGACCTGTGTTATCACTTAACCTCTCAGTGCCCCAGAAAACTGTCTAATTTTCTAAGCTGCAGAAAAGGTGGAGAAGATACTGGGAGGGGGTGGAGGCTGAGGGTGGGTACTGAAGGTGTAAGGGGAACTCCTCCCTGGATTCTCTCCACCCAGGTTCTCAAACTCAAATAAACTATACGTAAGAATCCCTGCAGGCCACATATTGACTTAGAAAGCATATATTCACATTCTCTATGGTCTATCATATTTTAATTTATTTTGTTAAATATTTCCCCAACGCATTTTTAATTTGGTTGTCATTGTCAGAGGCAAGGGATGTGCTTAATTTTTCTTGTTTAGTTCTTGGTTAGTTGTTTTTAATTGACCCCCTTTGCTCATTTGACACATGAGGAAACTGAGGCAAAGAGGACTAAGTGATTTGTCCAGGGTTGTGTGTCCAAGGCCAGGTTTGAACTCAGGTCTTCCTGACTCCAGATCCAGCACTCCATCCACCATGTTCCCTAGCTGCCCTCAGTGTACTTAATACTCTCTACTCTAAACCAGCGAAATCATGAGTCTGGACAAAAATACTCCAAGTTATTAGAGGTTTACCTTTATACTATCAAGGAAGCAAGGACTTGCTAAGGCCAGTACTCACTGAGTGTTAGGCACTGGGGTTACCAATTCCACCAAGAAGAAAGACAGCCTCAGCCCTCAAGGAGATTATATTCTAATGGGGCAAGACAGTCCACAAGAAGGAACTGGAAAGAGATGGGGAAAGAAAGGGAATGGAAGTGCCTGGCAAGGGGACATGGATTTAATGTCCAAAAGAGTCAGGAGCCCAAATTAGGAGGGAAGTGATGAAGGCTGGTCTGCCTGGTCCCTCCACAAAATGGAGGTTGCAGGAGGAATTCATCAAAAGGGGGAAAGAGGCCAGCTGGGTAGAGGGATATTCTGGGGTACCAAGGTCATAGAGACAGTTAGATGCTTTTGGACGGGAGGGGGTCCCAGGCCAAAAGGGAAGTTCCAAGGTGAAACAGCAGCTGAGGCACACACTGTACATTGCAAACTTACTCTTTCATCTATGCAAGGGCACAGCAAGAGAACAAGTTTTTGCAAAATCTATTTGTGTCTAAAGAATGAGCTGATCACAACAGTGTCTTCTCTGAACGGGCTCATTGGAGATCTAATTTTCTTAACGTTGACCATTATTTTGCAAAATAGTAAGTACTGGATAGCAATAAAATTTGGTAAAAATAAGAAAATTGGTCATGAAACTTAAGGTTTTCAGTCATTTAGGGTGGCCTTAGTTCATTGATTATTCCTTCAGTCAATAAGCGTTTATGAGGCACCATGTGCCAAGCACTGTGCCAAGACTCCTGGAGGATGGAGCTACAAAAAGAGAAAAAATAATACTACCTGCCCTCAAGAAGCTTACAATTTAATGGAGGAGATAATAAGTAAACAAATGAACTAGGAATGGGATAAAGAGGAAATGACCGATAGAGGGAAGGCACTATAATTGAGAGGGTTTGGGAAAACCTTCCTGCAGAAAATGAGAGTTTAGTTGGGACTCGAAGAAAGTCAAAGAAGCTGGGATGTGGAAAGGAGGAGAGACTTCTAGGCACAGGAGACGACCAGAGAAAATGGCCAGGGACAGGAGATGAAGTGTCTTGTTTGTGGAACAAGCACAAGGCTGGTGTCACTGAACAGAAGAGTACATGACCAGGATGTTAGGTGTCGGAAGCCTGATTGTTATTCTGAATAAGTGGTTTATCTGTACCCCTTTCAACACTGCTGGCAGATTTTATTCATAAATCTCAGAAGTACCAAGCACTTTTACCATTGGCCAGTAGACCTGTGTATTCCCAATAATGTTCAGTCATCCAGTGTTTTCTCCATATCACCAGTGTGAGTTCATGTTATTTATCACTGGGGGATTGTCTACTAAAGAAAAATCCCTTCTCCTATGATATCTACGCACCTAGTGATTTTCTCCCTAGATAAGTGTCATTATAGAAAAACAAAGAAGCTTTGTTATAATGCAACAACATGACTCCAAACCTTTTTAAAGAACTAATTTGTACGTGGAAGTACTCAAGAGCAGAACACAAGGGGTAAAGGACATCTAGGTGGCACAGTGCATAGAGTGCTGGGCCTGGTGGCAGGAAGACCTGAGTTCAAATCAGACCTCAGAAACTTACTAGCTGTGTGACCCTAGGAAAGTCACTTAACCTGGACATTGAAAGTCTAAGTAGAGTGCCGAAGATCACACAGCTTGCATGTGTCACACATGGGACTAGAATCCAGGATTTGATGGATCCAAGGTTAGCTGTCTAGCCATAGAGACATGCTGTCCCTGGGAGTGAGCCTTGGAATGTTCCAACAGCACTGTATCCTTGCTGAGTGTCTCCCCACTCTCAGGACATTAGTTTGGCTTCTCCCCCTGCACTCTCTGCTTTTCTCTTGTGTCTTCACCTTTTGTCTTTTCTTCTTTCACTTGTCTTCCTTCCAAGGCATTTCCTAATGCACCAGTCTCTACTGCAATCTCTTATTTTTGATGCTTCAGCTGTTACCTCAGAAGACTCATGCTGGGATTTTTTGCCAAGTTGTTCTGTTGCTGGCAAGCTCCCACAGTGCCTGCAAGACTTGTATTTCCTCCAGATGCTTGCCTTCATTCCTTGGGCAGCCCTTCTCCCCTGGGTTTGAGAGCTGCTGGGGAGCAGCCGAGGCCTTGTTCTTGTCCATTCTTCCCTCCACAATGCGTTCTCTTGAAATAAAGCCATGTAATCAGAGTCCTTTTTCCTGATGTCTTTTCCTTCTTCAAGATCAGATAGGAGGCTTCCCTGATTCCTGACCCTTATCCCCCATACCTTGGGAAGAGAAATCTGTTGATCCTTTCTCTGTTAACTCCTAACCCTGAACTTTATCCTGGGCTTGGGCTTTGTTGTTATGGAGGTGAGAGAGGGGAAGGTCCTTTCAGTCTTACACCTCTGAGCCTAGTCTTCAGGATGAGGAGACCCTTAGCCAAACCATCTATCACAACACGGGGAGTCCTGTTTGAACGACTGAGCAAGTACTCTGGACCCCAAATTTTAAAATAGCCAGATTGTCTTTCAATGGCCATATCCTCAGCTACCTTTTCATAGGCTTCCTTTGCCATCCAGAGGCCAAATCCCTAAAACATGGGTGGCCTAATTGTAGAAAGCACAGGCCATGGCTTGCCCTTCTCTGCCAGCCCTGAGACACCTGTCTTTGCAAGATGGCCCCCAGCTATACAGGCTACCTGGTTGCCCATCCTTGGACTCTACCCTCCACCCAATCGTTGGAATTACATGTTCTTCCTCTCCTTTAGGCTCTTATCCAGAACATGTATTTCAGGCCCATAACTTGTCAGGGATAGGGAGCCCAGTTAAGGCTTCTTTGAACTCACAAATAGTTTCTAAATCTCCATTGAGGCCACATCCTCTCAGCCCAAATGACTACTTGGTTCCTGAACTCATTCAGTTTCTCCAGGAGAGAACTTGTACATGGTGAATTCTTCAGAATGGGTGTATAACATTCCGTGTTGTATGAGGATACCTACAATTTTTTTCTTTCTTTCTTTCTTTCTTTCTTTCTTTCTTTCTTTCTTTCTTTCTTTCTTTCTTTCTTTCCTTCCTTCCTTCCTTCCTTCCTTCCTTCCTTCCTTTCTTTTTTTGCTCTTTGGAGGGGGGAAGGCAGGGCAATTGGGGTTAAGTGACTTGTCCAAGGTCATATGGTTAGTAAGTTTTAAGTGTCTGAGGCCAGAATTAAACTCAGGTCCTCCTGACTCCAGGGCTGGTGCTCTGTTCACTGCACCACCTAGCAGCACGCCCCCATTTTTCTTAAGATCAAAGATGTAGAACTAGAATAGATCTTAGAGGTAGTTAGATATCATGGTAGATAGAGGACTGGGCCTGAAGTTAGGAAGATCTGAGTTCAAATCTCATCTCAGATACCACCTTTGTGACCTAGAGGAAGTCACTTAACCTCTGTCTACCTTAGTTTCCTCATCTGTAATCTGTGTGGGTTGGACTTGACCTCTAAGGTCCCTTCTAGTTCTGAAGCTATGAACTTATGAAATCCTGAGAAAAAGCCTAATCCAACCATTTTAAAGAACAACTTGGAATTACTCCCTAAAAGTTATAAACTGCCTATGCCTTTGGACCTAGCAATACAACTATTAAGTCTGTTTTCAAAGATTATTGGGAAAAGAAGGAAAAGAACCAATATGCTCTAGAATATTTACAGCAGTCCTCTTTGTGATGGCATGTAAAGCCAAACACAATCAGCTTTCCAGAGGACTGCTGCTGCAAACAGCTTTCAAGGTGCTGATTACATAGTATAGCGAACTTTCTATTTATTCAGTAACAAATCAGAGCAAAACATTCACAGAAAATCAAGGTAAAGCATTCACAATGTTACAACTTAGCACAGAAAAATCAAAATGCAACATTCACCATGTCACAACTCAACACCTTATCACTAAAATGGCCACATAGTTTTCACCAAAGTGGTCACATAGTTTTGAAGAAAGTACAATCATTTAGTAACTCAATCATTTAGTAATTCAATCATTCAATCATCCTTAAGGAGCCTCCTTAAGGGACACAAAGTATAAAAGTCAAAGTATTCCACCCCTGGGATGCAATTAAATTACAATTTCATCAGTCACTACTCAGTACCCACAGAGTGGTGAAAGCTAATGATATGAGTTAATAATAATAAATGCAAAATCCCAATTCAGGTTCAAAAAAATCAACTTCATAATCTAAAATGGGGCAGTGGGAGTGGCTGTATCTCAGTTCCTTTGAAAAGGATATTTAGTGGACTTCAAGCTTGAAATGAGTGAACAGTGCGTTTACACTTCAGTGGATGTGCAATTTCATTGATGTGTTTGCTGCCTTGAGTGGTTCAGATTGCAACCAAGTCCTGCCTTGCTCATCTTATCCAGCTTTTGTTAATTTTCTCCCTCCTGCTTCCCAGGTGTAGTTATGCAGATGCTCTATGATCTGGGGGTCTTCTTTTAAATCTCTTGACATTACATGGATATCAATGGAGTACATGAGCTGCACAGGGATACCTCATTTCTACTATATTAGAGGAACATTGGTATTAAAAGGTGGACATTTAATTTCAGGAAGAAGCTGGGTGAGGTGGGACTTATTGAAAGTACTGCATGGTTTATCAAGTGTAATCCAGCCAATTATCTTCCTTTGATTCTATAATATCTAGTTAGTCCTTCTATAGATCTTGTACAAGATACAGACACTTATGAACCAGCTCTGTCAACCAACTGAGTATGTCAGACAATAGGAATTTTTCATTCACGCTGTGTTTCCTCTGAGGATAGTTATCCCAAATTCTTCAGCAATAGGGGATCTTACTTAAGAATTCTTCTATGTTCTGGCATTTGATGCATCCAAGACAACATCAACTACAAATGTGAACATCTGGAGTACCTTAACATCTATAAGGAAGCTCCTATTTGCTTCAGCACCGGGCTAAATCTCCTCCATGACAATGGCAAACACTGTTGATGAGCAAACATTTTCCAATTTTATGCCTTGCTTAATATCAGCAGAAGATTGGCAAACAAGTTAGACCTTATGGTCACGTCTATCAACAATCTTGGCAATGTTGTTTCCAGTCAAATATGGAACATTTTACGTGCTACTCCACATTCTGAAGGTGACCCCTGAGTGGTGGAGAGAATGCTGACATGCCTGCTTGAGGTTTGCAATTGGCTTCAGATTTTCTTCAAAGCAGAGAGTTGACTGCTTTGACTCAGTATTTGGGAGGAGAGGGAAGAAAGACTTTGGAAAATGCACTCATGTAAGGGAAGTCAGTTCCTTTGCCTGTCCCTTATTTTCAGATTTCTTCTCTAAAGACTGTAACTTTCCCCTTGGGTCAGATTGGTGTCTCTCTCTTAGTCTGAACTGAATACCTCACTACTAGTACATAGGAAAGGTCATTCATTCTTATATTTTTCCTATATATTCCAATCTGTAGAACACCCACAATTTCTGGTTGCTTGGATAAATGAGTTTATTCACTATTTATGATTTTTAAAAAAATGAAATTAGTGATTTGAGTGTACACTTAGGTCCTCCCCTTAAAGCTAAGACCTAGTAACTAAAGGAGTGACTTTTGCTGGCAATATATTGTACTCCTCAACCAGTAGTATTGGGACAGACAGCTATCATGTAATTTGGTACGTTCTGGGGTATTTGGTACTTTTGGTACAATTTGGTACTTCTGGTGATCTACAGAAAAGAATGCCCAGTCACGGTCCTGCTCTTCCTACCCTAAAAGGAGCAAGTGATATCAAATCAATGAATATTTATTAAGAACTATCATGTGTTATATGCTATGATAAATACTGGGAATACAAAGGGCAGCTAGGGGGCACAGTAGAGAGGGTGCCAGACCTGAAGTCAGGAAGACCTAAGTTCAAATCTGGCCTTAGACACCTATGATGTGTGATCCTGGACAAGTAACTTAATCCTGTTTGCCTCAGTTTCTTATCTGTAAAATGAGCTGGAGAATGAAATGGTGAACCACTCCAGTATTTTTGCCAAGAAAACCCCAAATGGGGTCACAAAGAATTGGATTCAACTGAACAACTACAACAAAAGGGGATAAAAAGAAATTCAAGAAAAGTCTCTGCCTTCATGGAGATGGCAATCTAATGCATCAAACATGCAAACAATGACAGACAAAATATAGGCAAGATAAATTGTAGGGGTAAACAAAGGGAAGGCACTAGGATCAGGGACAACTAAAGAAAAGTTTATTAGAGAAGGTGGGACTTTAACTGAAACTTTAAGGAAGCTAGGGAAGTGAAAGTGCAAAAAATGAGGCAGAATATTTGAAGCATGGAGGACAGCCCGTGAAAATGTCTAGAATCAGGAAATAGAGTTTGTGTTCAAGGAGCAGCAAGGAGACCACTGTCACTGGACTGTCAGAATATAGACATATGTCTTTATCCCAGCCTTGAGCCACGTTGCTCAAGACAAACATATCTTACATGAGCACACATGATCACAAAAGAATTACTCCAATTTTAGGTACAGACATAGTATCCTGAAGGGGAGGGTTGGTGCTCCCACCTTAAATTTCCCCTGTCAGACCATATTTAGAGTATGTGGTCAGTAATAGGTGACAAATTTTATGAAGAAAATGGATAAGTTGGAGAGAAAGCATCCCAAGGAAGTTGACCAGGATGGAAAGGAGTCATGATAACAGAGCATAGAATTAGATGAAGAAAATTGGGACATATAGCCTGAAAAAAGATGCCAGCTGTCTTCAAGTCTTTGAAAGGATATCAAATAGAAGGAGCTAAATCTTGTTCTGCTCAAACCTAGACAAAGTCATATGGCAGAGAAGTAGATTTATGCTCCATGGAATGGAAACCTTCCTAATCATTAACGGTGCCCCAAAGTGGAATGTGCTGCCTCAAGAGGCACTGGGCTCCCCTTCACTGGAAGGGAAAAAAAGCCAAATCACTGAGGAAGCTCTGTTTCAGGATAAAGAAAAGGGAAGTCCTAGACAGTTGTTAGAGACCTTTGAAGCATTCCCCCACACACACACACCCCAAGAATGAGATTCTATGATTCTAGGTTAGAATTTGGATCAATTGGATAACATTATTAAAGTGAAAGACAAAATCCAGGCCTAATTTGAAACAGAATTGATATAATTATGTAACCAGAGTCCAAAAGTCCTGAGGGGTTGAAAGGAGGAAAGAGGAAAACTATTTATTGTCTTGACTGTCTACAACTCCACAGAACCCTCACACAGAGCCCTGTCTTTGGTCACCAAAGAGGAGAGAGTCCCATACCAAAGGGTTTTGGGACTTGGGTTACAACTATTTGGGGTCTAGCCAGGAGTTTAAGATAGCCAAGATGATAATTCCTTAGGTAGAGGTAGCTTGATCCAGGGGAAAGAGCGCAGAATTTGTAATCATATGAAGTGGGTCCAAATGCCACCTCTGTCTCCAACAATGTAACTTTAAACAAATCACTTCATTTCTCTTTACCTTAGTCCTCTCATCTAAGAACTGAGAGGTGTTTGGCCTCTGGGGGGGGGGGGGTCCTTCCAAGCTCTAGATCTATGGTCCGTATGATTCCAAATTATTTAAAACTGGCAGAAAAAAAGACAAATTTGATAACTGTCTCATAGAAGAAAATAACTCCCAATGCACTGCATACATGGAAGCCAGCCTGTGTAGTATTCTCCCACTACTGACACATGGACTCCAGCCTTCCTTTTCCCGGTCTCCTGTCTGTTGATTCTGATCAACATGTTCCATGTCACCATTTTTTCCTTCTGTGAAAATAACCCAGAGGGGCTTTCTCTCAGCTTTGGAGAAAATTTTATCTACAAATCACCATATGCATTCATCTTCTAAAACAATGGCTTTTTCCCCCTGTGGAAAAGAAGAGAAAAAATAGCAGCAATACCATTAATGCTTCCTAAACAGCTATTTCTGGATTCCAAAATAAAATAGGGTGAGGCAAATGGGAAAAGGAAGTTGAAAAGAGAAGCCAAAGGGTCCTGTGAGGGGGGCACTGACTCTGGAGTCAAAGGCCCTGGATTCAAATCCTGTCCCACACAGGAAACTTGTTTAGGCCAGTCACTTAAATTTCCTAGTCTCATTTTCCTTACCTGTGAAGTAAAGTGTTTGGACCACATGAAGTTGGATATGCCCTTAACTCTGGGTATATGATCCTGAGATTTACTCAGAACACAGCTAGGCAATATGTTGGATAGAACGCTGGATTTAGTTCCAGGAAGCCTTGGGTTTAGATGTTTCAGACACTTATTAGCTATATAACCCTAGGCTATAAGTCACTTAGCCTTAGTTTCCTCATCTATAAAACAAGGGCATTGGACTCAATGGACTTTAGATTTCTTTCTGGCTCTAAAGCTATGATTCCTACTTGGGGGGAATTGGTGTTTTGGTGTTCTGTTTTGTCTTTCTTTTTTCCCCTGCCAGAGAGGATTCCATTGCTTTCGAGGTAGAAAGGTAGAACCTGGAAGGGTCCAGAAACAAAATTGGGGGTGAGGGTGAGGGGAACACATTCTACAACCACCTATTCAATCAAAACCTCAGACCCATCTCTGGATTCAGTCAAATCACTCTCTTCCTCCCTCCCCTTCCTCCATTGCTTCAGAGCTCGGCTTATAAACAATCATTTGCTGTCTTCAAAAAGTTTTAAATGGCTATCTTGGTAAAAGGGAAATCAATATTCCTTCAGCCTGGGCTTTTAGCAGATAATGTCTCTCCATAAATTGTGAGCTTGACGACAGGGGAATAATTCATCATCTCATTACATTTACATATGATGTTCCTCCTTGTAGTGGGCAGGTTATCGGCTCTGACTGGGAATCAATCCAGAAACAAATAAAAAAGGCCCAGGAACCTGATTATTTCACATCCTGTTTATAAATGCCATAGCATCACCATTTGCCTTACATCAGCTAGTTTTTCTTCTTTACAATTCTGTGGTGCATAGTCCCACAATGATGCAGCCTCCTTACTAATGAGTCTTGATGACCTCTGCAAATTTACAGACTTGTTGAAGTAGGTACCTATCTATGGAGACTATTTTCCCCTCTCACCAGGCATCCAGCATGGGACTTGCTGCCTCTCTTTCAATTTATTACTTTTCTTTTTGGCAAGAATATCCCTACAGGGTCAAGAATAAGCAGAAGGACTTTTTGTGTTAGCCAACAACTGGAGACAAAGTGGGTGCTCGTCAATCAAGAAATGACTGGGCAAATGGTGTATGTAAATGTGACAGAATTTTATTATGCACATGCGACAGAATATTATGTGACAATGTTACAGTAAATGTGATGGATGTAAGGAATTCAAAGAATCAGTGAAAGACTTGTATGAACAGATGCAGAAGGAAGTAAGCAGAACCAGTAAAATCATATACACAAAGGCAACTGGAATGTTGTAAGGAAACCAGTGAATGAAAGCAATACACAAAAAAAAGCAGTCAAACTTTTATATAAAAAATATATTTATATATAAAAAATGGCTAGACTCTATTCCAAAGACCAGAGACAAAATATACTTCCCTCCTTTTGGTAGAGAGATGAAGGGGTACAAAACATTGCTAATACCTGCCTGCCTGACTTGTTGCATATGTTGCTTTTGTTTAGCTTTTTTCCTATGTCAAAAAGAAGGGTTCAAGGTGTTGGTAAGAGAGGTGATATCTTTGGACATTATAGTTGTAAAAATCAGGATCCATAAAACAAAAGTAAAATAATCATCTTAGATGTAGCTTGGTGTGGTGGTCAGAGAGCTAGTTTTGGTGCCAGAAAGGTCTGCCTCTTATCTATTATGGCCTTAAGACCATGGCAAAGTCACTTCTAGTGACCTCTAATTAAAGCAGAGAAGGTGTCAATGAGAATTGGTACCAAAGGGAGTTACTTATCAAGAGTATATGAATAAAATTGCAATTTCAGTCCCTATTCATAATAATGATGAGGAAAATAAACAACAAAGCTGAACTGTCTTGGTAAAAATCAAGGGTCTCTTTTCAGGTTTGGCCTGTATCCCCTCCCCACTGCAAACTGATATTTTCAATAATGCATTTTCTTTCACCCCCAACTGAAGAGGATTCTATCATGGCTTAATTTTCACTCCCCTTTCAAAACAGAAGGGCTGTCTTTAAAGAGTTGGAAGGTAATGTGTCTATTCATTTCAGCCATGTAGACACTTTTGATCACATATACCCATAAAGTGGGATTTGGCATCTGCACACACTCTCTGTTTCTCACTCTTCCCAAAATACCCAGGACTTTATCTAGACATGGCAACTATCCCTTTTACTCCCTTTTTCTCCCTAGCCAAACAGAGAAAGCTAAAGATTAGGGCTACCACAATTACATGATCTCTCTCTCATTGAAAAGGTCATGGGGAAGGGTGGAAATGGGGAGTTGATGGCAACAAAGAATTAGGGTCAAGCCAGGGGCCCCATTTAAACTTTCCATGGCCCACCCATGGCGCAGTCCTTTTCTCATCATGGCCTCATCCCAGATGCTTCAGCCAGTAGTGTTTTAGAGAGAACAGATGCTCTTTACATATCTGAACACAACAAAGCTTATCTGAACTGAACCCAAATTCCAAGGGTTTTAAGGTTTTGCCCATCACTTATCATAGTCTGCTTTGCCTGCAATGAAACACAGATAGGTAACCCTCATCATTCATCTTTCCTCTCCCCTCCCTTTGGATTCTACCAGCTAAGGATCTGCAAATAACTTGCTAGGAACAGATGTTAGGGAGCCAGGAGATGAGTCACTGGGTTTGGTCTGGTAAGCAACAGAACAAAGACAAAGATAGGTTTGCCTGCTGTACAAGATGTTTGCAGTGTATTCAAGGAATACTTATGGATGTCAGTACGACTGTTTTTGTTTGTTGTTCTCGCTGCTAGGGTTTGTACCAACCTTATCTCTTACTAGCGCCCTCCACAAACCCTCCACCTCAGCCAGACTAGATTATTCACAATCTCCAAACACACCACGTGTGCTCCCTCCCTGTGTCTTTGCTCATACACCATTCTCTTCACCTGGAATACCCTCTGCTGTCCTCAGCACTTATTTGAAGTTTACTCATCCATTAAGTCTCATCTTTCAATATGATTTTGTTGTCTTTCTTTAATGTTGAATATGTCTGTGCCCTACTTCCCCAGTTAGATTGTAGGTTCCTCAAGGGTGGGGACCATGCCTTGCACTTTCTAAGCCCAACAGTATGGGGCACTATCATAAATGCAGAGAAGGCCATAAACGTATGTTGGTTGAATAGATGAATGAGTGAACATTTGGGCATCATTGTTTCATAAGATTAAAACAAACAACCTTTTGGACTTATAGAAGAAATAAGGTCATTCAATATAGGTGTCACTTCTGCCTAGGAGAGGTGGTATACAAGCCTATTTCCTGGGCTCTGCAAATAAATGCCTTTGAACTTAGAGAAGGTGTTAAGAATCATATATTAATTCCAACTAACAAAAATGGAGGTGAAATCAAGTGGATGAGAAAATACTGGTCTACATATTAAGGTCCTTAACAAAATGAGACTATGGAATTCATAATGTTTTGTCTTTCTGGGTCTCTCTTGTCAGTTTCCTATAGTCTTAGTTTTCCTGGGACTTGGTGTCCACGTAATCATGCTAACATTAAGACGCTATGATGTATTTTTATATATTTGACCATCTGAATCAAAGAACTGTTTAGTTTTTTCAATCCACAAACTGGAGTAGTTGTTTTACTCAAAACTGACCAGTGGTTTGACTAAACTGATTGAAGGGATTTGATATAGAAATAACACAGCTTACTGACACTCATTTCTGGCAATCAATAAGTCAACAAGTCTTTATTATATACCAGGTGCTGTCACTATTTAAGGAGGCATACTTTTTTAATAGACTGATTCCTGGGAGAGTCTTAGAGGAATCGTAAAAGATGAGATGGGAGTATTATATGAAGAAATCTTAGGGACAACATGAATCTGGTTAAACTATACAGTATGTATGTGTATATTATACACTCTTTTAGTGAACTGTTGATTTACAAAGCTGGTTCACGGTCCATGTCCTCAACATTTACTCTTCAATAAGCTTAAGAAGTGTGAAACCAACTTCACCAAAAGGTTAAATCCAGTTATACTTGCATTCTTTCATTCAACAAGTATTTACTGCATCTCTATAATATGCCTAGCACTGCCACTCACTGCTGTGGGGAATTGCACACACGCCCGTGCACGCATGCACACACACACACACACAATCTCTGCCCTCAAGAACTTTCAATATAATTGGAGAGAGTAAGCCATGTACATGCATGACATTTTAATACCACAAAGCAGTGCATGAATAAATTCCAAAATGAGTGATCTAGACAAGGCATTAAAAGAAGAGGAACAATGAGAAGCAGTGTGATATCATGAACAGAGAGTAAGCCTCAAAGCCAGGAAGACCTCTGACATATCCTGTGTGACCTTGGGCAAGATATCAACCTCTCCATGATCTAGGCAACTCTCTCAGACTATTGTTAAAGAAGAAATGCAAACTTGCACTGGTAAAAGGAGTTTCCTCACCTAGAGGCTGCCCTACCAAAAAAAAAAAATCATAGGTGTACTCTCTATTCCTAATAACAAAACAAACTCAGAGCCCAGGTAGACCTGGGTTCAAATCCA
This sequence comes from Pseudochirops cupreus, assembly GCA_028627135.1. Taxonomy (NCBI): domain Eukaryota; kingdom Metazoa; phylum Chordata; class Mammalia; order Diprotodontia; family Pseudocheiridae; genus Pseudochirops; species Pseudochirops cupreus. The sequence continues at coordinate 400,305,992 of CM053583.1, read as the reverse complement.
GCCCCTGACACAGATTGGCTGTGTGAGCTGAGGGAAAATCCCTTTAGTTTTCAGTGCCACAGGCAACTCTCTGAAACTGTAAATAGCAGAAGTGCTGACCTGCATGGATGGGCAAGTCTCGTCCTCCAAAGTCACAGCGCCACTCCCCAAACTTGAATGTCAGCTCAAGTCTGGGGATCATTGGGCTTTGGTGTCTGTGTTTCCAATGCTTAGCATAGTGCCTAGAACAGAGAAACAGAAAATGCTTAATAATATGATACTTAAGGTAATGCAATCCTTAGTAATTTAATGAACACTGATTAATTGACTGATCAAAGTTCATAAAATACAAGGAAAAGGGAGACATCAACGTGGATGATAAAGAAAGACTGTGTAGGAGAGATAAGACCAACTGGGCCTTAACCAATGGATAACCTGATGGAGGAGAATGGGAAGGGTTGCCCAGGTAGGAAGAAAACTGAAGAATTAACAGAGGTAGGATCAAGAATGTCTACATAGGGATGGCTAGGTGGTGCAGTGAATAGAGCACTGGCCCTCGAGTCGGGAAGACCTGAGTTCAAATCTGACCTCAGACACTTAACACTTATTAGCCGTGTGACCTTGGACAAGTCACTTAATCCGAATTGCCCTGCATTCCCCCCCTCCAAAAGCAAAAAAAAAAAAAGAATGTCTACATTATCAGTGGTCAACTGGTGTTAAGTTTTAGAATAAAATGCTATCACTGTGTCTACACACAGAAGACCCTGCTTCAACTGTGTTTATTTTTTTTTAAGTTGAATGATGGGGCATGGAGGAAGCATTTGGAGGTAGGGGGTAAAGAAGTCATGTAGTATTAAGTGACCAACTTTACCAATTTTCTCACTTTTCAGCTACATGTTTTTGCAACAGATCCATATAGCCTTTTAAGATGTATACATATACATATATGTAAATATGTGTGTGTATTGTTTCTTGTCTAGCATTTAAAGGATGGCTGTCTGATATAAACTTTTACCAGATAGACAAGAAAATGCACTCTGTCTGGACAGCCTTATCAGAACAAATACATCAAAATGTTCAAAAGCCACAGCCTCGTGGAGGCACTGGGAGAGGTTAGCCGAATAAGTCATTTTTACGATAAGGGGGGTAAAAGCTTTTCCCTCAAACCTAACAGATCCTTTGTTCAGCTTGCCCTCTTAAGCTCCACAGAGAAGCCTTATTGTTTCTTTTCCTTTTTCTCAAACTAGGCAATCCTTTCCTCCTTGGCATTTTTGTTGATGTGCCACAGAACTTCCCACTTCTCCAGAAACGGTCTTTCCAGCAAACCTCATAGCCACTTAAACCCAACATTAATAAGAAAGGGGAAATCCACTTTGTCTCGAGAGTATCCATCAAAATAGGAGTCTGACCTTTTCCAATTGGGGTAGAACTAGTTCAGATGCCTTGTTGGAGTGGAAGTTTTTTTAAAAAAATTTTAAAAATAAGCAAACAAAGATTTGGTCAGCGGTGTCTAGCTTTGTTTTCAGCATATTTATCACAGGATCATAGATTTACATCTAGAAAATGCTTTAGAGCACATTGAGTCTTATGTTCCCATTTTGCTGATGAGGAATTGAGACACACAGAGAATAAGAGTTCTGCCTGCCTATATGATTTGAAAATGCCAATCAATCAGCAGACATTGACTAAGAATTGATTTTGTGTCAGGCACTACATCAGTTTCTGGGGAAATGAAACTAAAAATGAAACAGTTTCTGCCTTTGAAAAGCTTACATTTCATAAGAAAAACCATAAATACACATATGAGTGAATAACATACAAAGTCAATCTAAGCCAATAGAAGGGGAGACATTAAGAGCTGGCAGGATCAGGAAAGATCTCCTACTGAAGGTACAGCGTGAGTTCAGATTTTTAAGGAAACTAGAGACAGGCAGAGATGAGGAGGGAGTACATGGTAGGTAGATATGAGAAATAGCATGAGCAAAAGCCTGGAGAGGGGAGATGGATTTTCCTGAGTGTAAGGAATAGAAAGTCTAGTTTGGCAAGACTAGAGTGTGCAGAGGGGAGTGATGCACAACACATCTGGCAAGGCAAGCTGGAGTCAGGTTATTCATTACTTTAAACACTTATCTTTCATTGTGAAGGCAATAGGGAGCCAATGGAACTTTTATAACAGGGGAGGCATTAGGAATATTACTTTGGAATATTACTGTGGGGAGGATAAATTGGAGAAAACAAACCCTCAAGGCAGGCTGGGCTAGTTATCCAGGCCTCCTTTGTTGTTACAGGGAATGTCACGAAAATCTTGGGGACAAAAATTCAAGGCAAAATTAACTCAAATTCATGCAGAAAAGATATCATGAAATCAACAATTGACACTGATCAAGAGCTTTATGATTTACAAAGCTCCTTCCTCAAAACGATTGTATGAGTAAAACTATTGTTATCCCCATTTTACAAATACTGTAAGAAACATCCTGAGAGAAGTTAAATGAGTCAGTCATGGTCACACAGCTAGTAAATATTTGAGCAAAGACTCAAAAATAATCAGTTGTTTCAACCCTAAGTCCAGGACTCTGTCTAGTATCCCATACTATCACAACAGCTCGGTGGGGTTTGTCAACACAAATCAGGAATCTCTGGTATAAGTGCTAAGGTAAAATCAGATTTCTTGAGTTCAGTGTCAAAGACCCAGGTCTTCTGCCATTATTTGAGGTAGGTCTCCATTTTTCAAGGTCAATAACAGCACATATAGAGTGACCTGTTCTCCAGGAGCTTGTAGTTTAATGGTACAGATCATGTAAACATGAAAAACCATGATATATACTGGATAACATGGAAATAATCAACAGAGGGAAGGTTTCCACCATGGATGCTAAATAAATTGTAATGGATGGCTCATTATTTTAACTTGCAACTGTGCTTCATCATGACGACAACCCTCTGAAGTAAATACGGATATTATTATCACAATTCTACAGGTTAGGAAACTGAGGCCAAAAAACAGTAATTTATTTTTCAGTAATCATGCAGATAATAAGAGACAGGATTGAAACTCAGGTCACTGGTGACTTCATGTCTGGTTCTCTTTTTATTCCCGTTACTATCAAGGGAAAAAGGTTTTACTTATTATTTTGGCATCATGTCAACCAAGTCAAGGCTTGCTCAGGAGTGGGATGTACAAATTATTTGGGAAGCCTCAGATTTAAAATGACATTGAACATGCATTTAGCTAATTACTTCAATATTCCCATAAATTAATCAACAGGCATCTATTAAACACTTATTGTCCTAGAGAAAGAACAAAATTAAATAGTCCCTCAACTCAGAGAGCTTGTATTCTGTCATGGGAGATATATGTACATAAATATGACTCTCTCTAGAGCCACTCCCTCAGTCTACACACATACCACCAGTTTGTGGCTCTCAGAAGGTGACTGTTACTTAATCACAGGATCATAGAGATAACTCTACAGGGCTGGGTTTCTAGTCCTATTGCTCAAGAGCCCCCACTAGTGTACTTCCCATTGATAATCAGTCAGCAAGACTTAATTAGGTTTTTGCAAAGTTATTTATTAAGATAATATAGATTTAGTAAGAATACTTGGCATAAAATAGTTCCCCCAAAAGTTCAGGGCACACTCTCACACAAATTTACTATGTCCATGAGAGGAGTAGGTTAACACTTAGAGTATAATGATAGGCACTCATTTAAGAAAAAAATATGCAGCAAAAGTATAACTCAATGTTTCTGACACTTTATGCTAGGAAGACTTTTCTTGATTCTAGAAACAATACTCCTCGTCTGGGGAAGGATCCATGCTCTTTGAAGCTACTTCTTACTCAAGGTAGAGGGTCTTTCTGTATCTCTTTGTCCTCAGGACATTATTCTGCTCATAACTGGATGGGTTGCTTCTGACCACTGTGGGTGATTCCTTCTTGGGGGATTGGAGGAAATAAAATTAGAATTCTCAGCTCCTAAATTTAGAGTTTTTCATCTAGC
>CM053583.1:400268269-400301510 GCA_028627135.1 Pseudochirops cupreus | reverse complement strand
CTACTATTCTACTACTACTACTACTGCTACTACTACTACTACTACTACTACTACTACTATTCTACTACTACTACTACTACTACTACTACTATTCTACTACTACTACTACTACTACTACTGCTACTACTACTACTACTACTACTACTACTACTACTACTACTATTCTACTACTACTACTATTACTGCTACTACTACTATTATTACTACTACTATTACTGCTGCTGCTGCTGTTGCTACTACTACTACTACTACTAGTACTCTACTATTACTACCTATTATTATCATTATTGTTGTTGTTATCATTGTTAGACCACAGAGCATAAATCACCTTTTTTTAACATATAAAATCTTTATTTGTGACTACACTCCATGACAGTATGTGTTGAGATGAGGAAGGTTACACCCTACTTCCCATAATTCATATATACATAACATATACAAATTGAATACAAGGTAGTTTTAGGGTGCTACAAATAGGAGAGATACAGGCATATATGTGTATATTGGCAAATGTATGTGTGCATATACATGTATTGTGTCTATAAACATGTAGACACACATATATATATATATCATTGTGTGGTGATCTTGACACAAAGACAAAAACAGATCCATTCTCAAGGAGCTTACAACCAACATGTACAAAGTCTATAAATGTATAACACCTACTAGGTAAAGACAATATGTATACAAAGGAATTTCAAGGAAGATAATGGTAATTAGGGCAGAGATGGGATAACATCTCAGAGAGACAGTAGCCCCTGAGCTCTCCTTTAAAGGCAGCCTGAGGCAGAAGTGAGGAAGCAGCACATGCTCAGTAAGGGGGAATCACTTGGACATGGGCTTCCAGGCAAGAGAGGAAACACTGTTGATCAGGGCTGCTAGCAGACCAGTTTAACTAGGGTGAATGTGTGAAAAAGACAAGGATTATATGCTTGTACTTTAAGGATCTTCCAAACATCACAAGGTCATAGGGGTTCAACATGACTGATTAGAGCTTATGAAAAAGTAAAACCAAAAATAACTTGGGAGCCAAAGGCTTAGCTAGCTCACCAGGCTTGGGACACTGTAAAAATTCCATGTACCCATGAAAGGCAATAATATCCCTTAAAAAATGACATTGCCCTTGAAAATACAATTGGAGCAATAAAACAACATGGTTTGTGGTTAGCAGAGCTTATTATAAAAGAAGCCTATCCCATATCCTTAGGCCTCAAGGCTGAGATTATCTCATGATAATAGTACCCCTGCTGTTTCTTTTTGGCTATTCTGGGACTCCTTTATTGTAGGGGGAAAAAGTGTTTTTTGGTGCCAGAAATAGTTGTAGCTGTCTAGTTAGACTACTAAACTTTTCAGCTGAGCTGTAAGATTCAGGGTGCTTAATCTGCGGCAGTCTCTCTGACCAATTAGAGTCATGTCTCTTGCTTGGGGACTCAATTGTGAAATACAGTCACACAGAACAAAAAAAATAAAAACAAAAAAGGTATCACACAGAGATCAAATGGTGGTCATTGGCTGTGTAGTTCAATACAGAGATCTTGGAGAAACAACTTGGTTTCTGTATTTGGAACTGAGATTTGGGGGATCACTCTTAACTTCCTGAATCCATGGGGACACGCCACAGGGGGAGCTGGTAGAGTAGAACTTTCTGAGGGTTTGAACTTGAATTTTAGATTTTTTGACTCCATAGCTAATGGATTAGAGTTCATTTCCAATGGGTTGACTATTAATGCAACTGAATAGAGACATTTTCTGGAGCAAGCAATCTTTGTTTCTCATGCCACAAAACCACATAGAGGGAAGACCACAGTGTGGAAATCATTGATATATGTTTTTAGTGTCCTTGGGAGAAAGTTTAGCAAACGGGAGCATTAGTCAATACACTGTCCTTCATTAATGGGTCAAATTCTCCATTAACCAAACCCCAGTCAGACCATGATAAGGGGAATTTTAAACCTCCTAAGTGAGGATTGTATAACAGTAGTTGGAAAAGCTTTTAAATTTGTTTTTAGTGAATACGCTTTGATGTAGTTTTCTGTTTCTTTGGCTTAAGAATTATTTCTTTCAGCCAATGTACATTTTTTTCTTATTGTCTAGACTGTGTAGCCCTAATATTAATTAGGTAAACTCATAGTGTTATTGTTTCCTTCTTCTTTTGAAAATTTCCCCTGTTTTAAGTTGTCTGGTATGAGAATATTCAAAATGATGAAGAAGTATGTTTTTTTCTAACTTCAAGCCCAGAAAAAGACAAAGAAGCTTATGATTAAATGTTTTTGTTTTTCTTTAAGAAAAGACGTTTGACAAGAAAGGGGGCCCAGAGTAGTTCACCATATGGACTTTTTTTCTTTTTTCAAAGCAAGGTTAGATTTATTCAGCATTCCTGTAGCCCAAGTCCTTGATTCAGAGAGAAAAGTATAATTTGCATAATTTAGGTGGATAGAAAATGAACAGTGGATCACAAACTGGTCCAGAGTTGGGAGAACTGGAATCAAGGCCTGTATCTGGCATAGTGGGTGTGTGTCTCTGGGCAAATCACTTTAACCTCTCAGTGCCCCAGGCAAGAGACTAACCTGCATTAAAGGGGGGAAGGCCTTACTTCAAGCTCCCTCCAGATGAAAGAAATCCCAGGCCTGGTCAAGAAAAAAAGTGCTTTGTTCATGGTACTTTCTGGAATGTGTAGACAGCCTCATGTTTTAAGTCAGTTTTCATTAAAACATATGTGAGAAAATATATATTTTTGGCATTTAAAAAAAACTGCTTCAAAATGTTCTTTTTGGGGGGGAATGAGGTATAAAATTGATTATGGTAGTGCTGTATCAGCTATTCGGGGAATGAAGAGGTTTTCTCAGGAAAGGCACATTGGTTGAGGAATGCTAAAAATCAATGAGACTTTATTAAAAAAAACTTATTAAAAGCTTAATTTATACAAGGAAAGACAGAAGGTCTAACCTGAGGCCCCAAGGTCAGTTGGTAAAGACTCATTAACTGAGCACTCTGGGTCAGGCGCTGAGCTAAGCACTGTGGATATGAAGAAAAGCAAAAACACATTTCCTGCCTTCAAGGAGCTTACATTCTAATGGGGGAGACACCACGTAAATTATCAAGTACATAGAAAACACACGGAGCATTGGTAGAAGGTCATCTCAGTGGGGGAGGCCAAGGGAGTAGGGGTGAGGGCAAAGGATACATTTAGACTAGAAAAGGATACAACCATCATTGGCCAGAGCCAATGGATGAGACAGGACATATCCACAACTCAGGTAGCCCAGGTCTCCAGTGAGATCATAATGGGATCTACAGATAAAAGAGGTCATCTATTCTAATCCTCTCCCCCTCCCTCCCATTTTATAATTGAAGAAACAGAGTCCCAGAAAGATTGAGTGACTTGTCCAAGGTCACATGGATAGTAAACATCAAAGGTGGGATTCAAAAACAGGTCTTTTGACTACAAAGTTAGAGTTCTTTCCACTGTGATCTTCAAGTCAGAGCAGCAGGAGAAAAGGAACCAGTGACCTTGGAAGAAGAAGCCTCCTCTAGTCATGACTCTCATCATTCCTTCTCATCCAATACTGGAGCACATGGCACTTACCGCCCATATAACAGGACAGCTTATCATGGTGAAGGAGGGTTAGGGTGTCCATGGACATGGGTCACTTCTCCCTTGTGCATATAAGTGTGTCTTACTTCTGAAGTCGTGCACAGGGAACCACCTATCAGTCACCTTGCAAGAGGTGCAGAAGCTGATGTGATCACAGATTTAGAACTAAAAGGAACCTTATGTGGTACTTAAGTCAACCCTTATCATTCTCCAGCTAAGGAAACTGAGGCACATTGAGGTTAAGAGCCTTATGCAGGGTCATACAGCAACTAAGTGTTTCAAGTAGAATGTGAATCCAAGTCTTGAATCTATCCCCTATGCCATAATATCTCTTATAATACAGAAAGCTCCAAGACTAGAAGAATCCAGAAAAGGAAGAAGATAAAAGGAAAGGGGGCACACACAAAGCAGAGACCTCTGATTACAGGAAAAATTAAGCTCCCCTGTCCCAAATGAGCATGTTTTGGATTATCATGGGAAGGCCCAGCCCTCAAATGAATTCTAATTTTCTTCCTATAAAACATGTCATTTAAAACATGGTGTAGAAATGCCTAAATAGGTCTAAATTTCCAATTTTTGAAAGTGCTCAGAACATAGCACCATCTTCTAGAACTGCTGTATGTACCAGTCAACAAGGACCTCCTTTGATGTTGGCTATGTTTGATTGGTAGGGGTTAGTGCTTGAGACCCAAAGAACCTTTATAATATCATATTGTTAGCTCAATAATGATTATACTACAGAAGTAATATGACAATTATCGATTTGTTCTAAGTATTATAATATGTAATGATTATTGTATTGATCTACTAATATCAACAATATCATTACTGGATTGATGTAATCTGGTCACATGGAGCCTGTGACAGAGGCTTGTTTTTCAGGAATGCCCATACCTTGTTACTTTGTGACTGGGCAGTGGGTCAAGAGGGTTGTGACATTCTATGACCCAGGAGAAAGGTACGAGGTTTTGTTTTGGGGCTCACTTTGGGAAGACTTGTGTGATTTGGCCAGATGAGACTCTGGGCAGCTGTTGAGCCCCCTGGCTGTGAAAACCCAGATGCTGGTGCTTCCCTCTCTGGTAATTAACTAGGTATGGATGTAATAGTGAGACAGCTGGAAGCCCTGTCTGATGAATTGTGTTATTTTCTGTGGTAACTTCTGTTTGTATTCTCTGAAGTTTAGGGTGCTTTTTCTCCTGAACTAGGTAAATGATATGTTTGATTAAAGTAGGATTGTTAACTCATTTTTTAGTTGCTTTCCTTTAGAAAAGCAGATCTAAGAACCTGTGCTAGCAGCCACCCTGGGTATGCTAGGGTGCTTGCTGATACACTTGCCCATAGTCATATTATCTGTAAAGTGTCAGAGGATGCTAGCCACAATAGCTGGTATTTATATAGCACTTCAAAGTCCACAAAGCATTTTACAAATTTCTCATTTTATTCTCATAACAATCCTAGGAGGTAGATGCTATTATTGCCTCCAATTTATAGTTGAAGAAACTGAGACAGGCAAAGGTAAGCTACTTGACCAAGATCATACAGCTAGCAAATTTATGAGTCAGGATTAGAATTTTTCTGACTCCAGGTACAGAGTTTTATCCAAGGCACAGCCGAATTTCTCCTGATATGGGATTTAGTTAAGTTGCCTAGAGTATATGTGTTTGGGGAAGCATTGCTAAAGTGATCCCATGATCTCCCAAGGTCTCTTCCACCCATAAATCCCATTTCCTATATTACATATCAATAGTATTTATCCACAAGTACTTGTGCCAGGCACTATGCTAGGCACTAGGAATACAAGTATAAAGAATGAACCAATCCTTACCCACATTGTGACATCAAAAACCCAAAGCCTCAACTGAGCACTAAGGGGATGGGAGTGGTAGATGGGGCAATTTTCAAACCCTGGTTCATATCCATACTTGATTGTTCCTGATTTGGGCTATGTCTACAACAGGAGCCAAAAGATCATGTTGAAAAATGAAACATTCAATCTGATTATACAGCCTGATGTAGGGAAGAAGAAAATGAGCTGTCTTAGTGAATTCAACTTTCTGACCCCCCCCCACCCCCAAGAAAAGTCAAATTCTCTCAGGATTATAGATCTAAAGCTCACAGAGACCTCAGAGGATATTAGTGCCAAGTTCCTCATTTTACAGATGAGGAAACTGAGGCCCAAGGAGATTTAATGACCTTCCCTATGTCATACAGGTAGTATTTGTCAGAGGTCAGATCTGAACCCAGTTCCTCACTGTCACATGCAAAATTCTTTCCACTCTACCACACAATCCACAGGAATTACAGGGGATCTCAGTGTTCTTTCCCCCATGCTCAAGGCCTCATGCAAAACCTGAGCCAAAAAAAGGAATAGAAAAAAATTGCATCCCCTTCCTGATTTTCATTTGGCCCACTCTAGTTTCTTTTAGAACCCTGAACACTCACTCAGGGAAAATATTTATTTTCATAGTCATCTCAAAGAGATTTCTTCTTTCTATTAACAACAATTTGTCATAGTCATTGAGTAGAATTCTAAATTTGTCCTAAAATGGGTCAAATATTTATCAGCACTTAAGCTACAATTAGAGGTATACCTGCTAGGTATAAGAGGAAGGCAAGGTTTCCAAAAGAATGTCTCACCTTTTCATGGACAACCAATTGAAGCTTATGACTTGAAAGCCTCTAAATCATCCAGGCTCAATTAGTTTATTTCAAAGGAATACACAGGTGTTATTTGACCTTCAACCATATGGAACACTGGAATAAATGAATGTCTGATCTGTTCCCATTCTGCAAGGAGACTGAGTTAGGGCCATTTTTTTTCTCATATTCTCAAAGTTTTGAGAAGGGATTATTAGGTTTGTGTAAGTGAGTTATTTACTTAACCAATATCCTCTTCAATGGCCCCAGTTTTCTTCTCCAAGGGGAGCAAACAGCCAGATGTTGGTCATCACTAGGGACCATGGAAACGGGAGAAGTATTTGGAAAAAAGTGCTTTTGTAGTATGGGAATTATATGGGAGAAGAAATGCAGAGGGAGGGGAGGGAGGAATACTAACAAATCTGTGTTGGAAAAAATCATTATAAGTACTTAGCACAGGGTTGGACAAAGGCTGGAATGATCAGGCACTGAACTGGTGACCTGTAGGTCTAATTTGTCCTTTTTGTACTTTTCAAGGGCGGAGGAAAGAACTTCAGTTAACTAACATCCTTGGAATATCACTCTGGTAACTTGGCATTGTGGAGATTTGGAGGCCCTGCTTGGTGATATTCACATCATCACCACCACCACCATCATAACTGTCATTGTTATCATCATAACATTTATATAATGCTTTAGACTTTACAACATGATTTACATATTATCCCTTTATCTTCACAACAAACCTACAGGTAGATGCTATTATAATTGGCATTTTACAAATAGGGAAACTGAGGCTGAGAAGCATGAAGTAACTTCTCCAGCTTGCACAGATTTCCAGCACATGAGGTAGAATTCTAAGTCAGGTCTATCTGACTCCAAATATACCAATTCCATCCTTTAGCTTGGAATCCTGCTTCTGTCACATGACTTGTGTATCTTTGGACACATCTCAGTGTCTCAAGTTCCTCATCTTTTCAATGAGGGAATCAACTAAATGGCTTCTGAGTTCCCAAAGATTTTGTATATACTTAAACAAGCATAAGACATCTCCCTTGATAAAAAAAAGAGATCCTTGAGGATAGAGACTATTTGCTTAACAAATGCACCTATTATAAATAAATGCTTGTTGGTTGATTGATTGACCATCATGGGTCTAAAAGTTGACTGATCTTCAACTTTGCAAATTCAGAAACTCACATAAGAACAACTTAAGTTGATGTGACTCAGAAAATCAGGACTAGACTGGATATGCTCTCTCAGCATCATTTATTATTTATCATCCCTTATTTCCCCCTATTGCCACACATGGTATGGAAATGCTGAGGCAGCCAAGCTATAAACCATGAATGAAATACATGAATGTACACCACCATCTCTCTTTCTCTCTCTCTCTCTCTCTCTCTCTCTCTCTCTCTCTCTCTCTCTCTCTCTCACACACACACACACACACACACACACACACACACCCCTCAGGATAACAACACACAGAAAAGGAGACCCAAGGCAAAATCCTGTGGCACTGTTCTTAGCTTTTCTTTCTCACAGGTATACCTCAATCTCTACAAAAAAATAAGAGAAATTCAGAATTTCAAAATTAGAACTGACTTCAGTGTCCATCTGGTCCAACTCGTACATGACAAAGAGTCTGCCCAGCAGCATACCCAATGAGTGGTAATCCATCTAATCTTTACCTGGAACACTTCCCATGTAGGGGACCCCACTACTTCCAGAGTGGACACACCATTCCCACTGCCTTAATTAACTGATCTGTCCACACACAGCTTGGTTTTTGTATCTACTACTTGTATGCCAACTGACTTATGGGATCATAGCTTTACATTTAGAAAGAACCTTGAAGGTAAATTCAATCCTTCCATTTTACAGATGAGGAAACAGAAGCACAGAGAGATTACATGTTTCTGAGGCAAGACTCAAAACCAATTCTTTGTGACTCCAAATCCATTGCTTTTAACTACTTTCTGGTACTACTCCTTTATCCTTATTATTTTCTGATTCTCCTAAATGTTCCATAGAAATGTAATCAACTGTGTTTATTATCAGTTCTTCCTAGAGGCAGCGTGAAATAGTAAATAGATTACTATACTTGGAGTCATGAAAATCTGGGTTGCATTCCATCTCAAATATTTATTGCCTATATGACCCTAAGCAAATCACTTAACCTCTCTGAACCTCAATTTCCTCATCTGGAAAGTGAAAGTTGGACTGAATGACTTTTCCAGCTCTAACTCTATGAGCCTATTATCCTGCATTGGTAAGAATTGTGAAGAAAAAAAGGAGTATATTACCATCTTCCCTTCATATCATTCAGCATTCTATACTCACTAAGGGGTGGCTAGGTTCTTAGAAATTGATTCACACTACAAAGTTTACAAGAGGCTTCTTTATAAACTAGGAAGTTGCTTTATTCATTTATTATGGGAAGTATACTTATATAGGATAATAAATACCGATCCATTAAAATGTAAGCTCCTAGAAGGTAAGGACTTTCATTTTTTTTATTGTATCCTCAGTGCCCATTACAAAGTAAGTGTTTAATTAATGCTTATTGGATTGAATTCACATAAAAAACTCCCAAAGTTGGTTCATTCAAGAAACTAAATTACAAACCACTAGACCACTTAGTGAGTGTACTGAGTGAAAGTGTTCCAAGTGTACTAAGAAAAAGAAATATTGATATTGTCAAAATGGTATTCTTGCTCTGCGACTTGACCCTGAAATCTCTTCAATGTAGATATTCCCTCCAATCATCCTATAGCAGCCCATCTACTCTTGTCATGCCCTACTCCCATAAATCCTCCACAGGGTTCACCCAACACATTGAGTCTTTCCTGTAAGTCATTGGACATGAACACTAAGAGAGCACACTGCTTGTCCTGTCCATCGGGTAGCCCTTGTACTTGCTGTGTGACCAGACTATCTTTTCCCTTGATATGCTTATTTTTGATAACATTATTTATACTGGTCCAACAGTACAATTTTTTATTTATAATATGTTGCAGCTTGCTCATGTCTACCTTGTCCCTTGGGTGACCCTCAACTTATTCTTTGGTTATTATGGCTTTTATGAGTTACAGCCATACAACATTATTAGAAGAATAATCATATCAAGCCAATCTAGCCTAGTGTACTACCCTTCTTTACTGAAGGATATTTTGTCTACAATAATTGGATTCAGTCATTGAAATCAGGAGACCCTCTTTACTAGGACAATGCTGAATTCAAGCCAAATTCCTGTCTACCCAACACTACTTTTCAAATATTGCTTATCATTCATCTAAAGCTTCTATCTCTATGTTAACTCATAACAGACATTTTGCAATTAAGGTGATCATAGTTTATCTTGAATTTGCTACATCTTGGGTAAAATTTTGGAAATTTTCTAATTTCATCAACCATACTCGCAAATCATGTCTCAGCGTGGATTATTTCTTGGCAAAGTTCCCATGGATGTCTCAATTCATATGTTTGACATTAATTTTTGTTCACATAAGTTTCACAGGGTGGTACTTTGATTGTGAACGTATATTTAAATCATATAGTTAGTTCTCTCTGCATTACTTCATTTAGAACATTGGACCCTTTACAAAATGGCCTTCAAAAGTTGCTTAAGTACTTCCTTTTCTAATTAAAAGGTCACTGAGACTTCTGAAGAAGAGGGTGATGTACCCAACTTGAACACACTTATCTGTTCTCTACTCTTCCCAACCTCTCCCTGTTTGGCTATGATCTCATTATAGGATAGAAGGAAAGATTGTATAGGATAATGAATTTAGAGTTGGAAGGAATCTTATACATTACCTAGTCCATTCCCCTCATTTTACAAATGAGAAGTGAGGTCTACAAGGTTAAAAAACTTATCTAAGGTCATATAGGTTGTAAATGGCCCAGTGTTGACTCCCTGCCTCCAAATCTAATGTTCTTTCCATTGTATCATGCAAGACTAAACAGTAGCACCTACTTCACAGAGTTGTTGTGAAGATAAAATGAGATAATCTTGGTAAAATGCTTCACATGATGCCTGGCATATAGCAGATATTTACAAAATATTTATTCCATTCCATTTTGACTTAATCTATATTTTCTGGATAAGGGAATTGGTCAAATGTGGCAGTTCTCTTGCTCAAAGCAGTTATTTACTTAAGACATCTACAGATAAGAATAAGAAAATATAGATGAGCTGCTATCTGCCCTGATGGAGAGAATGAATACTCCACTTCTATAAAAATCACTGATAATATCAAAATATTGATGTAAGAGGTGAAAAAAAGTATTCTGGTCACAGCTACAGGTCAACAGTTAACAATCAGTAGCACTCAGTTGTCCATTGGACCCAGGTAATTTAGTAACCAAGAAATCAGAATGTGACGAGAGATGCAGACGAAAATATTTGTTTCCCCATAGGTCAACTGATTATCACTTGACCAGTCAAAGACTGATACGGTCAACTCTAACCTACTGTGCCCAAGAAATGCAAGAAGACTCTAGAGCAGTGGTTCTCAACCTTCCTAAAGCAGCAACCCTTTAATACTCGTATGTGGGCATATCTGCAAGTGGGAGGACCTGCCTGGAGACGGATAGAGGAGGAGTGTCTCAGTTCCTAAGACTATCGGAAATATGTGTTTTCTGATGGCCTTAGGCGACCCCTGTGAAAGGGTCGTTCAACCCCGAAAGGGGTCATGACCCACAGGTTGAGAGCCGCTGCTCTAGAGAGATTCTGACCCACTTTCAGTCTCTTGAGCCTCCAAGAAACTGGAACCTTAAAAGTGGAAAAGATATTCTGGACTATTCCAAGCTCAAAGCCTAGATGTATATATGATACCCAACCATCTAAAATGAAAGAGGAAAATCCTCTCAAGCATATGGATGGTCAAGCTATATAGTGCTCAAAGATCCAGATATTGAGTCTTATTGTCCATGTCCAGATGTATGGCAATCTGGGGAAAAAAACATTGATTGAATATTTCATTTTTCATCTGGATGCTTTGCAATGTCTTCCTTTGACTATTTGATGCTTGTTTGTCAATTTTGGGCTTTCTGCAAAGTTGTATTTGCTTCAGATAATAAGCTTTGTGTTTCAAATTGTCTGGTTTTCAGGAGTGGCTTCCCATAAAAAAATTGCCATTTGAATGGGCACTATTCTTAACACACACACACACACACACACACACACACACACACACACACACACACACACACACACACAACTTAAAAGGCTTCTGAATTATTAAACCCTAGTTATTTTCCAGGCCTGAAAATGTTTTCAACATGTTTCTCAAAGTTTCCCCGAGTTAGCACATAATAACACATCTTAGAAGACCTCAGTTGGAACCATTTTCTTTCCTTAAGATAGTCTCTTTTTTTCCCTTGTGACCTGATTTTTCAGTGATCAGTTTTCAAGAACAAGATAGTGAGTTTTTATTTATATATTTTTTGCCCAGCCCAGTTGGAGAAACCTTCCCATGAGAAATCCTTCAAAATGAGGGACTGGTGCATCAAACATTCAGGGTCAAGAAGGGTATTTCAGATGCCAAGATATGAAGATGCCCATTTAATTCTTCCCCTTGTGACTTGGATATATCTTCATAATTTTCTCCATCCCAAAGTCAAACCAACAGGAAGCCACAGTCCTTGGGCAAAAGAGTGAAAAACATTTTCAGCTCCAACTGATGCTTCTTTTTAGAGTTTTAAAGCCATTACAAGAAAGGGGAAGAATTTGAGCCAAACCAGTGAAATCTGGTCAAAATACTGTTTTATTGTGACTGATATAGACCCCAGGGCTGGTCTCAAAATACAGATCTCTGGAGGTCATTCCCAGCATTGCTGAGACTAGATTTCCACATCAGCTTCATGGAAACACCCCTGAACACACATTTCCTGGGCTTATTAGATGAAATTATTTTTCATGAAGCTGTTTTTGGCATTACCCAGAGGCTGAAAAATGGCCTGCAAAGAGGGGCTGAAAATAACTGATGTAACTAACCCAAGCTGACTTTTAAACAAATGACTCTCGAGCTCTCACATTTATCATAACAGACTAGGATCCGTGAAAAGATAAGCTGCATAACTTAATGGAAACTTCTTTGTTTTTGACTGGAGAATGGAGAAGCCTTCGTAATTAATATTCATTCAGGGAGTTCAATAATTGGAACATTTGATATTAAAGGATAAATGCTCCTTCTTGGCCCTGACCTTAAGCCATATTCATTAACCTGGAGGGATGTTAAAGAGGAGGGGCTTGTGCCTTGCCCTCCCCTCCATGGTCATCATTTTCATAAATGATTCAACACAGTTGGGCTCCTTTGACTGAGTGGGGGCTCAACGTTATTTCATTCATACAAGGAAATCCTAGTGAGGAAATTACTTTACCCATGCTGATTAGCACCTGCCCTGCATTTTATGGTAGTAAAGAGTTGTCTGAGTCACAGAAAGTTAAGTGATTTGGCCCAGGTCACCCAACTAGTATATGACAAAAGTGGGATTTGAACCTATGTCTTCCCCATGCTTAAGACGAGTTCTTCATCCATTTCTCCCTGCTGCCTCTCCTGGGGCTCCATTAACTATTTTTGATGATGCCATTATTTTCTCTGATTGCTCTTCTGGTTCTCATTTACCCCTGTGCTCATGATCCCTTATTTATTACATCTTTTTCCCCTTCCTCTTATGAATTGGAATTAATTCAAATCTGCTAAGTCAAGTTTAGTGTTTATTTGATAAGCTCCTCTTCTAATACATTACTCCGTTGCTGTATTTCCCCTTAAGGTCCTCCCTCCCCCCCGAGAATTAACATAACACCAGAATGTGTTGGAAAATCAATAAAAACAATTAAAGGGGACATTTAAATATTTTGAAGTTTAAAAAGTTCAAACACTCTCTCATTTGACTTTTCAAAACACTCTGTGTGGGTGCATTTATTACTAGCCCCATTTTACAGATGAGGAACTAGAGACTTTGAGAGGTGTGAATAACTTTCCCAGACACACCTGTTCATAAGAAGCAGGACTAAATCCCAGCTCACTCTTCCTCTAAATCCAATGCTCTGTCCACACCACCAGTAAAGAGACAGGACTTGAAATGGGTGGGGGGAGGATGAAGGGTAGGTGGGGAATAGAATGAACACTTTACATTATGGGTCTTTGGTATTATCATTTAAAACTGAAGTCTTATGAAGACTACATTCCTATTTTTCCCTTCCTCTCATATACACACTATAAATGTCATTTCACAGAATCTCAGAGCTAGAAGGAACCACAGAGACCATCTGGCCCAACCTCAGTGATCAAGAATCCTCTCCATAACATATGTACCAAGTGGTCCTCCAGCCTTCATTTAAAATATTTCTGATCTGATGGAAAGCTATTTCTCATCTCCAAAGGCCACCAATTCTACTCTGGGAAGGTTCTAATTGTTAG
Organism: Pseudochirops cupreus; assembly: GCA_028627135.1. Classification (NCBI taxonomy): domain Eukaryota; kingdom Metazoa; phylum Chordata; class Mammalia; order Diprotodontia; family Pseudocheiridae; genus Pseudochirops; species Pseudochirops cupreus. Next base: position 400,287,842 of record CM053583.1, on the reverse strand, counting down.
AGTCTTTTTTTTCCCTAACATTAAGCCTACACTGGCCTCCTGGTAACTCTTTTGCTATTTCAAGTTCTGTCCTTTGGGTTAAATAGAATGAGTCTAATTCCCTCCTTTTGCATGAAATCTTTTCATATTCTTAAATAAAGCTATCCTCTTTCCTATGAGTCTTCCCTTCTCTGGGACAAACATTATTCTCAGGACCTTCATCCTTGTACTCATCCAGCTCTGGTTAGTATTATCAATGTCCTTCCTAACATGTGGCCCTAAGAATTGAACACAATATTCCAAATGAATTCTGATGAAGGCAGCCTATGGGACTTTCCAAATTCATGAAAGCTGCTCCCCTCCATGCAGTTTCTTGATCTCTTATACCTGTTAACTCATATTGAGCCAGCAGTCCACTGAACCACAAAAACTCCCAGTTACAAGGTGACTATCTATGTTCTGAGAGAGAAATTCATTTTCTACTTAGAGAAATGAAACCAGGGCCAAAACGAAGGAGGAAATTCTCAGGCCAAAGTCAAAAGGTGAAGATATTAGGGTTGTATTACCTCAGATAATTGAATGGCACTTTTAGTCCCAGATGAGCAAAGTCACTAGGACGTCTTTTGAAGTGGGCCTGCTCTCTCAAAGCTGTCTTCTTTTTGTTGTTGTTTTTAATTTTATTTTTAACTTATGGAACAAAACAAGCATTTTCATAACATAGAGTAATATAAAAGATGATTGTACATGAAACTGTAAATCTATGCACAACTTGCTATTGCTTTCAAATATGTTATAAAATTATCATGCACATTTCTTTTTTTTTCTCTTCCCTGCCCTAGAGATGGCTATCATTATGTAAAATTATCCTATACATATATTTATTCATCAGTTCTTTCTCTGGTTTCAGATAGTGTCTTTCTTCATACGTCCTTCATATTTAATTTGGGTATTTGCAATGGACAAAATATCTTATAGCTCAAAGTGGTTCTTAAAACAATATTGCTATTACTATAAACAATGCTCTCTTGGTTCTCTGATCATTTCACTCTTAATTATTTCATGCAAGTCTTTCTAAAATCATTGAGCTCATCATTTCTTATAGCACAGTAGTATTCCATCACAATCATATACCACAACTTGTTTAGCCACTCCCCAACTGAGGAGCATCCTTGTGATTTCTAGTTGCTTGTTAGGACAAAGAGAGCTGCTATAAACATGTTAGAATATAGAAGTTCTTTTCCTTTTTCCCTAATCATCTTTGGAAATAAACCAAGTAATGGCATTGGTCAGTCAAAGGGTATAGGTAGTTTAATAACTCTCGGGGCATAATTCCAAGTTGTTCTCTGAAATGGTTGGATCAATTCACAATTCCTCTAACAATGAATTGATGTCCCAATTTTAACACATCCTCTCCAACATTTGTCACTTCCCTCTTCTATCACTTTAGCCAATGTGGTAGGTATAAAATGATATCTCAAGGTTGTTTTAATCTACATTTTTAATATGACTATAAACTGTTTTGATTTCTTCATTGGAAAACTGCCTATTCATATTCTTTGACTATTTATCAATTGGGGAATGACTTCTTTTCTTGTAGATTTTATGAGATATATGATATAGTCTATAAAATTTTCCCCCAGTTTTCTGCTTTCCTTCTGATCTTTGTATACTTGTTTTATCTGGACAAAACCTGATTAATTTAATGTAATCAAAATCATCCATTTACACTTAACTTTGCTCTCTAGCTTTTATTTATGAATAAATTTGTCACCTACCCCTAAGTCTGGCAAGTAATATTTTAATAAACAATAACATTCTAATAAATAAGAATAGAATACCAAATAAGAATAGAATAATCATATTCTAATTTTCTTGTCAAATCTCTCTTTATATCTCGGACGTGCATCTATTTTGACCTTATCTAGGTAGTGTGAGATATTCATCCATGCCCAGTTTCTGCATTACTGCTTTCCAGTTTTTCCAAAAATTATTATCAAAAAAATGAATTCTTATCCCCAAATCTTAAGTCCTTACATTTGTCAAATACAAGGTTGTTATGTTTATTTGGTGCCATAAATTGTATGTCTACACTGTTCCACTGATCTACCTTTCTATTGCTTGCCCTATAAGAGACAGTTCTCATGATTACTGCCTTATAATGCAACTTAAGATCTGGTACTGCTAAACTTCCAATCTTCATACTTTTTTTCATTATTTCCTTTGATACTTTTTTTGACTCTTTTTTTCAAAGCTACCTTCTAACAAAGCACAATTCCACTTCCCTGTTATCTTTCCAGGGAAGGAGAAGGGGTGCTCTAAAGCATGTAGTGTCTGGCTTTCAGAGTTGGCTCATCCATCTTTTAGAAACAGGGTTCTGAATACAACATTCATGTAAATTGACCACAAGAGAAATCCTTCCAGATCTTCAAATAGGATTAGAAAAACATTGACTCTATCTATAAATCACTTGATCTCATTTTTACTTGAATTGGTTGGCATTTCTAGCTGAAGAACATTTTCTAGCTGTACCATTTAACATATTATATTCCAATGACCTGTGTTCATTCATTTAAAAAAAAACCATTTTTAAATGATAGCACTAAAACCCAGAAAGTGGAAATGGAAAGAGCAGTTTGACACCATAGAATGGCAAAACCTACATTGTGAGGTGGGCTATGGAGATTGGAGAGTAAGTAGACATTGCCCCACAGTTGGATGACATCTCTTGAACTTGGCTTTCTGGGACTCTTTTTGGAAGAGAGAGGAAGAGGAAGAGGGAAAGAGAGAGAGAGAGAGAGAGAGAGAGAGAGAGAGAGAGAGAGAGAGAGAGAGAGAGAGAGAGAGAGAGAGAGAGAGAGAGAGAGAGAGAGGCGGGGAGAGATTTCTGTTGTGCATCTTGTTTTTGCTGCATAGCAAGGAATAAGGAAACATCAGTAAATGAATGTATAACCAGCTCCTGCTGCATGGTTCTAGGGACTCTGCTTGTAGACAATGGGAGTTAGAATCTGAGGAGTGACTTTGTTTTCTGGTTGAAACCTGATGGGACATGCTGATGAGACTACCAAACAGGCAGAGGGAGTTGAGCATTTTCCCTCAACTGTTGAAGAGGGATTAGTTCAAAGCTCATATCTCTGTCAAGCTGGTGGATGATTTCTTCTGAGGCTGAGCTTTGGGGAAGAAGCCAATTCTATTCTCCAGGCACCTCAGGCTTCTGTTTCCTTACAAATGATTTGTTCCTCAATTGCTGACCATTATGGTTATTACTTATGAAGCTGTTTCCCCTTTATATAAAAGAAAATCTAGCAGCTGCTAATTCCTTGTCTGGCGTGATTAATGACAACAGTGGCTAGGGATGTAGGGGAAAGTTTTGCTCTTTGTGGACAAATGATATATCCTTGCTTCAACTTTATTAAAGTGCAGCAAGAGAGGAAGAACTGATATTTATCCCATTGGATGTCCCCAAATCAGGGACACCATAATGATATAATACCCCTAGGCAAATATGAAATTATGTAAGCAAGATTATATATACTATGTAAACCATTGTATATGCTACTATATACATGCCTATATAATATATTAATAATAATTGTTATTTAATTATAATAATAAATTATTAAATTAATAACAATTAATAAAATATAACAATAATATATAAATTGTTTATATAGTATATATAATCATGCTTGTATAATTTTACCTACATGCCTACATAGGTGTATATGTGTGTGCATTTGTGTGTGTATACATATATATCTACACATAGGCAGGAGGATGATCACACTACCCCTTGGAATGCCCACTTCTTAAATATCCTGCTGTTAGGGAAATGTTCCCAAATTCTCTTACCTTTACTACAAGTTATATCTAGAGAAGGAACTCTGGCTACTAATCCTGGTAGGTAGTTTTCTTGTAGAAGGTACAATTTTTGCAGAGAAAGGAAGGAGGCTGGGAAAGTGAGAAATGAAAGTAAGGAGGGAAATATTTCCATGTATAGTGGACAAATGAGGAAAATATACTGAATTGGAAGATTGTCTTTGTACAAGTAACAGTAATGAGGCTGGAGTCACTGGATCAGAGTACATGGCGATGGGAAAGGAGATGTGTGTAAGGTATAAAAAGACTGGGAAAATGGTAAAGGGGCAGTTTATGGAGGGCTTCTGCCAACAAATAGACGATTTTATGTTTGATCCTGGAGATAATGTAATGTTACTGAAGTTCATTGAATGGAAAGGTGACATGGTCAGACCTATGTTTTAAGAAAGCCTCTTTGATAGCTGAGGATGTATTAGTGTGGGGACAGACCTGAGATAGGTAGAACCACCAGGATGCTGTTGCAATAATCCAGGCATGAGGTGATGAGATCCTGCACCAGAGTGGCTAATAGCATTCAGAGGAGGCCACATAGGAAAGAGGTAAAATTAGCATGTCTTGATGACAGGTGGTATATGGGGAGCAAGAAAGAAAGTGAGCGTGACATCTAAGTTGCCAACCTTTGGTAATTGGCTTATGGGAACTTTGAAAATAAAATGGAAGTGAGGAAGGGGAGAGGGTTTGGGGGAAACGTAATGAGTTCAGTTTTAGACATGTTGAGTTAATAGGCAATTGGGAATGTGAGAATGGAGATGAAGAAAGAGGTTAGACTGAATAGATCTGAGAATCATTTGTATAAAAATGATATTAGAATCCCTGGGAGCTAATGATATCTCCTAGGGAAATAGTGTGGAGGAAGAAGAGAAAAGAATCCAACACAGCCTTAAGAGATACCTACAGTAACTGAGAGTGACTTGGTTGAAGATCCAGGAAAGGGGATTGAGGAGTGGTAAACAGGTAGGAAGAGAACCAGATGAAGGCAGAATCATGAAAACCTATAGAGAAGAGATTATTTAAGAGAAGGGGTGATTGACATTGTCAAAGACTGCAGAAGGGTCAAAGGATGAAGGAGATTATGGGAGAAGGCAACTGAATGACATATGACTAGGAAGAAGAGAGAGCTATGTTAAATAGTCCACATTTTTTCAGGGAAATATAAAATTATTGCCCTGCTGCAGTGAGGGCCCAGATAAACTTACAAAACATCAATTTGCAGTGGATCCAGTAAGTACTATTCCATGATTTTAACCAATTTTGTTCAGCAGTATATGAGTAGGAACGAAAGCAGTGCAAGATCTTTGTTAGGATAAGAGGGAAAGGGACTTGAGAACAAAGCATAGTATACTTCAGAGGTGAATAAGCTGTGGCCTTGAGGCCACATATGGCCCTCTAGGCCCTCAACTGCAGCCCTTTGACTGAATCTATACTTCACAGAACAAATTGGTTTTCTTTGGATTCAGCCAAAGGGCCACACTTGAGGACCTAGAGGGCCACATGTGGCCTTGAGGCTGCAGGTTCATATCAAGGGGTCAAGATGGAGAAAGGAGGCAAGTAAAGCTAGTATAGAGGTGACAGCCTGAGAAAGAAGTGAGGCCTGGAAAAGTCAGAGGTCACAATGAGGACAAAGAATAGGATTTGGGGTAGTAAGACAGAAGAAAAGATAGAATGATAAAATATTATGGTCAGATGAAGGAATTCCAGAGTTCATAAATATGAATACTTCTGGGAGATGACAAAAATGAAGGGTAAGGGTATTCCCATCTCTGTGTATATCTGTGGTGAAATGAAAGAGTAAATCACAGGAAGGGAGTAAGTTGGGGAAGTGGAAAAGTCAGATATTTGAGGGTGTATCAATAGGTACGTTGAAGTTGTCTAATACAAGGCAGGGGTTGGTGATGAGAAAGAGACCTTGAGCCATGCACTGAACTTGTTGAGGAAGGACAAAGAATGTTCACAAGGTCAGCAGAGAACAGCTACCGGAATCTCAGTTATGTGGCAAATATGGATAGAGTGAGCCTGGAAGAGAGAGCCGTTACAAAATGAGTGGCAGAAGGAGAATCAGAAGGTGACAGTGGGGAACAAGGAATATTCATTCAAACTTCCTCACCATGACCAGAGTCAAGGAGCTGGGATATGAGGGACAGTGAAGCCAGTACTGAAAAGAAAGTAGCCAGGGAGCAGTCAGAATTCAGTGAGTGCAAGAAGATGGGAGGAGTGAGAAAGGAAAAAGGTTTAAGATGAAAGTGTGGTGGGGGGGAGAGTTAGAGAATGAACAGTAAGGCTGAGTGTCCTCATGATGTGGGGGATCTGGGGTGTTTGAATCTTGGTTGATAGAGTGCAATACAAATCCCTTTCTATACTCAGCCAAAACCATTTCATGGAAATCACATTTGATCTTAATTTGATTTCATTCTGTCTTAAAAGTGATTGGACTGTGCTTTCAATGATCTAAAAATTATACCCCATCTCTTTAGCATCAATATTTTTCAGGCCATTTTATGGGTCTATGATTCACAAGCTATATAGTAATTATAAGCAGATTCTATGATGTTACCAACAACTGGCTTGCAAGGACAATGTGGCATAATTTTATAGCACGTAAGCATAATGATCTCTGTTCCAACCCAGAGAAGAGCTGTTAAACTCAGGGCTAGAAGGCTGGTGTGCATGGTGCCCCAAACTCCCTGAACTGTGGCTAAACCAGAGCAAACATTAATTAGGAAATATTTACCAAAATTAATACTTATACAATAACATATAGATAACGTTAATTTGTGGTTTTCTAAATCAATATGCAGTGCTATGATCTCTTTCTAGTTAAGATGATGCCACTGATCTAGAATGTTGTTTTTTTCCCAATGTCACTAGATGGATTGCAGAAAAAATATCAAATAACTTGGAAATTTCTGAAAACTTTACTAAGTCTATATAACTCTGTCTCTGGAAATGACCTTGCTATGTATGCTTAGTTCAATAATATAACTGCTACCTCAATAATATTTTGTCCGTTAAATACCATTACTCTTCTCTGAGGAATACACACCAGTGCTACTCCACTCTAGAGTTATTCTCTTCTTTCCCCACCCACACCTACTGACCAATTACCCTACTGCATCACCTGTGTGTGCATAGTCAGAAAGCAATTTGCATGGGTATTATCCCCCTATTGTTACCTGGTTATAGGATATTCTCATGTTATCATCTTTTGGAATGTTTTTGGAGTCTAGGGCTATTGTTGCAAATAGCATTGTCAGGTTTTCTCCTTGGATATGAGTCTTGCCAGGTCAAGTTAATTGCAGCCCTTAGCCAGTTTAAAACTTTGGCCCCAATAACACCCCTACTTTTTATTTAATAGACATGAAATAGAGATGGCCAATTAATACGTGGTATATACCACCAAGTCAATCTCTAAACATCAAACTCCATCATCATCCATTTGATCTGTTTCACATCTGATGAATCTCCACCTTCAAGTTTCCTTCCTTTTCTTGTCCTCACTACACCTACATTAAAAAAGGAACAAAAAAGAAGACCACTCCAAATCCCAAACAGGATTTGGATGAGCACATAACATCTTTGATTGGAGGTGAAGTAAACCAATAAGTTGAGTTCCATCATTCATACTTGGGAATCTTTGAGACACCACAATTTTTAATGTAAATCTCCTAGCATTCTGCCATTTGATATTCCTACCCCTAAATCTCCAATGGTTACACTTTTTTCTCCCCACCATTTAGACAAAGTACAAAAGAGAAAATAGTGACACCAGCATACTAGCCCCCATCCAAGTGTCCCCAGTCAACCAAGCACATCTTGGCTTCTACTCATTTTTTAAGAATGAAAATGCTACACCCCACACCCCATTCTTAATGAAATGAAATAAAAAGCATTTATTTAGTTCTTACAGAGAGTCTAGCATTACACTAGATGGTAGGAATAGAAATTCAAAAGCAAAGAGACTCTTTGCCTTCAAGGAGCTTACATTCTTTTTGAAAAAATTATTTTATTTTTAATTTATGGAATAAAACAAGGATTTCCATAATACAGCATAATAAAAAGATGATTGCACATGAAACTATAAATCTATTATCTGCAACTTACTATTCCTTTAAAATATGTAATAAAGTTATCATGTAAGTGTCTTTTTTCTTCACTCCTCCCACTCTAGAGATAGCTACCATTAGACACAAATGAGTCCATATACACACATACACGTGTGTGTAAAATTATTCTGTACACATTTCTATGTGTCAGTTCTTTCTTTAGGTACAGATAGCTTTTTCTTCATATGTCCTTCATTTTGAATTTGCATATTTGTAATAGTCAAAATGACTGATTTGCTCAGTTATTAAAGCCACATTGCTCTTACTATATACAATGTTCTCTTAATTCTGCTCATTTCTCTCTTCACCATTTTGGGCAAGTCTTCCCATGCCTTTCTAAGATCATTGAGCTCATCCTTTCTTATAGCACAGTCATATTCCATCACAACCATATATCACAACTGATACAGCCATTCCCCAACTGATAGGAATCCCTGCAATTTCCAGCTCTTTGCCACCACAAAGAGAGCTGCTACAAACATACCATTCACATTCAAAGTTATGATTGTTATTTGTGAATTTCCCTCCATCTTATTTTTACTCACTATTTTCTTTCTCAGTTTCTGCTTTTACCCAATCACTTTACTCCCCATCCCTCCCACTCCCCATTCCACCCATCCTTCCAAGAGAACTTTACATTCTAATAGAGAGCAAGCACACATATAGGAAACTGGCAGCCAGGAGAGTGATTGGGTTAGGTTTGGTTATAGGCAGAGTAAATGGACTCATAGGAGAGTAGACTGACAAACTCTTTCCAGAAGCAATGACAGTTCACATGGTTATGGTTCCACAACTAGACAGACTTAAAAAGTATATGGAGAATGGGGGGAAGGGAGCAACGAAAAGCAGCATGGTGGTTGATTAGGATACGTCTAGGGAGGGAGGTAAAATGTGACCTAACCCCAGCCTAGATGTAGTGAGTGACTGAAGCAACTACCAATCAGGAAAGTGAGCTTCTGGGGAAGGAGTTTCAGGCAGAAACATTTAGTTCTCCACAGTTTGATTTCTGGCCCAGGCAGCAGAAAAACTGGTGAGGAAAAGCTGGGCACTGTAGCCACTGTCTGTGTATTTTCTTGGGTACTAGGACAGTGGTATCTGGATAATTCTCTCCAACTCTTCCTCAATCCACCACTTGGAGAACTCCCAGATGATAGGCCATCAATCAAGTTTCATCCTGCCATGTGCACCAAGCTGCTCCCATGGGTACCACTGAAGCTGCAAAGTAATGTACAAAAAACATGGATTTATTGAAGTCCTTTTTTGATCCTAGAGACAGTTCCTGATACAAGCTATGGGTAACGAGCTTGCTGAGTATGCATAAGTCAAATTCTCTCTCATTTACTAATAGCCCATTATATTTCTTAAAGACTGCAACTCTGCTTTTAATTCCAGTTACTGCACCTTGTCCCCTAAATGTCTTGTCCTTCTCACCATCTTTGGTTCCTAAAGATATTGATGGAAACATGTTGAAGGCGAGTTTCTGCTCTTGTTATTTGGCTACAGAGTGTACTGTCATTGGCTTATGGAATATTCCTCAAGGCTAGGTCAGTTTTTGCAAATACCAATGAACAGTTCCCTACTTGACATTCTTCTACTTGAGGTAGTCTCACTCTGGCTTTTAGCCAGGTTGACCCTTTGGCAACCATAACACCCCCATGACCCTGAAACAACAATGAGAAGACCTCCAATTCTTTGGACTGATTTTCTACTAAAAATTCATGGGAAAACACATTCAAGAATCACAGGAGCTGAGAAAGAGTGGGAAGGGTTATGTAGTGGAGGGGCCAGCCACATGAGGGAGATCAGAGACTTTTCAAAGTATTATCAATTCATGAAAAGTAGTTTGGATAATGGTAGTGGGAAAGTCTTCTATAGAAAGGTAATCATTTATTCATGAAGGCAGGTAAGTTCTCTATTGGATCTGAATCTCAAATTTCCAATTGAACACTTACGGCTTGTAAAAATTCACAAGGTAGTATATTGCCCCATGAATTGGATGGGGATAAAATGGAATTACCATATAAATATATTGGCAAAAGTGTGTACAGACATAAAGAGTCCAAAAATTTCTAACCTATTCAGACCAATGTTCACATAAAATATTAAGGTTTTTGCCTATAGTTTAAAGCATAAAAGAGAACCATATTTATAATGTAAGAATATAAGATGTAAGAATTGCACAGTCCTCATCTAGACCCAAAGATTTAGTCACCTAAAATAATGTCATCATTTGTCATGTCAACATTATTCTCTGCATGCAATAAGTGAACTCTCCAAGTGTTTCTAGAGGCATTTCATTCCTAAATGAATAAATACTGCATCTCTTGGGAAACTGAATGATCTAATATTAAGTGCTGTCATAGGAGATAATACTGATTGGTAGATGTCTAGGAAGGACTTTAAAAATGCAAAATGTAAGGTAAGGATTTAAAGTAGAGATATCAATCATGTCAAGTTCTTTATCAATTGACAAGCATTTGTGAAAGTTTCTCTACTCTGTACTAAGTATTATGATTACTGAGGTAGAAGATAGATTGGCTTAGGTAGAAAATAAAAGATTGGCTTCAGGTTAAGTGACTTTTCTAGGGTCATATAGTCAATAAGTATAAAGCAGGACTTGCTCCCAGGTCTCCCTGCCTTTGAGACCAGCTCTTTATTGACTCTGCTTCACTGTCTCATTCAAAGTAAATAGAAGGTAATTTTGCTGGAGGTAGGCACCCATAGCTAGAGGATCAGGAAAAGTCTCATGTAGGAGCTGAGCTGTGAAGGAATATAGGGATGCAAGTAGAAGGAGATAAAAAGAAGTCACATCTATTCACTTTTTTCTATGCCGCATCATCATCATCATCATCATCATCATCATCATAATTCTCTCTCTCTCTCTCTCTCTCTCTCTCTCTCTCTCTCTCTCTTTCCTTCTCTCCATCCCTCCCTCTCCCCCCGCTCTTGATCTCCCATGAGTTCAATGACAGTACTATTTCTATGCAGAGGAATCCCAGGTATGTAAATATATACAAAGACATGTATATTTATCTATATATAGATGTATGCCCATTTATGTACTTATATATCTATAGCTATTTATAGATCTATCTGTATACATATAGAATAATGTCTAACATTTATATATAGTACTCACTATTTGCCTAGCACTGTGCAAAGTGCTTTACAATTATTATCTCATTTGGTCCTTACAACAACTCTGGGAGGTAGTTGCTATTATTATCCCAATTTTACAGATAAGGCAACTGAGGCAAACAAGTTTAAGTAATCTGCCTAGGATCACACAGCTAGTTAAGTGTCTAAGGCTAGATTTGAGCTCAAGTCTTCCTGACTCCAGGTCTGTTACTCTATTCAGAGAGAGACAGAGACAGAGAAAGAGAGAGAAAGAGAAACAGAGAGAGAGATAGAGACAGAGAGAGGGATAGAGAGACACAGAGAGATAGAGACAGAGACCCTAGTCTTTCTTTTTTTTTTTTTTGAGCTCTGATCCCCTATCTCTAATTGCCCATTAAAGATTTCCACCTGGATGCCCCATACATATCTTGAACTTGGCATATCCAAAGCTGAAGTCATCTTCTTCCCCACCCACCTCTTCCCATCTCCCCTATTTCTTTTTCTTTTCAGGATGCTAGGATCCTTGCAGTCACCCAGATTCACAAACTACTAATCCCTCTCTACTATTCCCCCTCTTCACCTCACATACCCAATCATCTGTCAAGCCCTATTCATTATTCTTCCACAATATCTTTTATCTGGCCCTTTGACTCACACTGAACCATCCCCAATACAAGCCCTCGTAGCTTCATCTCCCCTCAACTTTTCCACTAGTCTTCAATTGACCTCCCTGCCTAAAGTCTCTTCTTCCCATTCAAAGTCCAATCCATCCTCCTCACAGCTGTCAAGATGATGTTCTTTAAGCACAGGTCAGACCATGTCACTCCCATACTCAATAAACTTCAGAAGATCCCTATTACTCCAAGGATAACATACCCACTCTTGTATTTGGCATTTAAAGTCCTTAACCACTTGACTTCAGCCCACCTCATTTACTTTTATTACATAAAAAAGAACTGGTGAGGCCTTAGTAAAAAAGATCAGAGCCTTTTTCATGGAAACTGAAGCCTCATAGGTCTTAAAAACACATTTTCTTTGTTATTCCAGTTGGATCCCATTGGATTCTCAGAGCAATGCAGTCATTTTGGTTTGTTTAAAAGCTGGAAAATCCTAAGGGTATTAATTTCAGATTGCCAGAATGTAGTTTTAATGCCTTTGCCTGCTCCCTTTTGGTCTTATTGCTTAGGTTTTAAGTTGATTAACTTACTGAAACCATGTAACTGTATAGTCCAATCAAGTATGTTATCTCATGAGGGTCTTAGTAATACCTACATGACCTCTAAGCATGGAGACATAACGATAAGTAGAAATACTGAAGAAATACATGGAGTCTCTGAGTTTTCATTAGCCTGGGGAACTTCTCATGAGGACAATCCCTCCACCAATGTAGATCACAACCTTCCTACAACCTACTTGTTGAATCCTGTGGCACATCAAGGCTAAATACCTAACAAGGAGGTGTCAGCATTGGAATTTGGACCCTGTTCTCCCTCATACTGAGCCTAGTCATCTATTCATTAGCCATACAATGAAAATAAGAGTTAAATCTTAACAATCCTTTTCATGGCCTACTTTCAAAACCAGAGCATTAACTATACATGTGCCCCTTGAGTTTGCTAAACCCTAGCCCCATTTGTTACTTACTATATCCCTCAATAAGAATCCATACAATTTTTTTTCCCAAAGGCAATTGCAAACATCGTTATTCTCATTCTCCATTTCCTTGGTAGCCTATTGCTTTGAAGGTCACTTGTTTAAAACTAACCTTAAAATTGTCATCTGGTTTAAATATTCTGCTATTGCCTTCCACACCTCACTTCCAAGTCAATTCCCATTTACAATTTCTGCAGCTGCGGGCTCTGGGCAAGCTATTGATTCCATGTCTCTTTGCAAAAGGTTACTGACTTCATCAGCGGGAAGGACCGCAATTACATCTGCTAAGATTCACTTGTACCTTGCTACAGCCTTCAAAGAGATGTTTGTTTTCTGTCTATTTAGTGCTGTTGACGTTTGTTCTCACCATTGTTCTGAAAAGACCAAGAGACCAGATTGTTATGGGATAAAATGGCCAAATTACTTGCCTGTAAGCCTTTAGTTCTGGGACACACAGTTGAAGCTAATCAAGCTAATATTTTTGGCAGCAAATTCTACATGTTGTATTACTTTGCTGGGTCCAAAGGCATCGAAATTCTGGAGAGTGAGTGGAGAGAATGGTTGAGGAGTGATTTTGAGGCTATATTAATAATAAGTTGGAATAGAACAGAGAGAAAGCTAAGCAGGGTTCTTGGAATATTGGCAGAGTTGTAACTAGGGAAGGGAAAATGGGGCTTTGCAAGGTTCCATCAACCTATGGATCACAAATGGAAGAGAAGTTCAGTGTTACCTATTCCAGACCCTTCACTTGACAAAGAATGAACAAAGAGGTTTTAACTCACCCAAGGACAAATGGCAAACTCAGAATTGGAACGCAGGTCCTTGGTCTCCTAAGATGGTGCTCCTTCCACTCCCACTATGCTGCCCTGAATTCTTCATTTTGTGATGAAAAAGATGAGGACTTGGGGTAGGGGGAGAGAATCTACCAAGACCACCTCTTTGATTGTTGTTGGTCATCCTTTGTTTTTGAAGAGGACCAGTGACATCATAGGTGATGTCTTGACTTGTGTCTAAATTGGATTTAAGTGAGGCAGATTTGCACAAAGTCACCAGCCTCAGTCTCTCTTTCACAGTTATTGATGTCCAGTGAAAAGACAAAACTCAAGATGAATGGTGATAGACCAGTATTCAGTGAATGACTATGGAATCTTCAATGTCTGACCAAGCTCTACATATTCCACAGCACCAGCTTCAGCCACTTTCATGGCCATTAATGGAACAGAGAATCAGGAAGTGATGTAAGTCATGGAAATGCAGAAAAGACAAGGAATATTCTTGTGACTTGATTCCAGACAGATGAGTGGTGATAAACAACTGACTAATTAATTTGCAGCAGCAGAAAAATGTCTGACCATTTCAATACTACCTTTGACTTTAGCATCAAGAATCTGGTATCTGTAAAAATTACTCCAAAATCATAGTCAAGAGGCCATGTCATTCAGTAGAGAGACAGCTGTATTTGCAGTTGGTGGACAACGGATCAAATCCTGGTTCTGCCATATATAATAGTGGTGTGACTGTAAGCAGATCATCTGCTTTCTCTGGGCCTCAGTTTCCTCATCTGCAAAATGAGGGTACTGAACCTAGTGATCTCTAAAGTCCCTAATACCACTAAATCTATGCCCCTAGGATCATTTCAAGTGCTAACACACCAAAAGGGGATGTCAATTCGTAAGACAAGAAACTATTTTATAAGGCCCAGCAGTTTCCAACAAAAACTCCTATAATATAAAATAGATTAAAAATCCATGGTCTAGGCAATAATTATAGTCTTGGGAGGGCTTGAGGAGAATTCTTCAAAAGGCAAGCACATATGGTGCCTGTTGCAACACACAGTAATGCCTATGGAAAGGCCCTTTTAGATGTCTTATCTTGATTAAAAGTCATTTGGGGGCACTATATTTCATGTCTCTCAAAATCATTTGCTGTGGTTGGTACTATTTATCAGTCTCATATCCTGAAGTAGACCAGAAAGCCATGACATGCCACAGCTCTTCTGTTTTGAGGATTATATGTCTTAGACATTTTATCCTTAAAGCTGACTATGTCCACCTCGGGATATTTTTCTCCAGGATATGTATGTACCTCTGGAGAGTCAGGCTTGGTGGGGATGGATGAGCTCATTAGGAATGAGATAAGGCAGAAAGTTCACTCTATTTCCCTCAGATCATTTGAATTAGTGAAAACTTATATGAACTCATTGGATCCTCAGTCTTTAGGATTCCCGAGAGCTTTTTAAGTTGCCTGTGAAAAACAGTCTGGAACATATTTTCTTTCCCTAGAAAAGAACAAAATCAGAGTGGATATTAATATGGTGTGAATCTAGGAAGGCAGAATTCCTATAAGTGTAGAATCCCATTTACACTATGGCTCCTTGACATCTGGATTTGGGTCAAGCCATCCCTTCCTCCTCCCTCCCCAAGAGTATAGGAATTGCCTAAACTGGGGTTCTTAAATTTTTTTGAATCTTGGATCCCTTTGGAAGCCTGGTGAAGCCCGTAATCCCCTTCTCAGAATAATGTTTTAAAGTGCATAAGATAAAATATACAGGACTATAAAGGAAACTAGTTTTATTGAAATACAATGATCAAAATATGTTTTTAAAAAACCTACTCAAAGACCCTAGGCATGATAGGATCAGAGTTTACCTATTATATCTTATTTCTTCTCATCCACGACAATGGGAGACTTAGCCTAAAAGTAAACAAAGTTCTTCCTGTAAACTGATTGACTCCAGGCTCCCTGATGTAACTTCTTAATAATCTAAGGACATCAAAAGTCTCAGTTATATAGAGTCTAGCTCTTCTGATCTGGTGGATTTCTGAAGGCCACACAGGTTACCCTGTCCTTCTCTGTTGACAAAACAAGTTTCTATGTGAAAACAAGAGGGACCACCTCCAGAGAAATTAAATGTCATTGTATCCTTGTTCCATATCCTTGCTTGTTAGCACAAAGTAAACCTCCTTTTGTTAGTCATTCAGTGACTTGTGATTGCCACATTTCATCTCAACCTCAGCTCTGATCTAGGAGAGTGTTCACTTTAGAGCCATGAGGAAAATGGGGGATGGGGTAAATATGGCAAGTGCAACTGGATCATAGAGCATGTAGAGGGATCAATGTATAATAAGACTGGAAATCTTGAATGGAGCCAGTTTGTAAAGGGCATTGAATGCCAAACAGGCATTTATATTTGACCTTAGAAGTACTGGCCATTGTTGTTGTTCATCCTTAATTCTCTAAGAGGACCAATGATGACATCAGGAGGGTGATGTCTTGACTTGCAAGTGAACTGAATTTAAGTGAGGCAGAGCTGTGCAAAATCACTTGGCTCACTCGCTCCTCCAGAGTCATTAGAGTCCAGTGGCAAGGCATAAAGTCAGGATGGCTGACAATGGCCAAGGATTAGTCATTGGAGTTTATTAAATAGAAGGAATGGCATGGTCAAATTCATACTTTCAGAAAATCGGTTTGGCAGCTGAGAGGAGGATGTGTTGAAATAGGGAGACACCTGGGGCAGAGAGACCAAGTGGGGAACAACTGCAATAATGCCAAAGAAAGGTAACATGCAATTGAACCATAACCCCTAATTCTGAGAAGGGATCAGATGGAAGAGATGCTGGGGAGGAAGAACTAACAAGTGAATGGGGCAATGAGAGAGAGTGAAGAGCTGAGGATGACTCCAAGGTTTCAAAATGGGGGTGCTTGGGAGGATGATAGTAGCCTGGAAAGAACTGCCTAGAGAGAAACCTCTAAGTTAGACCTTTGTCTTCTCATTATACGATCAAGGTATTTAAACTTCAGCTTTAATATTTGATCTTCCAGTGAATGGCCTGAATTCATTTCTTTAAGTATTGACTGTTTGACCTCCTTGCTGTCCAAGGGACTCTCAAAAGTCTTTTCCAGCACCACAGTTTAAAAGCTTCCATTCTATGATGCCCAGCTTTCCTTATAGACTAGGCTTGTTCTATTTGGCTCCTAAGGGTGGGGGCAGGGAACTAAAATTAAAAAGTAGTAGTATGATTCAGTGGACAGAACATTGGCTCTTTAGTAAATGGCACGAGTTCATAGCTTATTTCTGATATTTACTACCTGGGTTACCTTGGGCGAGATCTTTAATCTAACCTTTAATTCCACAGATCCATATCTGCAAAATGAGAGAATTAGTCTAGAACATAAGCTCCTAAAGTCTTTCCAGTTCTAGATCTACGATAGTAAGTTGCAAGAGGCAAACTTAAGGAAAACAGCCATGGAACACTGAGCACATCTCAAATGCATTTTAGCTTTGATCAATTTCCTGTCTCAGGATATGGGCATTAGGGAAATGGAGAACATTGATTGGGGAATCGCTATACAAATTGTGGTGCATTGATACAATGGAATGTTACTATACCATAAGAAAGTAAGAATCCAAATAATACAAAGAAGCATGGAAAGACATATTAGTTATTGCAAAGTAAAGTAAGTAGGAAAAACCTAAGGTTGACCTAAGGAAAAACATACTAACAAGTAGAAGGGTCCCAAAGAGGAGTGGTCTGTTTCAGGAGGTAATAAGTTTTTATTTTTTAGAAGTCTCCATCAAAGGTCAGATGGCTATTTGTTGGGATGTTCTTGAGAGAACTGTTCATAAATGCATTCGACCACTGGTTCTCAACCTGTGGGTCACAACTCCTTTGGGGGTTGAATGACTTTTTCACAGGGGTCACGAAAGACCAATGGAAAACAAATATTTCTGATGGTCTTAGGAACCGAGACACCACTCCTCTATCCATCTCCAGGCGGATCTGCCCACATGCAGATATGCCCACATATGAGTATTAAAGGGTCGCAACATTAGGAAGGTTGAGAACCACTGCATTAGACTTTGAGGTCTATTCCAACTCTTAGATTGTGTGGTATGTGACCAGCAAATTAATTTCTTTGCCTGGACATTTCACCAACATTTCCAAATTTAAAATATTTTACCTGTTAAAAAAACAAGGGAATTGTCTTTATCTAGAAAAATAAAATCTCTATTGTCTTAGAAGAAACAGGTGGACATATAATGAAAAGTGCTTTTTTTCACTAAATAATTTATACCCTATCATCAGAACTAAATATTTGCCATTTGGAAGCAAAAGAAAACACTTTAATTCAAGCAATTTGGAAGCACTGTGAATATCATTATGTCAATTCTCACTTTTCTGTGTTAATAATTCCTGTGCCAGGAATAGCATGGATAACTGAAATCCACAGATAACCCAAACAAGTAGTTTTCAACATTTTTCCCACAAAGGTGTTTGAATCACTGATAAGTAGAGAAAAATGACTAGTTTCAAGTTCTCTCACTTTTCCACAGTCACCCTCTGGTGGATATATTATTGAGTAATAAAAAGACCAAAAAAGAAGAAGAGAAGCAAACGGCCCCCGTATTCCACAAAAAGAATTCAATCAATCCTTACACGATCAAGTGTTGATTTGAGGAAAAGATAAACAAGATAAACTAAAGAGATTCCAGGGACTCCTACTAGAGCAGTACTGTGATCGTTATCTTCAAAAGCCAAGGAACACTGAGCACATCGCAAACACATTTTCGCTTTGATCAATTTCCTGTCTCAGGATATAGGACATCGGAAAAATGGGGAACATCGATTGGGCAATGGCTATACAAATTGTGGTGCATTGATACAATGGAATGTTACTACGCCATAAGAAAGTAAGAATCCAAATAATACAAAGAAGCATGGAAAGACATATTAGTTATTGCAAAGTAAAGTAGGTAGGACCAGGAAAACAATATACCTGATGCTTATAGGGGTATAAATGGAAGTATCAATAGCAAAACAATAGAAACTGAATGCTGGGAGATTATATTGACCAGGTTTTGACCTAAAGGAGAAATATGGGAAGGCGTCTTCCTCCTTCTTTGCATGAACTGGGAAATATCATCAATCGATAAACATTTATTGAACGTCTATTTATGTGTCACAGGGATACAAAGGAAGGAAAAAAGACAGTTCTTTCTCTCAGTGAACTCACAGTTTAATGGTGGAGACAACGTGCAAACAACTATGCAAGATAAATTGAAGATACTCAACAAAGAGAAGACGCTAGAATTAAAGGAGATTGGGAACAGTTGCTTGTAAAGGATGAGATTTTATCTGGCACTTGAAGGAAGCCAGGGAAGCAAGGAAGTAAAGATGAAGAATAAGAAAATTCTAGGTATGAAGGACAACCAACAAAAATTCCCAGATTTGGGTGATGGAATTTCTTGTTCAAAGACAAAATCAGCGTCGTTGAAAAATAGAATATATGCCTGAGGGGTGCTTTTTTAAAGGAAGGGCTGAATGAGTGGCATAAGACTGCAAAAATGGTGGAAGAGGGGAAGGTTATGGAGAGCATTGAATGCTACATAAAGGATTTCGTATTCACTCCTGGAGATGATAGCCACTAGAGTTTACTGAGTAGAGAGCCACAGAATAGGAACATTATGTTGGTAGATGAGTGGAGCACAGCCTGCAATGGAGAGTTGTGGCAGACCAACCAGCAGGCTATTAGAACAGTTCAGGCATGATTATGCAAGCATAACATTGATTTTAAAGATAGTATGTGTAGAGACAGTTTGAGGATCATAAGTTTTCCAGAAGAACACTATGGGTCCAACTGAACAAATTAAATTGAACAATTCTAATCACAAACAATAAATCCTGAAATTCACTAGGAGAAAGGTTTTCAAATATAAAGGTGAGGAAATTTGAATAATACAAGACTATACTTTACTCACTGGAAATCATGGAAAGGAATGGAAAAATATATATATATATATATATGCACACACATACACATATATATACACACATTATATACATTCT
>CM053583.1:400245854-400267769 GCA_028627135.1 Pseudochirops cupreus | reverse complement strand
TTGGGCTCTTCCATGATGGTGGCAAACACCATTGATGAACATGTGCCCCTATTTTATGTCCTGTTTGATTTTTAGAAGATTGTGGAGCAAAGTTATCATTATTGGTTTATCTTCCCAGGAATCTTGTGCCATTTTGTCATATGAAAAGGAAACACCTGGTGGGAGAAGGGCCGTTAAGGTAGAGTTTCTTCTGTGGATCAGGAAAAAAAACAACTTTTTTTGTAGTTAGCAAGTTTTTATAGTGAACAAGTAATAAGTATAGTAGTGCTTATGCTCACCATATCTTTTAGTCAATTGTGTGATTTGAAGGTGACCAAAGCCAGAAAAGGTAGCTAACATACTAGATGACAGAGTTGAGATCTAAGAAGATCCAGGCTATAACACTGGCTGGAATTGAATAAGATGGAATTTACAAGGTATAAACATAATGTCTTTCATGTTCGAAAGATCTATGATAGAGTCCTGGGTAGACAATAATTGACCTAAAAAAAGTTAGAGGAAGTTAGCACCCTGAAAGTGTAGCTTGAGTCAACAGTGAGACATAGTAATCAAGAAAGCTGATTTGAGCTTGGGGTGCTTTGAGAAAGTTCTATCTTCTGGAATGCTGATATGACAGTCTCCCCAGAAAGAACCATGGGGAGAATGGAGAGTTGGCTACAGAGTCAGGAAGAACTAGATTCAAGTTATACTTCTGATATACATACACATGTATATATACATACATATATACATACATGCATACACATTCACATTGGATAGTGAAGTAGTTCAGTAAATGGGCCTGGAATCAGTGAAATCCAGGCTTAGCCAATTATTAGTTGTGTGACCCTGAGCAAGTCATAAAACCTCTGTCTGCCTTAGTTTCCTCATCTGTAAAATGGGGATAGCATCTGCCTCTCTGGATTGTTGTGAGGGGTCAAGCAAGATAATAATTGTCCAGTGCTTAGCACAATGCCTGGCATATAGTAAGCATCATAAAATCTTAGCTATTACTATTGTTCTGTGACCCTGGACAAGTCACTCTCCTTCTCACAGACCCCAGTGTGGGAGATGACAAATTGCAGAAGTTGCTGATCTTTATCCAGAGAGGGAATTTCCTCTACACCAATGACACCATGTGTCTGAACCAAAAAAAGACGTGTGTAACTGTATTTTGCTGTGGTCAGAGTAAATTTGAGGTAATGTATTCAGTTCTAGGCACCACACTTTAGGAAAGACATTGATAATCTGGACAGAATAGAAAATCATCAGAATGGAGAAGAGAGAGCATCAAGTCCATACCACATAACAGTTAGTGAAAGGAACTGGGAATGTTTAGGATAGAGAAGAGAAGGCTTTGGAGGACACGAGAATAGGAAAGCTTTCTTCATGTATTTGAAAGAACTGTTATGTGGTCAGAGGGCAGAACTAGAAATAGTGGGTAAAAGTTGCCAAGACAAAAATTAGGATTGATAGCAGGGACCTCCTCACTGCCATCACCAAAAACCAAAAACCAAAACAAAACAAAAAAACCTTCCTTAGAATAAGAGCTTACAAATTTGAAATTGGCCGCTTCAGTCATTGGAAGAGGCATTTCCTCCTAACCAGGGATCTTCAGACAAAGATTGGATGATCATTTGTCAGTTCTGTTGGAGATGCTTGTTCAGGTCTTTGTTGGTCTTGATGGTTGCAGAGATCTCTTCCATATCTTTGGTTCTATGATTCTGTAATTCTGTGATTATATAGGTGTAGTCTACCATACAAAGTTATTTTTTAAATCTTACTTTTTTCATTCCTATAAAATTACAAAAGAGACCTCTACACACAGGGAAATTCATCCCATCAAGATGGAATTGAGATGGAAAGTAAGCATATGGATTACTAGTTATTGATATTTTCTCATTCACCTTCCTTGTAATAAGATCTATCTTCCCCTCCCCCCAGTCCTTTCATTTCTTTCCTGCTTTTAGATAGCTACACTCTCAAAATTGTATTGCCTTCCTCCTGAATCTCCCTTGTGTATTGTTGATATAGTTCAGTTGCCCTTCTTATCTTGTCTTCTTTAAATACCTTACGGTAAATCAGCAACTCTGATATTAGAGTCCAAAAGTCTTGGTTCCACTGTCGTTGATGAGGGAAAATATGTGATAGATTTCTAAATCTTGACAGATCTTTTCTATTTTTCATTGGTTCATTGTCTTCCTTCTCGTTTCATTCTGTTAATGCCCTCAGGATGATTTGGCTTAGTTGGATTTCCTTTAAGGCTTGCTGTAAATTTGTTCTTTCTTTCACTACTTTGCTCTGTTTTATGAGGCAATACTGTTCATAATCTTCCACCACTCTTCTTTTGTAAGATTTTACAAACAAGTGTACTTTCTAAAATGGTGTTGCCCTTGGCTGCCATATCCCTCCACTTGGCAAAGGAATCAAGTCATTGCTGGCAAAGGTAGCTTGTAGGCTCTTTTCATCAGGGACCGTGCTTAAAGTTATGCCAAAATATGTGGACGAAAAGTGAAATTCAATCACTCATCCAGATACTTTGTCTAAATCCATTCAGTTATTAAGCACCAATTCTGAGCAATCCATTCTGCTAGCTGATGGGAGAGATATAAAATGAAGAAGACGTACATGAACCCTGTTTTCTAAATGAGACCAGTTTCACAGGTTCTTAGTTATCACACAGTAAATGGAAATTTTCATTTGTTAGCTGCTTGATTTGCCATAGGGTAGACCCTGCCAATGAATACTTTTTGTTGGTGAAGGTCATTTGAAGAAATTGAGATTGAGTTTGACTACCAGCTGATGATTCTGGCCGCTAGTAAACGAACAATCAAACAAACAAAGATTAAGTCCAAGCCATCCTTGGCATTTAGGTGTTTCAGTTCACCAAGGAGAAGTGATGGGGAAGTGCACAGCTCTCTGTGATTCTTAGAGTATGAATGGGCTTCTGTTCTTTAGCTCTCTCTCTCTTCAGGTGGTTGCACCAACTTCAGGTTAGGGGGCAGGATTTGTATGAGTACGCTCCATTGGAATGAACTCCAAGTCCTCAACAACCTAACAAAATCCCTCCTCTTCCCTAAACTTGGTTCCACTGAGTCTTAGTCATGGGACCTTGACCTAATGCAGTCAAGATCTAAATGAAATGAAAGGACCACATGCTTGAATAGTGCATACAATGCTTTACTCTTTGCATAAAATTAATGAAAGAAGGAAAAAATGATACATGATAAAAAAAAATCTGCTGTTCAGCGGAACATCCTCTTCTAGAGTTAGGCAGCAACCAGATAGTAAATTAACTGTTCTAAAATCAGGAATTCTGGGGTAAAAACACAATTTTGTCTATTTCATTTCCTATAACCACTCCTCCTGTGCACAGGGAAAGGAATGTAGGAAATTTAATACAATTTCCAACTGTTGTTCAACTCACTCTTCCAGAAGGGGAATGAATGATTCAATAGCCCTGTTTTAGTTTTTCTTAAATCACAGAACATTGCCTCAGGATCCACTGTATACTGGAACTTTTTTTTTAAGTAGACAATTGTTTTTTGCTTCAATTAGTTCATTACTCATGGAGCAAAGGATATGGGCAATGGAAGAATGAACCCAGAAGGAAACTTTCTCTGTCCTGATCACCATCTTGCCCCTTCTTTCTACCTTCTTTTTCTCTGACTGAACCATGGGTCTCATGTTACTAAACATAAATATACTTTATTCTCAATCCAAATCCTACTGAATCCCAAAATATTTGAAGAGACAACTTATTGTAGCTCTTGGGAACTTTCCTACAAGAATGGTATTTGGAAACCTCACAGAGAGAATCACGGACAAGGAAAAGTCTGTTCTTTCTAAAAGTCTTTACAGGCAAGGCACAAAAGTGGGAGTGGTAAAGTATAGTGCTGACCCTCCCATATGTGATATATTCAAAACCATATTAACTGCAGAGAAAGCGTAAGCCCAGTATTCTTTACTGAGGGATGGTGGCTGCATGTCCCTTTCAGAAAATGCAACTATTCTGGGGCTCTTCAGGAATCAGGGCAGCCAAACTGTCTTCCTTAAATGATGACTATAGTGAATTTTCCACTTTAAAAAGAAAATTCATACATTGAAGCTTAGTTCTTTGTGTGCTGAGATCATTTTATGTGGTTGTTAGTAAACTAATAGCTTATTCCTTCAGCTTAGCACAATGGAGAGTGTGTTGTATTTTGAATCTGGAATCCTGTGTTCCAATCTCAGTCCTAACACTTAACTACATTTGAGACTTCAAGGAAGATCTACTCTTTGGTCTTCAGTTTTTTCACCCACAAAATGAAGGATTTAAACTAGATCCTTTGTAGTTCTAAATCTATGCGTCTCCTGCTTCATTACAGGATAGGGATCAAGACTGGACCTGTGATCCCACTGATATAGGGGACTCCAAGTGAAGGACATGCTCTTCACCAATTCAGGTCAGCCAATTCTCAGCAACTTATAACTGTTGTTGAATAGGCTGTAACTATAGTTGTCACTATAAATATACCAATCAACCAATCAATGAACATTTATTAAGTGACTTTATGTGCCAGGCACTGTGCTAAGCACAGAGGAGCAAAAAGAAGCAAAAGAAAGCCCATCCACAAGAAGCTTAAAATCGAATGGAAGAGACAACATGCAAAGAAGAATGTAGAAAGCCAGCCACATACATGGTAAATAGGAGGCAATTAATAGGAGTAAGAGTATACTGTCCTAGAACTCTGGAGATCATGCAGTGAGGATGTAGAGGAGGTGAATCTGGAGCCTAAGTCTTACTGGATTCAAAGTGAAGCCTTCACTAGCCATGTTACCTCTTATTAGCCTAATCTATCTGCTAGATTATTCCAAGTAGTAAATATTCTTTAGCCCCCTCATTGAACTGAATGCTTCTCTATGATCTACCCAAACAAGTCAGAAACCTCTGAATGGGGTGGGGGAAGAAGGGGGCCCACTCCTCTATGGATGTATGGGTATATCTTAATATTAATCTTACAGATGCACTTCAAGTAGTTTTTTTTTCAGTCATCTGTGAACATGCATATGGAGTTCCCATCCTCCTAAAGTAATATACCACATTATGGATTATTTCAGAATAAATTTGGTCTCCAGTGTAATAAGGCTTAAGCCCCATGTCTCAAATGCCATATGGGAAAAGGTGGACTTTGGGGGCATTACAAAGATGCATTGTCCCTTCCCCCATCAGCTCTTGAGGATCAAAGTATTTTGGCAAATGGCTCCCCCCCTTCCCCCTTCCCATAAACATCTAAACGCTCCACATTAACCACATAAAATGATTCTCTTCTGCTTTGCAAGCTGTTTTTCAACTGCAGAGAAGACAAACCTAATCAATGATAAATTGATTCATTTAAGTCCCAATTCCCTTTTGTATAATTAAATTTAAGCAATGATCTCATAGCCTCTTATGACTTTCAGATCAAGGAGAGGTTCCTGACCCTTGGCAGCTTTTTAGATGTGCATTCCAAAAGACTCACTTCTCCATCCCGTTCCTTAGACATTTGATGGCAAGGGACAGTTATTTTGTAACTTACCAATAAGGATATTTAAAAATCAAAGTCATTAATTAGTTCTGAAGACAGGATGGAAATTCTATGCAGGGCCTCAGTGTTTGATCTTTTAACTAAAATAATAGCATAAGAGAAGAAGGAGAACAGAGAGCAAGGCTAAGAAGACTTTCAAAATGAACAGATTTGAAGTTTCCTCAGCTACTCTGGACCCTGAACAAAAGCAGGAGAGAGTTAGGCAAATATCTGGCCAATTCAGGAATTATTCTGAGTTGTCCCCCCAGTTAACATCCAAGGGTGTTAGATGTTAGGCATATGCCTAAGGGTGTGCCCCTACCAGGCTTTGTCAAAGGTGTCTGAGGAGTAAGTAACAAAGACAATGAGTTTTGCAACTTGCAATGGATGTTAAACTTCGAGTGGATTTATTTTCATTTTGCTTGCAAAAAAGCCAGGAAATTAGCCAAGACGATGAACTTGATTCTAGGGCTTAAGCTGCCTTCCTACCTATACTGCCCTTTTCTCATTGGTATAGACAGATACCAAAGACTTCAAGTATTTTAAACTGGGGTATCCTGAATCCTAAAACTCTTTGGTGATAATTGCACAAATGGCCTAGTCTAGCCTGAAGAATTGAAGATTTGAGCAATGTACTGGACAATCACTATCTGTTAGGGTGAGATCTCTCACTGAGAGGACCCAGCTCTGTACCAAGAAAATTCTTAAAAGGGAAGGCTACAAGTTTGCTTTCCCATTACCTGTCTAGAAAGAGGTAGACCTCACAGATGAAACTCCAAGGGAGCATAAATAAGGAGATCTCTGTTAGTCTTACAGAAATTTTCCTACTCTTTCTCTTTTTTTAAAAATTTCAGTCTATTTAAAAAGTGAGCAGAAATCTATTTTCTCTCTCCCCTACCCCCACCTCACTGGGGAAAAAAAGGAAGAGAACAAATTCCTTATATTTAATCAAGCAAAACAAAATCTCTCATCGTTAAAAATATATGTCTCATTCTGCACCCCAAGTTCATTACATCTCTGTCAAGAAGTAGAAGGCACGCTTTATTATTGGTCCTCTGGAATCATTGTTTCAATCAGTTTTTACGTTTTCAAAGTTATGTGTCTTTATAATGTTGCTTTTGCTGGAACTGTTCTGGTTATGATCATTTAATTTCCAATCAGTTTCTAGTGATCTTCAAAATTGTTCATTTTTTGTGATATTTCTGTTGTTTCATCAGTTGTTTTCCTGGTTCTGTTTACTTCACTCTTTTTCCATGTCTTTTTGAAATAATCAATTTCTTTATTCTTACAGCACAATAGTATTTCATCATATCCATGAATCATCATTTTTTTAGCCTTTTCACAATTGGTGGACAGTCACTTGATTTCCTTTTTTATTTTTTTGCCTAAAAATTACTAAAAGTATAAGCTCTTAGCTATATCACTGCTAGTCCTATACCCAAAGACATCAAAAAGGCAAAGGTCCTAGTCTTTCTTAAAGAACATAGTGGACATTTTAGCTTAGTCCAAATCTGGAGATGGTAGAGACTAGAATGACCCAGTGAGGAACAAGCCTAAAGAGTTCAGCAAAATAACCTATATAGCAGAAATGGAATGAATAACCTTGCCAAATGAACTCCCCAAAATTGTGCTTTATTACCTTTGTACTGTAAATATGGACCCACTCTTTGTTTATTAGTGGAAAAATATACTCCAGGTATATGACAGGACTTCTTTGTAGCTATTGCTTACTATTTCATATTAGTAAATGCCTTTACTAAGAGTTAGTTGTGTCTAATGGCTGATTGTTAATGGGAAATATACTGGGGGGGGGGGGAGCTCATGAACTAGACAGTGTTAGGAATGGGCATCCTACCAAGGTTGTTGTCACGCTCTAATGCAATGGTTCTCAACCTTCCTAATGCTGCGACTCTTTAATACAGTTCCTCATGTTGTGGTGACCCCCAACCATAAAATTATTTTCATTGCTACTTCATAACTGTAATTTTGCTACTGTTATGAATCTACCCGATATGCAGGATGTATTTTCATTGTTACAAATTGAACATAACCCACAGGTTGAAAACCGCTGCTCTGGTGAATATGAGAACAAGTTTGGGGAGTATCCCAGAGGGGCCGCTACAAAGTAATAGAAGCTAAATCAGTTTGTACCTAGTAATGTGAACCATTTTTAAAAAATAGCATCACTTACTTATAGACTAAAAAGTGAATAAGACCTTGTGGTCATTCCATCTAGTCTAGTCATTGAACAGATAAAGAAACTGAGAATCAGAGACAGGAAGTGTGTAGTAAGTGGAGCACTTGAACGTGGTCACTGATTTTTGACTCTTCAGGGTTCCTGTTACAGATTTCCATGATCCTTCTCCTGTCCTCAGTTTTTGGTGGTTACCCCCACCATTACTTTGTAGTTACTTGGGATTCTATTTTTTCTCCTTGTCTGTGTATATGTTATAGTTCCTCTTAAAGTAAGATACTATTTTTAAGCTCTTTGCCTAGAACAGTCTCTTGTTTATTCGATCTGGATCTGCAATTTTATCAGTGTAGCAACTCCCACTGTGGACACTCCTTCCATTGATGTAAATCTACTTCTCTGCAACTGAGAGTATTAGAAAGTTGCCTGAAGTGACTTATCCATGGTCTCTCTAGCAGCATGTGCCCAGGGCAAGGTTTGAAGCTGGGTTTTGCTGATTCCAAGGCTAGTCCTCTCTCTGCAGCACAATACATACAATAGTTGCTAAGTCAATGGATAGTTGGTCACTGGATCCTCTGTCTGTTTCCCTGATCAGACTATATCTGGAATATGGCAGTGCCATGGTTGAGAAAGGCCCCGGATAAACTCGAGAGTGTTGAGAAGGACCTAGAGCTCATGCTTTATGGGGAGCCATCAAAGGAAATGAAGGAGTTTTGCCTGGAGAAGAGAACACTGGGGAATGTGGCGACTGTATTCAAGTACTTGAAAGACTTTCTTGCAAAAGCAAGATCAGACTAGGTGTCATAAGGATCTGGAGTCGCGATTTTGTTGTTCGGTCATGTCCAATTCTTTGTGACTCCATCCGGTTTGTTTTTTTTTTTTGATAGAGATACTCAAGTGCTTTTACATTTCCTTCTTCAGCTCTTTTTACAGATGGGGAAACTGAGGCAAACTGAGTTAATTGACTTGCCTAGGGTCACACAACTAGTCTGAGGCTGAATTTGGGCTTATGAAGATAAGTCTTCTTTATTCTAAGCCCAATGTTCTATCTAACTGCCTAGCCAGGAGTCAAGATGACCTGAGCTCAAATCCATCCTCACACACTTACCGTAGGCAGGTCACTTAACCTTGGTCTTCCTCAGTTTCTTCAACTGTAAAATATAAATAAAAAATAGCATCTACCTAGTGGCACAACAATCAAATTTCTTGTGAGAATCAAATGAGATAATATTCGTAAAGTGTTTAGCACAGTGCCTGGAGCTATATAAATCATTATTTATTGCTGTTATTCTGTTTCGTTCCCAAAGAGCAATGAGTGGAAAATACATAGTGGCATATTTAAGCTCTACAGAAGGAAAAAACTTCCTACTAATTAAAGTTGTCCCAACTCAGAATTGACCACCTTGGAAAGTAATGGTTTCTATCTCACTGGAAGTCTATGAGCAAGGATAGATGCCTATCTGTGAAGATGCCAGAGAAGAGTATTTTTCAAAGATGAACTTGACTAGCCGGGTTCTGTCCTTGTGGCCAACTAAGAAATTCTGTAAGCCCATAAACTCCAAATTGATGTCTCCCCAAACCACAAAAGATATGTAATAATCCAATTGATGGGTGACATGCTATAGTAGATAGGACCAGGAATTGGAGCGGGGAAGTCCTATGCTCAGACTCATTGCGGGTGGTTATGACTTTGGTGCTGTGTGACTTTGAATAAGTCACAAAACCTCTCTGCGTCTGTTTGCTCATCCATAAAATGAGAATGTTGGACTAATGACCTCTAAAGTTCCTCTCCTCTCAGAATCTCTGATTCTATGATGTTCTAAGTACACCTAGTTTATTTCCAGCATTTACCTCCAAGAATATGACCTGTTGGTATCTTCTATTTCAGAAACACTTGTTCTAAGGGAACAAGGATAAAAGAATCCAGAGATATAATATTCGGTTATTTCTTTCATGGCCCTCTTTTTAAACCAGTGCCAAGAACACAAATACGGCCTCGTCTCTTCCAACAATATTACATTAGCCTTCGAAACACTCCCATATGAATGGATTATTATTCTTTTTTTTTAAAAACCACGGCTGAATCTGGGGAGAACTGAAGGCTATTTTCACAGATGGTTGCACTATGATGTATTTCATTTAAACAAAGTAATACTGCCTCTCCGCAAGCCCCCACCCCTGAAAGCAATTATTACATGAAAAGGTAGGCAGCCAGGACATGAGTTACAAACACAGATGACGGGCTTGTCATCAGGTTAGGAAAGGTTCTGGAAAACGAACGTGGGACACTTGAGAATAATGCGATTGTAAAATAATGAAAAGAAAGAGCCTATATCTCAAACATACCCGGTCTTGTATCCCCACAGCAGAATCTGTGAACACAGGAGATAAATGACCCAAAGTTAATTTTTTTTTCTCCTCAGACATAGCACAAACTCCTCTCCATCCCCCAATCCTCCCCCAAAAAGGGAAGAGAAACAGATCTTCTTTCCCCTCACATAAAAAGCAAATTACAGATGAAAAAAAATCAGGACTCTCAGTCCAAGCTTCAATTAAAAAAATATGTCTGGCTTTGACAGGGCAAATACCAGACGTATTATATTTTCAGGGAAGTGGGTCCTTCAGGGAAAGCTGACGTGTGTTAGAAATCTATAGATTTCTCATGGATTGTCATAATTTTGCTTTAATACTGAGCAATGGTTTCCTCTTTCATTGCCCATCTGTTCTTCCTAATTGTTCTTGCCAGGTAAGGCTGAATCTTTGGGAAAACACTTCCTCCTTTGAGGTCTTATCATGTCTGATGACTCTAGCACCAGATCTGGGATGGAAAGGGCAGTCACAGCCTCAGAGAGGCTTCAGGGTATGGGGGGGAGGTGCATTTTAAAATCAGGGACACAGGACATCTGAATGAAGGTCAAAGTGTTCCTTCCAAGTATCCAAGATGGCATACAGCTGTGGCAAAAAGGGAAACCAGATAATGGAGGCCCTCTGAGATTATGCCATAAGAGGCTCTGTTAAAGGAAATGGGGATGTGTGTACCCCAGAGAAGAGGAGATTTGGAGGAGGGAGCATGTTGTGGCCTTGAAGTGCTTGAAGGGTTGTCATGTGGAACAATGATTAAGCTTGTTTTGCTGGGGTCCCAAAGGACAGAAACAGGAGCATCAGGTGGAAGTTGTAGTCAGGCAAACTGAATGTCAGGAAGAGCTTTGGAACAATAGGAGGTGTCCATCTAGACGTGGAATGGGCTGTTAGGGATTTCCCCCATGCTGGAGTCTTCAAGAGAAGGCATGATAACCACTTGTTGACTTCTCCAAACATCCTCATACCTTGTTTCCCCCATTAAAACATAAGCCTTTTGAGGGCAGGGATTTCATTTTTGTCTCTGTCTATCTAGAGATGGAAACAGTGACTGGTGCCTTTTAGGCTTGATGAGTGAATGAATCTATGGTTGATTTTGTCCAGGGGTTTCTTGTTTCAGTAGAGATTAGAACAGATGAATATGGTGACCCTCTCAACTCTGAGATTCTATGATGGATTTAGATGAACAGACTGAAACCTTGGCCAAGCGACACCACACCTCACACAAAACCTTCTATCTTCAGAGAATTGGGGCATGGCCATTGTTTCCGTTTGTCCTTGAAATAAGGACTAATGGCCAAACTAATGGCCAAAAAACTCTCTCCTCCCTGTGCTGGCTTTGAAGCAATGCTTCTGCCCATATCTAGTGACAACATGCCACCTTTCATCTACCATGTACTGAGTATTATTAATGTTTTCTTGACATCATTTTCTGGATCTTGTTAGAATTTTTGAAATGGTTGCCAGGACAGAGAGGAAAATAGCTCTGCTAGAAAGACCTGAACTCTGAGAAGAAATACCTTCATTTGGGTTTTATTGAGCTGTACCATTTGCCCTCTTGTCTCATTTCAGGTTGCCATCCTGACCCTCTGAACACCAGGTGAGGCCTTCCCTTGGCTCTCATTATCCCACTGAAGGGTGGAACGGGTTTTCTCCTCTGTCCCCTATTGCCCTTTCTAGATAATTGCACACACTTCAAATGCCTTTATTACATATGTTTCAACCTGTTCTCCAAACATTAACTGTTTGGGATTAAAATAGTTTCTAAGAAGCATTTTCAGCCTTTCCCTGAATCTGTGCCAAACCTAGGGCTCTCCACCAAAAGGAAAATGCTGAGCACTAAAAACAAAACAAGGATTAGTCAGAAAGAGATAATAAATAGCACATTGCTCCATGTGGCAGGACAAAAAAGAAAGAAAGAAAGAAAGAAAGAAAGAAAGAAAGAAAGAAAGAAAGAAAGAAAGAAAGAAAGAAAGAAAAAAGCGATGTACTCGTTTGTGTATTAATGATCTAACCATGACAACTGAGGGAGCCTCAGTAAAGGTAAGACTTAGCTGTGCCTTTGTTGAGAAATGTTTTAGATGGCAGTCTTCTAGGGGAAATTATGATTCGAATTAGAATATTTAGAAATTATGATGGGCCATGATGGTGAAAATCTATTTACCTGGAACCAGCTATTCTAGCTAGTTTTCCCCAGAATGATATACCCTAGAGTTATCAAGGGGAAACAACTTTCTATTCACATGCCTCCACAGTTCTCTGTTGGGTTGATGCTTATGCGGGGCATCAGCGGAAGTGACTAGGAATGCTATGGCTGTAGAGATGATTCTGTTGACACTCCACTGAACAGCAGGCACTGGGATGGACTATCCATAAGAAAATGGGTCAATAGAGTCACATTTGTCCTTGTATTCTGACAAGCACTTCTTGTTGGGATCAGAGCTGACTCTAGAGGCCATTTGGGAAGTTGGCCACATTTATATTTGAAAGGCCTACCATCCTTTCTAGAATCCAACAACTCATGTTCAATACCCTTAGAAACCAATGCTTTTATGCCAATCCCAATTAACCTTTCACTATAACACCACACCCAGTGCCCTATCTGATCAAAGCCTTCTGGTAGGGTACTTCTTTGCTTTCCATTTCTCCCCTTAGCAAAACTAACCTGTCTCCTATCACAATTTTTAGATGTCTATTTGCTGGGGCTAAACTCATCTGATAATGACTTACTATGGAAGCATATTATTGTGGAAAGAGTTGTGGACTTCCATCAGAAGTCCTTGATATGATCTAGATGGTATAAGAGCCTTGGGTGAATCACTGAATCTTCCTGAACCTTTCCACATCTGCAAAATCTCTTTAATCCTCTAGTGGGATAACAGATGAAGAAATCATTGCAGGTGGCCTAGCAGCTGGACATACCTCCCCTGGTTCAGAGAGTGGGTATCCTGAAAGAGAGGACTCTAGTTCCAAGGTACTCTTTGGGTCCACATCCACTCAAAATTACAGTTCAGAAGATCCTATATAAATTACGATAAAGTGCTATATAAATGTTAATTATTATTAAATCAGATTTTGTATTACTGCCAACCTCAGAAACCTTGGCTGGTAGAATGTGAGGGGAGAACAAGGAAAGATTTCTATCCCAGATTCCTTTCCCATCAATATCGGGGTGGTGGAGGCTTGTTTTCTGCCTATGGATTGTATCAAATCAAACCATTCTGTTATTACTCAGGAAGCCTGCAGGTAAATACATTCCTTTTCTGAGTCTTTAAACACCATGGTTTATAAAAATATTTTACCAGAAAGATTTTCCTCAGTCCCAGGGAGCAGATGACAAAGCACATTTCCTTCCTCTCCTCAGAGAAGTGGGGGGCTACAGGTATAGAATGTTGCACTTGTTGTCGATGGTTTCAGGGTCAATTGGTTTTGATTCATTATTTTCTTTTGCTACTATAGACAATCCAACATCAGGGTTAGGTAGGGTTTTATCTTGGAAATGAAAGATGTAAAAACAAAAAGCATTCATATAATTTTTTACAAGTACATTTTTAAGCTGAAATATTTCCTCCCACAGGTTTGCATGAGCCTAATTCCCAACCCAGACGTTAGGGAATTAGCCTCCCCTGCCTCTCTTCTTTTGCTTTTCTTCTTATTTAAAGGAAAGAATATCATTTACTGTGACTTTTGATTACTTTTTTTCCTACTTTGTTCAATTCCCCATGTGGGAAATGGAATCTTCCTCAATCTTTTCAGCATGCAAATTCAGTTAGGACTTTCAAAGGGAATGAGATTCAGTAAAAATCATATTTGTATTAAAGAATTTTTATTGGTAGGGGAGCATTCTTTCTGCCCCCTCTGAAACATTCTTGGACAATATCTTTTTAAGAAATTTGGAGACAAATTAGATCATAAGCTGATGCATGGGGGATGAAAGGGAATTTGAAAGTTCCAGGGATCTAGTGAACTACAGTCAATGGAGAGATCCCTGGCTTCAGGGAAAATCATTTTCCCATATAAAGAATGGCCCACATTTGACATGGTTAAGAGAAAACCAACTATTCTTTCACCCACGTCATGCTGCAATATCACAATGATGGATAAGCAGATGTGGAAAATTGTTTCAAATTCTTGCCTTAGCAGTGGTTTACAAATGGGCTAGACTCTGAATTGTAGCTTCTTTATTTGTGCAAAGAGGTGGTGAGGTGTGATAGAAAAGGGAAAGGTTTGGAGTCAGAGAACATGCAGCCACATTCCAGCTTTGTGCTTGCTACCTTCATGACCTTAGATCAGTAATTTAACCTGTCTAAGCCTCAGTTTTCTCATTCATAAAATGAAAAGTTTTGCAGATGAGCTCTTAAGATCTCTCCCATTTCTTACTCTATGATGCTATAGCCTGTGTAACTCATGACCTAGTGGCCAAAGCTCTTGGTCACATGGAACTAGTTCAGTCTATAGGACTCACCAATCATAAATCTTGATTTTGTTGATCCTCACCCAGAATTCCCCCCAAAATTCCAGGATGTAGCATGTTTCTAATCCTCCATTATTGTGGTAAAAAGGTCCAACTCCCATACAAACATTCATGAAGGGCAGGCAAAGTCTTACTTTTGAATTTGTATCCCTAGGATAGTGCCTGGCATACAATAGGCATTCCATAAATGCTTTTTCATAGAATAAGAGGATCCTACATATTGATCATAAAGAGACATGGGGGGGGGGGGAGGCATTGAGCCCTCCCTGCTCATTTTCCAGATGAGATAGGTAATAGCTGGGAAGCTGACTTGCCCAATGTCACACACAGCTGGGGTCAGCAGCAGGATTTGTACTGAGGTCCCTTGCCTCTGGAAGGGATACACCTTTGCCTATACCACTGGTGTCTCATGGTACTTACAAAGAGGATTAGGATTTCACTCAACAAAGGCAATACTCATCTCCATAAGACCTGCACTAGATGAACAAAGCCCACAGGAGTAGCACAGAATTCAAAGTCAAGGATATTTGCTTTCCAGGTTAGACCCAATTTTGTGTTGCTCCTTCAGTTCTGGGAAGCACCTATAGAATCCTCTTCTCCAAGATGCTGCTGTTGTCTGGGTTCTTTCCTTTTTTTGCTTTGAAAGGCTAGGTCCCTGAACCCCCAGGCACTCAACATTTTCCCAGGTAAGTCTGCTTTCAATCTCCAGGATGAGTGAGTTTAGGAAATCCCCAATCTTGGCCATATGATCTTCTTCTCTTGGGGCCATGTTTCCCTCACTCTTTGTCTCTGAGTCTGGGCATCCCTCCAGATTCAGGTATTTAAGACTCAGGAATTCTTACTATATCATACCTAGTCTGTCTACTGCAGTATGTTGAACTCAGAGGGATGGTATGGGCAGTTCCTAAGGGACTATTTAACAGGCATTCCCCACCTTGAATCCAAAGTTCCTTCTCAGATCTGTGATTTCTGTTATAAGATCAGCCAACTACAATTCTTTCTGGAAAAGGAGTGCTGGCATTCCACTTGGCTCTCTTGTATATGCCCAATGCAATAGATATTGTTCTAATGCAATTTAACCCATGACAACTGAATCATCTCTAACTGGTAAAACTCACTCTTCCTTGTGAATGCAGTAATTGCACGCCTATACAGTTCATTGGGAAATATATCTTTCCTAGATTTCCTCATGTTGATCAGAAGAATTCCCTGATCAATCCTCTACTTATAAAGAGGGGTTTTATTATCATTAATTTACTATGTTTAGAAAGTTATTTTCTGGTTTTCAGAAACATTTTCCCTGAAGAAGAGTCAGACAGGAATTAATTATGGATGGTGCCACTTAATGGAGATCGGAATTTTCCAAAGGAAATGGCATGACATGTTTGATTGTACTCAGAGCCCCACTCCTGGGTCAGTGGGACTTTACATTTAAAGTCTTTTCAAATGTTCTAGTTTTAAATCAGTCTGTTTAGACAGACACAGAAAACAAAGCACAATGAGTAAGTTGCTGATGCATCCAAATCTCATATGATATAAAGCTGAGTCTTCTAAGATCCTAGGTCAAGAAAGGAACTCAGAGGCCCAGGAAAATCTTCTCATTTTGCAGATAAGGAGACCAAGGTCTAGATTTGTTCAAGGTCCCACAGGTACAAAGGCAGGATTTGAAACCATATCCTTTATCTCCAGAGTTAATGATCTTTCCACTGTACCCCTTCACCTTTGCTTGTGGGTCATTGTGTTTGGTGTTACTCATGTTACCATGTCATAGTGTACCCAATCGAAATTGGATTACAGCTTACTCTTAAACTATAATCAGCTTAAATCTAATTCATAGACAAGTTACAACATCACTTCGTGACGTCATTGGTCTTCTTCTAAAATGAAGGACAAACAACTGACAAACTGTAGAGTTTGTGATGTCTTGGCTTATACTACAGGAACATATCTTAGACTTGGAAGTAAGGTCAAGAGACCTATTGAAAGATCCCTGGCATACTGGTTGGAGGATCTATGGGGGAATATGGACAAGAATCATGCTGAATGAATGGTGGTTACAATCTTCTTCCCTGTTGGAAAGGAAAGTCCACGTGGATCTTCATCAAAGTATATCTGCCTGTTATTTTTTTAATCTCTCCGGAAAGTGCTGAAAAGGACAGATCTTGCAGAAATTTAATTGTTCCTTGGTAGATGATAGAATATCATGCAAAGCTTAAGGAGACAACCCCATTCTCCACAGACATGCAGAATCACCTGACTTCCCAGTTTTCTGCATGGTGCAAACTGTTAAAAAAAATTTTTTTAAGAGCCTAAAAATGAGCCAATTTAAAAAACCAGGTAGCAATCAGGGAGTGTGCTTCAGATTCCAATTCTGGTCCATCAGCTTTGGACACAAAGAAGCTGAGAGGGCACACTGAGTTATAGAAGAAACAGAGAGGTTTTTCAGGTTAGGAAAGCTGACAATGAGGGAAAGTGAAAAGCCCCACGGCATTTTCATTTTATTTCTGTAATGAATAGGAAATCTACAGCAGCAAAGTAGGAATTTATGATTAAAAACAGCTGGAAACATTGAAGGAAAAATTAATCCTAGTTACCTGGCTCTGAAAAAGGTAGGAAGTATGAGGAAAGGCAGGGAGGGAGGACAAGAATGCAAGGAGGACATTGACAAACCATCTGTAGCCATTTATGCAGAGTGATGGTGGAACGTATTACAGGAAAGTCTCATTAATTAGGAATAATTGAGGGGAAGGCCAGTATGAATGAGAACAAATCTGAACTGTAGAATGCCATTCAAGAAATATACTTTTAGTATAATATAGTGTCTTGGAAAGGGCACTGGATTGGGATTTCAAATTTTGACTCTACTACTTAATAGCTATGTTACCTTGGGCAAGTCCACATAGCTAGGTGTGTATGACAACTATATGCTGCAGTGCATGGCATGGAAGACCTGGAGTTGGGGAGACCCGAGTTCAAATACTGATGTAGACACATACTAGCTGTGTAAATAATAGCAAATCACTCAAACTGTCAGTTCCCCATCAGTTTCTTCATCTGTAAAATGGGGATAATAATACCACCTACCTTGCAGGGTTGTTGTGAGTATCAAACAAGATGAATACTATACTATATATCAGCCTTAAAGAGCTATATAAATGTTATCATTTACCTTCCTTGCCTCAGTTAGATCAGGGGCTCTGGTAAAGTCTACATACCCCTTTTCAGAAGAATATTTTTTAATTCATAAAAATTCAAGTATTTTAAAATTTACAAAATAAATGAGATTACTAAGGAAATCAATTCTATTTAAAAAATAGAAAATATATGCATATATAAGCATATACATACACATATACACAGATGTACATATGTATGTGTATGTGTATATACATGCATATACATATATAATATACACATGGATTACATATGTATATGTGTATACATGTGCATGTATAACTCTACTATGTGCCAGCCATTGTGCTAAGTACTAGAGATGCAAAGAGAAGCAAAGGACAGTCTCTGCTCTAAAGGAGCTCACAATCTAACTTTTGCCCATTTTATTAAGCCTTTGAATAAATAGGATCCAAATTAATAAGGTTTTGTTGTATGTATCTTTAAATTGCTGTTATCAATCTGGAGGAACTGGAGAACTACTTTAAATATTTAGAATTAATTCAGTTAAATGAACATTTGTTAAATGCTTGAAGACATTGGCAAGAAATACAAAGATATAAAAATAAACCAGTCTCTGTCTCCAACGAGCTTACATTCTAGTGGAGAATCAACACGTGCACATATAAGTATATACCAAACATGAAAAATAAATAAAAGATGTTCCATTATACTGAAGGACATGCCAATTATACAATCTAGGAAATAAATACTTAGGATGACAGTCCCAGGAGCCTAAATTATTAATGCTTCCCCCCCCCCCCAAGCCCTTTTTATTTCCATTTCCTGGTAATTATGGGATCAGGAAGGCTTCAAATAAGAGGTGGCCTCTAGTCTTGAAGGAAGTCAAAGATTCTGCAGATGGAGGAAAGGAGAAAACTTATTAAAGGCATAGAAATTAACCAATGGGAAGGCTAAGAGAGGGGGATGGATTGCTGAGCTGGGGAGGCCATCTCCCTTTTTATTTCTTCTATCAATCAGCAAGCGTTTATGAGGCATCTATTATATACAAAGTATGAGGTAAGGTGCTGGAAATGCAACAATGAAAATGAAACAATGTCTGCCTTCGCTCCCCCCTCAAAGGCCTTCTCTTATTTCTGTAATGGTCATATTGTTATGAGGATTAAATGAATTCATAATTGTACAGTGCTTTCTCCTTTCATCCACCTACAAAATCTTTGACTTCCTTCAAGACTAGATGCCGCCTCTTATCTGAAGCCTTCCTGATTCCAAGTTCAGCTCTCTCACATAGCTATTCCCAAGGGCAGTGCTACTCTTTGGAAAATGGAGGAAGTGCCTGTGTGGAAAGAAGCATGTAGTAGGCACTCAATGCTAACTTAGGGGATGGATGGATAAATCCCTCTATGCCACTTACTACTTACCTGTGTGACTTTGAGCATGAGTGAATGAATAAATGAATTAACTGCTTATTAAACACTTTTTTGTTGTTTTTCATTTTTGTTTTTTAATTTTCAGTCATGTCTAGCTCTTCATGACTGCTTTTGGATGTTTTCTTGGCAGAAATACTGGAGTTGCTTACCATTTCCTTCTCCAACTCATTTTACAAATGAGAAACAGAGGCAAGTATGGTTGGGTGACTATAGGGTCACACAGCTAGTAAGTGTATGAGATGTATGAAGGCTGAATTTGAATTCAGGTCATCCTGACTCCATGCCCAGCACTCTAACCATTGCACTACCAGCTGCCCCTTAGTAAGCACTTATGTACAAAGTACTGTGCTAAGGGCTGTGTAGGACAGTCCCTGATCTCAAGGAGGTTCCATGATCATGAGCCTTAGTTTTCTGTCAAATGGGGGCATGGTCTCCATAACTACTGAAGTCCCTCCCAACTCCGATCTCCCTTGTGTCTATAAATATCTTGCACCCTGTGCTAGTGTAGAAATGATGTGAATGATGAAACTAGAAGGGAGGGTTCTGGTGGGGAGGATCAGGGGCCTCTAAATGAGAAACACATAAGAACCCAGTGAAGGCAAGGAAAAGAATGAAGCAAATCTAACAGTTAATCATTTCTGTCTCTGGATCTGTTCAAGAACTCTGGGGAGAGCTGAGGAGCAATGAGCTCAGGGAGAATGAAGTTTCCCTCATGCTGATGTTGTGTTGGCCATTGCTTCTGCAGGAGAAATTCCTCCCAAATGTGGTTGACATCCACAGGAAGGGCTCTGCTTGGCCTGCCTGCTCTGTACGTGCTCAGTAAATTAATAGGGGATTTTTGTCTCTAAGGCTGTCAACTCCCTTACCTTTCCAAAGCTCTAAATTCACTTTAAAAAGCAATTATTTTACTTCTGGCTTTAGAAGGAGTGAAAAGAATAGAGGAATAGCCGTTCCAGAGATCATATTTCAAGGCGCATCACTGAGGGAGATGGATGAAGTGGAAATAATAATGAAATCAAATGTAAAACATATCTTCAGGAGGATGAATGCTGGGGTCCTCATAAAATCCTCCCTGGGTCCTGAATTCCAAAGAGATGACCCGAAAGCCATAGAAAACAGTAACGAGAAAGTCAAACACCCCAGTTTACCAGCAGGTATACTATTTATAGGTTAAAAGAGGATAGATCTTTTTTGGAGAAAAAAATATGAAGTGATTTTATGAGCTCATTTTGTGTCTGGGAACAGGTAGGTAGCATAAAAAGGAGCCATTCTAAAACGACTTTTATTGCGTATGGCATTTTTACAAGTTGTCAGTCCCAACTGGAAACTTACAAGACCTTGAAAACTTTCAGGGTCAAGGAGCTTTGCTTCCTACTTATTATTCAGGGTTACTGGAAATAATCCTAAATCCTTTGCCTTGAGCTATCTTAAGGATCATGTTAAAAAAAAAAGGTTAAAATATAGGGATAAAAAAATCCTACTGTCCTGTATTTGAGCTCCAGGTAGCCATCTCCCCTTATCCTGTTCCTAATGCCTGTCCTGTAAACTTCTCTTTCTTTCTCTCTTTCCACGACCCGACTTTGTGACTTAGCCAGAAATGAGTTGAGTGTTTCTAGCTCAGGGCAGGAAAGACTTTGCCTGACTCCAGCTTGACTCAAACCAAAATGAACTATTTATTGCAAAGTCTCAGGTCAGCCTAAACTGATTCCTAGTGAGCTAACCTTAAATGCCCAGTTCTCCAGAAGGAGAAGAATCAATCAATGGATGCTTTAGCCAACATTTCTGGACCAAATAAAAGGTTTAATAAGACTCGAGCTGCAGTGGTTGATTTGGCCAAGATTCTTAATCAAGATCACATTTATGTAGGGATTTCAGGTTTGCAAGACTCGTTATGCACAACTATAGGAGAACAGGGAGTAAAAATACTGATGTCTCTGTTTGATTAACTTGTCCACAGTCACACAGCTGGTCACGAACTGAAAAACCCAGGA
Organism: Pseudochirops cupreus; assembly: GCA_028627135.1. NCBI lineage: Eukaryota > Metazoa > Chordata > Mammalia > Diprotodontia > Pseudocheiridae > Pseudochirops > Pseudochirops cupreus. The sequence continues at coordinate 400,246,668 of CM053583.1, read as the reverse complement.
CTCAACCCAGATCTTCCAGCTTCAATAACACAGGTCTTCTCAACATCACATCTTCTCATAATGAACAGACTCAGAGAGTCATAGATCCAGAATTAAAAGGGACCATTTCATCCAACATCCTTATTTTTATAGATGAGGAAATTAAGACCAAAGAAGATTAAGTGACAATGAGTAAGTGTCAGAGGTAGGATTGAAACCCAGGGAGTTTCCTACATTATCAGCTGCTCTAGAACCACATCTAGCCCCGAGTGATGGTCCACATCCATTGCTCCAGGAAACTACTTGCTGAGAGCAAGGGGAGGGGAGTGGGCTTCTACCCTTAGGTCACCACCCTGCCTGACCCTCCTCTCTTGGTCCATAGTAAAGTGTCCTCTGTTCAACTGCACTCTTGGTGGGCCTGCCCTCAGGGACACAGCCTACTCACCGCTCACCCTGTGCCTTTCCATTGCCACGCCCACAACTGTGATTCCCCTTGGGCTGTAATGTTCCAAAATCCACAACTATGAGTATCACCAAAAGAACACTTGTATAAAAGAGGGAAGGGGAGACAAGCTGCTCTTTTATAGCATCTACTATGTGCCTGGCACTGGGTTAAGTATTTTAAAAACCATTATGTGGTTTGATCTTTACAACAAGCCTAGAAAACTCAGTTCTTTGTACTGGAAACAGCTGGAGATCATTGCAAGTACAGGACGATTTCTCAATTATCATCCACCCTCCTTCTCTCTCCTTACCATTTGGTTATAGATCAAAACTAGGGTCCACATGCACTCCCTGGTGTACACACACACACACACACACACACACACACACA
>CM053583.1:400205297-400245354 GCA_028627135.1 Pseudochirops cupreus | reverse complement strand
TTCTTAGCTCTGTTTTCTTCTTTCTTTCTGGTGTATAGAAGACAAGATTTTTTTCTCTTACTGGAAATTAGAAAGGAAAAAATCAGTACCTTCTGGGACTATCTTTTCTTTCCCCTTGAAGCCTCAGCAAGCGTCACAGGCGATTCTTTTTGTGAGCACTAGGAGAGAGAAGGTTTCTTGCTCTCCCTGCCAGGCAGGGAGAAGAGTCTCTCTTTCTCTGTTCCTGTCTATATCTCTGTCTGTCTTTGTCTCTCCCTGGCACTATCTCTATCTCTCTACTCTTTGTCTCTGTCTCTGTTTTTCTTTGTCTCTGTCTCTCTTCCTCTATCTCTCTTTCATGCCTCAACTATTTATTTAAAGACACTCAGTCCACCAAGTATCTTATTGGTTATTGTTAGAATAATCCCTAGAGCCCTTAAAAGATTTAGGTTGTCAGTCCTGTTTGAAAGTCCATGTGCCCCAGTGGTTATAAGGGACAATAAGTAGAGAAAAGTAGACAGTATCTTTTACATCATGAGCTTTTTAGGCAAACCCCAATTTCACTAAGTGAAAGCCATGAAGTTGGAGACATTGGAACATAGTTCTCTAATAGCTTGTGCTGTAAATAATATCCAGTATTGTCTGGCTCAAGTAATTAGCACAGTGCATATGTGTGTGCAGTGAAATCAGATACGATTGAAAAAATGTAAACACCCTCACCAAACTTTTTTTAAAATAAAATTTCATTCCTATCTTTTGTTTTTCTCTCACCTATGTTTTCCATCATATCCTTTCCCACAACTCCTCCCAGAGGGCTGTTCCAAAAATATGAAAAAAAAAAGGAATAAAAAAGAGAAAGAAAAAGCTCAGCAAAATTAGCCAATACGTTAAAATGGTTTCCAAGTTACAAACAATGTTTCATACTGCCACCATTCCCATTCACAGCTGAGGGGATGGCCACAGCCATTATAGATAGCATTGGTCTCAGTGAATCAACCACGTCTTCAGTAACGTCCCTGTTACAGGCAGGCAAAATGCAGTCCATTATGGACAAAGTTCTCAATGATGTAGTTTTATTCTCTATTTGTGTGTTGATTCTCAGCACCTTTGGCTGTATTTCCATCAATTTATCCATCGGAGACTGGAAGCTCCATAAGGACAGGAAATACATCCTTTCCTTTGATTCCTGCAGTGTTGTTGACTCAACTGATCACAATAGATGGATGATGATAAAGTTGATGAAAATACAACTATTTTTTCACTGGGACTGTTATTATTATTACTATTTTTAACACAGTCTTTTCTCTGTATATTCTCCCAAATCGGAGCAAGTCAATAGCATAGTTATTGGTAGTTTTTCTCAGAGCAGTGCACAGAATTATAGGATCCCAGGTAAAAGGAAGCTTAGCAGGCTTTAGTTTAACTGGCATCCAAAAAAGAATCTGACATTCTTTTTTATCTGCATTTTAATAGCATTTTATTTTTCCAATTATATGTAAAGATAGTTTTCAACATTCATTTTTGTAAAATTCTGACTTTCAAATTTTTCTCCCTCCCCCCTCTCCAAGACAGCAAGCATTCTGATATGTTATACATGTACAATCACGTTAGACCTGTTTCCACATTAGTCATGTTGTGAAAGAAGAATCAGAACAAAAGGGAAAACCATGAGAAAGGGGGAAAAAAAGTGAAAAGAGTATGCTTCAATCTGCATTCAGACTCCACAGTTCTTTCTCTGGATATGGTTAACATTTTCTATCATGAATCTTTTGCAATGATCTGGGATCATTGCATTGCTGAGAAGAGCTAAGACTATCATAGTTGATCACTGCACAATGTTGCTCTTACTGTGTACACTGTTCCCTTGGTTCTGTTCACTTCATTCAGTGTCAGTTCATGTAATTCTTTCCAGGTTTTTCTGAAATCTGCCTGCTCATCATTTCTTACAGAACAATAGTATTCCATTATATTCATATACTAGGACTTGTTTAGCCATTCCCAATTAATGGATATCTCCTCAATTTCCAATTCTTTGCCATGAGACCCTCTAACTTTCATGGAAGGTCATACATAATACAGTCCAGGCACATAGAGTGGCTCAATGGGAAGAATACTGGGCTAGCAGTACATGACCTTATATTGAGCTCTTTTTCTGACTCATTTAGAGTGATTCACTTAAGTTCCTTGGGCCCCTCAGAGCTGAAGGGACAGAGTAAGGTTGATCATAGATTTAGAGTCTAATCTGATTTTACAGATCACCCATGCTTAGAGTTGGAAGGGACCTGAGTGGTGAAGTATCCAACCCTTTTCGTTTATAGGTGAGAAAACAGACTGAGGGAGTTTAAGTGGTTGGCTAAAGTCATCTGATTTTTTGTTGTTCAATTGCTTTCAGTCATATTCACCATTTCATGCCCACATTGGGGGTTTTCTTGGCAAGGATACTGGAGGGGTTTGCCATTTCCTTCTCTAGTTCATTTTACAGATGAGGAAACTGATGTAAACAGGGTTTGGTGACTTGCTCAGGGTCACACAGGTACTAAGTATCTGAGGGCAGATTTGAACTCAGGAATTTGAGTCTTCCTAACTATAGGCCCTGCACTCTATCCACTGCACCACCTAGCTGCCCATCTGGCTATTAAGCCTCAGAGCTAAGATTTGAAGCAAGGATTCCCTACCTCTCCATTTGGTTTTCTTTCCACTTTACTCTACTACCCTCCACCTGTCCCTTTTCACCTCTCCAGGATGCTATGAAGATAGAAAGAGATCATAGGCCCATGGATATAAAATTAGAAATAAAAATAACATCTAGCCTAGTCCTCTCATTTTAAAGGTTGGAAATCTCAGACCAGGAGACATTCATTTACTAAAGATCACACAACTGATAAATGGCCAAGCTAGGGTTTAAAGTGAGGTCTGTGGACTTCAAATCCAGCACACTTTCCATGGTACCATGGGAAGACCATGAGAATTCTTAGGGCCTACTTAAATACAAGTATGGATTTTTATAAATATGAAGTCCTACTCATCATTACATCAGAATGCATATTGTACCCTCTTAAGTAATAACATCCTGTGTTAATTTTCAAACACTTTAATTGATTTGGATATAAGGCATCATAAAAGAGGGAATTCAATTTTAAAATATATCAATAAAACAAAAGAATTTTAGAAGACTGTTTACCCAGACAAAGAAAGCAGAAAAGGCCATTTAATTTGGAAGGCATGAAATGAGGAGGGAATATTTGAATGGAGAACTGAAAAAGAAGACTACTTTAAGAATGGAAAGTTTTTGACAGCTACTGGATTCCATGGCACATCCTTGTGGTTGGAGAAATATTTTTGTGCCACTTACATACTTTACAATGGCACAGTCAAAGTATGTTTTAAAAATGGAAGGATGACAGTTGTAGTCTGGGAGACTAGACAGAGACACAGCTGTGTGGCTGGCCCCCAAGTCCCACACATGTAGAGGATTAGAGGTAAGATATCCAGGCTAGATTAATGTCTCTTGGGCTAACAGAATCCCTGATGGCTACAGGGACTACAGGACTGATCTACTCCATACAAATTAACATGATTGAGACCAGTTTGGAAAACAAAACATAAGCCTGTTGATCTTCTTAGTCATCAGAACAAGTCTTGAAACTCAGGGAGAGAAGTCAATCCAAGAGCCAAAGTAACTTTTCCATTCAGTAAAAATGATCAGCAATAACCTTGGTTGTACACACAAAAACTTAGGTCTGCAGGAGGGAGAAGATCTGGCATCTGGCAACTGCTTTTTTTTTGTCTTGAGCTGCATAAGGATGCTGGGTTATACACTGAAGGAGTGACATTACTGAATTTTCATTCCATTGATTCCTTAGGTGAGGTAGTGAGCCAGCAAGTTGGACCTAAGAGATAGAGAACTAGATTTGGGAGTCAGAAAAACTTGAGTCTGAACCTCGCTTCAGACACTTCCTAGCTTTTTGGCTCTGGACAAATCTCTTCATCCTGTCAATCTCAGTTTCCTTATCTGTAAAATGGGAGTAATAATGATGATGATGGTGATGGCGATGATGATGATGACAGCACCTCCCTGGGTTGTTGTGAATGTTAAATGAGATCACATTTATAAGCTATTTTGCAAACCATCAAGTGTTTTGTAAGTAAATATTAGCTATGATAACAATGATGATAAACATGGTGATTTCCACTAATATCTTCCCTGAAAGGGACTTGGGGTTCTCAAAATCTATGAGCAAAGCACAGATTATCCAGGCTGGAAAGACTTCAAGCCTTATTGCCGTTATGTTGCCCTTAGGCTAAAGCATGCTAATTGTTGTGTCAGGGTATGGTTGCTTAGGTGTTCAAGAAAAAGAGGCTAAGTAGGAAAGGATAAGGATCTTTTTTCAAGATTGCGTCCTAAACCAGTGGTGTCAAACTCTAGAGGAAACAGATCCCTGTGGGCAGCATATCAACCACAAATGAACATACATTGCATTTTGTTTAATTTTCTTAAATATTTTCATTTAATTCTTTCATCAACAAACTGTTTAGAGGCACTTGTGTACAATGGAATGTTGGACCTGGAGTCAGGAAGACCTGAGTTTAATCTTGTTTTTGAAATTTACTAGCTGTGTGACCCTGCATAAGTCAGGGTTTGAGTCTCAGCCTCATTTTCCTCACTTGTAATATGGGGACAAACATAGCACTTACTTCATAGGATTGTCACAAAGATGAAATGAGATAGCATGTATAAAAATGCTTGGCAAATGCGAAAGTTATACACACACACACACACACACACACACACACACATATATATAATTTCTTATCATTATTCCTTTATTCTCACATGATCATTCTCACAAATGCACTTCTTACTGACTACAATTTACAATGATGTTGCCTTTCTGTTAACACAATTTCAGAAAGGGAGTTGGCAAAATTTAGAGAGAGCTCGAATGAAAGATTGCATTCTTGCGGTCTGAAGAGTCCTTAAGGAAGGGATAAATCTTTTCTGACCATGTCAACAAACGTATCACTCCACTCCAGCAAACTCAGTTAATTCAATGAAAGGTCAGTCACACCACCGTTTTAGCATCTGTCTTATAACCCAGGATGAAACAACTTCCACATTCAACAAAACGGTTCAATTTCAAATAGCAGTGGTGTGTGAGTGTGTGTGTGTGTGTGTGTGTGTGTGTGTGTGTACACTCTACCTCCTTGAATACATTTCACAAGAAGTAAGTCCAATTCCTATCAACATAAATGGCTTCTTTCTGATGAGGAGAGAGGGGCCTGAAGTTCATTGAGTGGAAAATAATTGAGTACTGAGTCAACAATGGTGGGGCTAATCATTTAGGAGAAAAGGACAATTTTGTATGTTTCTGGATAATTAACTAATCTGTTTTATGTTTTACATTAGTCCATGTGAATGCATATTTGCCACATGTGATAATTTTTCTTTCCTGCCAGGGTATTCTTGTAAAGGAGGTTTATATCCTCAGTTGTTTTCCTTGGTTACCCATTTTTTAAAAGACCAAAATTAAATTTGCTTGAGTGGTGCCTTGTGGAATGTTGACCTTGTTTTAATCAGCAACTTCCACTTTAAAAACGACAACAGCCCCAATCTTTCCAGCATGCTTCCCGGATGTGTGGCTGGTTGGCTTATTTGTTAACAGTGCCATTCTTTTAGAAATTTAACCCTCAAATTCCATGTCTTCCTTGAGCATTTAGAATGAGTTTTGTAGGAAATTTTTTAAAAAAGGAAATCATTTGTGGCAATGAGTGGAGAAGGAAACCATTGTTTTCCTATAACATGATAAGGCCTAATAAGGCATCCATGCCCAAAACTTATTCCTCTCTGACCAGCTAGAATGTCTGATGTTGTATTAATGGCACCTTCCTGCCAGGTCCAAGAGTTATTCCTCTCAGGAACTCTTAATTCCTGTGTCTAAAAAAAAAAGAAAAGAAAAAATAAACATATTATCTAGAAACATATCACATTAAAACATTTTTAAAATGGTCTGAACCTATCATTTCATTGGTTGGGAGCCTTCCACCAATACAAATCAATATTTTGTCCTTCCTATTACTGTTCAGTACACCCCCACCCTCCCAGTCACTCGGGTTCTCAAGCTCAGTGCCATCTTTGTCCCTCACTCTCAGTCCATATATTCAATCAGTTGTCCCATCATCTCATTTCTACCTTAATGGCATCTCAAATATGTGTCCCCTTCTCTCCACTCAAACAGTTCTCCCCTTGACTCAGGCCCTTGTGGCCTCTCTCCTGGATGATCACTGCTTCTTTCTCCTTGTTCTTTCTGTCTCTAGTGTCTCCTCACTTGAGCCATACTCCACACAGCTGCCAAAGTGATTTTCCTAAAGCACAGGTCTGACCATACTCAACAAACTCCAGTGATTTCTAGAACCTCCAGGGTCAAATGGAAAAGCCTTTGTTTAAAGCTCTTCCCAAGCATGGTCCTTTCTATTTTTCCACTCTTCTTATACTTTACTCCATTCTATCAACCGACTGTAATGACCCATCTGTTGTAGGGTACCCCATCCCCCAACTCTGTGCTCTATATGTGTGTATCAAGTACTCTAGTATCCCAGAGCAATTCTGGCTATATTAGCTCCTCAAAGCACTAGGGATACCCCTGAGGGTTTGGGGGATCTCTTCTCTGATGCTATTTGCTTAAGCCCCCATTCTATATGTGTGCCCACGCTCATTCTCACTCTCATTAACCACCAGAGATTAGTGCCCCAGGTTCCACTTTCACTAATTAGCATCAATTAACTTTCACAAAGGGATGGTTTTACTTTGAGGCTATAACAAGAACAGAAGCACAAATGTTTCCCCTCTAGTATCTATAGGGGCATATTTTTCTCCTATACTATTTTTATATCTGCAGGGAGAAGGGTCACATATAGCTGAGTTTCTATAGAAACTATAGAAACACTGGGCTCATATCCAAATTTGGCATCGCTGCTATATAAGTTCCCATCTCAGCTACAGCTGGGCCAGGTCCCAAAGGCCATCTCTCAATCTTTAGACATCAGTGTTGGGCTGGCTGTAAAATCTAGTGTGGACTTAACTCCTGCACCTTTGGTGGCTCTAGCTCCTGACTTTTGGAAACTCAACTAAATTCCAAAGCCTCCGATTTCCTTCACCTTAAACAAAAGAACAAACACAGAAGCAAAGAACTGAGGTCCTTATTCATGGGACATATATCAGCCTCATATAGGGAGGGAGATGCCATCAGGCCAGAAGAAGTCACCCAAGGAAAAGTCAAACTAAGAGAGGGGATGAGGACAACTAGTACTTTTTAAACGTCTCCTATTTCTGGGTACAATGGACAGCTCTGTGGCACAATGGACAGAGTGTCCTGGAGGCAGGAACATGATTCATCTTCCTGAGTTCAAATCTAGCTTCAGACACTTCCTAGCTGTGTGACCCTGGGCAAGTCACTTCACCCTGTCTGCCTCAGTTTCCTCTGAATGGCTAACCACTCCAGTATATTTGCCAAGAAAATACCAAATGGGGAAACAGAGTCGAACACAATTGAAATGATTGAACAACAGCAACAAAATTTCTGGCTACACAGAGGCAGCCAATCAAAGATGTTTCTATCCACCAACAGACCAGATCAGGTACTGAGCATCAGAACATGCTTCAGGTCTCTCCAAGATGTTCCTATTATATGTTATCATCCTGCAATCAGGCTCCCAATGTCTTTTGCATCCATAGCATTCCTCCCTATGTAGGACCATAGGGAGTAGGCTCAGAGGCCAGTCCCACATTACATCTCAGAACGTTCTATCTCCTCACTTCCACCTCTAGAAATTCCTGTCTTCTTAAAATGGCTCAAAAGCTCCCTTCTCTAGGAGACCTTTCTCAGCAGCCCTCCCCAGCAGCAGCAAGGATTATCTTTCATCTGTTTTATGTGTGCCTTGTATTTTTGTTGCCATGTTGGTAGTACCAGGTTCAAATCCAAATGTGGTTACTAAATGAGCTCCCATCTTAGCTACATCTAATTCTGTCTTTCCCCATCTAATCACCTTTTGCCCTTAGCATTATGTAATTTTTTCATCATTCATTTATGACCTTTGCAAATTTAATTTTCAGTCCAAGGCTTTTCCTTAATGTCAAATAATTTGTTCACGAACAAGAACAAAAATCCAAGTTTCTATTATGCAGCTCAATAGAACAGATGGGGAATTCTTCTTTATATAAAGTGACAAATCCAAACTCGGGAGTAGAAGCAACTCATTCCTGTTCTGGTCTCTTGAACACTTTATCAAAGGAGGAAGTGAAGCTCTGCTACTGAATATATAAGAAGCTTTTGATCACCTGGTGTGTGGGGAGGTTGCCTGTGAAGGTGATGGTCAATCAGAGCTCCCTGGACACTTTCTCATCATATTCCTATCCTGGAATAGAAAATGAAGAAGAGGCCAAGTTCAGTCATCAACTATTATTCCTGTCCACAACCTCAACCCTCCCTGTGAAAATTAAATGAGATGAGAATTCTCATTTTTATTTAATAGGGCTTTCAAATCACCAAATCTCTGAATTTTTGTGTTAGGAGCACCCTTGGAGGCTCTTGGCCCAAAGGACTTTGAAACACAAGAATGTGTTCCACAGTGCCCTTGGACATCTGATCATCCAGCCTTTGCCAGAAGATCTCCAGTGATGTGAGGAGCCCATTATCCTCCAATTCAGGCCCTCCCCAATTAGTTTCAATTATTAGAAAGTTTTTCAGTATGTGGAGTCTGAATCTTCCTCTTTGCACCTACTACCCATGCTTTTAATTTTGCCCTCAGCAGCCAAGCCAAGCAATTCTAATCCCTCTCCACAGGACAACTCTTTCAATCCTTGAAGACATGTATCTTGCCTTTTTCAAGTCTTATCTCAGACTTCATAGTCTTATTCAACTGCTATCCTTCACTCTGCCTTCTTTTTTGGCTTTGTGGAAAGTGGTCATTGTTTCTTCTGAAGGCTGTCAGCCATTTTTTGAAAAGACTTCTCATTGGTCTCTGAGGTGCCATTCTTTCCCCTCTCAAATCTACTTTTCACAGCTGCCAAAATCATTTTCTTGATGCATCAGTATGACTCTGTTTGAGGCACCTAGGTGGCACAGTATTAGCGGTGTGTTAGACTTATAATCAGGAAGAATTGAGTTCAAATGCTGCCTCCTACAGTTATTAGGTGCTGGATCTTGACCAAGTCACTTAACCTGCATCTGCCTCAGTTTCTTCAACTGTTAGACAGGGATAATAACAGTATCTACCTCCCAGGGTTGTTGTGAGGGTCAAATAATAAAATAGGTGTAAAGTACTTTCCAAATATCAAAGCATCATCGAAATGCCAGGTATGATGACGATGATGTTTCCCTGCTGAAAAACCTTAGACTGTTCTCTATCTCCTCTAGAATAAAATGTAAAAATCATTAAGGTCTTTTACGTAAGAGAAGTTACATTAATGTTAGCTATTGATTATTGTTGTACTGTTATTACTATTGTCATCAAAGAACTTTTATTCCATTATGGAAGACAACATGTCAAAAAAAAGTTATTGAAAGTTTTTTAACAATTTTAGATCATCTGACCTTTCCAGACTGTCTCCCATCACTCCCCTTCAGCCCTCCATGCTCTCATATTTGACCTTGTGCATTTGCCCAAGATAATAACTATCATTCGCATTTATATGGTGCTTTAAGGTTTGTTTCCTAATAATACCTCATTCAGAATACATTCCCTCCTCAACTCTGCTGCTTTGAATCATTAACTTCTGCCAAGGTTCAGCTCTGTTTCAATCCTTCTGGTGAAACTTTCTCAGACCATCCACTTGTTAACATTCCCTTTTCCCTCAAATTTGGTTGTATTTGTTCATCTCTGAATATGTGTTATATCTGAATATCTCTCTCCTCCTCCCCCTGGAAGAATGTAAGCTCTTTGGAGGCAGGGTTGAGTTCCTGTGTAGCTTCAGTCTGGGTGGACAGCATGGCATAGTGAATGGAAAGCTGCTCATGAAGACTTGGTCCAAGTCATGCCTCTGACCCATACTGACTGTGTGACCCTGGGGGGATGTCGCTTAAGCACTCAGTCCTGCTCTAGGCATATCTTAAGATCTCATAAGTTGTAAGGAAGATACATTGGTAGATGGGAATTTCTCACTGGGAGTTCCCTATGAGATCACTGGTTTAACAGCTCCTATTCTTCTGTCTCTAGTATATTACACATTTGGGAGGGGTAGGACAGGGTGATCTGGGTATTATTACCTGTCTGGGACAAGTAATTCCTTCTGCATAGTGGAATGGAAACTCCATCCACTGAGGAATTCAGAGACTTACCTGGAATATTGGGAAATCCAGTAACGCCCTGATTCATGCCTTCCTGACCACAAGCCCAGCCCCATCCACTACTCCAACATGATCTCTATATAGTAGGAGCTTAATTAATATTTGTTGAATCAAACACATGGATCCATAGGTATGACTCTTTCTTGCTAATATCTTATAGCTTGGGTACCTATCTAACACAGGTAGCCTTAGGCTTTTTACATTGTCAGACCACTAGGTCAATCATATCTGTTGTTCATGGCTTGGTGCTCCTATGGTGGTGCTCCTTCATGGAAATCCCTCCCATGAAGAATTTGGAAATGATTGTTATTGCAGGAGATTCAATTTAGCCTCCATTAGTGAGGACTTAGAAAACATAGTGGAAAACTCAATATCAGCCTTTGGTGACTTAATCAAAGGCATGAGATTACTGGATAAACATCCCTCTCTTCCCAAGTTGTACTTGGTGGGAGATGCTCTGAAGGATTGGGATTCAGACTCTTTATGTACCACAGCCTTTAAATGCATAGGCAGTGTAGGATCAAACAGAGCCTGGAGTCTCCTTACAGGGGAGGGAATAGAAAATTCACACAGAGCTGTCTTCCCGTGGCCAGATTTATGGGGCAGTATCTGGTGCATCTTGAGATGAACATTCTCCAACTTCTATTGTCTCAGAGCTGGCAAAGGCAAAAGATTGATGTGAAGGGGGAGTCATCCTGGGCTGAATGTTGGGAATACAGATCCTGCCTTTGACTAGGCTATAGATCAAAGGGGCCTCCCAAGCCTCTGACAGGCCCTGGAAGAAGCTTTGCAAAATCAGGATGAGCTAGCCCCACATCAAGTGTGAAAAGGAGAGCCTGGAGCAAGAAAATGCATGAGTGCTGAGGTGGAAGGGTCCAGAGCAACCTCGTATTTTAACCTGGTCAGCTTCCTGCCTCCTGGATTACAGCTGCTAGGAAAGCTAACAAAGGAAGGGAAGGGAAGGGAAAAGGAAGGAAAGGGCAAGGGAAAGGGAAAGGGAAAGGGGAAGGGAAGGGAAGGGATGAAGGAAAGGGAAAGAAAAAGGGGAAGGGGAAGGGGAAAAGGAAAAGGGGAGGGAAAGGGGAAGGATCTCTCCTGGAATGTGTAGCCATATATTACAAGTTTAAGTGTAGGGGCAAGGATACGTTGTTTAGCTTCTGTTGGACTCCCCTCCAAAGGCAGGGTTTGGGAGGTTTGATGCTTAACAGAGCTTTAAATTTATTCAATTTTATTTACCTCAGAGAAATAAATGAATGAATGAGAGAAAAATATATCTGTTGTTCTGTTTTATATTCTTGTTTGTTGTAGGGGGGGGAGGGGACTTATTTATTTTTTGTTTTGATTTAGAAATGATACCTTTAAGTATTTTAACTTAAAAAGACAAAATATCTTTGGAACATGTTAGTCCTAGTATTCTCCGCTCCTGCACTTCCCTTCCTTTCACCATCCAGTAAAGTCAAACACCCACAATTCTCATGATCACTTTGGCAAGTGGATTGAAATTGATTTTTAAATTGCACTTAGGTTCAGAACCCAGGAGCAAGCCTGGCCTTGGCAAGCCCCAAGAACAGGAATCCTCAAGAACTCTTCCTCGGACTAGAAAGCAAAGTGATGTGTAGATGTGTGTGTCTACTCATCTCTGTGGATCCCAAAGTCTCATAGAGGGACTCTGAAGGTGAGATGTTGGATGAGAACATCCCATAGGACATTAAAATCTGGTTGCATGGGAAAGATGAAATTATTATGGTTCCCATATCTCACAGAGATCAGAGCTACAAGTACTTGGATCTTCAGGACCAGGTCTCTATTCCCTGACATTCAAAAGTGATTTGGATTTTCAAAAGCAACAAACCCCACTTTTGAAATGAAGATCATATCTTATTTGTTTCTCTTCTCTCAAAGTTCTTATTCTGTTTTCCTGTCTTTGGGAGGATTTTGAATCATGAAAGCTATCCCCCATAGTAATTTAATATGAGGAGCTCTCTCCTCTTGGAGAGGTGGAGAACTGTGGATGTGCAATGTGGTATATACTATCAAATACTGCTGTGATATTAATTACCTTTGATACAATGTTTGTTTTTTAGTATAAGGAAGGATGCAGTTGGGTCAGAGTCAGTAAGAAGAATGGCTGTGGTATTAAAACAAAATGCAACAATTCAACTCTTTTTTAAAAATTTTATGTCGAGATACACACACATATACCACACACACATCACACACAACATATATACACATACTTCTCTTAGTGTAGTAGAATTTTTCAACCTTTTAAGGGAATTATGGTTCCCCAAAGCAGAAATTCTGAATTTAGTGTCATGAAATGGGGAAAGCAGTTGGCTACTTAGCATAATGTGCTGACCTTAAATCCATGTTTCATGTTAAATGAGAATGAGGGATAATGCCCTGAAGAAGAAAGTCTCTTATCACATAGAATGGTGTTTAAGCAATATTATGACCCATCCCTGGGCATGTCTTAGATGCCAGTGTGTGTCAGGATCTTTACAGTAGTCACTACTTCTGAACCAAACATTGAAGAATTCAAGTGGGACCATTTTCAGAGTTTTCTCCCATTCCAATTCATGGGAATCATCTCCTGTTAAGTGCAAAGTTTGGTTTTGTATGTGTGGTGAAAGCCTAATCAATTTTGTTGGAATATTGCTGGGGATTGGCCAAACATAGACAACCTCTCCATTTATTTTTTGAAAGCAAAATGAAGTCATTGCTGAGAAGTTGCCTTGTATTGCACTGCTCTCCAAAAAACAGCAAACAACAACAACAAAATGAAACCAAAAGAAACCAAAACAAAAGCCAACAGAGAATGCTCAGTCAGAAGGGACTTAGTGACCACCTACTCTAACCAAACAACAGGCATTTATTAATCGCTACTGTGTGCCACTCAATTAATTAACTAGCATTTATTAAACACCTACAAACTATGCGAAATGTTGAGAATATAAAGAAAAGGCAGTTTTTTCCCTCAAGAAATTTATATTCTAAGGAGAATGACAACATATCAACCCGTATATATATATTATATATAATTTATATATATTATTATTTATATATAGAAAACATGTTATACACACACACATACACACACACACACACACACACAGACTTAAACACACAGATAACTCTACAAGGGAAGGCTCTAGTAATTAGGGGTCTAGAGAAAAGACTCCTGGAGAAGATGGCACTTGAGCTGAGTCTTAAAGGAAACCAGAGGGGAAAATGAGGTAGAAGAACATTCTAGGCATTGAGGACAGCTAGTACAAAGCCATAGAAAAGGAAAGGGCACCTCCTATATGCCTAGTAAATCATCCAGCTTTTGTATGAAGACTTCTTGCAAGAAGGAACATACTGTCTTCCATGACCGCCCACTCCACTTTGGGATGGTTTTCATTGTTAGGAAGTTTTTCCTGACATTGAACCTACATTTACATTATACAGAGTGTTAATCAACCTCTTCGCAATTTCCACCAACTGCTCCTGGTTCTAGACTCTGGGGACAAGTAGAACAAATCTAGATAGCCAATACAAATGTATGATATTATGTAAAGACCAAAAAAAATGGGAAGATCTCTCTCTCTCTCTCTCTCTCTCTCTCTCTCTCTCCCACCCCCTCTTTCCCTCCCTCCATTCCATTGAATGGAGTAACCAGCATAAGACCACAGCATCTCTTCTAAGTAGGAACAACCCATTGAAAATAACAAATGAATGGTTTCATATATGCATTCTAAAAAACAAAAATACTGTTAACAAAATATTTGTGACATATTTTTGGCTCAGGCAAAAGGTTGGCTCCTTTTTTCATTTCAAGGTCTTTTCAACTTAAAAATATAATTTGTGATCACCTTGTATACTTTTCAGAAACCAGCTGAATATAAATGATAACTTTCATCGTAAAAATGACTTATGGGGACCATATTGAGGACATGGCCTCTCTCCCCTTTAGCTGCAACTAAACTTGTTTATTGCAGTCTGTTGGTATGGAAGAAGTTCTCAAGTCAATTTTTATTGGTGAATAGTTATTGATTAGCTTTAATTTTGACACATCCTATGGACAGAACTTGTATCATTCCATAAAAGTGACATAAGAGGTTTTCTTATTGGAAGCTAATATCAATAATGAGCTAGCTGCAGACTGATTTAATTCATTCTGCACTGCCCCACTCCCTGCTTTAGGTGTACTGAGCTGAATGCAAAATTTTCATGACTCTAGAATTTCATACATGTACAAATCTTTCCTTTCTGCTTGTAAATATTCACAGTAGTTTTAAACACACTTTTAAAAACCTGTATTATTTAAAACATGCTATAACCATACCACATTTCTGTGGAATGAAGTCCTAGTAAGGTTGTATAATAACTTTGCCTTCCAAGGAAGATTTTAATGATTCATTTTCCTCTTGGAACTGCATATAATCTAACTTAATTTTGATCATGTTCATTTGTAGAAATGTTAGAAATTCCCAACATCTCCCTCCCTCTCTTCTTCTTCTTCTTCTTCTTCTTCTTCTTCTTCTTCTTCTTCTTCTTCTTCTTCTTCTTCTTCTTCTTCTTCTCCTTCTTCTCCTTCTCCTTCTTTCTTCCTTTCTGCTTCTCCTCATTTCCCTAGTCCCTGCATGGAAGTTCCCTCTACTTGTTATTATTCAGTTGTGTCTATCTCTTTGTGACCCTATTTTAAGGTTTTCTTGGCAAAGATACTAGAGTGGTTTAGTATGTTCTTCATATCATTTTACAGATGAGGAAACTGAGACAAAATAGAGTTAGCACAGCTAGTAAGTGTCTGAGACTGGATTTGAAATCATGAAAATGAGTTTTCCTGATTCCGCGCCCAGCACTCCATCCACTGAGCCTCTTAGCTGTCTTCCTTTCCACTTGGCTTCTGTACAAATTTCCACACTGAATCTTGAACAGCTAAGGGATTGGCATAGCAGTGGTCAAGATTAGCACATTCACTATAATTGAAGGTTAAATTCCAAGGATATAAATCAAAACAAAATGATATGAAATGCCACTGCCCCTGGGCATAGTTATAGGGTTATCTCAAAGATGGGAAGTATATCTACTTGTCAAGTAAAGTTATAGACTGTTCACTGGTGAAAGAGAAGTTGTACTGACTCTCAACTTTTACAGTGGACCTTCATTCTACCCCCTTGAAAACAATTGGAATATAATTTCCTTCAAGTACATTCATCACTTCTTTGTGGAAGTGGGGGCCTCCAGGTGTGACAATTGCGTACAATGTCATATTTTTTTGCTGTTTTTCTATTTTATATTTTGTTATAAGTTTTGACTCTTGGGGAGAGGAAGAGGAGAAGGAAATTTTGGGAAGTATAAGTGATGGGGAAACAAAAGCTGTTGAGCATTTTTAAGCAACTTTGCTTTTTCTCCATTGGATATTTATTAAAGTACATTGTCGCAGTGTGGGAGGTGCCAGGCATAGACCAGACCTTGGAGTTAGGAAGATCTACGTTCTAGTCTTGTCTCCAACACATCTTAGCTATACAACTCTGAACAAATAATTTCACTTGTTGGTGCCTGAGGCAACTGTGACTTGAAGATACAGATAAGTTACTGATAAGTTACCCATCTGAATTGGGAGAGGAAGTTACCATACAAGAAAATCTTCCTCCAAGAAGAGATTACAAAACTGGAAAAGCAACAATCACCAAAGCAATCTCTCACATACCTTTTCTTCAGCCTAAATATGTTGGTGAGGTCAGCAACCTGTGGTTTGTCATGATAACCCTTCTAAAAATGGAATGCATTTAACATTTTGATGGTATTCAGCTCCTTCTAACAACCCAGCATCTGTGTTAAAAATGTCCTCTCACCAAGGGCTAATTAAATACCACCTCCATGGGGAAAAGGGCAGTTCTTCCTCTGAATGTCTTTGAAATTGTTCTGAAATTAAATCTGTGGTAATATATCTAAGTCAAGCCACATTGCATGTCACCACATGTAGCTAATGAGGCATCAAAGGCAAGGCTTAAATAAAAACAAAATCCTTTATTTTTCTGTCATAAGAAGAATCACCAACCTTGACTCAAAATCAAACAGAAAAAAAAATTAGGGAGTTCCCTCCCCTCCCCCTCCAAGCTGGAAACTATTTTTTAAAAAATAGATGTTCTGAGGGATGTTTTGCAAGGAAAAGTATTACTTCATCTATCATAATCTTTTAATATTTTCCACGAAAGTGCTTTTTGCATTTATTTTCTTCTTAGATATATTTTCTCACTGGCCCAGATTGCACACAGTCTCATGCTGAGGAGGTACAACATTCAGCCCAAGGAGTTTTGAAATGTCCTTCCCCACTATTAACTTAAAATCAGGGCTCTTTAATGTATGGCACCACAACAGATAATTTGGGAGATAATTCATACTGAAACTGGGCCTGGAATATGATTTTGGATACTTTAGTTCTGTAATTTACATGATTATTTTCATTAATTTATGTCCAAGGTAAATCATCCAAAGAAACAGCTGCATAATCCTTGGATCAGAAAGTCTCAGGACATGAAGGGTCCAAGAACATTGGGAGATGTGCTCATTCTCTTGGCTCTGAGCTCCTACTTGGGAAACCTGAGCCAGTGTGTGCCTGGTAACCTTCTCCTCCCCGCCTCCAAGTCCAACCAGTACATCAAATTCAATTTCCTGCTTTGAAACATAAAGTTCACAATATTACAGAACACAACTTAATTAAAGAAAACCAAAGAGAAATTTTGACTGGCTGGTCATTAGTCCAAAAGATATATGTAAATCCAGAGAGAACTGCTTCTTGATGAATAAACTGCTCACCATACATATCCATTGGCAATGAGACTCATAGAATTACAATTTATTTCCCTCAGTGGTTCAAATGGGGACAGGGAAGGTCAAGGAGAAGTATTTGAGTCCCTGATATCACTGAAAGGGACCTCAATCCATCCATTCCTCTGCCTTAATTTACACTAGAGCTAAACCGACCTCATTGAAGCTCTTGGAATTTCCTTTTCAGGGTCTATGCTGCTGTCAAAGCTCTTTTATGCTCCACATGATATGTTAATCCAGTCCTGGATCTTTTAAAATAAGCCCATTTCACTTCTGACTTATTGTGGCCTTATGATTTACAGTGACCCCTGGGATGCTGTCATCCTCCTGCCTGGTCCTTTCTTGCACTCGGAGAGTTTATTCTTTGTGCCTAAGTGCACTTCCTGGGTTCATATCTCAGATCTGTCAGAAGGACGAGGATTTTAATCATATACTCCAAGGTCCTGGTTAATGCAGTGTCATCCAAGAACTTAATGAATTTGTTCTCTCCTCCATCCCTTCCAGCCATTGGTAAAGCAACAATGACCAAGTAAATCATAGCTGCCTCAGACCAGACACCTGCAAAATATCTGCCTTTGACATGACGCCATTGAGATGTTCAGTTTGTGTACCATCCCTCAACCCGTCCTGCCCTCTGTCTTAGAGTAGGAAGCAGCTTTTGTCAGAACGGGTTATAACGAGCAGCTTTCTCACAGTCAAGATTGCTGGTGTCTGGTGCTTCCCCCCCATCCATTCCAATCTTGGAAGAAAAATTGGACAGGGTCATTTGGGCTGTTGAAGACTTTCAGGTCCCCTGGGAATTAGTTGCAGGTGATGTTAAGGCTCATCTAGAGGGTAGGAGAGAAGAGAGGTTCATGGCAAGAATGTGCGACATTTTACATGCACAGAAATGCTCAAGTGAAACTTTGTAAAGGATATCATTGAAGAAATGTGTGAATGAAAAGAGGGATAAGCTGCACATGGGACAAGGATAAGGCATACCTCATGGAGTGTCCAAGGGTTATATTCTTATCTACACAATGTTAAGATAATTTCAGGGAGACCTTCCTCCCAAGTGCCATGGATAGTACCAATGCGGCAAATTTATTGGAGTAAGTGGATGAGAGTACTGGATGGGCAAGTACAATCCATTTCCTTGAAAGGAATAACCACATCAGTGAAATCCCAGAATAGAGATTGAAGCATTGATCTCCTCTAATAATTTGTTCCTGGAATTTCTTGGGAGCAAGGAAAAATCGAGGAACAAATTATATCTACAAATTCTAATGGTTGGACTTTAGTAGCTAAACACAGAGTTCCCTCCTTCACCACTTTGAAAGCTTGGAATCTCCTCATGTCTTTAGAGGACATGGGGTTCAAATCTGAGATCCGAAATTTATTGCCTGGGTGACCTTGGGTAAGTCACTTTGTTTCTCTGGGTCTTAATTTCCTTATATGTGACAAGATGTTGAATTATATTATAGCTAAGGTCCCTTCCACATCTAAATCCTACCATCTTTTTCAACTTTTGACTGCTCCTCTGATTTGCTATTTCTTTTAAAAATCAATAGGTAATAGCTCCCAGATAATATTTCTAAGTTTCAAATGCTGCCTATTGTATGCTCTAATCACTTGAAAGCCTCCAACTTTTGACAAATGATTAATGATTGGCTTTAGGCTAAGTTGGGATTGATCTTTTATTTCCTGCCTATAAGCAATTCTGGTCCTAGCCATCTGATAAAGTCCTAAAAATCATTGAATTGTCTCCTTTTTCACATGCTTCAAATGAGTTTTTATTGATACTTTCTATTTCTTACATCACCATAGTATTACAGGACATTAAGCTAGCTTTAGTCTCTTCTCACTTGTTCCTTCTTGGTCTCCTTTGCAGGATTATCAGCCAGGATTTCCCAGGGGTGTCCCAAAAGGTTCTGTCCCAGGTCCTCTTCTCTTCTCCTTCTATACTTTTGTTGGGTGATCGCCTCAGCTGTCAGGTACTCAAGAGCGATTGTTATTCAGATGATTCTCAATTCTCTTTGTCTAGACTCAAACCCTCTTCTGGTCTCCAGTTCTGCATCTCACATAAACAGGTAGACATCTCAAACAGAACATTCTAAAGACGTCTTAAACTCAAGACATACAAAATTTAAGTCATTATTTTTACCCTAAATCCCTTCCCTCTATCAAACTTACCTATTACTGTCATGTATACTACCATCTTCCCAGTCAGCCAGGCTCAAAATCGATGCATCCACCGCTGTGTGTCTACTAATCTACTCTTCGCTCTCTCCCCCAACTCCACTCCCTATGTTCAGTCTGTTGCTGAGTCTTGTCCCCTTTACAGCATCTCTCACAAGTGCCCTCTTCTGTGACATTGCCACAATGCCACGTTGTTTCCCATTAGACTGAGCCCCCTGAAAGCAGATATGGATTCCGGTTTTCTGTTTTCTGTTGGTTTGTTTGTTTGTTATTGTTACTTTAACTTTTCTTTATATTTCCAGCAGAGTATCTGATGAGGCTGCTGAGGGGGTCTTCCATCTTTAAAAATTCCATGGTTTTGTTACTAACCAGCACTTTAAGACTTGCAAAATACTTTAAAAATATGTTTTTTCCTCTCTCACAACAACCCTGGGAGGTAAGTGCTTTTATTATACAGAGTATCTGATACATAGTCATTACTTAATCCATGTGTGAGACCCGGACTTGACTAGAATGCCATCCCCTTGAGCATAGGAATGATTTTGGTTTTTTACTTTGTATACCCAGTTCCTGGTACAAAGGTTCTAGATCACAATAGAAGCCTAATAAACCCTTATGGAAGTTATCTGAAATCAGAGGTGATGCTGTTTATTATACTTGCAAACTTAGGGAAGTCATTTATCAGACCAACAGTTTGGGTTCCCCAGTTATGAAATGAGGGCTTTGGACTGGATGACTTTACAATTTTTTACAGCTCTAAATTACTCTATTGCCCTATTTTTCTCCATTATTGAGAACCAGAGACTCAAATATAAAACCCATTCCTAGCACGGGTGACTTGGTTACCTGTAACTGAGAAAGGCGGAATCATTGGGCAGCTAGGCAACACAGTGGAGGCAGCCCCAAATTTGGAGGCAGCAAGATGTGGGGTTGAAATCTTGTCTCAGTCACTTATTGGCTATGTGACCTGGCACCTCTGTCTGCTTAAGCATCCTTATCTGTAAAATGGGTATAATAAAAGCACTTACCTCCCAGGGTTGTTGTGAGAGAGGAAAAAACATATTTTTAAAGTACTTTGCAAGTCTTAAAGTGCTGGTTAGTAACAAAACCATGGAATTTTTAAAGATGGAAGACCCCCTCAGCAGCCTCATCATCTATACCTAAAAGAAACCTACACTTTAGCATATATGACAAGTGGTCCTTCAGTCTCCAACTGAAGGCTTCTAAGCAGAATCTTCTTACCTGAGTAAGAAAAGAAGAAGGGCTAAGAGAAGTGGGAGAGGAAACCCAGGATTAGTATAAGTGAAAGAAAACAGAGCAACCAACTGCATAAGGACAGTATTAGCTGTTGGAAACAGCTGGATGAATCATTTTAAGAGCAAAGGGCAAGAGAGAAGGTTCAGTCAGAAGGCAGGAGCATCAAGAGCTCTCAGAAAGGTAAAAGGGTGATTGGAAATTTCATCAGGAACACAAGGAAGAATCTTTTGGGGGAGCCAAAAAGAAAGGATACATAAAAGGTCCTTTAGAAAGAAAATCAGGGTCTCTATTGAAGAGTAGGGTCATCCATACCAAGTGAAAGTGCATCTTTCCGGGGAACCCACGGCATCTTTCTTATTGAAACGACATTATGACTATCGGGAAGCTCAAAGTCTGTGAGGTTTGCTGCCAGATAGATTTGAACACGGAAAATAGCAATTTAGAACAAAGAATTTGAAGTGGAGGATGTGGCTCAACCTTGATTTTTCATTCTTTCCATCTTCCATCAATATTTTTGAATAGGGAGACTCAATTTATTTAGCAGGAAGGTGGCTGTCATGGTGCTTCAGATTCACATATCTCTTTGTTGATCACAGAACCTCATCTTCCTTCACTCACCCAAATATTTTGAGGATAATTCAGGTTGACAGTCAAAATTGACTAGAGGGGCAGCTAGGTGGCATAGTGAATAGAACACCAGCCCTAGAGTGAGGAGGACCTGAGTTTGAATCCGACCTCAGACACTTAACACTTACTAGCTGTGTGACCTTAGCCAAGTCACTTAACTCCAATTGTCCTGCCTTTCCCCCACCAAAAAGAAAAAAAAATAATTGACTGGAGTTACAAAAGACTTTCTAACTCTAAGTTAGATGAAGCTTCAGAGATATTGACCCTACCAGCAGAAAGAAGTAGGCTCAAAACACAGACTAAATGTCCTCAGGCTCTATTTAACTTGTTGTCTACCAGCCCTTGGGTCAAGAATATTATGGTTCTCTAAGGAGAGAAAGCTGTTTTGCCCTATCCCAACTGAGCAGATGGGGAAGAGAAGTTCTGCCCTTCTCACTAAAAGACCTGAAGCTTTGCCTCTGGGCTAAAGGCTAAAAAATGAGTTCAAAGGGCCATCCTTTTATAGGAAAGAGATAACTCTAGTTAAAGACTGTTCTTGGGGCAGCTAGGTGGTGTGGTGAATGGAGCACCGGCCTTGGAGTCAGGAGGACCTGAGTTCAAATCTGGTCTCAGATACTTAACACAAAACTAGCCATGTGACATTGGGCAAGTAACTTAACCCCAATTGCCCTGGCTTCTGCCCTCCAAAAAAAGTTTAAAAAAACAAAAAAGAAAAAGACTGTTCTTAAGAACCTGAAGGTGGCAGCTGTGAAGGTGATGACCAGGGAAACAGACTGGTAATATAATACCCAGTGCGGAGTAGTGCCAGCAAAGAGTGGGATGGTATGATAATATCACAAAAAAACCTCTAAAACTCTGTATCATCATCAGTCATGAGCCTCCAGTGCCCTTCACAAAGAAGCTTTAGCTAAAAGTATTTTTTATGTGTGCTTCCAAACCATGTGATCCTTCTACATACTCATTCTTCCCACTGATGTGTGTTTATGGAAGAATGTATCCCATGTTTATGGGACTATTTCCACTAGGCTACTTCATTAAATGCTTTTGCTTTGAACTAATTAGATCTTCTGTCTAATAAAAATGATAGAATGATGGAGACTCATGAAGTATGATTTTAAGAGAGTACTTTGGACTTGGGATAGTTTTTCTGGGTCTCCATGTGTGAGGGGTATCCCAGGTCCTATATAATATTTTGATCTTTCAGAAATCTTTTCTGTCTTTCAACATTTCCCCAAAGAAAGTTTTTTCCTTGTTTTTGAAATCAAGATGTGTTTTTTTCCTACTGTGTTCCAATATAAAGACAAACAAAACAAGTTGGCCATGCTTTTCACAAACTCAACTGGATGTCATCCCATTGTCAGCTGAGAGAAGAATTTCATTATGAGTCAGAGGGGTTCCCTTTGTCTGAATGCTGTGCTCATCCTGGGGTTATCCCATTTGGGTGAGTTGAACATATACTGTGCTGAAATTAGGTTGTTTGCCTAACATTTGGAGCAGACACTGATGTTGGAGTCACTATTGTTCTCCATGGAATGACTGTTTTGTTCAGATTTCTGCATTTAATTTTCTTATTTGCTTTTCTTCCTCCTCCCTGAATTCTAGATTGAGCTGCACAAATCCACAAAAAATTCACATGACTTTGTCAACCACTTGAGCCAAATTGCTCCAAGCGTCTTTTAGTCCCTTCAGCTGTGGCCTCAACTTCCTCCCTCACATCCCTCCCTTCTCCCCCTACCTCCTACCCCACAAGCTCTTATTCGATTTTACAGTAACACCAGTGTTAGAAAAACAATGCATAAAAGCACATTGAGTAGCAAATGGGAAACCACCGAGTTGGCCACCACACGACCAATATCATTTTTCATTCTTTCATTCAGAGCCTTCTCTTTTGTCTTACACAGCCTCCTATTATTATTTCAGCAGCAAAAAAAGATGTCAGATCTTCTCCTCCTTCTTCCATCCTCCCCACCCCATTCTGAGGAATCAATGGCATTAAACAAATACATGGGCAACTGTTGGAGAAAGATGATTGGCTTCCTCTTGATATCACTGATCAATTCCTGTGATAAATAGCATCTTATTGAACAGGAACCTTTCAGTTGGAAAGAGGAAAAAGCCCTGAGGATTATACTGGTTAGCATATATAAAGACCAATGTTTGGTAATGCCTCTTAAGCCCTGTCATACATTAGTCAAAATCTTCACCTTTTAATCCTCTGAAAAGTCACATGTAATACACTTTGACAGATCACGTGTAATAAACACTCAAAGATTTGCTTTAAGTGAGGACCTCACACCAATACAAGCATTTTTTAAGTGTCTGCTGCATACCATGTCTCATGCCAAGAACTGATGATGCAAAGGTAAGATGAAAAAGAGTCTTTCACCTCAAGGAGTTTATATGTTGCTAGAGATATACAATATGAAAGCAATTGTATATATATATATATGTATATGTATATGTATATATATACATATATGTGTGTGTGCATGCAATATGTAAGCAATTAAATATCTGTATCTGTATATGAATATATAGGGGGAAAGAGAGACGGGGGGAGAGAGACAGAGACAGAGACAGAGACAGAGAGACAGAGAGAGAGAGAGACAGAGAGAGAGAGAGCTAGGTGATACATTGAATACAGTGATGAACTTGGAGACAGGAAGAACTGAATTCAAATCTCCCTCAGACATTTATTAGCTTTGTGACCTTGGGCAAGTCACGTAACCTCTATCTTCTTCAGCTTCTTCATGTATGAATAATAGCACGGCAGTAAGTTGATGCAGTAGATAGAGCACTGGGCCTGGAGTGAGGAAGACCTGAATTCAAATCTGTTCTCAGACACTTAGTAGCTGTGTGATCCTGGGTAAGTCACTTCACCCTGCTTGCCTCAGTTTCCTCATATGTAAAATAAGCTGGAGAAGGACATGGCAAACCACTCTAGACTTGAATGAATTGACTCAATAACAAAATAATGGCAGCAACCTCGTAGGATCATCGTGAAGATCAAATGAGATAAACCATGTGAAGTGCTTTATAAGCCTCAAAGAGCTATATAGATGTTCGTTGTTATCATTATAACTTAATAATTTGAAGATAAAGAAGAGAGGAGGAACACTCAAGAACATCAAGAACCGTCTCCCTATATATAAAGGTACATGAGCTGAGCCTTCCAAGTAGCTAGGGATTCTAAGACGCCTTATAGGCATGGAAAACCAGTTATGCAAAGACCCGGAGGTGGGACATAGAGTGCCAAAGTCAAGAAAGGGCAAGCAGTCAGTTTGGCTGGAATGCAGAGTGTGTGAAAGGCAGTGATGTCTAGCTGGCCTAGAGAAGTGGGCTAGAGCCAGATTGGGAAGATGTTGAAATACCCAGCTGATGAGTTTGTATTTTATTCTAGAGGGAAAAAATCTCCGCTTTGTCTACTGTGCTTTCTTTATGTCTGTGGAAGATAAAATCTGTGTTTATGTTTTGATCTTATACGCTATTAGCATATTGTTCTTCCTATAATAACTCATATATGTATATATTTGTGTAATTCTTCATATTTTCCTAATATCATTCCTACAAAATAACTCCCGGAGTAGACAATAACAACATCTCATATAAATTTAGTTCCTTGAATCTTGTAAACTAAAAGTAAATAAATCAATCTAAAAATTAAAAAAAAATTAAATTTAGTTGCGTCAGGTTACACAGCATTTTACTCATGTAAATGAGTAAATAAAGAGACCCACAATTATGGGAGAGACCCAAAATAAGGTGGGAAAGTCCCATATAAAGATCAATCGAGTTGTTGGCAAACATTTATTAAGCATAAATAATAACTCTGTGACATAGGTGCATAAGGACTATATTTCCCATTTGATGGTGAAGAAACTGATGCCTTGAGTGCTTAAGGGAACTTCTCACGTTCTCACAACTATCAAGTTTCTGAGCCGTGATTCGAACCCATGTCTCCTGACTCCAACTCTAGCACTCTGAAGAAAGTCAGTGAAGGCCAACAGATAGCATGCTGGACTTAGAGTCAGAACTACTGAGGCCTGAATGCCGTCACAAACTTTTTAATGGTATGTCCCTTAGTAAGTCAATTAATATCTCTGTTTCCTCATCTGTAAATTGGAGATAAAGATAGCACCTACTTTACATGGTTGTTTTGAGAATTAAGCAAGATAATACATGAAAAGCACTTCCCAAACTTTATAACATTATATAAATGTTTGTTATTATTATAATTAACCCTGATACTCTCTAATGGGATCAATACAAAATAAGTGGTAGAAAAGTGAGAGGTCAAAGAGTGAAGAGGAGAGGCTTAAAGCGTGATTAGCCGTGAGAGGAAAGAAGAAACAGAAAGAGGTGAGAAGTGTTTTGAAGGTAGATTGTATCAGAGGACCTACAGGAAGGCATAAGGGAAATGGACTTGACAGAAATCCTATTGAAAGTCAAATACATCAGCAGGAAGTAGCACCAGAGAACATGTGAAAAAGTGGCAAGAGGTCCTGGCAAAGTGTACCTCAGGGACTGGGAGCAAGATTATGACACAGACAAATCAAGTGTGATTGGAAAGAAGAGCAAGGAAGAGAGAGAAAGTGTTTCTGGAAACTCAGTTTCATCAGAGACATGGTCACGGGCAGGTAAGTGGTGCCATAGTGCAGAGTCTGGAGGCAGGGGCACATGAAAGACCTGCCTCAGACAGTTACTAGCCCTATGACCTTGGACAAGTCACTTAACCTCTGTTTGCCTCAGTTGTCTCAACTGTAAATTGAAGATAAGAATGGCACTCTCCTACTGGGCTGTTGTGAGAATCAACTGAGGTATTTCCATGGTAGTCAGGACTTTACCTGGCCTATAGTAGGTGTTACATAAATGTTTTCCCCTTCCTTTACCTTTCACAGATAAGAGCTGAAGATAGTTAATGTTTGCGATGGGACTTTAATAAGAATTTGGGAGAAAAGTCATGGGAGAGACCCAAAAATAGGTGGGAAAGTTCCATATAAAGATCAATCGAGTTGTTGGCAAACATTTATTAAGCATCTGTTCTATGCTGAGGACAGAGGTAGGCACCAGAGAAAAAGCAAAGTTTAGATAAGATGAAGTTTCTTCCTTCCTAGAGCTTGCAGAAACCTCAGAAACTCCATTTTAACCAACACGTCAATCAGACAACACAGGTGGGATGCTATGATATAAAATTTTATAGGAGAAATTGACTCCATAGCATCTGAGCTATCCACAAACTGGCTTGGCCAATGAGTAGTGTGCCAAAGTATTTCATCCCAGGAACTGGATGGCCCACAAGGGCTACCAATGACAACAGCCAAGGACTGGAGATCTTAGAACCAGCAAATACTAAGAATAAAAGGACTTTCTGTAACCTGCAGAGAGCACATGGTATTTGTCTTTCCACTAGTGCCAAATAATATGTGATTTACAAAACCAAATGTAGGTTGAGCTCCTTTTTAGGATAGAGAGTGAAAAATTAGAGGACCATTTGTCTCTGACCTAGCCTATCAGAGAAAATGTATCTTGAAGAATTTGAAATTAAAAGCCAAAGAAGAAAGATTTTCCAAAGAGAGAGAAAGGAATCTTTTTTTCTTTTTCTTTTTCTTTTTTCTTTTTCTTTTTCTTTTTCTTTTTCTTTTTTTTTTTTTTTTGGAGCTGGAGGGTGGGAGAATAGGACATAGAAGAGAGAGAAAAGGACCACTGAGTGCTTCGGGTTAAGTATTAGGAAAGAGGGCCTTTCTGTTTCAGAGAGCTGAAACCTACGTGGAGGAACCATGGCCTTGTACTCCAAAGAATGGTCCCTGTGTAGCTCCACATGCAGCATCAGGAAGGAAGTCATCCCATAAGAGTCAGAGGAAGAAAAGATGAATTGAAGTGATTAGAGACTCCCTACTGAAGAATATGGAAGCAGCGCTTGTCAAGTCAACTTTAACAATGGAGAACTCTATATTCTCCCTAAAGCATGTATGGTGGTGGGCTTTATGAGATAGGATACAGAACTTCTAAAGATACACCCAACCTGAGGGCCACTACTTACTTTTTGTGGATCAACATGGGACAAATGATCTTGCCAGGAGGGACTTAGAAAGCATATCTAGTGATTATGAAGTCCTGGGCAAGAAAATGAAGATCTTTGTAGCACAGATAGAATTTTGATGGAAGCAGTTGTTGTTTAATGGTAAGAGTATCAAAAGAGAAGGGGAGACTTGAAAAAAGAAAGGCTTTTCTAAGTGGGTATTATTTGAGAACAGGATTTAGATTCCTGAGCTATGGTTTAAAGTATAAGGATGGTAGCATCTTGGACATGCGATGGCACCACATCTAAAGAGGGCTAGTAAAATAGTTATTTGTCTAGAGTTTTACATATTCAATAAAGAAAGATTTATACTGAAAAGGGAGAGAAAGAGAAACTGACTAGGAAGGATATAAACTCTATTTTCTCTCCCGCCCTCTCTCTAACTAATTCTAACTAATTTTCTCTCTCTCTCTCTCTCTCTCTCTCTCTCTCTCTCTCTCTCTCTCTCTCTCTCTCTCTGTCTCTCTCTCTGTCTCTCTGTCTCTCTCTCTGTCTCTCTTCCTCTCTCTGTCTCTTTCTGCATCTCTGCCTTTGTTTCTGTCTGTGTCTCTGACTCTCTCTGTCTTTCTTTCTGTGTCTCTCTGTCTGTCTCTCTCTCTCCTAAGCAGATTCTTGCAATGGGCTCCTCACTAGTCTCAAATCTCTCCCATGTCAAACCAATCTTCCCTCTAGCTATCAAATTTATTTTGACTAAAGTATAGGTTTGACCATTTCACTTTCTAGATAAAAAATCTTCAGCGATTCCTTGTTGTCTTTAGGATTAAAATATACATTTTTATGTTTGACGTTTAAAGCCCACCACAATTTGAGTTGAGTTTACTTTTCCAGAAATTTCATATTATCGTACTCAGAGACCCATGCTACTCCAGAATGCAGCTCCATAGTTGAGATATTTTGTGGGTCAGCGTCCACTCAAAACTATTGCTCAAGAATCCCTACTTATATATTCTCTTTTAGTAGGTCAAGCAGAGTCTTCATTTATTTGGAGAAAAATAAGTTTAATCAGAAAATATAGAAAAAAAAAACAAAACAAGAAATATTCCGGCCCTGTATCCCCTCCCCCACCAGCCTCCAACTTGCCACACCACTAATTACTTTTGGCGACACCTGTATCTATTTGAAGAAGAAATACCTTCACACCTTCACAAACTACATGTGAAGGGGCGACATATAAGAAGGATGTGCACACCGCCAGACAAATTCATCCCTCTGAGGCTGTGGAAGCGTTGATGCTACAGAGTGTTGCTTGGTGATGTTGCTGGGCTGCTCTCTCCAAGGCAGACTCTGAGATGCTCTCTTTTGGGCACCTCCATCTCTAGCCCAAGTGTCTCCTGCCACTATATCTGCTAAGAATCTCCACTTTCTGTGGGCTGTCATGCCCCCTGAGCAGCTGCTGCTCTATGTTGCCACCTACAACTAGAATGAGGCTTTCTTCCTTTTCCTTTCCTAGGGGAGGAATCTGTCATCTCTAATCTATACTCAAGGGTCTATCTTGAACTTTGAGGGGCAATATTTATCCCAATTAGCCACACCTATTAACTAAAGATTTTCTGAAATATTTGAAATCTGCCTTCTTAACTCATCTTTCCTCCTCTCCCTCTCCCTGCCCCCTTCTTGCCATTAAGGGGTGGGGTGAGCTATCTGAATTTAGAATGAGAAAATTCCTTTTATCTCTTTCCTGCTCCAAATAAGAATCATGAACTCACAAATCACATGGAATCAGTGAGAAAGACTGAGGGGGTTTACACTCTATACCTTCTACTCCCTTTCATAAACACAGGTTAATTCTAAACTGTCCCATTAGTTTTCCCCAAACTACACTTCCCATCTACTGCCTCTGTATTTTTATCCACATGTCCCCTATGCCTAGAATGTTCTTTCTTTGTCTCTTATAATCCCTAGCTTTCTTCACGGCTTAGCTCAGATACCACCTTCTCCATGGAGCCATTTGGGATCCTTAATGGTTTCTCCTTCTGCAGGAGAATATTGGTTTACCTGCATGTGTGTGTCACTTTATCCCATGTCCCTCCCCTTTATTGTAGAAGTAAGTTCTTTGGAAGCAATTAGGGATTATTTTTTTTCCTTTCTGCCTCATATGGTACCTTCCTTTTTTCTTTTCTTTTTTCAAGGCAGTCAGGGTTAAATGACTTATCCAAGGTCACACAGTATCTGAGGCTGGATTTGAACTCAGGTCCTCCTGACTCTAGGTGCCCTATCCACTACACCACCTAGCTACCCCTTAGTATAGTATCTTTCACTGAATAGGTAGTTAATAATATTTGTTGACCTAGGACAACTAGGGAAGGGGAGGAAAGGGTATAATCATTTATGTAGGCACTGTGCTAATTAATGGAGCTAGGTAGACAGCAGAGAGAATGCTGGACCTGGAGTCCGGAAGACTTGAGTTCAAATGTGGCCTTAGATCTCGGCAAGTCATTTACTGCTATCTTCCTCAGTTTCTTCTTCTGTAAAATAGGGTTAATATTAGCACCAATCTCCCACAGTGCTTTGTGAGGATAAAATATGATAATATTTATAACGTGCTTTTCAAACCTCAAAGTGTTCCATACATGTTATTATTTAATTCAATGAATTTGTTCTCCTAAATATCAAGTAGCATTAAAACGAGGCAAATACTTTAATGTCAGCTTCACAGTGTGGGAGGGACATGGTTTGTGAATTTGAAATCACTTTAGAAAGGGGAGTTATTTTTTTGCATTTGCACATTTTTTCCTGTGTTACAGTTTAGGGTTCACATTCTATATCTCCTTTGTGGGACTGGAAGTACCTTGAAGGCTGGAAACCTATGTCATTCTTTGAATTCCCTCCTCAACCTAGAATGGTGCCTCACACATAATAGGTTCTGAATAAATATTTGCTAAGTGAATGAAATATTATAGTAGGAGAGCTAAGTAAGATCCGATTCCTGACATCTAGTAAATTTGTCACTGACACACCCCAGAGGACTAGCAGCAACTCATGGCCTGAGTCAAAAGATGAGAAAATCTTGAAAATCATTACTCACTTCTCTTCCCCTTCCATGTTCACACATAAGAAGAAGAAAAAAATCAAGTAAATGGAAACAACTGGATGTGTTTGCTGTGGCCTCAAGAACACTTAACACCTGCCATCTTTATTTTGCTAACGATCACATTGTTGGATCCTAGCTGAAGAGAATAGGAAAACAGGGGATTTCCAACAGCCTTCAGGGACTGATTTTACCTTTCAATTTTTCCAGTTGCCTAAAGGACTCAAGACAGGACAACATCCAAAAGAAAACAGTGATTTGCCCGTAAGTGTGATATGGAATGATTACATGGGCCTATCAGCAAATCATACCTCCCACATGGTTAAAAAGGTCTTGCTAGATCATGTGTTGAAATCCTGAAATCACAGATCACTCAGTCTCAGAGCAAATGAGGCCATTTGTACGGCTTTTTCTCCTTCCTGAAAGCAATCAGTATTTATTTCTGAGCCTACTTCTCTTTTCCCTCGCTTTCATGTTCTTTCTTGAGCATCAATTCCCAGGCCTGATTTTACCCCCAAACCCCATCCCCATATCTCAGGGGCTACCAAAAACTATTAAAAAAAAACAATTTTTGTCCAAATTAGATAATAACAGCTATTATTATTACTATAATTATTAATATATTAATATATGTTATTATATATTAATAATATTAATTAATATGTTGTTTAATATAATTTTAATATATTAATATATGTTAAAATAATAACATATTAATATGTGTTACTAATGTTAATTAACATTATTAATATATGTTACATATTGTATAATCATTGATACCAAATATCATTATTTTATCCTCATCTTTTTCAATCAGATTCCAAGAGTTGTCTTCGGACCAGTTTATCTCCCATATTTCTTTATTTATAGTCACTCTTTTCCAAACTACCACATAGGTAGACAAAATAGCTTATTTTTGTAGTCTAATCAGAATATTAAGATGTAAAGTCATCATTTGGGGGATCCTTGAAAGCATCCTCAGTATCACTCTAGTATCAAATGGGACAAGGGTGGTGGGTTCCTTGGTTCTTCCCACATGATTTTGGTCTCCTCAGCCATATCTCTACAGTTTAAACATTAAATATTTTAATAAAAATAAATGAAAAAAGGATTTATATATATATATGTATATACATATACATACATACATATATATGCACACACACATATATGTGTGTGTATATATACGTATATGTATATATATATATATATATACATACATATACATATATATATTTATATATGATTGTAGTGGAAATATCACTAACCTTGAAGTCGTAAGACCTGAATCAAATTCCAGCCATACCACTTAGGAGAACGTACTTGAATAAGGGCATGGAGGAGAAGGTCAGGGTTGAGGAATAGAGCCAGGAGAGCAGTGAAGGGGTGAGCATGGACCTCTTCTGGGAACTTCTTCAAAATTCAGGAAGAACTTGCCAATAGGAGGAAAGAACCAAAAGGGAACAGGGACCTTCTAGGAGGAGAAAGTTGGAAAAGAGGAATAGTTGGAAAGAAAGGAATGGAAAATCAGAGCAGAACTGGGTGATGAGAACATGAGCATCAGGCTGGCCTGGGTGCTTCCTCAAAACACAGGTTCTGAGTAAGAGCTTGAAAAAATAGCTACTTCTCCTAAAGAGATTAACTACCTCCCAACCTACTCCTCTAATTCCTCAATAATCTTCGTGAAACCATATCCTTAGCTAGCTTTTTTTCCCCCCAGAAAGGGTATAAAGGTAAACTTTAGCATGGTGTTAACTTTGAGATCAGAGGGATACATGCTTGTGAAGTTTGGGTGATAATTTGGCATTGTTCCCTGTGCTATTTATAAGAGTTTGTTAAAATTACAGGTGCTGACATCTTGAAAAGGAAGACAAAAATCCTTTCCTTGAAAGCTCTGTGGATTGATGGATGGATTTACATTTGAAGGAAAGCTCTTTGTAAACTGTAAGGCTCTACATAAACCTAATGGATTGCTCTGAGCCAGTGCCCACATTACTTAGTAAGGCCCTCAACAAGCAACTGTTGCCTGCTGGTCAACACATATGAGAAAGTGAAGGAGAAAGGACAAAACACAAGGCGAGTGTAGGTTGGAGTCTAATGTTTGATTCACTGGACTTGTTTAAGAACAATCATCATTTTCTCAGGCACAATGTTCTTAGAGTCCTATCTAAGAGAATTCTGGGCCTTACATAGCAAACATAATAGCTGTGACCTTCCTAGCTTTGCAGGGCAATTAAAACTTTTCAAAGCTCTTTCAAGGAGGTGAACTCATGCAGAACCAACTGAGTCAGAGAATCTCAGAATTGGAAAGACCCAGAAACGTCATCTTATCCAGTGCACACCTAACAGGAATCTCTTCTAAATCATGTCCCCATCGAGCATGATCTTCCAACATCTGCTTGAAGACCTCCAATGACTCATTGTTACGTGAAGGGAGGGCATCATTCCATTTTTATATATCTCTGATTACTAGAAAATTTTCTTTGACACAAAGTATCAAGACTAAATCTTGCCTTCCATCCTTTGCAACTGGTTCTGCTCTCTAGGGCTAAGAAGTACATGCCTAATTCCTTCTATATGTGACAACCCTCAAATACTTAAAATACTAATAAAGCCCTCCTAAGAAAAAGGGGAGTAGGTCCTCTGGCCCCCTTCCTGACTTGTTTGGCCAGCTTTACCGTTTAACTGAGATCTTTGTGAAGTCTTATCATGTCATAATATTTCAATTTCCAACTTGAGGCCATATCCCCTATATCTTCTTCTAAGCCATCAATGAAAAATGCTCACCAGAAGTGGGCCAAGGACAAAATCAAAGATACTAAAATGGATTTATTATCTCATTGATTTCATTGTTCCCTTAAATTATGCAGATTGAAACCCAATCACATCTGCCCATCTTGTGTAATTCTTGGCCACATCTTCCCATAAGTTTGCCATGGGGAATCCTTCCCCAGTTTTTTTTTTGACAGGGTGAAGATACCAACAGAATATTCTATCTACCTGTCAACACTTGTCCTCACCCCATAACCAGCCCATCTCTGCCTATTATAGATTTTCTTGGTGTCATCTTTGGTTTTGGTCTTAAATGTTCCTTATTCATTAAATGTAGTAACCTGCTCCCACATAGAATTGAAATTCGTTCAGGGGGAAAAATCTATTTCAAATGTAGGTGAAATTTCCAACTGGGTTTGAGAGGTTCCATCTTGGTAAGGATATGCTCATGGCAAACTGCCTGATATGTATCTTAAAACCTCTTATGCTAATAAACTGACAGTTGATATATTGCTATAAGTGGCAAGTTCTTTTCCAGGTCCCTCCCAGGAATAACTTACATGTTTTCCAGCTATGGAAGGGGTTCAGAACTTTTTTTTTTAATATGTTGAAGCCAAGAACTCTGTATTTCATATGATGATTTTTCTTGTTTTTACCTGTATCCCCTTGAGCTGAGACTCTGATCCAAATCAAATAGATAGCTCCCTTCAGTGGCAGCCGAAGCAAACATTCTGTAAAGCAGAAAAGTGAGCTTTTCTTCAGTCAAATTGTCCTGGTGTCTCAGTTACCACTCAAGAGTAATGGCACTTTGGAACAGAGATGGCACGTAGGCAGTTTTTGCCATCAGGCATTCATAGTTTCTAGGGACCTGAATAAGTTCGTCCTACCTCTCATGACCCCAAGGCTGGACCTGCATGATGCTAAGACAGCTAGCCAATTCCAGTAAAATTTCTATATAATTGTGTTATCCCAGATGTTATTAGGGACTAGCAGACCAAGATGATCTGGCTAATTATAAACTTTGAAATGATCTTCTAACAAGTGTTTGCACATTTCTTCACCACATTGGAGGGGAAATAGATATAGGATAGCCCAAAGGACCAAAAAGCTTTAATAATCCTACTGCACTTTTGCATGGTCATCATCCCCTGATGACCAATGACCTTTCGTCACCCTTCACCTTGACTACTACAGTAACTTCATAATTAGTCTTGCTGTTTCTGGGTTCTAGTTTCACCACCTCTCCCACCCAGCCTCCACACAAATCCTAAGCAAGGATATAAGCTCTACCACATCACACTTGCCCAATCAAAAATCTTCAGGTTTCCTTCTCCTGCTAGGATGAAATACAAATCACTGGGACTTTCACTCTAAATGTGGTTTCCTACTACCTCCCCAGATTTATTCTATATTAATCTCTCTATATACTCTATGCTTCTTTCAAGCTAGCCAAATAGCTGTTCCCTGAACTAAATACACCATCTCCGATCTCTGGGCCTTTGCCCAGGCTTTCCCCCATGTAGAGAATGCACTCTCCATCTTTACCTCTTAGAATTCTTACTTTTTTTTTTTTTTGCTTTTTGGAGGGCAGAAGGTAGGGCAATTGGGGTTAAGTGACTTGCCCAAGGTTACATGGCTAGGTTTTTTTGTATTAAGTGTCTGAGGCTGGCTTTGAATCCCTACATTTTTTCAAATCTCACCTCCAACATCCTCTCCTATTTCCAGTTGGTCCTGATTTGCCCCACTTAGTGCCTTTTACCCACCTCAGATTACTTTTAATTTACTTATCTCTGTACATAACCCAGCCTCTGCCCCATCCTATTCTTCTTGAGAATAGAAACTGCTTGGTTTTTGTCTGTATTTTCTCAGAGTCTTGAACTTGGGAAGTGAATAATAAAAGGTGAATTAAATCAAATTATGGGATATATATTATAAATGATGCTCTGAATGAACTTCCAAATCAGTGCCTGGAATTAATCTGACTACTAAGGTGTTGCCTCATGGGGATCATTAGGAGGCTTACTTCTGTAAATGAATAAGAATTATTTGTAATTAGCATGTCAGTTATGATTTTTAAATGATGCTTCTGAAGTACTTGATTTTTTTCCTCTTAAGTAGTTCAATATTTCCCTTTCGATGTTTTTTCCACTAAAAATAGGCTTAGCAGAAAGGTGGTGTGTTAGAGCAGATAGAGGGCTCCCCTTGGGGTCTGCAGGTCCTGGGTTCAAATTCAGTTCTGATAGCAATTTGATCTTGGACTAGTCTCTTAGTATTTCAGACAAATCTCTACATGTCTAAGTCACAGAATTGCTATATATCTGCATCAACAAAGGGAGTTTCCATGTCAGAAGTTCCCCATAATCCAATGAATCACAGATCTGGACCCAAGAGGTGTGATAGTAAATGTTTAACAACCGTCTCTGGTCTGGTGGGAAAGGAAAAAACTGTATACAAGACACACCTTTAAGTTGAAACTGAATTATTAATATTTCCCTGGTCTCCTTCTGAAGTCTATATAATCAATGAAACAATAAATCAAGTCTGGCTTTATAGTGATTTCCAAGGTATGAATGTTCAGACTAAACATTTAATTATCATCTCCCCTGGGCCAGTTCAAGGTGGTTCCAGCACAGTCCTCTCTAGGCCTTTCTCCAACTAATCTCCGTGTATACCCCTACCTCTCATAAAGGAACAAGCCCACCCCCCCCAAAAAAACCCCCAAATCAAACATCTCACAGTGTAATCTCTGTCTAGTGATAACACAGAGGTAAATATCTCAGCCGTCCTCAGTTTACGTATCTGAGTGAATAAGTTGTATTTTAGGAGAGAGACAGCATTCATTACCTAGTGGAGAAAGACAGCCAACCTTGAAGGGAGACCTGCGTTGAGGTGCTGCCTCTGATCTGTATATGAGTGCTGGCTAAGACTTTAAATTACAGAGAAAGAGCCAGCTTGTGTGCGGAGAGTTTCCTCCTTGAGGTTCCCCATACCAATAAAATCATAGACCTCATCATGATGCCATTTTAGGGCAGTTTATGACTTCACTGAGCCCTTTATGAGTTTTCTGTATCTGTGAAATCCTTCACACCTCAGTATTTTCAGGGGTATATAATGAAAGCTGCCTTTTACCTGTCTTGTCCAGTTGTTCTACGGGAGCAGAGGACCCTGCTATTCCCATCTGTGGAAAATGATGTGTTATCATCATTGGGGATTTGCCGCCATAAACTCCAGAGTGGGGCTCACAAGCCCAAAGAGAAAGAGGACACTTGTGAGTCCATCAGTCAGTCTTCGAAGCTCAGGCTCAGTGTCCATGAGCCCCAAGCCTCAGAGAAAGTAGACTTGGGCCCAATCCAGAGCTTTCCCCCCTACTCCACTACTTCATCATGGGGGCATCAATTTAGAAGTTTAAAGGTCATTGAGCCCCTTTTAGAGAAAATGAGACCCAGAGAGAAGTGCTTCATTCATGGTCTATACAGTTACTAAGTGTCTGAGAAAAAATTTGAACCAAGGTGATGAGATCATAGATTTAGACTGGGAAGTAACCTTGCAGGGCATTGAATCCAATCATTTCCCCTTCATTTTATATTATTATTTTATTTTTCAAATTATTCATTGATTGATTTTTATAAGGAAATTGGGGTCAAGTGACTTGTCTAGGGTCACACAGCTAGTAAGTGTCAAGTGTCTGAGGCTAGATTTGAACTCAAGGTCTCCCAACTCCAGGGCCAGTCCTATATTCACTGTGCCACCTAATTCCTCCCCACTTTCTGTGAAGCAGTTGGAGTTAAGTGCCCTTTTGCAGTTAAGTTATTTGCTCAGGGTTGGACAGCTGGTCTAATTTCTGGGGAAGAATACGAACTGGAGACTCCCCAACTTCAAGGTCGGACATCACTAGCATTGGGGTGGAGCAAAAGTGCAGGAGGGAGGTATCAGGGGAAGGGAGCGAGTATTTATTGGGAGCCTACTGTGTGCCAGATGCTGCACTAAACACTTCACAAATATGTATTTAATCCTTGTGATAACCTCACGAGGTAAGTACTGTTATTATCCCCATTTTATAGCTGAGGAAACTGGGGCAAGAAGAGGTTGATAAGTGGTTGAGGCTAGATTTGAACTCAGGTCTTCCTGATTCCAGAACAGTGTTCTGTCTGCTGCACTCACTACCCAGCTCGAATAGAAGCTTGGATGGTCCCATTCAACATTCCACAGACCTCTCTTCACCGGGGTCCAGTCCCAAAGTAAAGGAAAAGGGAAGACAATCGGGTGAGAAGAAATATTCCTGGTTAAAAAGTCTGATACACTGCTGAAATTAAATGAATGTTCTGTGGGTCCAGGAAACAGAAGTGAAATAGTGACTAACTTGGGGGTTACTTCATAGATCTAATGCAGCCAGAGAACTTTAAAGATAACAACCATGGGCAGTACTTAGCAAGTGTCAATACATTTTGACATTTATTAAAAGTGAACATATGTAAACATCCAATAACTTCAGCCTTCTTCATTTCAAGATTGTAAGTATACTTGCATGAATGAATGAATTAATGAATTAATGGATGAATGAATGAATGAATGGCAAAGGCACTATGTAGCAAGCCCTGTGTTAAGTGCTGAGGACACAAACATAAAAAAAGAAGATTGTCATGATCTCAAAGAATCAGCCTTCTAGTGGGAGGAAGGAGGAACAAGTATTTATTAAGTGCCTACTGTATGATAAGCACTGTGCTAAGAACTTTATAAATATTATCTCATTTGATCCTCACAGAAACCCTTTGAGGAGGGTTCTGTTATTATCCCCATATCATATCTGAGGAAACTGAAATAGTCAGACATTAAGTGACTTGCCCAGGGTCACACATCTATTAAGTGTCAGAGAGCAATGGGAACTCAGGTCTTCCTGACTCTGAACCCAGTGCTCTCTCCACTGGAGGAGAGTTCAAGGTCTATTGTTTTCACTTACCACATCTCAACTTCAATCCTATATACTTCTGAAAACTTTCTGTGTACTATTTGAATAAAAAAGATTAGCTTGCATTTATATCATGTATTAAGGTTTGCAAAGTACACCATATAGGGAATGTCCTTTGACCTTGATGACACCCCTGTGAGGTGTTATCCCCAGTTTACAAATGAAACTACAGAGTTTTGTTGTTTTTTTTTGCCATGACCCAATTTGGGTGTTTCTTGGCAAACAGGTTAAATGACTTCACCAGAGTTACCCAACTGAGGCCAGATTTGAACTCAGAAAGAGGAGACTTCCTGATTCCAAGTCTGGCACTCTTATACACAAATAGGAGTGGAAGCAAGAGGCATTGTTGGCATCATTGCAATCAAAAAATCTACTTGTGCCGTTGTATATGGTGAATTGGAAGAGAATGTATCCTCCGCCCCTGAATTATTAATAATCACCTTTGTGCTTATGAATGTGTAAGCTGAAACAAACAAATGACTGCCTTTTCAAATATTGTTTTGCCTTCCTGGCACATGCCCAGTGTTTTCACCAAATCAAAAAAAAATTGAGTAGTAATAACATTGTCATGTCTATGAGAACATGGCATATTAGACAGGGACAGAATCAAGGCTAGTTAAGACCAGGAAAGTGACGCATCACCTCCACCACCACCCCCGTGCCTTTCCCATCCAGCTTCTGATGAGCCCTTTGAAGATCTAGTCCCTGGATAGACTGGACCAATGAGTTTCAGAGTCATAGAGCCCAGAGTCTTTCTCTTTAAACAGCACTTGCCTGGCAAAGAGTTTAATGAATGCCCTTCCAATTCATTTACCCAGGCAAGATGGCCCTTGGCATTCCATTTCTCCCAGAAAAAAAAATGCTTCAGGGGAACAGATCAAAGGAAGTCGGTCCTATGGTTAAATATTTTAGTAGCTCTGAAAACCCAGTCAAAAAAAGCCACTTAAAAAACTCTTGGGCACAGAATATTGTATAAAAGAATGAAGGCTTCTTTACAGACAGAGCAATATTAGATTAAACCAGCAACACAGTCTCAGCTCCAATCTGCTGAGAGGCAACTGGACACTGGAGCTCATTGCCTCTCTCTGAGTCTCCATCTTTCTGCCACCATCTCTCCATGTTTCCCTAACTCTCCTTCAGCCATTTGGCTTAGCCTTGCTGAGATTTTCTTTCTATGCCTCAAAAGGTCTTTCTTTTATACTTATATTTATTTTGATTTTAATTTATGGAATAAAACAAGCATTTCTATAACATAGTACAATAAAAAGATGATTGCACAGGAAACTGCAAATCTATTATGTACAACTTGGTATTTCTTTTAAACATATAAAAAATTTATCATGTAAATATATTTTTCTTTTTTTCCCACCCCTGCTCTAATCTTTCTATCAATATCTTTTTTTAAAATGTTTCCTCTTATCCTTTTTCATTAAAAAGTAGGAGAACCTGAGAAATTTTAAGTAGTTCTTAGCATATCTATGTGCACTATAATAACATAGTAATATACATATGCATATATACATACATAGACACATGTGTGGGTATACATGCATTAGATGTGTAGTCAGGAAGACCAGGGTTTGAATCCTGCACTTACCTAGTCAATTAAACAGTCAATAAAGAAGCAACTTTTTTCATCTACTGTGTATTTGGTCCTGGAGATACAATCTTCGGTGAAAAAGTCCTTAAGAAGGCGACATTCTATCAGGGGGACAACCTGTATGTATTTGTATGTTATATAGGTGTTTATGTGAACCTCAATTTCCTCATCTGAAAAATGGGAATTATGGAAGCACCTACCTCACAAGGTTATTGTAGAAACATGAGAAAATATGAATAAAGTACCTTGCAATTCTTATGTATAGCAAGGACAATATTATATTATTATTACATTTCTGATATGATATGATATGGCATCCTATTGTATTATATTGTATCATATCATATATCATATTACATTATATCACATTATATCCTATTATATTAATTTTGTCCATTATGTCATATTACAT
>CM053583.1:400112179-400204797 GCA_028627135.1 Pseudochirops cupreus | reverse complement strand
CCCCCACTAAATACTCAATAAGTCATTCAACTACTGTATACCCTCATCTGGCATGGAATTAAGGTCATTCACCATCCTGGTTGCCCTCATCCCAATGTGCTGCTGCTGCTGCAGCAACAACATCCACATACTCCTAAATTTTACAAAAGATTTTACAAATATTATCTCACTTTATCCATGCAACAACTTTGAGAGATAGGTGCAATTATTACCCCCATTTAACAGATGAGGAAAACCCAAGCAAAAAGAAATTAAGTGACTTGCCCAAGGTTACTCAGCTAATAAGTGTCTGGGACCAGATTTGAAGTCAGGTCTTCCTGACTCCAGGCCCAGTGTTCTAACCATTGTACCACCTAGCTGCTTATCCTTCCTAAACTGTAGTACCCAGATCTGAACACAACACTGCAGGTGTGATTTGACTAGTGCAGAACTCAATGGCAATATCACCACCTTATTTCTAGACGTTATAACTCTCAATATAGCCCCAGATATCACATCTTATTGCTGATTCATAGTAAGCTTCTACTTTCCAATCTTGTTTTAGCATTGCATAGTTGTGTTCTGCCTATTTGGCTGGTCAGGAGTTTTCCCATTCCCTTGTCTTCTTGTCCCATTTTAGTACAAATCTCCATCTTCTAGGCAGTATAGTAGCTAGGAGGGAATGCTAGATTTGATGGTATAGCTTCAATAGCATCAAAGCTCTAGAGATGGAAGAGGTCTCAAGGGTCCTGTAGTCCAAATCCTCATTTTATAGATGGCCCAATTGGTTACATGGTAACAAGCAGCAGAGTCAAGATTTGAACCTGTGTCCACTGCTGACAAAGTCCTTCTTTCTCTGCGCCATATTCCTTGGGTAGACCTGGTTTCAAATTCCATCTTTTACAGGTACTAACTACAGTTACTAGT
This sequence comes from Pseudochirops cupreus, assembly GCA_028627135.1. Classification (NCBI taxonomy): domain Eukaryota; kingdom Metazoa; phylum Chordata; class Mammalia; order Diprotodontia; family Pseudocheiridae; genus Pseudochirops; species Pseudochirops cupreus. The sequence continues at coordinate 400,203,891 of CM053583.1, read as the reverse complement.
TACTAGTGTGACCGCATGCATAGGCCCCTTTATTCTATTGGTTTCAGTGTCCTCAACTGTAAAACAAGGAATACCAGTGCCTTTAGTACCTTCTTCATGGAGTTATTGTTGGGATCTAGTGTGGAACTGTTTGTAAAGCACTTATGATAGCTTCAAGTGCTCTATCAATGCCATTTACACACTGCAATTCAAGCAGTATTTGTTAAACACCTACTATGTGTATAACTTGCTGTAAGGCTCAGGGATACAGAAAAACAAGCAAAATGATACTAACAAGAAATTTAACATTCCTTTAAATTGTATCAGTTCTACACTTGGATTAGAATTACTTTTTAAAGAAGAGAAGTAATAAAATAACCGTAATTGTCAACTTTATTTTAATCTGAGGAGTAAGTGAGGTGTGGTGGACAGAGAGGTGGCCTCCAAGCCAGGAAGATCTAGGTTCCAATCTCAGCTTTAATAAATACTCTTAGTTCTCTAAGATGACAAGGTGCAACCCACATTGCAAGAGGAAATTTCTTCACCCAGAAGTTCCCTCTGCTCAGTGAATCACAGGTCCATTTGCTGTGTTGTTATACCTAGTATTAGGCATCAGTAATATACCCACCATTTTCTAAATCCTGAAATGAGACACCACTCCTGCCCTGCCTTTTTGCCTTCAAGAAGAAGATAAAAGACCTTACTTATTTTTTTTTCTTTTTAATCGAGAGTATTCCAGAGCTATTACACATATGTCGATATTTGTAGCATTGTCGTACTAAAAGACACAAAGTCATACTTATGGGATAAGAAGCAAAAATGTCCTTTCCCTCTGAAAAGTCCAAATGCTGATTCATTTGTGAATCCGAGAGAACCATCCCATAGAGCACAAATGTCAAGTCCGATGTCAAGTCAGAAATTGCTGTCCGGGAAGAACATGTAGTTCATGGCAGTGCTTTGTTTTCTTTATTTTTTATTTTCAGTAAAACCATCATTCAAAACTCAAGGGAGGGGCCCACGGTCCAGTGGCAGAAACCAAATACTCAAACTAGCAGTCCTTTGGTCAGCAAGGAAAAGAACTGCTGATTAGGAAGCCTAGAAGAGACTCCTGTTCTCCTTCTTTTACAGCAAAGAAGCAAAGGACAGAACATTTAAATGATGTAACCAAGGTCATACAGTTTACAGATAGCTTGGGGACTCCAGATCTCCTGATTCCTAATCCAGCATCCTTTCTACTCCATCACTCTATGATAACTCAAGTGGAATTATTTTGAAGAGATTTAATTTATGAGTACATATCTCTGGGTTTGTTCATAAGCTCATAAGCATAGGAAACTCCCACTGTGAAAATTCCTTCCACTTGTACAGATTGCAATTCTTCTGCAATGCAGTCAGAGAGAGTTGTTACCTAGGGTTTTGAGAGGGTAAATATTGAGAAGGTAAAAATTGAGGGGGTAAATTTGCCCAGGGTCATACAGATAATCTGCTTCAGAGGCTGGACTTAAATCTAGCTTTACCCTACTCCAAGGCTGGTTCTTTCTACTACCCGAAGGATGCCTCTCATAAAGAATTAACCATCACTCTGAAAAAATGTAAACAGATAAAACAGTCTGAATTTGATGCTATCTCAGTAAGATCCATTTACAGCCGAATTAGTAACACAGACACTGGTACTGTTTTTTGTAAGGCGGATGGGATTACAGTTAGTTACACCATAGGTTTGTTCTGTAGAAATTCTTCCTTTCCCTTTCCCCTCCCCACTCAGAACTGGAATTAAAACACCAGACTACAATGAAGTTATTATGTGGATACTATATATGTCTTACATTTGGAGCCAGGGTGGCCTAGAAACTACAAGAAAGGTTTGGGATTTGGGGAGGGTGGGTTCCATTGCAGACACTTTTACTCAGTCTTAGAACAACATCAAACACATCACTTGATCTCTGTTTTATTTGACCATCAAAATAAGCTGGATCATGGTACACTGAATTTTTTCCTCCATCTTCCCATTGAAAGCTGGTTATATTCTGAGCAAAGGGGCACTCTTTCCTGAGAGGATGGAAATGGCCAGCGTTCGGTCATTTCTTGCCTTTTTCGACCACTTAAAAAGTGAAGATATTATCCTGGGATAACTTGTTCCTTTCTGATTGTTGTTATCATCACCCTCTGTATCTATCAACCTGTTCTGTCTGGGAAAACATATCTAACTCCTGGGAACTGAGTCACTCCCTACTGGTACATTAAGGAACAAAACACAATTGACTTCTTGGCTTGGCTAGTTTCATCATCACTGACTGAGTTTCCCAGTGTAACGATGACCTCGTCTGATATTCCCACCAACTATATTCTTCAGAGCACATATTTCTATTAATATTATCAGGCTATGACTAAGTCATATGTCAAAGCAAGTTCACATTATGGTGTAGAGGTTAGTTCCATTTCCTGATAAACCAGCTAAGAGTTCCTGAGTTCTAACTTACAAGAAAAATTTAAGTCAGAAATAGGCGGTTAGCCAATTAAAGTGAACTGGGGTATTTTTAGAGATCATTGGTCCCTAGAGTACTTCAGTGAAAGCAAGTACTTCCACTTTGGTTAAACTCAACAAACACACAAAAAAATGTATTGATATCCCTTGTTTTTACATCGACTATATTTCCCTGTGCCTATCCCCTTTCCCCATCCCAGAGAACCATCCCATACAGCAAAAAAAATATTCCAATAAACTCTTTTAAGCACTTCCTGGACAGTTAAGACAGTCGTTGCTCTAAGATTGTTTCATTGTTATCTTTGTGCCATAAACCTATTTCTGTACATTTTGCCTCCATTAGAATGTAAGTTTCTTGAGGTCAGGCATTATTTTTGTTATTTCTTTGTATCTCCAGTGCATAATACAATGGCTACCACACAGTAAACCTTTAATAAGTGTTCACTAATCAATTAATTGCTCCAAATAGGCCCCTAATAAATGTCTTTTTGAAGCATTGAACTGTTCAGTTGAAATCGTATTAATGGTGTATTCTGACTAGTGAGAAAATTAGTTCCTTTCCTAGAGTTTGTTTTTTGGGGAGAACTTGAGGGAAGGTGGTTGGAGTCAAGTGACTTGCCTAATTGCACATAGTTGGTAAGTGTCTGAGTCTGGACTTAAACAAAGGTCCTCCTGATTCCAAGGCCAGCTGCTCTATCCATTGCACCTCCTAGCTGCCCTTTCCTTTACCTTAAGAATAGGCATGGGCTAAGTATATAAAGTCTCTCTCCTCAAGCATTCCATTTTACAGGGAAAATGTTAGTTGCTATTCAGAACACAGTTTCTTCCAAATAACTGAAGAAATTATGTTCAGTATTATCTTGATATTAAATACATTTCACCCAATTCTTATTCTTCAACACACACACACACACACACACACACACACACACACACACACACACTCATACACACACGCACACAAACATTGCCCCCAAAACCAGAACCTTTCACTCTAATTTTTTACTCCCTGACACACAGGACAAATTTCCATTATCCAGGATGTTTAATGAATCAATCGATAAACATTTATTAAGTGCTTCCTGTCAGGCATTATGCTAAGCAATGAGAATTTAAAAAAAAGCAAAAAAAAGTCCTTGCCCTCAAGGAGCTTACAATCTAATAGGGGAGACAACAACCAAACACATCTCTAAAGAACAAACTATATATGTGTGTTTGTATATGTATATATATATACATATATATAAATTATACATGGTATAGTGTCTGGCATAGTGTCATGTAAGCACTTTACAAATGCTTTTTCATCCATTCAATCACAGCATCAAAGAGCAAGAAGGCATCTTAGATGTCATCTTACTTCTACCACATCCTCGAAGAGGGTTTTCCACCTCCACCTTGAAGATCTCCAAAGAGGATGAGCCCATCACTTCCCAAAGCAGTACAGTTTACTTTTGAACAGCCAAATTGGTAAGGATTTTCTTTCTTTATATTGAACCAAAATCAGCCTTTTGGGAATTCACACCTATTGATCCTCCTTCTGCCTTCAGGGGATCAGCAGAACAAGTCTGCTATAGGAGGGTTTCAGCAGAACAGAACTTCAGGGGAGTCATTATTCTATCTCCTCTAAGACTTATCTTCTCCACTGTGTATTCCTTCCATCAAGCTAGATATCAAAGAAGGTTGAAAGCGTTGTGTGATCTATTGGAGAAAACACCATTATCTATGAAGGAGGTCAGAAAAGGTTGCCTAGAAATGGTTTCACTTGAGTTTTGCTTTAAAGAATGGGTAGAAAATCAAGGGTTGAGTATATACAAGTGAGGGCATTTAAAGTACAGAGAAGAATATAAGCAGAGATATGGAGGTAGGAAATCACAGATAACCCATTGACATATTAAGACTCATATCAATTAACCAATAATAACTAATTAACCATACTTTAGACTGTCTAATGATATGATAAAACTGAAGAGGGAGAAATCCCAAAATAAATTCATTTTAAGTTTGGCCTCCTAGAATGAAACCCTTCTAATACAATTCTGGGAACCCTTCTATACTGGTAAAGTATGATGGCAATGTGGGAGACATTGTAGGAAGACAAGTTTACATATACATGGTTTGTAGAGTTGCAAAATAGTTCAGCCATTCTAGAAAATGATTTAGAATTATGTAAGAACACCTGGCAAACTATTCCTATTCTTTGATTCAATCACCCTACTACTGGATTTATACTTTGAGAAGCAGAACTTTTTTGTAACAATGAAAAACTGGGAACAAAATATATGCCAACAGACTGAATTATGATATATTCGTGTAATTAGGTATTGTTGTGCCACAAAGAATGATGACTGAAAAATTCAGAGAGACATGGGGAGGCTTGCAGAATCCAATGAAGAGTGAGGGAAGCAAAACCAGGGAGATCACATACACAATGCTTATAATCATGTGAATGAGCCCACCAAAAAGATGGCAATAGACAGATCTGCTGAAGTGGCCAGCTCTGGAGCTGGATCCCTTGGTTTTAGAGTGTGTGTGTCCCCTTCCTTGCTGTTAAGGAAGGCTGAGCCATAAGAGCAAAAGGTCCCAGGTTTTGTTATTTTGCCATCTTGTATTGAACAGGATTTTTTGTTTGTTTGTTTGTTTTGTTGTTTCTGCAAGGCCATCAGGATTAAATGACTTGCCCGGGATCACACAGCTAGTAAGAGTCAAGTGTCTGAGGTCAAATTTGAACTCAGATCCTCCTGACTCCAGCACTGGTGCTCTATCCCATTGCACCACAAAGCTGCCCCTGACAGTGTTGCTTAAGTGTTGTTAAGGAAATGTACCAAGGACATTGTCAACTATATACTAGCAAAGAGGACAAATTTAGAGCTGGAAGGCACTTTAGCAAACATTGAATTCAACTCCCTCATTTGACAAATGAGGAAAATGAGTCACAGAGAGATAAAGTCACTTGCCCAAGTTCACGTAATTAGTAAGTAACTGAGGTGGGATTTAAAACTGGGTCTTCTTAAGTCTAGGTGCATTGTGTTCAGATTGGACTAAAGGTTCTCTAATTCCAACTCTGAAAGCCCATGATTCTGTGATGCTATGGGCAGGGGTCTGCATGTAGGCATGGGAGATTATTTATTGGGAAGGAAGTTTTGTCAAAACAAAAGTGTCAATAATTAAAAACAAAATCAATCATTGGTATGGGAAAATGAATGAATGAATGAATGAATGAATGAACGAATGAAGTATTTCTCTTTGCTTACAAAGGTCCTCTGGTCAGGAGTCCCCTGACATGGCAGACTTGGAGCAGGCATTTAATGCCTAGGTAAGAGGGACTGCTCCTGAACAACCTGTCTTCTCTCTCCAAGATGCCTAGTCTTGCTTCCTTCACATGTCATAAGGTTGCCTTTTGTGCCTCTGGCCTCTCCCTTCTGAATGTCTTTGCTGAGCATGTCAGTGGCTCCTCTCCAATTGTTCTTGTGAATTTATTGTGGAGGGAGGAGTGTTTTTTTGATTTAAAGCTTACTAACTCTTCCCTATGTTGACTTTCCTTTGGTTTTCTTTCTCTTCTCTTCTCTTGGAAGCCATTTCTCTGCACATGCTCAGGTCCCTGAAAGATGGACCAGAGTCTATCTAGGAATGTTTCATTGTTTCCAGGCCTTGAGTTTCCTGTGGTCATTTCCGTTTCCTCAATTCTGTCTGATCTCTTCACTCCATGGCTCAATCATTCTTTTGAAACCACAGAATTTAGGAAAAACCCCAAGAAAATTCTTTCAGAAGAATCTCCCTTGGTGCTATAAAGGTTCGTGTTAGAAAGTTTTTCTTTCCAAAGCCTGGCAGTGCTATTTTTTTTTTAGCGGTATCTTTTTCATGAGCCCTGGAAGTTTGACTGGGCTGGCTCACAAGGCAATATAGCAATAAGGGTAGGCCTGCCTGGGAGGAAGGATGCAGCTGGCCTCAGAAACACAATGTCCCTGAGATCTATACACTGAACAGTGACCCCAGGGACACCAACTGCCTTTCTGATTGGCCAAGCCTTTCCACATGAAAGCAAGCTTTGTCCCTGGATCTGCTCACTTCATGGTGCTGATAACCTTGTTCCAAGTCAAACCTTTTGTAGTAAGGGTGAGCCAATTTGGGGTCCTTGACATAAAAGCATCACCCTCAAATTGCTTCATGAACCAGCTCATCTACCCAAAGTTATTATGATATTTTTAAACAGGGCTTCACAGAGTGGAAAACTGGGGTAGTAGGGTTGGACAATTGGCTGGGAAAGGTCCCATGCATTTGATTGTATTAGCTGTGCAAAATTTCCCAAGAAACTTTTCCCGAGAAACAAGCTTTTGCTACCTCTGTAGGCAATTAACACTCTTCCTTTTCTCTCTTCCTCCCCAAAGGACAAGCAACATTGCAGACCATTGGGAAAAGATTCCACTTTCCCTCCAGGGCCGGGAGTGGGTGAGGAGGGGGGGGAATGTTTCACTTAGCCAGGTTAAGAGAGAACTTAAGAGGGATGTGTTATGGGGCGGCTAGGTGGCTCAGCGAATAGAGCACTGGCCCTGGAGTCAGGAGGACCTGAGTTCAAATATGACCTCAGACACATAACACTTATTAGCTGTGTGACCTTGGGCAAGTCACTTAACCCCAATTGCCCTGCTCTTCACCCTCCAAAAAGAAAGCTAAAAAAAAAAAGAGGGATGTGTTAGTTTTCTTCAAGACCATGAAGGGCTGCCATGTAGAATGGGACCCCTCCCCAAAGGGTAGCACTAAAGGCGATGGGTGCAGGCTCCAGAAAAGTAGATTTAGGCTTAATGTCAGGAAAACTGTTCTAGCACTTAGATCCATCCTCAACTAGAAGCCATAAGGAGCAGTGGTTTGCCTTGGGGATTTTCAGGTGGATTCCAGATGACTATTTGTCAGGTATTATGTAGGAGGGATTCTTGTTTGGGGGTGGGCGACCTAATGGCTCATGGCATTGGACTTAATCCGGGAAAAATAATTTATTTCCTAGACCAATCCCTAACAATGCTTGCACACAGTAGGGGCTCAATGTCTATTTGGGGGTTTTCTCTTACTGAGAACTAATCTCAGAGTCAGGAAAAGTTGGGCTGGAGTTCCACTTCTGATACACACAGGCTCTGGGACCCCAGGAAAGTCAACAAAATTCAGATACCTCTCTAGGATTATCAGTATCAGGGCATGTGATGATGTGCTCTGGCTGAAATGCAGATCATCATAAAAAATAAAACCACATCTGGCCTAAAATATGTCATTGAAATCCATTTGAATTGTGACCACACAAACACACACACATGCATGCATATATATACACAATACATTTGTACAGTACAGCTAAATACATAGATATAGATAAACATATGTAGGCACATGCGTGTGTGTGTGTGTGTGTGTGTGTGTGTGTGTGTGTGTGTGTGTTTGGTCCCAAATTGCTTACCCTCTGGATACCAGTGTCTTCCTTTGTAAAATAAAGGGATAGCACTGACTATTCTCTGAGGCTAACAGTTCCAGCCAAGACCTCAGGTCCTAAGTCACTGTGTGTGTCTGAATCTCAGTTTACTCAACTGTAAAATGAAGGAGGTAGACCCAGTTACAGTGAAGGTTCCTTTCAACTTTATAACTGTTATCCAATGATACAAAAAATAAAAATAAAAATCCCTGGATAGCAGTCTGACATTTTCCACCCTGAAGAAATTTCCATTTGCTAGTATCCTAATGCACTTCTCTTCTGATTACATGTTTTAAACCACAAAATAGCCCAAGTACTAAGAAGAACCAAGCCAATGACATCATTAATATACTATCATCGATCAGTCCTTTTTATTCATGTCCAACTCTTCTGACCCCATTTGTGTCTGTCTTGGCAGAGATACTGGAGTCGTTTGCCATTTCTTTCTCCAGTTCACTTTACAGATGAGGAAACTGAGTCAAAAGGGTTCAATGACTTGCCCAGCTAGAAAGAAGCTGACACCAGATTTGAACTCCAGAAGGTGAGACTCCTAACTCTGTGCCTAGCACTATGTCTACTATGCTACCTAGCTCTAGGTGACCATTAATGTAAGAATGGGTTTGAGATCAGTTGAATTTAAGGAAGGTGAAGAAGAAAGCAATATTAAATTTACAACATGCCAAGATTCCTTCAAATTTGTATTTCTCTTATAAAAATGTAGCTGGAAGAAAAAAATTCAAGAGAGAGTACTCTGAGCCAACCTCCTGATAACCACTCATAGTTACTATTCTACAAGGAAATTTCTTGTTAATATGCTCTAGCATCCTGGGGTAAAGGGAGAAAGAACATACAGATCAGTCCTTCCTCCCTCCCCATAATATATGGCAAGGGTGTTTATTAGATCTGTAATTAGTTTTTTTTTTACTCCCTTATTCCATTTATTGGTTAAGGACCAATAGCTGACTTGGCCAGGCACCAGATCATGTCTGGGACATAGAAAATGAATTCACAAACAATTTTATTTTGATGGAAGCAGAGAAATAGGCTCATTCTACCTTCCAGCTTTCTGCTTTTCTAAGGAGGTTTAACCTGAGCTGAATATTATTTCTATGTAAGTAATGTAACAGTTCTTGAACTGCCACTGAGATACATCCTCTATGAGCAGGAAAATAGGCTTTCATTCAGAAATTGTTCACAAGTCACTGCTCAGATCTTACCACAAGAGAGAAATGACTACACACAACACTTTGTCATTGTTTTCTCGCTAGCAGACCCTTAAGGAAATGTCATTTCACAAAATCAGAGATGGAAGGAACCTCAGCATCTGATTCAACCTTCTTCTGGCCAAGTATCTAGCTGTGTGAACCTAGGTAAATGACTTATTAGGACTGTCCCTCAGTTTCCTCATCTCTAAAATGAAGACATATGCTTGATGGCTTCTAAAGTCTTTTCCAGATCAAAATTTGTGATTCTCTTGTAAGCTGTAGGGTTCCACATCCTCACCTCAATTAATATAATGTAATCAGTGCATGTCAATAATGAAGTTTCAAACAGATGAACCAGAAGGTTTACATCATGCTATCCCTTACAAAGTATGATTTTCATTCAATTAAGAAGAGACATAAGTGACTGTTGGATTTGGCTGACTAAAACTGTTGACTGTTCCTCAGGGGCCTTTAAAATAGCTGAGGAATTTCAATAGTTGGTAAGTCCGAAAGCCAAGCAGTGAAGCTTTGGGAGCTTCTAGGTTTGGGAGCACTTTAAGAAAGGAGATACTTGTGCCTGTAGTAAAGGAGAACAGAGGTGAGACAGTGAGTTCAGAGGGAGTGTTATGCCCCTTCTCACAATGACCATGTCATCAGAGAGACTAGACTACTTGGAAACAACATACTCAAACAGGAGTAGAGAGATACACCAAGATCACACACACATAGGGTAGATGCAGAAGAGAACCACCTGAGCAAAGCAACAGCTTCAAGGTGTGTGGCCCCTCAAACCAAAAGAGTGTGCTGGATTCACAGAAAGACTTCCAGGAACCAAGAGCTTGGAGTTGATCCTTTGGCCACATAGGTGCCTCACTACCACTGTACTATCAGTGCAAGTCCACTCTTCCTCTGAACTCAGTATATACTTGTGGAAAAGTGTGCCCCAGACTTTTGGGGGGAAATATTTTATATTAACTGTTCTTACTTAACTATCTTTGCTAAAAGCTAATTGAGACTAGTGACTGATACATAATAGGAAGCATGCTGATGGGGGCTCATGATTAATAGTACTAAAATTCCTCATTGATCCTCCCCTTAGAACTTCAAGGGTAGAAATATTTAGGCCCCTGTAGGAATCATCAGCCTATCAATGAAAGGGCAGATTTAGTGAGGAGTGTAGCCTTTGCCTCATGACCCATTATACTTTGTGATAATTCTACTTATTATACTTCAAGATAATTCTAATTCTTAGAAGTGAGAAGCACCGTGACATAGGGGATGTGATTAGAGTCAGGAAGTCCTGTGCTGTCCAGTCTGTCTCTGCTTTATGACTCTGGATAAGCTATTTCATTTCTCAGTGACCCCAGGTACTCTCCTAAATGTTAAGTTGCAGATAAGTTGCTTTACAGGGATAACACTCCCCCCCCCGAAAAAAATAAATTTTAGGGAGTTTTTTTTCCTTATTTCAAATTCAGTTTTGTCCCTTGGCAAACTCCCTCTCTACTAATTCCATACACACACATTCATGTACATATATGCACACATATATATGCATATACATGCATATGGATATGTATCCCTTGTGTATGGATATGGATATGTGATATGTATGTATGTATGTGTATATGAGTGCATTGCATATATGTATACATGTGCATCTATGGTTATGTGTCTATATATAATGTACTGTATAGATGTGTATATGTACACTCATATATGTATATAGTTAGCCACATGTTTATATGTGTGTGTGTATAATGCATGTATGTATATGTTTGTCTATAAATGCATATACACATATACATGTATATTGATGTGTGTGTATATTTTTTTCCTGTTTGGTGGAAAGATTTAGCCACTTGTAATGAAAAACAGTGTCAGGTCTGTCTTGATACTGTCAAGGCACAAATCCTAACTCCACAAATCTAAGGTAAAAGTTTATTTTTGCTGACAAGCAGTCTAAAATGCTTCCAAATGGATTGACTTTGTTAAATGTAAATGGGTGAGGGCCTTGGGCCCTTCCTTCTCCTTTTCTTTGCCTTAGTTTCTCCATCTGTAATTTAGAGATATAACACAGGGATCAGTCTGCACTCCTTCTCGCCTGGTGGTATAGGCGGTAGAATGTCAGATATAGTCAGAGCTGCTGCACACAGTAGGTCCTCGGTAAATGCTTGTTGATTGATTAACTGACTGGATAGAGGAATAATGGTCAGTTGAAGAGGAGTAATGAGTTGGAAGTCAGAAAACAGGTTCAAAGCTTAGATTTGTGTGATCTTGAGCAAGTGACTTCCCTTCTCTAGGCTTCAATTTCTCCATCTAGCAAATGAGGAAATTCGATTAGAGGAAGGATGTCTTGGAGAACCTTCCATCTCTAAAGCTATAAAATGAATACTGGGAGATTGGAAAGACTGGGACTGAATGCTTCCCATGGTGCCAATTGATGTATGCCCCTAAGCAAGTCACTTGGCCACTCAGAGCATCCTTGGCAAGAAAACAGAGATTAAAAAACCCCACAAGGATGATTTGGCAAGGTCGTTGTAAGAACCAAGGGAGACACTAGGTGGGAAAGAGCTTGAGAACCAGAACTCTCTAAAAGACGGGAGTTGTTATGGCTACTTATGTAGACACTGTCAAGTCCATTTAATCTGAAATGGAGGGAACAACAACAAGATCTAATGTAAAAGGTTCGGGTTCCTCAAAATTCATTTTGACTCTAGGATATAAAAGCATTTAACAAGCAAGGTACTTGTTCTCTCTGAAGTTCAGTTGTCTCATTTATAAAAAGGAGGGATAATAACAATATAATTGTATATACGGGAAATAGATATAAAGAGGAACTAAATAAAAAAATAAAAGGGAATATACATATATATATAGGGAAATGTATATATATATATATATATACACACACATATATACATATATACACATACACACTTAAGGGAACTAAATACATATACACGTAATATAAAGGGGAATTGTGTGTGGGATATGTATAGGAAAACATATACATGGGGAGATGTATATATTATAAAAAGAGGAAATATCTATATAAGGCAAAATATATTTTTCATGTATGTATGTGTGTATTTATGTGTATGTGTATGAAAATTATGCCTATATTTCATACCTTAAAATGTTGCTGAAGATCCATACACCCGCATATAATGCTAAGCATTTCTATACTGCTTTGAAACTTGCTAAGCATTTTACAGTTGGTATCTGATTTTATCCTAACAATTTTGGGAAGTACATGTTGTTATTATCACCATTTCACAGATGAGTATAATGAGGCAGCAGAGAAGTGGGGGAAAGAGAGTAAGTATCTGCTGAGCACTTTAAAAATATCATCTCCTTTGATCACTTGTTGATGATCTCAGATTGAGTGACTTGTCCAAGGTCCACAGAACTAGGAAAGGTAGGAGGCAGGATTTGAACTCAGGTCTTCCTGATTTCCATGTCCAGTATTTTTATCTCCTTGAGCCACTGAGCTGCCAAGGAGGGTCTTTGCAAACTTGAAAACATAATCAGAGATCATCGTCTTGGAGATGGAGGTGACCTCTGAGGCCATCTAGTCCAATACCCAATTTTACAAATGAGGAAACTGAGATTCCAAGCTTAAATGACTTTTCCAAGAACATAAAGACACAAACATGGATGGCTGGGATTTTTATAGAAATCCTCTGACTTCAACATAAACATTAGATATTATTATTCCAGTATGAAGATTTATTATTCCCCTCTCCACTCAACCATGGGATTTGGAATAATCCCCCCCAAAGCCAAACCAAGTCATTTGCTTTTTTTTTTCTCCATGGTCCCTTGCACGGGACATACTAAGTCATCCACTTTCAAATCTCCCTTCCAGCCTTTCCATTAATGAAATGACCTTGAAACAGCAGAACAAGGGAAGCCTCCCAATCAAAATAAAAGAGCTCCCCCTGCAGCTCCGATGCCACCCACAGCATCAGTGCAGTGTCCAGTGAAATGCAGCCGTTGCCTAGATGAGATGAAGCCAGGCTGGGCACAGTGTGTTTCCCCCTTGACCTTTCCAGTTACCATCTTACCCCTGGCATTTCACAGGAGGAGGAGTAAGGAGAGCTGAGGAGGGAGTGAACTGCAGCACACACTTCCAGGGGAAATTTGTATCCTTTCTCAGGTACCCAGGCAATTTTCAGAAAAGATAAGTGTACCCCAAAAGAGCATCCTCTGGGATATGTTCCCATTAAATGGCATGAGGTGAGGAGATAGTGCTCTATCCCAAGGAAAGACAGAGCCCCCCCTCGCCCCCCACTTCCCAGGAGGACCTGGCAAAGACATCAGCTGTCATATTTCCAAGTTCCATAATTCCCCCATGACATCACTGGTTTCCCAGCACGGTCAGCCACACACTCACTTCTCCCTCAGTGACATTGTTGGGAACAGACCATAGCTTTGCACGTCAGTTCCAAACCGGGCTACTGGACACCAGCGTATTGACTCCGAGTCTTTTGCCAGGGGAAGCCGCTGATGATGCAAGTGCTGCTGGGAACTATCTGTTAGGAAACATTCTGTCCAGCTCCAAGGATGAGCAGAGTCCTGAAATCTAAACTGGAGGGACTGGCCATAGATCAATCATCTGGCTGAGGCTACAGCTGAGTCGTTCAAAGCAACCTCGCAGTATCTCTGGCTCTGCCTATAGTCCTTCCTTTTCCATATTGGGCCAGTGCTCAGATCCCTAGTTGTGTGACCCCGGATGAGTCACATAAACTCTCTGGCGCCTTCCCTTCATTTGTAAAAAAAATGATGTGGAAATGTAACTTTAATAATGGGACACAGGATTGTTTTGTCAGTCCAATGAGATGATGAGTTAAGACCTAGCACAATGCCTTGCCATTGATGAAGGGCCCAAATAAAGGCTTATTTGTAATGAATTAAATTACAAGTTCTTTGCAAATCTTAAAATACTCTAATAAAAGCATGTTTTTCACAAGGTTGTTGTGAGGATCAAAAATTACGATATATACAGAATCCGCAGCCTACACAAAAGTGAATGTTTATTGATCTATTTTAACAAAATATGAACTATGAAGTTAATATTTAAGTTTATACTGAGCAAAATCAGGACTATGTAGACCTATGACTTTCTTGGAGTGATAAATTCTTAGTAGGGAAACTTCCCCTACCAATGAAGATGCACCATTCTTTTCTCCAGTTTTTAGTCTTAGAGAGATTCTTGGGCAACTGAGAGGGTCAGTAACTTTCCAAGTGTCCATACAACTAGCAAGTGTCAGAGCTGGATTTCAGCCCAGGACTCATAGACTCCAAGCTTGCCTTCTCAAGTCTCCATCTTCTCTCATTTCACATTATCATTATCATTGCTTCTTTGCCACCTTTTCCTCTTTTTCATTGAAGTGCATATTGAAATAGTCTCGAGAGGAGGCAGGTAGGTGGCACAATGAATAGAGCACTACCCCTGGAGTCAGGAGGACCTGAGTTCAAATTCGGTCTCAGACACTTAACACAAAAACTAGCTGTGTGACTTTGGGCAAGTCACTTAACCCCAATTGCCCTACTTTCCCCCCTCCAAAAAGCAAAACCAAAAAAAAAAATAATCCTGAGACAAGTTGCTATACTTGCTAATATATTTTTTTTTCATATTGTACATTCTGTGGCCTCTTACAAAGAAGGATAAAAATAACTTGTTTGATGTAATTGAGTTAAAGTAAATAATTAAGTAAGTAAAGTAATTGAAGCTGTTCAGCCTCATGCTCTGAACACTTACTGAAAGCATCTTGGACATCCCAAGATCATGGGGATGATACATATTTCATTCCATTCTCATGTGATTTTCAATTCTTCTGTTAGGTCTCAATGTTTTGAGAGTTTTTATCCCACGTAGTTTGGAAATTATAATTGTTTTGCCAAGATCTGTTAAAAGGAGAGTAGCTAAGTGGTACAGTAGATAGTGCACCTGACCTGGCCCTGAATTGTCATTATAAACCTATTTTTTTTCTATAAATCAATACACAAGGAGGGGATGGTCATTTGTTCAAAAAGTCTTTGTTGGCATATTGTTGGTTGAACTCATGTGGGTATTACCCATAAAGAACCTTTTGATTCAACTCTTGCATCTTAGACATTTTGTTGGTTCCATCCATAGATGGAACTCTCTCAGAGACATTTGACAAAATGATTATTATCTTGTTCTCATCTTTTTTGATGGTTTCAGATCCTGATATCACTAACCTAATATTATTCCTTGTATTTGATATTCTTAGATCACTGAATAGGATAGTTGGGTTGGTTTTTTGGGGGGGTGGGTAGTGGAAGAGATGGAGGAAGTCATCTTCTGTGAGCTTACACCAAGCATCCTTGGTACAATTCCAATATCAGAAGGACAGCAGAGTGATGCAGACCTCATTCTATTCCTGAATGATTTTTCTCTCTCCTGCTAGGTCTTTATTATTATTATTACTATACAAATGCCAGTTATTCTGTTCTATACTGAAAAATAGGCCCAATAGCTGTTTTTGTACAGATAATCAATCCATATTTCAAAGCATACTGTCTGCTGAAGACATCACCTTGCAATGAGAAGGGAATTGTAAGGCATGAACTGAGTTTTAGAAAGATATATATGAGGAATAGAATTAAGAAAAGCCTGTCAATGCCAGTGTAGTAAAACATGCTATCTTCCTTGATTATGTGAGCAATCATACTTAGCACAGCTGGGTAGACTATGTCACTATTTTATTAGATGCATTTTAATGGCACAAGAGCTATGGGAGTTACATTATTAAATAGTACAATATTCCCCATCCCACTCCAACATCATCTAGCCATGAAAAATCACTTAAAAGAGCCAAGAAATAAATAGTGAGACCCTGAATTTTTATCCAAATGGTATACAGCTTTTAAAGTGACCAACCAGATGTTGCAAGAATGAAAGAGTCCCCTACAAGATCATATATTTGCTTTACTGAAAGTCAACTTAACCCATTTTAAAACCGTTTCACAATTAATCATATTCTTCCCCTTGCCCCATACATTTTATGTGGTCTCCAAGGGCAGTTCTTCTCACTGAAGGGTTGATCACCAAGTGATTATTTTGGTCACAGAAATTAATTAAAACTGCCAGAGTTGACCCTTCCTGAGATAGAACTTGAAGAGTTTCTCTTTTGGAGGCTTCCCCCCTTCCTTCCCAATCCCCCTTTTTTGTTATGTTAGCAGCTCTGACCTTCCAAGGCAAACCCTATGCTCAATCTAGCAATTAATCAATGAGCATTTACTGCGTTCCAGGTACTCTGCTAAATGCTGGGGATACAAAGAGGCTGAAAATACAGTCCCTGACATCAAAGAGCTCATATTCTAATGAGGGAGACAAGATGCAAATATCTATTTACATGCAATATTGATATCAATAATTAACACTTATATAGGGCTTTAAGATTTACAAAATACATATTATCATAACCTTGTAATCACCCTATGAGATAGATATTATTATTACCTCTATTTTACAGAGGAGGAAATTGAGGTTGAAAGTGGTTGTTACTCCTGCTCAGAGTTAAATAGGTAGAAGATATCTGAAGGGAGAATTTGAACTCAAATCTTCCTGACTTCAAGTCCATTACTTTATCCAATCTCACCTCTCTGCCTCTGTAAATAGGAGTAATCCCAGATGGAAGGCACCAGCAGTGACAGAGATCTGGAAACACCTCTTGTAAAAGGTACGATTTGAGCTGAGTCTTGAAAGAATTCAGGATGCAAAGACAAGAGGGAAGAGGGAACAACATTCCAGGTATAAGGGGAAAAAAATGCAGAGTCAGGAGATGTAATATTCTGGGTAAAGGCAGGGCAAGGCCAGTATCTCTGGATTGTAGAGTACAGTCTAATAATACAGGAAACAGAGGAAGGGGCCAGATTGTGAGGTACTTTAAAGTCATTTCATCCTGGAAGTAATAGGGAATCACTGGAGTTTAAAGAGTAAGGTCAGACCTTCACTTCAGGAAGACTGCTTTGGCAGCTGAGTGGAAAATGAACTGGAAAGGAAAGAGATTTGAGTCAGGGAGAACACAACCAGCAGATGAGGTCGTGAGAATGTGGTGTTGTGGAAATGGAGCAAAGAGTCTATAGGCAGAGCTGTGCTGCTAAATATTTAACAACCATCTCTCCAGGAAGGGCATAGGGAAAGAAATGTCTCCCCAGAATATTTTTAAGTTTACTCTGCATTTTCCACATTTTTCCTATCACTTACTTAAGGCTAGGCAATTGACAAAATAACATATCAACCTCTGATTTGTAGCTTGCCAGTTTCCGAAGTGCAAAAGCTCATGCTGAAAATTCAACAATTGACTCTCATTTGCAGATGTGAGCTGGCTCCAGCACAGTCAGATATAGCAGCTTGGTCATGAAAGTTGAAACTTGGATATGTCTGGTGAGAATGAGAGAAGATTTGAAGGTGACACTGAAGTTTGGAGCTTGAGTAATAGGGAGAATAGTTATTCCCTTGACAAATTTACAGCATTCTGGACAAGCAGAGGGTTTTGGTGGAAAGAAGGGTGGAGGCAGAGTCCAGTTCTACTTGGGGTATATTGGTTTATGTCCCACTGTCCCAGGACTCTGTTTGCTCTTCTCTCTGGAGGCAACCACTTCTTTTCATGCTAACAGGTTGGGGGAACAAGTCAGGGAGATAATTAGGATGGAAACTATTGCCATACCTTTTAAATCCCAACAAAGATACTATGCCCCATGTAGCCTACACAAAGCTTGGTGTTATTCCTCACCAGACAGAACTATCCTTATCCTATTTCTGGGTCACATGGCCACCCAGGACCACTAGCCAAGGCACTGTGCTCACTTTTCAGGGATGAATAATGATGTCAAAGCTAATAATAGGATATAGAACTGAAAAGTACCTTTTAGATCATCTAGGGCAGCAGTTCTCAACCTGTAGGTTATGTTCAATTTGTAACAATGAAAATACATCCTGCATATCAGATATTTACATTATGATTCATAACAGTAGCAAAATTACAGTTATGAAGTAGCAACAAAAATAATTTTATGGTTGGGGGTCACCACAACATGAGAAACTGTATTAAAGGGTTGCAGCATTAAGAAGGTTGAGAACTACTGATCTAGGGCAATCCCTTCTTACATGCAGTGGTTCTCTGGGAGGAGGGCAGAAATACAGTGGAAAAAATTAGGTGGCATAAAGACAAAATATAGCAATAAAATTTATTTTTTAAAGTCACCGAGATGTAACTATAAAATTGATACTATCTTCCTTCTGTACCCACTCCAAATAGAAGGATTTGGCTTGTCAAGTTTCATGCACAATCACCTTTTTTATTATTCTATGTTATGGACATACTTGTTTTATTCCATGAATGAAAAATAAAATATTTTTTTAAAAGTTTAAAAAAATTTAAAAATGTTTTTAAAAAATGAAAGAGGGTCATTCTGTGCTCCTCAAAAACTAGAATAAAAGATAAAGGAATGGGGGCAGTATATAAGGTTTTGAAGTATGGATTGAGGGCTATGAGGGCAGTCAACAGGGATACTCTGTTTTCTTGCATCATAGGATGCAAGGTCATTTGCTGGAGAGAAGGGTGTGGTTTATCAAGGTGAGAGAGCAGAAGGTTTGGAATAGCAGCTTAAGACTTTGGGCTAATGAATCAAAGAAAATTGCCCCCCATTAGTGAGGGCTCAATTGATAAGATCATAAATGTGGCTCTAGAATGGACTTCAGTGGTCTAGGCTGGTCCCTTCATTTTACAGACAAAAAAATTAAGACCCAGAGTGGTTAAGTCCCTTGCCCATAACACAAATATAAAGTGGATTCATTTGGTGAATTTCGTCTAGTGGCCTTCAGCAGCACAAGAAAAAACGATGATACTAGGGACAGTTCAGGGTTAAGGAATGGCAGGTCAGGAATGATGGGAGAACAGCAGGGCAAAGACTCCAAGGCTGGGGCATACACAATAAAACCATAATGTTTGATATTCCTGTAATTCAGGCTTAGCACCTAGAGCTGGCAAAGACTTTAAAATCATTTAATCCGATTCTCTCATTTAAAAGAAATCAACAAAGAAAAACTGACACCCAGGAAGGTTAAGTAATTTGCCCAAGGCTACAGAAGCAGGTGGTAACAAGAGGTGCTAGACCCTTTCTGCCTATTAGCTCTTTCCATGACATGAAAATGCCTTCTGTACCCATCACTCTGTAGGGGAAAACTCATTGTCCTTTTGAAAAAATCGATTCTGGTCCTCCTTTGAAAGCTAGTCACTATGTATATCTTAGATCTCCGTTGAAATGTTTTCCTTTCTGAGATAGAAGATTGTGTTTAACTTTGAAAGTAGAACAAAATTTAATTCCTTAGAGATTAGGCAAATACTCAACACATATAACTACACTCCCAAAATTTCATCTTCTTCCTATTCACCAAAATGATTTCTGCAAAGGCTGCAGTATAAAAAGTTCCAAACCCTTGAGCCCCTATAGTCCATCCACATTCTGGATATGTAAATACACAAAGTACAATTTTCTTTTCTTGAAAATAATCTTTTTTTATGTTGATGTTTCCACTTTGAAATTATTTCTGATAAGAGTCTTAGTAGCGCTTAACATGCCTAATGAAAGCTAATAAAAGGTGTTGGAAATGATTTTGGATTGAACAGTCTTGCACATTTTGTTTTCATATCAAGTTATGGATCTCATTAGCAAATGTCAAAAATGTATCCTCTGATACACGGTCTCCTGTCAGAGAACTTCTCTCATTTTCTCATGAAGGAACGACACCGTAATGGAATATACTCTGAAGGAGCTCACCTACCCTTATTAAAGCATTGTGGATTTAGAGATGGAAAGCCCTTCAACATCACCTTGTCCAATGGCCTTATTTTTATACATGATGAAACTGATGCTTAGAGGGGTGACATGACCATTAGAAAGTCACACAGGGAGTAAAGGGCAGAATTATGTGTTATAGTAGATATAATGTTGGGCCTGGGAGTCAGGAAGACCCAAGTTTAAATCAGACACTTACTAGCTTTACGACTTTGGGTAAGCCCCTCTCTCTGCCTGTTTCCTTATCAATAAAGTGAAGGACGTAAACTAGATGATCTCCAATCCAATTCTAAGACTATGATACAAGCCATTTACAATCAAGCTTTCTAATTTGATCATCATATATGATCCTATGAGATGAGTCCTTGATCAATAATTCCAGGTCAGACCTTTCTGCAAATGAACAAAACTGGAGTCCCAATATCTTTAAATCACCATTGGACAACTCTACCTAGGTGTGGCTCATTGCATTTTTAACTTAGCATATCTAAAAAAATTTGCTTTTCCCCTCTTCCATCCATTTCTAAAAAAGAATTTGCTTTTTCCCTGTTCCCTCCTTATCCTGACTTCCTAAATTCTTTCCCCAGAACCACCATTCTACCCATCAGCCAAGATAAAAGTTATTATCCATAATGCCCTATTTCCCATCACCCCCACATCAATCTGTCATCAAGTTCTGTCAGTTCTTCCATGATGTTTCTACCACCAATCTGTCACTTTCCATTCCACCCTCTTTCAATTCACTTATGCCAGAATTATGTTTCTAGTTTTTCACTATTAATCTGTCCTTGTGCCTTTCTATCAGATGAACCTGCCTAAAATAAATCACCTACTATGTGCCAGGCACCGTGTTAAGCACTGTGAATACAAAAAGGGACCAAAAACAGGCCCTGCCCTCAAGAAACTCACAATCAAATGGGGAAAACAACCTAATAGATACAAACAGATTACATACAGGATAAATAGAAAATAATTAACAAAGGGAAGGGTCTAAAAGGGAGATTTTAGTTGGGGCTTAAAGGAAGCCAGGAAGATCAGCAGATCAGAGGGAGGGAGAGTAAGACAGAGAAACTTCTGGAACAAGAGATAGAATAAATCAGCATGTACCTCCCACCCACCTTGAGCAGTTTCCTAATGCCCTGAGGCTATTCGATGTCTTCCTCTGCCATTCTAAACCCTCATCAGCTTTTGTGTAAGAGCTGCCATCAAGCCATCCTAAGCTCCTTGTTTCACTTACCTACAGACTTTACCTTCATCTATAAATTGGGAGAGGGCATAATTCAGTTCAAACTGAGGTTTGGGTTATGACTCTCTCCCTTGCTAATTATGGGATCTCAGGGAAATGACCTCTTTTCTCAGTTTTCTTCTATATAAAATGAGAAGGTTGGACCAGGTCGATTTACTTCCAAATCTATAATTTTCCAATCTCTCTCAAATCATAATTCCATTCATTGAATCATTCTTCTCTGGGTCTTTTGGATATGCATTTTGTGGTCTGTTGGTTGGGATGGGGACTTAACTTGTAATTTCATTCATGTAAGAAACTCCCTAGGGGCAGCTAGGTGGCACAGTGGATAGATCACCAGCCTTGGAGTCAGGAGGACCTGAGTTCAAATGTGGTCTCAGACACTTAACACTTACTAGCTACGTGACACTGGACAAGTCACTTAATCCCCAAAAAAGAAGGAAAAAAAATGCTCCTTGATGAGAAAACTCTACCAACCCAGGTGGATACCTTCTCTATAGCTTCGTTTCTAGAGTACTTGGGTTTCGCACAGGGTCGCATGGGCAGCATATATCAGAGGCCAAAGTGGAACAGAGGTTCTCCTGGCTGCCACAGAATTATAGATTTAGAAGGGAGCTCAGTGTTTCTCATAATTGCTGATAATAATAACTAGTATTTATACATCACTTTAAAGTTTGCAGGACATTTTACACATTCTATCCACTTGAACCTCACAACATCCTCATTTCATAAATGGAGAAACTGAGGCAAGCAAGAGGTTAAATGACTTACCAAAGGTCATGCAGCTAGTAAGTAGCTGAGACTAGATTGGAAGTCTTCTTGACTCCAAGCCCAGTGCTCTCACCACTGCAAGATCTGCTGTCTCTTCTGGGTATCTCTCTAAAGTTCACATGTGCTGTACATCTTTCTGCTGTACAAGCCTATCAACCTTACAACAGCAGCAACAGAGCAGGAAGTTAGTTAATTTGGCATGACTTGTTTTTAACAATTTCGTTTGCAATCCTAGTAATTAAATCTAACCACAACTGAAAGTAGTCTTAACCATAAGATGGTGAGTTCCCCAGTCCTGGAGGTGTTTTAGGTGGCTTCTTGTTGGAGATACTATGATGGGTCTCATTCATCAACTAGGAAGTTGGACTTTATTCATCACAGATTCATAGACTCTTAAAGGCAGAATCCTTGGCTCCCCATTACCATCCTCTACTTTGGAAGTAACATTTAGGAAGCATTTCCTAAGGGTCTACACTTTCCATACATTGACCAAACTCTACCCTTGGGGGCTAAGCTAGACAATTCCTCCTCCACATGACCAGAGGTCTTCAAATACTTGAAGACTTTTGTCACTTATCCCCCCAAACTTCTCTTCTACAGGACTAAAACATGTCCATTTCTTTCATCACCATCTCACCCCTGGGTCTTCTATATCTCTGCATCAACTGCCTTGTTCCTACTCAAGTATCTTCTCTCCATCCTGCCCTTTCTCCTCCCACTTTCCAACTCTCTTTTTTTCTTTCATCTTCCTCCAGTAAAATGTAAGCTTCTTGAGAGCAGGGACTATCTTACTTTCTTATTTCTCTATGCCCAGTGTCTTACGCACAGTAAATTCTTGATAAATGTTCTTTCTAGATATCATCTAACCATCAACGCAGGTACTTACTGATTCTTGTATAGGATAGTCTCTACTTCCCTGGTGATCCCAGTCAAGTTCTTCTGGATATAATCCTAAGCATATGATCTCTTTTCATCAAGTTTGTAGTCATGATATAGGTTACTCTGAATCCTAGACAAATGGAAGTGTCCAGTCAGGATGTCGTAAATTATGGCAGACAACACTGAATAAATTACTCAGATGTGGTCTGATGAGAGAATTATACAACACTGTCTTATCGACTTGTCCTAGATACTAGCTTTTTTGACTGCCATATCACACTGTTTACTCATTTGAAGCTTATTGTGAACTGAAATGCCCATTTTTTTCAAATTAACTCTCTAGCCACAGCTCTCCCATCTTCTCTGTGCAAAATTATTTTTTAATCCTATGTGGAACCTTACCTTCGATTCCTACTGAATTTAATCAGATCAGATTTCATGTAACATTGTGGCCCACTGATACCTCATTCTGGATCCCAAATATCATCCAGTGTGTTAGCTATCCCTACTAGCTAAGTGTTGCCAGAAAATTTGAAAATCATACCATATATGCCTTCATTTAAAGCAGTGGTTCTCAACCTTCCTAATGCTGTGACCCTTTAACACTCATATGTGGGCATATCTGCAGGTGGGTGGACGCGCCTGGAGATGGATAGAGGAGTGGTGTCTTAGTTCCTAAGACCATTGGAAATATGTGTTTTCTGATGGTCTTAGGCAACCCCTGTAATCCCTGTGAAAGGGTTGTTCAACCCCCAAAGGAGTGGCGACCCACAGGTTGAGAACCGCTGATTTAAAGCATTAAAGAAAATGTTGAATAGCATAGGACCAAGGACAAATTCCTGGTACATTTCAAATTCATATCAACAGTCATTCAACTAGTTCTAAATTCATTGAATTACACGATCATCTGGCCCATGTTTTTCCACATTCTATATAAGGATAAAGTGTGAGACTGTCCCATGCTTTGCTAAAAATGACTTCTTTGTTTCTTTCCAACTCTAAGTAAGACTCTATGATCAAATTCATTGTTATATGAGATGGTTCTCTGGAAGGGGAAAAGTTTAGATGATATAAAAGCAATAGATATCAAGAAAATTTTTTTTAAAACTACTCTAATCATTGCTTCCCTCAAGTGCTCAGAAAAAAATCCATTAAATAATCCACAAAGATAGAAGAGAAACTTACAAGTTTATAATTTGTGAAATCCACCTTCCTCTCACTTTTGAAAAGCAGGATATTTGTCCTTCAACATTTCTCCTCTTCTTGGTATTTCAGTGATCCATGTTCTTTCACTATCTCAGAAAGTCAAATCTTCTGCCTTAGGAGTTGAGAAGTCATTTAAAATATCAATCGACAAACATTTATTAGATGCCTACTATGTGCCAGGCAGGTACTGTGCTAAGTGATAAGGATACAAAAAATGCTTTAAAAAAAATCCCTGCCGTCAAGAAGGTCACACTCTAAAGGGAGAGACAACCTGTGAACAGTGACGTCAAAACAAAATATGGACAGGATAAATTGGGGAGAGTCTCAGAAGGAGGACACTAAGATTAGGGACGATGGAGACCAGCTTCTTGCAGAAGGTAGGAGAAGAGATATATATCCTCTACCATCTACCAATTGCTATATTGGATCTCTGTTTCCACATTTACTCTACACTCTCACTTTAGGATGGGAACACTGAAGCAACATCTGAATTCATCAGCATCCCCTTCTTGTACACTAATAGTCCAGTATCCAGCCTACTCCTTATTTTCTCTTCTTGCTTTGCTATGAATATATCTTTTAAAATTCCTCTGTTGTTGTTAGCTTTTTCATAAGCTTCAACTCATTCTCAGCGTCTGGCCACCCTACTTAGCGTTCTAAGCTACTCTTGTTTTATCCCTAGGTTCTTTACCTTTTTTCACATCTAAAATCTGAGCTCATCAGAGAAGTCCCTGTGCAACCCCATGGATCTCTTTGTTAGTATTTCGGTTATGAAATTGTTATCACTTTTCCATATCTATCTTTCATTTTTAAGTTTTAGACCATGTGATCATACTCATTAACTCACTGAGATTTTGAAAATCTGCTTTCCTTTCTTTTTTTCTTAATAGTATTTTATTTTCTCCAATTACATATAAAGATAGTTCGCAACATTCATTTTTATAAGATTTTGAGTTCCAGATTTTTCTCCCACCATCCTTCACCTCCCCTCTACTTTCTTTTCAAGTAGGTCTGAAGTGTTGTTGTGGTTTTTTAACAGCTCCCTCTGAAAATTCCTGCTATTGCTACTATTTAGTCATTTTTCAGTCATGTCTGACTCTTGGTGACCCCATTTGGCATTTTCTTGGTAAGGATACTGTATGGGTTTGCCATTTCCTTCTCAAGCCCATTTTACAGATGAGGAAACTGAGGCAAACAGGCTTAAGTGACTTACCCAGGGTCACACAGCTAGTAAGAGTCTGAGGCTGGATTTGGACTCAAAGAGTGGAATCTTCCTAATTCCAGGCCTGGTGCTCTGTCCACTGAGTCATTTAGCTGCCACTAATACTTAAAACTGTTTGCTGCCCATTGCACCACTGGTCTCTTAATCATACAGGTTGCTAAGCTGATGTCTTCTCTTTGTACTTTATATGCCCTTCTAACTGGCTCAAGGATGACCAGTTAGTACTCAACACTAGAACCCACCTGCTCAGTTCTACCCAAATTACTAGACAGTTGCTAGATACCAAGGGTAACTCAGAATGCTCTGCTCCTGCTGAGGGCAAATGAAGTTCCTGTTCATCACCTTCCTGCCCATTTTCCAGGCTGCCCCACCCATGGCTTCCTAATGTTCTGTTTCAGAGAATACCTTCAGAATCTGGTGGGCATTCTTCTGGACTTTGCCTTACTTACCTTCTCGCCTATGGGAAGCTTATTGTGAGGATTCTCTTTGTCTAGGTGTTGAAGTAGCTATGACATGCTTGCAGATTAGATAAAAATGAATAAAGACAAGCCCTGTTTTGGAACATGGGACATAAATAACTCCCATGGTGATCTAAATTGGTGTTCACGGTGGGAGGAGGAGAAGAAGGTCCAGGTCTGGGTAATTAGGCTCCTCTTCCTTCTGAACTGCCCTCTCACTCTCTCTGTATTTCAACTCAAGTCCATAATTAATAAACCACAGTATTTGGAAATAGGTGGCAAGTTGTAAGGAAAAGCACCTGTTATCTCTTGAAATCTGGCTTTCCTGTCTATTGGAACCAGCAGCCACATCTCTTCCTCTTTGCCCATGGGCCCTAGTTCTTTCTAAAATGTATTAATGTCCACTTTAACACAGGTTCAGAAATGTAGAGGCAGAAGGGACCTTAGAAGTCATCTGGTCCAACTTCTTCCCCAACATCTGACAGTTGAGGAAACTGAGGCTCATAGAGATTAAGACACTCACCCAACATTATATAGATGATATGTAACAGGCTCAGGATTTCAGTGCAGCTCATCTGCCTCTAACTAAAGCTAGGCAATCTAGTGAAAAGACTAGAGTGTTGTCCTTAGAAGTCAGGCAGTCAATAAGCATTTCTTAAACACCTGTTACATGCCAGGGATTGTGCTAAGCTCTGGGGTTAAAAAAGCGGGGGAGATAGTCCCTGCTGTCAAGAGGACCTTCAAACCATATAGTCCAACTCTCTCCTTTTACAATTGAGGAAACCAAGGCTGAGAGGGGTTAATTGACTTACCAAGGTAGTAGTTAATGGTACAGCTGGGATATGAACCAACATACCTTCAAAGATGGGGCCACAGGGAAGCGGGTTCATATTGGGAGCAGGATATGAGAGAACTGAGATGATGCAAGAGAATCTGAAAAGAAGTAAGCTCTGAAACCAGCAGTGACCTCTGTGAGACTAAAAGTGGGGAGCTCCAGCTTAAAGGAACACGACCAGGCTGCCAACAAGTAACTCTATCAGCACAACCACATAAGATTGAAGGACTGCATCCAGGTAACCAATCCCTCCTTTCCTCAAGAGGCCAAGCAACTGAGGCATCTTTTATGGTGCCAGTCCACCAGGAGGGCCTCCGCTGCCTAACTGGGGACAGGTGACAGGCCAGCTTTGTGACTCAACTTTTCAGACTCATTCCAACAGGCAGAGCGAGAGCCCTGCTGGCAGCGTCCTTTGGGAACAGCTGCAGACAGCAGACAAATCAAACCTACTGTGGCCTCCTTAGAATTCAGTATTTGGAGCTGATCATCACTCATCTGCTACCAGAATCATCTCACCACAATCAGGCTATTCCCACTGCAGGATACGGCACAACGTTGTGCATTTACTATGCCAATGAAGCCTGGTAGGAAGAACCACTGGGGAAATCTGAAGGAATGTGGATGTTTCAATAAAAACTTTTTACAATGGGAAAAAAATTGATTATCCCCCTCACCAGAGGCAATAAAACCCATAAACAGGAAATGTTTCATTTATTTCTCCTCCTACAGTACAAGTAAATTTAAACAGATTCAGGAACTGCATCTGGGAAAAGGGCAGTGGATATACTAATAAAGATGATGGGAAAGCCTAGGGTTGCCTTTCCCACCATGAAAATGTAACAGGTCCTCTTGGAGTGCCCTCTACCTACAAAAGGCTTTGAACCTGGTACTGGAGTCTGGTCACAGATGGCAGGGCCCTTCTCCCTTATCTCTATTGCTTCAGGGGGTCAGTTCTTTCAGAAACTGGGTCTGCCCAAAATTAATGAGGATTAACCTGAAAAAAATCAGGCCCATGGGGCAAGCTTCCCAAGTGTTTAACATAATCTATTTCTACATCCTACAACTTCAGTTCCTTTCTCCCTGACCCAATGCCAGAGAACAGAATCAATGAGTATAAATCCTCTCTTCTGCCTTCTCCCCTGGATCAGCATGAGCTTTCTAAAAGGCACAAGTGTTAGTGCAACCAGACACTCAGCTGCCCCATGACCCTGAATCTGCCCACAGGCCAGCAGTGCTACAGTCCAAGACTGAAGAAATGACTTTAGCTTCCCCCACACCCAACTTTGCCCTGTTCTATTTAAATGAGTTTTTAAATTAATTTTTATTTTTTTATGAACAAAAATCATTCTTCCACCTTCCCTACCCTCATCGAAAAAACCAAATAAAAACTTTGTACCAAATATGTATCGTCAAATCAAATAAATTCTTTCATTGTCCACATCTGAAAAATAAATGTCAAACTCCATACTCTGAGCCCACCACTTCTCTGCTAGGAGGTGAGTAGTGTTCCACCCCACCTAAGAAAACCAAATAGTGAATGCTGTCCAATTATAATGACCAAGCTTGCCCTTCCCTGCAAACAGGAGATGAGAAAACCTGCTTCTGTCTCTCTTCTTGGTAAAGGATGCAGACTACAGTGCGAATCATTGCATACACCATCAGACTCACTTGATGTGCCTAGCACATAGTAGGCAATTAATAAATATTTTTTTATTGACTGATGTGTTGACAAATTTCGCCAAATTGCTTTCCCCCCTCTTCTTTTTATGCTTTGTTGCAAGGGATATCTGACAAGGAAGGGAAAAGAAGGGAAATATTCAGAAAGGAAAAACCAAATCTATCAATAAAAATGAAAAATTATACATTCTACATGGTGGCTAGGCAGTGCAGTGAATAGAGCACCGGCCCTGGAGTCAGGAGGACCTGAGTTCAAATTTGGTCTCAGACACAACACACACACACACACACACACGAAAAAAAAAACCCTAGCTATATGACCTTGGGCAAGTCACTTAACCTCAATTGCCCTACCTTTTCCTCTCCAAAAAAAAAAGCAAAAAAAAAAAAACAATAGAAAGAAAAAAAGAAAAATGAATTTATTATAACTTTTGTAGAAAGAGATTGCTGAATTTTGGAAATGAGGGAAGTTAAGTTTTATAAAGAGGACAGGAATCTTGGACAATTCAGTAAAACTCTTTGGGCTTCATATAAAACTATATATAACCTCTATAAATAAGGAAATTAGACTCAATAATCTCCATGATCTTTTCTATCTCCAATCATCTATGGAAATTTACAAATTTTTAAATAGTCAAAACAACTTAATCCTGTGGCCCTATAGTTTAGTATACAGATGTCAGTCATAGACAAATGGTGGACACGAGTGTACATGTATGACTTGAGAAAACAAAATTAGTGAGGCAGTTGCAATGTTCACTTTCTACTGGCCAAAAGGCTCTGAGGAAGGAGCAATGGTCAATTTAAGGTTACATGGCTGTGATCTTCCCATCACCCTCCACGGGAAGATACAAGAACCCCCTGAGAACCAAGAGAAAATATAGGGAAAGCTACCTATGACTTTTCCTCATAGGGGCTGTGAAACAAGCTTCAAGGTATTAATCACAGCTGAATCCAGCAAAGCAAATATGGAATTTCATCAATTAAGAACAGAACCGAAAGAAACCGGAAGGTTGCTTTTTACATTTCTATAAATGGGTTGAATCTACCTACATGGACTTTTGATTCAAATGCACATAGTGGTCTCAGAGTCATTAACAAACCCCATATAAATAAATAAATGTTTATAATTGGGAGGGTTAAGTGCTATCATTCTCAGTCACAGCTTAAAGAACACAGGCCTAGGTTCTGATCCTAACCCCATCTTCCTGGGTTCCCCCTGAGAAAATGAGATAACTTCTATAAGCTTTGGTTTTTCATTTTTAAAATCAAAGGGTAGATACTGAAAAGTTAAAAGATAATTAGATCAGGTACGTTACACAGCTATGACTGGGGATATTGAAGCAAGAGAAAGAAGCTAACATAAAAGATAAAAGAGATCATTTCAACGATAAGAAATTGAAAAGCTTTTGCATGAACAAAACCAATGCAACCAACCAGGACAGGAATTGTAGCTGTCCATAGCTGATTAGGGTCTGATATGCAAGAGATATAAGAAATTAAATTAAACATGTAAGACCATTCACCAATAGATAGTCAAAGGATATCACCAAACAATTATCAAAAGCAGGATTACAAACTCTAAAAAGCCATAGGAAAGATTACTCTCACTAAATGAAGGGCTTGGACCACCATGATCTCCAAGGTCGTGTGATAAATTATTTCAAGTTAAACTTAGAGATAAGATGGAGAGATGTGAACTAAATAATATATTTGGAAGTGGTTGAATAGCTGACTCAGAAAGTAATTGTTAATATTTCAATCTTAACTTGCCAAGACATCTCCAAGGGAAGACACCTGGGATTTGTGCTTGACCCTGGGCTATTTAAGATTGTCATCAGTGGTAAAGACAAAGTTACCAATAGCATCCTTATCAGCTTTGCAGAAAACAGAAACCTTGGAGGCAAGGCTAAGTAGCTAGATGACAAAGTCAGGAGCCAAAAGGATCTTGTGGGCCTAGCTAGAGCTTCAGGCCAAATTTAATTAAATAAAATAGGGATACATGTAAAATATTATTCTCGAGATCAAAAAAAAAATCAACTTCCTAAATTAAAGAATGGAAGGATACGATTAAGATTTTGTCCCAAAAACAGATGGGAGTTTAGTGAACTATAAGCTCACTATGATTTAGCAGCACAATGGGGCAGCCAAGGATAGCTAATGTGATCTTGGATTAAGAGAGGCATCAATTCCAGGATTAGGAGGTAATAGTCTATCTGCACTCTGTGCTATCCAGAAAACATCTGGAATATTGTTTTCAGTTCTGGGCACCATAGAGGTGCCAAAGAGGACAGTGGTAACCTAAAAAGCATCCAGGTGAGGAGTGTATGGAGATTATCTGCAGGAAGAGGGACTGTTGGGCCTGGTATAGAAAAGTTCACAAGCCATGTGGCAGTTCTCTTTTAGGAAAGAGAGGGCAGATAGAAGAGCAATGGATTTGAATTTTAGAGGCAAATTTAGATTTTATATGAACTTTCTGACAATTAGAATGAAGCAGAGTTTAAGCAGTTAGGTAGAACAGCAGTTAGAGGGCTGGGCCTGGAGTCAAGAAGCGCTTAGTTCAAATCCAACCACAGATACTTACTGACTGTGCAACCTGGGATAAGTCACTTAACCTCTCTTTGCCTCAGTATCCTCAACTGTAAGATGAGAATAATAATAACACCTGATTCTCAAGGTTGTCGTAAGAATCAAATGTTAGTATTTGTAAAGCACTTAGCACAGTGTCTGGCATGCAAATGTAAGGTGCCATGTAAATGCTGTTTCTCTTCCCCTTCTCCCAGATCAAAGGGGAATGGGCCCCTCATTGAAGGTGTCCAAGCTGAGGATACACTGTAATAGGTTAGACAATATGGCTACTGAGATCCCTTCCAACTTGGAAATGTCACTACCCTGTGACTCTATGCTCCTTTCTTGCCTTGTAAATAATTCTACAATTAATGATGTGCCTATCTTGCTCTAAGTTACATATTGGAAGGGTATTTGGAGCTGGAAAGAATCTTGAGATTTATTTAATCTGTTTCTTTCATTTTACAGATGAGGAAACAGACCCAGAGAAGTTTGATAACATTCAAGTCCATACAACTCCCATGGGTTCAGCTATCATCTCTGAAGATGACTCTGAATCAACATGTCTGTCCTTCATTTCTCTAGCTGCCACTAGCCAGCTCCTTCTGGATGCCCCATTGGCTTCTGGAATTCAACATGTCCCATACTAGACTCATAAACCTTCACTTCCAGACAGTCAGGTTTACCACCTCATCACTCATATTTAATCAGTTGCCAAGTCTTCTCAATTCCACCTCTATGGTTCAGGACTTTACCACCTCTCTCTTCTGCTATTGCAATAGGTTCCCAAATGGTCCAACATGCTCACACAGTTATGGCATCATCCCCTGCCTCCACCTTCCAAAAAACTGCCAGATTTATATCCCTAAAGTGCAAGCCTGACCGTGTTACCTTCAGTGACTCTCTACATACTCCCAGAGGGGAAGCAAACTCCTTTAGCTGATGTTTAAACCCTCTAAAATCTGCCTCAAATCTATCTTTCCTTCTTGATTTCACATTATTCCTCCTCTCACCAACTCTACATTCTACATGCTGTTCTTCATACCTGATGTCCCAGATTCAGACTCTCTTCCTTTACCTGGAATGTTCTCCCTCCTCCCCTCAGCCCTGCAGAGCTCAAGAGGCAGCTTACAAGTGGGCCTTTCATGTATCTATATTTATATCTATCTATAGAGAGAGATAGATACAGATATGTATGCACACAAAAGTCTATATGTGTGTGTATATATATATGTATGTATGTATTGGTATGTATATGTAGGTATATGCATAGGTATGTGTAGATATGTAGATGCATAGATGTATATATGTATATGTATATATGTATAGGTAGATATATATGCATGCATATACATAAATATACAGATATGTATGTGCATACATACACATACATATATTCATTCATATATAAATATATGTGTGTATGTGTTTATAATATATGTGTGCATGTGCATATTTGTGTGTATAAATATATGTATTGTATGTGTGTGCATATATATATGTATATATATATATATGTAATATAGTCTTGACTTATGTGTATACATGCTGTAACTCTCTAGTAGAATGTAAGCTCCTTGAAGGCAGGGACTGAATCCTTATTGTTCTGATACCTCCAGTTCCTAACACAGTGCCTGCTATGTGATAGATATTTAATTTTTAAAAATTCAATGAATTTAATTAATAAACAAATCATTTTCCTATTATTTTGCCATAGAAGGAAATGTGATTTCCATCTCCATCCAATGGCTAGTATTTGCTATACAAATTAATATGAATAATTATAATATTGCATTTTATACCTATTCATCACAGACCATCATTAGTCTCACCTTTTGAGGAAGGGAAAGGAATATAATAATGCAAAAAAAGGGATTGCTGCATTATGATAACTATTAATATGGTGACAATTGAATCATGAAGTTACAAATTCAATCTCATTTGAAGAGGCTGCAGTTCTGGAGGGGGGGTTTTCCAAGAAGTATCTGAAGTTCAAAGTCAGGAGAAGGAGACTCATCTTAAAATAACTCATTATGTGCTCCATCTGGGAAGTTTCTATGGTAGAAGGAACACCACCCTTGGAATTAGAAAATGAGGGTCAGAAACTGGCTTCAGGACTTACTAACTTTCTGACCCTGGGGAAATCACTTTGTGTCACTAAGTCTCAGTTTTCAAATCTGTAAAATGGAGACGATAAGCCTTGTACTATCTCCTTCGCAGGGCTGTTTTGAGGAAAGTGCTTTGTAAACCCTAAAACACTGCATCAATGAGAACTGTTTTATTTCTTGTCTTTAAAATGACTGGGTGACCCCAATCTGCTCATCATATCCCTCCCCAAACCTCAACCCCAACTGGAATCCTGAAGCCTGGCTGGTTCTGCTCCTATAGGAAATGCGCTAAGTGAATTTAGAGCAGGAAGATAGTCCAAGGAAGAGCATGACCCTTTTGTAAGTGAAAGCTCATACAAGCCAGGAGTCTGATGATTATTGGATAGTTCCTTTTCAAGCAAGTAATTATTAAACACCTACTATGCATTAGGGATCAGGGATCCAAAGACATAAATCAAACAATCCTTGGTCTCAAGAAGCTTCTAGCATTAGAAATTAGCTCTCAAACACAGAAACGTGTCCTGTTAGTTTTAGCAATGATATAAATGAGGATAAAAATGCCCATTGTAGATAATTCAGTTAAATATCTTATTAGAGTTGTTTTTCCTATTGTAATATTTTGTACCAGCACAACATCATCAGACCTGCTACCTGGTGTTTGGGTTTGCCTTATTATCCATGTGCTGCCAGCTTAGGTACCCATAGATAAAAAAGGAAGGTAGGAATTGGGAAAAAGCCTATTAAGGTTTTTGCTAATTAATTATGCCACTTTTATTGCACAGCCTGGCGCTGCTAATATTAATTCAGCTAGCATTTCTAATTCTATTTCTGGTATGAAAAATGCCAAATGAATATCTCATTTACTTTCTTATTATTCTGTTTCTGAAAACCATTCTATGTGAGTTCTTCCCTTTCTAATAAGTCTCATTGCTTTGCTTCAGGGTGCTTGGTTCAAGTCAGTGATATATAGTAAAGGCTTTTTAAATTATAATTTGTTTTAATTTTTAGAGAGTGGTGTGGGGAAAACAATTTTTCTTAAAATGGTTATTCCATAAAACACCATTATAGGGAGTTAATGTAACTGAAAAAATATACAGGAAGCATGACATAGGCTTGAATGCCTTTTCCCCTCATCCTTCTTATCACTGTATTATAGCCTCTTTGTGAGAGTCCTACAAGCTTTTACATTGGGTATGCAAGAGACCTGCCTACCCATTTAGTTTACGCAAGGTGACATCGCCATACTATGAGACTTTCACATGTACTTCTGGGTTGTGTAGAGTACATAAATAGCTCTCTCTGAAAGATGAGGCCCTGGGCCCTAAGAATTATGTGAAGATAGATTCCATGCATGGACACACTGCTCTCTACCTCAATGATATACCATGTGTTGTTGCTGTTGCTCAACCTTCATTCTCAGAGAAGACCAATGAAGTCAGCAGGGTGAGTGAGGTCTTGACTTGCAAGTGAATTAGATTTAAGTGAGGCAGAGCTGTTCAGTCTTCAGCCTCACTTTTTCCTCCAGAGTCATCAGAGTTCAGCAGCAAAACAGGTCAAGACAAGTAGTGATGGGCCCCATATACCTCGGACATCACCATCTGGATGAACTTGTACTTGAATGCATGAAGTTGGGGTGGGTGGAGAATAAGAATTAGGAATGACTCACCCACATTAATCTCTACCTGCTCTGAACTCCCCCTACAATTGTTTCCTGTATCCTAGAATTTAGCATTTGATGCTCTCTTGCCCACTTAAGATTTCATGTGCCTTTTGTCTCTCTAGTGAGTCAAAATGTAAGCCCCTTAAAGTCTTGAGATCCCCAGAATATCTGTAGTAAATGGGCCCTTCACCAATTCTTGATTACTTGGGCAGAAGGCTATGCTAAGAGGGTAATGAACACCACAAGTACAGAGTTCCGTGTCATATTCGGCATCCTCCTCTCCCCACAGAGGAGTGGGGCAGCCATGGAGCTGAGTTTTCTTTGGTACCCTCAGGCCAGGATGTTGCTAAGAAACAACACTCGCTTACAAATTTTCTGACCTTTGGTTATTGCCAAAAGGATCCAATGCAATCAGGACTAATTCTTCTCTTAGCAGTGGAACTGTCCTGGGTGAAAAATAAAGAAATGTGTTTCTCTGGCATCATTCTTCATTATTTCCTTCAGCTCAGTTTTGCATGGGCCCCAAGAAAGAGATGGCCTCCCTGAACAGAGACCTTTGAAGTTCCTAGCACAACATCTTTTCTCATGCAGCTCAAGTGCTAGGAATAAAAAAGCTCCATAGGAGTAAGCCAAGAAGAAGAGGTGTTTATAGGGCAAGCTTTGAGGAAGCCCTTGAAAAGCCCTACTCATACAATCATCCTGCTTTCTTATGAAATTCTCAGAGTTAGAATTATTCCCTAAAGGAGAAACTTTTGCCTGGTAGGGTATGTGTTGGCAAGGGCAGTTAGGTGGTACAGTGGATAAGAGTGTCAGCCATGAAGTCAGTAAGATTCATCTTCTTGAGTTCAAATCTGGCCTCAGACACTTACCAGCTATGTGACCCTGGGTGAGTCACTTCACCCTGTTTGCCTCAGTTTCCTCATCTGTAAAAATGAGCTAGAGAAGGAAATGGTAAACCACTCTAGTATCTCTGCCAAGAAAACCCTAAATGAGGCCATAAACTTTTGCCAAGAAAATCTCAAATGGAGACACAATAGAAAATGACTGAAAAACAGTAACAAAATAAGTTGGCAGAGATTCATAAATTGAATTAACCTTTAACCTCCTAGTGTCATCTTAATGTTCATCTCCCCTAAGAAATAGGGTTGAATTGTCAAGGAAAATCCTTTAGAAGTTTATTATTGGCTCCAGGAACCCAGTGTTGCCCCCAGCTGTCTTCCATGAAGTAGCAGAGGTGTTTTTCCTTATGGTTACCTAATTAGAAAGTAGGTCCTTCTGGACTCATAACATAGGATAATAAAGTTTGGGTGGTGGTTTGGAACCTGGGTACCTTCAAGGCCATGATGGCACAAGGCCCCTGGGAGGAAGAGAGGAACCAAAAGAATTCTTCTCAATTTTGCTTAGAGGAACACGTTATGTGTAATAGAAATGGGGGATGGATCACTGACCAGGTTGTGGACCCAACCACCTGTACCCTCCCATCACACTTTGACACTAAGCAGAACAACCCTCTCACTGAACCAAGCTATTCCCATCTTGGGGGAGTAGCGACCAGTTATTCTCCTTAGATTTTCACTTCTGGTTATAGCAAAAGCAATTTCTGGGACAACTGAGCCGGCAGAAGTTATCTAGGAAGAAAATTATTCAACTTTGTAAGACATAACCAATCCAGCCACCCTCAGAATAGCCTTCTGGGCAGACTCACTCTTTCAGAATGTGGATGCATCTCAGATGATCGGGTGAGCCAAATGAGATAAGAAATCCATGTACGTCTTTCCAAAGTACCTCAAATTAGTGTTCAGTTGAGCATATCTAGGACATGCAAAAGATTAAACTGTACTCACTATTTTTCTTCTTTTCTAAAGAGTGAACAGGAGCCCTTTGTGAAAATGATTTCTTTCAAATAGACAAAAAGGCATATGATGTGATGTAAACAAATCAAAATTAAGACGGGGAAAGAGAAAAGAGAATGTTTGATCAAAATGAGAATGCAGCTAATGTTGGGTATTCTAAATAACCAGACCCAAATCTTTACAGATGCCTACCTGCATCACTGATATTTCAATATGACTTCTTATGGCTAATGGTTCCTATGAATCATCTTTCTCCTCTTACACAATACCAGGTGGAGTTAAGTCAGGGTCGAGTGCTCTAGAGAAGTTAGGCATGTGGTTGGCAAAGAGGATATATTTGGAAGGTAGATTTGGGGAATCAACCTCATCATCAGCCTTCTAAAATGCTGGCATACCCCACCCCCACCCCCTTGCTCAGCTTTCCTCTTTTCCAGACTTACCAAATCTCATAAATAGAAAATCAGGGAGTGAAAAGAGTCAGAAGGAGACACCTAGATCTGCCTCCCAACCTAAAGAATAAGCTCTAAAGAAGCAAACTTATCATACATAGCAATGGAAAAGGCTTAATTACCCTCCAAATTCAATACAGGTTTCTGAGTCCAACACTATTGCTTTACACTTGGGGAGACTAAGGTCCAGATGGTAAAGGGATTTGGCTGAAGTTACACAGCTAGTAAGATCTGACCACATGTCCTTTGATTTTGACTGTAAGCAATTTTCTACTGCCCCATAGCCTATAGATTCTGCTCAATGGAGCCATTGAGCAAGACACCTTCTCTCGTTAGCTGCCTGTAAGAAAAAGCAGAACATTGGGTCTCCCAGTTTTTGTAGAAGTTTCACAGTCATACAAGAAATTTCTTTGGAGGGGTGGCTAGGTGGCACAGTGAATAGAACACCGGCCCTGGAGTCAGGAGGACCTGAGTTCAAATCCGGCTTCAGACACTTAACACAAGAACTAGCCAGAACTAGCTGTGTGACCTTGGGCAAGTCACTTAACCCCAACTGCCCTCCAAAAAGCAAAAAAAAAAAAAAATCTAAAAAAAAAATTCTTTTGAAATGATGTTTGTTTTTCTTGTTTCTCTGTCCTGGAGAAGGAAGTGGCTTTTACTCTGAAATACTTGGGATCCATAAGTTCTTTTCATGCTAGTCATTTTTAAAGTATAGGTTTTTGTTTTTGTTTTTATATAGTAAGACAAAAAGCTAGATGCTGATAGAGGGTTAACTTGAACTTATCTGCATTTAGCATTGCCTAATGAATAGGAGGTACCTGGGTGACTCAGTGGATGGAGCACTGGACCTGGAGTCCAGAAGACTCATCTTTGTGAGTTCAAATCCAGCCTCAGACACTTACTAGTGTGTGACCCTGTTTGCATCAATTCACTAGAGAAGGAAATGGCAAACCATCCTCATATCTTTGCCAAGAAAACCACATAGGGAATCACTAAGAGTTGGACACAACTGAACAGCAACAATGACAACAATGACCAGGAGCCAAGGCATACACTTCCTTGTTCCGAGAGTTACCATTCTCGCTCAGAAACTGATAAGCAAACCACTTGATTTTTTTAGACCCAGTTTCCACTTTCAGAACTGGGGTCCATTATGACCATCAGTCAAAGATGTCAAGAAAGCCTTTCTTTAGTGCCTTTCCTCCTTTCCTATTTGGTGCCCTTCTTGCTACCCATAGAAATTAGGTACCCTTTCTTTCCCTAATTTCATTGCTCAGGAATCTTGTGCCCTCCCAGGATCTGATACTGCCTTCCCCAAGACATTCTTCCCCATCAGTGCCCCTGTGTTTGAAAATTTCCATCCTCTACTCCCACCAAAACCCTTCTCAAATTCCCTAAAATGAATTCTCTTATTGATATGATTTGATCTCTCCCACAGACAGGAAGGTAAATTGAACAATTAATTCCCACTAAAATGTGAATGTACTAGAAAGCCAGCCAAAAAGGTAAAGGTTTTTTCTGATCATGGTGATCCATGAAATGCGTGAAAGCACAAAATGGTCCCCAGTCTTATGTGGTTTCTGTGATTTTCTTCATTTTTCTAAGGTTGGCAGAAAGGGAGACAAGATTTAAAATGGGAAGCAAAATGTTAGAGGACTAGGTTTGGGATCAGAAGTCTGGGTGTAGATGCTGTATCTGTTACCTAGTACCAGTGTAATCTTGTTCGTCCTCTCTGAGCCTGTTTCCTCATATGTCAAATGTGAAGGTTAAGCTAGATGATCCCCACAATCCAAGTCAATGATCTTTTAAAGGCTAATTGCCACATCCATTCAGCCTGATGACATGGATTCATGAGCCACCATGACATGACCTGGCTTCTCTTGAACTGAAATCTCTTGGTTCCACTCTCACATGTATAGATCATTCTAATTAATTTCAAGGAGTTCTCATTCATTTCCTGAACTGGATAGTTATCACAAGACTGTGAGGACCTTATACTTTTTAAAATTAAGTTGTGGTATTGACAAAAAAATGCTATTGGTTCCATAAAAAGACAAAAAAAGTTGTTGTTGGTTTTTGACAATAGAATGAGCCGACACCATTTCCTCAGAGAAAAGGAGAGCTTTGCCTTTGAAATTCTGCCTTTTATCTTCATGGGAAATACAACTAGCTTACAAACCAAAAACTAAGTTTCCATTTGGGTATATCCCACAGACTGTGGCTTTAGGGTATTCCCACAGGCTTTATTATTTGTCACAGTGTGTGACCCTGCTCAGCAAGAAATTTCAAGTAAAAAAAAAAAGTTGTTCACTCTTATCTCCTTGTTTTCCGCCATGAAGAGAGCTCATTATGTTTCCTAGGACCACATATGATTTTGCTAAAATCTCAACAGTCACAAGTCTTTAATTTTTTTGCCTTCAAACCACCTGATTCAGATTTTCCTTCACCATAAATCTGAAATATTACTGGATATTATCTGGGCCTCACAACAGATGGGATGAAGACCAGGGAGAATACAATGGGAAGAAATGAAAAATAAAATTATTGGGCTGCAGCTAAATGGGGATGAAATGATTCTCAGATAAAAGGAGAAAAAAAAGAGTTCTGACTTCTAAAGGAAAGAAAAAGACCTGAAGACGAATTCCATGCAGGAAAAGTTTTCTCTCTTAAATAAAATATTTGTTCATTGTTCAGTAATGTCCAACTCTCCTGACCCCATGGACTAGACTGTCCCTGAGGTTTTCTTGGCAAACACACTGTAGTGATTTGCCATTTCCTTCTCCAAAGGATTAAGACAAACAGGGGTTAAGTGACTTGCCCAGAGTCACATATCTAGTAAGGGGCTGAGACCAGATTTGAACTCCAAAAGATGAGTTTTCCAGGATCCAGGGTTCTATCCACTGAGCCATCTAACTGCCTCAAAAATGAAATATCCCCCACCCCAAATCTATAGAAGAAACTAAGAATTTACACTTAAAATGGTTGAAAACTACAAAAATAAAGTGGTTTCATGAAATTATATTTCAATATGTCAAAGTCTTTGTAATTTAATTGGAATTCATTAACACAGATGACTGGTTCTCTATAGCAGGAAGTTTGGTAGCAAATAGATAGATAATCACTATGAGTGTTATGACTAGAAACAATTGCTTCTCCAAGTAACCACTCTATGTGATGATCTCTTTGTCCTTGGTTAGGCATAAGAAGCTATCTTAACTTCATAGCATCACAGATTGAGAGCTGAAAGGGATCTTAGAGGCCCCTAGCCCAACATCCCCATTTTGTAGATGAGTAACTGAGGCCTAGAGACATATAACTTAACCAATTCATATAGGTATTAAGTGGAAGAGCCAAGATTTGAACTCAAGTATTCCAATTCTAGGGGCAACTAGGTGGCATCACAATGCACAGAGTGCTGGGCCTGGAGTCAGAAAGACTCATCTTCCTGAATTCAAATCTGGTCTCAGACACTTAGTAGCTGTGTGACTCTGGATAAGTCACTTTACCTTATTTGCCTCAGTTTCCTCATCTGTCAAATGAGCTGGAGAAGGAAATGGTAAATCACTCTAGTATCTTTGCCAAGGAAACCCTAAGTGGGGTCATGAAAGATTAGACACAACTAAAAAACAACTAAACAAGAGATTCTGATTCTAAAACCAGTTTTCTTACCATTGTCCCATTGACTTTTATCCATTGAGTACCATTTAGGAAGTATTTAATTTTGATTTTTAAATTTAAGTTAATTTAAATTTGATTTTTAAAATGATATTGTTAGAAACTTTTACTTCCATGCCATGACTGGGTCTCAGAGTATGAGTTTATATTTTATCTTTGAGGAAGCCATAGTAGGTTGGCCACTCTACTGCAACTGGTCTACCCAAGGTTACCAATGAATTCTTAATTCTTAAATCCAATGACTTTTTCTGGATCCTCATCCTCCTTGACTTCAGGCTTTTGATTCTGTTTTCTATGTGCTCTTCCTGGGTCAATCAACTGATAAGCATTTCTTATATACCTACCATGTGTTAAGTGCTGGGGACATAAGCATAAAAATGTTATTGATGGCTGCCCTCAAGGAGTTTATATTCTATCAGGGAAACAGCACATATATAAATGATGACAATGATGATGATAACATTAATAGGTAGCTTCTATAGAGTGCCTACTATGTACTATATGCAATATGCCAAGCACTCTACAAATGCCATCTTATTCGATCCTCCCAACAACCCTGGGATGTAGG
The DNA here is from genome assembly GCA_028627135.1 of Pseudochirops cupreus. Classification (NCBI taxonomy): domain Eukaryota; kingdom Metazoa; phylum Chordata; class Mammalia; order Diprotodontia; family Pseudocheiridae; genus Pseudochirops; species Pseudochirops cupreus. The sequence goes on along the minus strand of CM053583.1, from coordinate 400,162,756 downwards.
TGTTATTATTACCCCCTTACAAGTAAATACAAAATGTATACCAAGTCAAAAGATGGTCATTCCAGCAGGAGCCAAAGAACTGAGAAAATCCAGGAGACTTTATCATCAAAGGTAGCACTTGGGCTGAGCTTTAAAGGAAGGGAGGGAATCTAAAAGTTGGAGGTAAAGAAGGAATTCATTCTAGGCAGAGGGGAGTATTGTCCAGGTGAGGAGATGACAGATGTGTGTAAGTAATAGAGTAAGTACGTCAACTGCATGAAATCATAGAGAAGAGAAGAATGGGAAATGTGTCCAGAAAGCTATTTTGGAATCAGATTATAAGGGATTAAACTGCCAAAGAGAGGAATTTATAGTTTATTCTTGAGGTCATAGGGAGCTCGTGGAACCTCTTGAACAGAGAAGTAACACAGTCAGATCTGGGATTTAACAATATTACTTTGATGGCTTCATGATCTAGCCTCTCTGTTTCCATAACACTGCTCTCTCCTTGTCCTCCTACCTGGCAGAACAGTCTTCTTCAGGTGGTTTTCCTCATTCATCATCTATCTCTCACTCACTAAATCTGGGTAATCTTCAAGACTCTGTCTTCAGCCTAATTAACTACTTTTTCCCCTCATGATCTAGTAATCTCCCATGGATTCACCTGTATTTTAGAATTCTAGAGTTTGAAGGCATCTTCAAGGTCATTCAGTACAATCACATCATTTTACACTTGAGGACACGGAAGTCTGGAGAAGTCATGTCTTGCTCAAGGTCATACAAGCAATAAATTGAAGAGATAGGATTTGAACCTAGATTCTTTGATTCCAAAATCTTTCCACCTGTCCTCCTATATCTCACTCCCAAATCTATATAATGTACTGTCAAATATATGTCAAACATTTCTGCCTGGATGTACCATGGGCACCAAACTCATCAAGTCTGAAATGAAGCTCATCATCTTGCCCCTTAAATCCATATTTGAGTCAAACTTCCCTGTTTCTGTGAAGGCATCACCACCCTCACAGTCACCTAGCTTTACAACCTCAGAATTATTCTTGGTTCTTCTCTCTCTTTTGCTCTCTCCATTCGATCTACTACTAATACACTCAATAACTCTGTGACCCTGTGCAAGACACTTAACTTCTGTCTGCCTCAGTTTCCTCTTGGAGAAATGAAAATAGAGTAATGAGAAGTGGGATTAATAATAGCACCTACCTCCCAGGATAAAATGAGATCATATTTATAATGTGTTTGCAAACCTTAAAGTGCTATCAAATGTTATCCATCATCACCATTATTATCATCATCATTATCAGCATCCCATCATCATTGTCAATCAATCATCATCATCATCACCATCATCATTGCCAAACACTACTACCATCAGCATCACTTCATCACTTTCATTATCATCACCATTCTCACCATTAGCCCTATCATCACCATCATCATTGTCAATCATCATCATCATCACCTCATCACCATTGTCATCATCATCACCACCATCATCAATATCACCACCACCACCACCATCATCATCTTTATCATCACCATCATCATGATCATCACTGTCATCATTGTCAGTTATCAGCAGCAGCAGCATCACCATCATCACCACCATAATCATCATCTTCATTGTCAATCATCATCACCATAATCATCTTCACTACTTCATCATCACCACCATAATCATCATAATCATCTTCACTACATCATCATCACCACCATAATCATCACCATCATTGTCAATCATCATCATCATCACCTCATCGCCATTGTCATCATCATCACCATCACCATCACCATCACCATCACCATCACCATCACCATCACCATCACCATCACCACCTCATCACTATCATCATCATTTTCATCATCATCACCACCATCATCAATACCACCACCACCACCATCATCATCACCTTTATCATCACCATCAACATGATCATCACTGTCATCATTGTCAGTTATCAGCAGCAGCAGCATCATCATCATCACCACCATCATCATCATCACTGTCAATCATCACCATCATCATCTTCACCACCTCATCACTATCATCATCATCATCACCAACATCATCACCACCACTTCATAACATTATCATCATTATAACATTCATTATCATCATCATCATGATGTCTCATTGCCCCTGCCTCCACATCAACTGTTGTGTCACTGCCCTTCTCAACCCTCACATCTTAGTTCAGGCCCTTTTCAAACTTCATGACTGGATTATTTTATAACTGCCTCCTAATTAATCTTGGTCCCTCTAGGATCTCTCCATTCCAATTTCTCCCCCACATGAGTCTTCCTAGCTTCAAGACCCACTCTTTATTTCCTGCGCCAAGTTGTCTTTTCTGTTACTGTCATGTTAAACTTAATATACACTTAAAAGAAAATATATATAACAAAAGTGCTTGATTTCATATCAAATTTCCCTTTCTGCCCTGTTTGTTAAAATGTTCATATTTGTTGATATGAAATATTGGAAACTTGGACTCCACCCTTGACTCTCCCTACTCTGTTAAATGAACTTTTTGCCTTACCTTGCTGAGGGTCCACAACTCCAAGCACCTTCTCACAGGATCCTCACCATTCACCAACTAAGATACCCTCCCTCCCCTACTTTCTAGCAATCTTTTTTGTGTCATCTCTCTGCATTAGAATGAAAGCTTCTAAAGGTAAAAGACTCGCTTGCTTCCTTGTAATTGTACATCAACCTTTAGTTCAGTGTCTGACACATAGCAGGATCTTAACAAATGTTCCACATTATCTATCACAATAAATAAAATCTTTATTATAAAAAGAATGTAAACCCCTTGTTTTCTGGATCATCTCTCAGTCATGTCTGACTATGCATGACCCCATGTGGAATTTTCTTGGCATAGATGCTGGAATGGTTTGCCATTTTTTTCTCCAGTTCATTCTACAGATGAAGAAACTAAGGCAAAGAGTATTAAATGCCATGCTCAGGGTCATAGAGCTAGTAAGTGCCTGAGGCCAAATTTGAACTCAGGAAGATGAGTCTTCCTGACTCCAGGCCTGGCAGTCTATCCATCGTGTCACCAGGGTCTATTTCATCTTTATATCCCCAGGCCCTGCATAGTATTTGATAATTCATTATTGAATAGAAGCTTACCAAAAGATGTAGACCTCCAGCCAATCTTTTTGGCCCATCAAGCTCTCTGAGGTTCATTCACTACCAGCTATTTGTGTAAACATGAATGCTGTCACTGAATCCAAAATGTTAGCTGGCTCCTAACAGTGGGACTTGAGTGACCTTCCAGTGAAAGTCCATCTTTGCAACAGGGACCCTGTTCATTCATTGCTATGCTGCTATGTAATAAGATTAGCTGTTCTTTTTTTTTCAAAGAAAAGAAAAATCAAATCTCACTTGACCCTAAGAACCACATAAATAGGATGCCAATGGAAAACTGGCTGCTGAATGCTCATGTTACTGTAATGTAATGCCTTCATTGTCAAGAAAAATCTTGTTGATGGGCAGTTGAGCATTCTTAGAGAGAGAAAAAAATGTGGAAAATGTTCGAAAAACTCAGGACAGCTTAGAAACGCTTCTGTGGACACATTACAAAGGTTGATTTTTTTAGTTTTTCCCACTGAATCTCCCAAAGCCTTGGACATGCTCAATGACTCCTATTACATTATTCATCATTTTTAAAAATCCATTTGAAATTGGTCAAAGGTGCCATGTCACTCTTTGGGGAAGAGGCCAATCTCTCATTTCAGAGTCATCTGAGTCTTTTCAGCTGACAGTTAGACACCAACAGATAAGTATGATTTTATGCTCACTTCTCTCTTCAACCTTTGGCTTATTTAAGCAGTCCAGACTTGGCAGAGAAAAGTTTTCATTAAAGAAAATGTTTTATGAAACAAGGTGAGGCTTGGGGGAGAAGTTGTGAGAAACATTAGCTCTTTTCTGTGCTACTGCTTAGGGCTCTTTTTCTACCACCCAACAGAGAAGAGAGATGGAGATGTGGAGCAGAAGGGCCTCTGGCCACTCCAGGCCCAGGGAAGGGTCATCAGGGGTTATTGTTTGTCCTTCATTCTGGAAGAGGACCCTAACATCATGACATCATTACAATCTTACATTCAGTTAGAAAATCATAGGGTCTTGGATCTAGAGTTAGAAGGTATTGCAAGGGCCATCTCATCCAATGTCCTAAGTGTTCAAAGTGGGACAAGCCTTGTATATACTGGATAGAATGTAAGCCCCATGAGGGTAATGGCTATCTCATTATCTTTGTACCCTCAGCACCTAGAATAGTGTCTGGAACATAGCAGATATTTAGTAAGGGCTTGTTGGTTGGCTGATTGATCCCTGCAATTTCTGCTTAGGGATCTTTGATTTGTAGAATTGTATTTTAAGAGAATAGTTTTAGGGACCTGGAGACATCAGATTAGATTGTTTTTTTGACTTGGGTTTCTCTCTCTCTCTTTCTTTCTCTCTCTCTCTCTCTCTCTCTCTCTCTCTCTCTCTGGCTCTCTCTCTGTCTCTGTCTCTGTCTCTGTCTGTCTCTGTCTCTGTCTTTCTGTCTCTCTGTCTCTGTCTCTGCCTCTGTCTCTCTCTCTCTGTCTCTCTCTCTCTCTGTCTCTCTCTGTCTCTCTCTCTCCATCTCTGTCTCTCTCTCTGTCTCTCTCTCTCTCTGTCTCTCTGTCTCTCTGTCTCCTGCAAAGGGGACTAACATTCAGAAAGGTACAAAGCTGAGAAACACAATCTGATATTCAGAGAAACATAGGAAAACTTCTATGAATTGATGGAGGATGACGTAAGCCGAATCAGGAAAACAATATGTGTAATGACTACAGCAATGGAAATGAGAAGATAAATGAAAAGAAGATAGATACTTTGTAATGATAATGATCCATTTGGCCCCAGAAAGAGCTGAGGAAATGCACGTCCCTCCTTTCATTGGTGATGCAGAGGGACTAATGGCAGAGAGCATCTGTACACACTGTCAGAGGTGGTGGGTATGTAAATTTATTTTGCTTAATACTTTTTTCCCTTTCATTGTTATATAGGAGAGTTTGGAGGAGGAAAAAGTGTGTCTGGAAATGAGTATGATCTATAAACAAAAGTTATCAACAAAACTTTAAAAACAAAACAAAATAGGATCTGTCCTGTGCCCGCAAGTGGCAGTCTGGGGTGGGGGCAGACCTCCAAAACAACAGCAAAGTTGACAACAACTTTTAGCCACCACTTCTTCATGTCCAACTCAGTTCTCAATTCTTCACAATTTGCCCTGCCCTCCCCAATAGAATATAAATCACTTGAGGCAAGGGACTCCTTTTTTGTTATGTGTTTTTTTATTCCCCAAATGCTTAGCAACCTGCCTTGCACGTATTAGTCAGAATTATTTATTGAATAAAACTGATCTGAATAAAAATCCAGGCTCCATGTGAGCACCCCTTCTTTGATGGAGATCACTGCCCCCTAAGCTTTAACAGATGGTCTTTATGAGTTGCTGGGGCTAATAAGAAGAATGCATTACCTGGTACCCAGCCCTTTGGTTCTAAATATAGCTAGATGATTCTTCAGAAGACAGACACAAACTCGGTCACTGGTCTCTTACTCAAAATGTTTCCAGCTAGGCAACACCTTCTGGAGGTGGAATTTGATTGTGATACCCTTGGAGAACTAAGGTTATATCCATTCTGCACAATGAGGCACTGGAAAAAGATTTTAGTCCAGGAGTTACATTAAGGATATGATTTTGCATTTATAACACACTTTCCAGTTTTCAGTGTCCTTTTCTGTATATCTAATCTTTCAGCATATACTTCCCCAAATCTCCAAATACAGTCCTCGTCTCTCTTCCAAACTCCAGTCCCATGCTGCATTTGCTATTTTCTGAGGATACCAACTGAAACAGTGTTCTTCCCATTCTCTGGATGAGGAAACTGAGGGTTTGAGAAGTTAGGGTCCAAAACCACACAGTGGAATAAGAATTAGAATAAGTACCCAGTTCTTCTGACTCCTAATTCATTATCACATATTGCCAATATGTGTCAGTCAGCCAACTAATACATATCAAACACCTCCTTTGCATGATTTATAATTTGCCCTTTTCCAACCATAGAGTATCTCCCATCTCACTTTGCATGCATAAGTATGTATACCCACATGTGTATCCCCCCCACACACACACACACACATACATACACAATACACATATGAACACCAAGTTTATTTGGGCTACATTGTCATAAAAAACTACAGGGATTAGGACTCTGTTTCATTGATCTCTCTCTTCCTTCTTCCCCTTCTTTTAGAATGTAAGTTCCTGAGGATCAGGATGATTTTGTTTTTTCTTTGTATCCCCAAAGTTCCAAACATTCCCATTCTCCATCCTCTATCAAAACAGAATTGTCCCATGTCCCTGTTCTTGAGGTCATTCCCTAGTGAAAGGGTCTAAGATAGATAGGCAGGCTCTGGACAGACTCAGAGGTAGAAGGAACCTCAGCAATCATCTAAGACAACAGATGCCCGAACCAGAATTGCTTCTAATAATAGTGGTTCAAATGTATATGACACTTTAAGGCTTGCAAAAGCACTTTACAAGGATTATTTTACCTTTTGAAATTGGAATGACTTGCCTCAAGGGTCATACAATCTGTGTGTACCTGAAGCCAGACTTGAACCCAGGTCTTGTGACTCTAGCCCCAACCTCTATCCAGTGTTTTTGCTGGTTGTTAAACCTTTGCAAGACTATCTTAATAGAAGGAAATCCTTAAATAAGAGGAAATAAGATGAGGACTTCTGGGAGCCATGACGGCAGAATGAGCTGTAAATAGCTATACCTCTTCCATATTTGCCCCCTAACAATCATAAAATAGCACTCCAAACAAATTCCGGAACAGCAGAATCCGCAAAAAGATGGGGTGAAACAATCTTTTAGCTCAAGAAACTTGGAATATCAGCAATAAAGGTTTGTCTCACTCAGGTAAAAAGGGAACACATTCCAGGACAGGAAATATCTCAGCAAGGTAGCAGTAAGTCAGACCTCTGGAAACTAGTGGGAGATACTGAGCCCCAGTGTGGTAGGACAAATGCCAATACCAGGACCACCCTCCCTCCTTAGCATAGTCAGGGAAGCTGGCAGACTCTAACTCCAAGAGCCACTGTGTGCTTCAGCACAGCCCCAGACAAAGAGTGTTCCTCTGGTGGCCAGAATTCCCTGTGGTTCAGGATAGCCCCAGGGAAACGCAGAAACACCCCTACTTGGCTTCAGTACTGCCAGATACCACCACTAGGACCCCAGCTCAGCACCAGGTAAACTGCCAGACCCCTACAGACTCCAGTAATGCTAGCCACCCCCCAGCCCACTCCTTCAGCACAGGACAGAACACAAGGGTCCCTACAGGTCTCAGGGCAATATCTGCTCAGCACCAGGTAAACTACTAGGGCCTGCAGACACTAGCACAAGAAGCCTAGACAGCACCCCTTCCACCTCAGGAGCAGAGCCCAAATTTAAATGGAAAAAGACCAAAAAAAGACGAACACAAAACAACAAGAAAAGAATCTGACCATAGAAAGTTTTGGTATCAGAGAAGACCAAGAAAACAAACTCAGAAAAGGACAATAACGTCAAAACACCTATGGACAAAACCCCAAAGAAAAAAGAGAAGTATCTTAAGCCCAGAAAGAATTCATGGAAGAGCTGAAAGAAGAGCTTTAAAATCATATAAGAGAGGTAGAAGAAAAATTGGGAAAAGAAATGATAATGACATTAGAGAATTATGAAAAAAAGAGTCAAAAGTTTGGACAACTGCTTAAAAAGTAAAATTGATGAAATGAAAAAGGAGATACAAAAATCCACAGAAGAAAACAACTACTTTAAGAGTGAAACCGGCCAAATGGAAAAGAAAGTATAAAAGCTAATTGATGAAAACAACACCTTAAAAAGAAGAATTGGGCAAGTGGAGGCTAATGCCTCTATGAGACATTAAGAATCAATCAAACAAATTCAAAAGAATGAAAAAATAGAAGAAAGTGTAAAATACCTCATGGGGAAAAGAACTGACCTAAAGAGAAAGATCCAGGAGAGACAATATCAGAATCATTGGACTACCTGAAAGCTATAAATAAAAGGGACAACCTGGACAATATCTTTCAAGAAATTGTTGCAGAAAACTGCTCTGATGTCCTGGAACCAGAGGGCAAAATGGACATTGAAAGAATCCACTAATCACCTCAGGAAAGAGATTCCAAAATAAAAACACCGAGGAATATTATAGCCAAATGTCAAAACTATCAAGTCAAGAAAAAAATGCCACAAATGGCCAAAAAGCAACAATTCAAATATCAGGGAGTCACAGTCAAGATTACACAGATCTTGGCAGCTACAACATTAAAGGATCAGAGGTCATGGAACATAATATCCCAAAAGGCAAAGGAGTTAGGACTACAACCAAGAATCACTTACCTGGCAAAATTAAGTATATCAAGGGGAAAAATCATCATTCAGTGAAAATAGAAGGATTTCAAACTTTCACAAGGAGAAAACAAGAACTAAACCAAAAGTTTGACCTCCAATATCAAGACCAAAGAGAAGCATAAACAGGTCAAAAGGGAATAGGAAACATAAGGGATTCAATAGAGCTAAACTATTTACATTCCTACATAGGAAGACAATATTTGTAATTCTTAAAAACTGTATCACTAATAGTACAGCCAAAAGAAATATACATAGACAAAGGGTAAGGTGAATTTGATAGAATGACAAAAAAAATTAATGGATGAGAAAAAGGAGTATAATGAGTGTAGAAGGAAAGGATAGGTAAAATTGGGTAAATTATTTCACATGAAGAAGCACAAAAGAGCTTTTACAGTGGAGGGAAAGATAGGAAGACAGGTGATGAACATTGCATGAACTTTGCTCTCACCAAAATTGGCTAAAAGAAGGAATAATATACACAATCAATCAAATATAAAAATATATCTTACATAACGGGAAAGTAGGAGAGGAGGAAGGAGATCAAGTAAAGGGGGTGGAGTAAGAACTGACAGAAGGGAGGGCAGATCAGAGGAGATGGTGGACAGAATCAAAACACTGATGTACAGGGAAGGGGTGAAAGGAGAGAGAGGACAAACAAGAGGATGAATAGGATGGAGAGAAGTCCACGGTAGTAATCATAACTGAGAATGTGACTGAGATGAACTTTCCCATGAGACAGAAGCAGATAGCAGAGTGAATTAAAAAAAGAGAATTGTATAATATGTTGTTTACAGGAAGCACATTTGAAGCAGAGAGACACAAACAGAGTAAAGATAATGGATTGGAGCAGAATCTATTGTGCTTCACCTGAAGTAAAAAAAAAAAAAAGCAGGGGTAGCAATCCTGATCTCAGACAAAGTAAGGCAAAAATAGACCCAATTAAAGGAGATGAGGAAGGAAACTGAAACTTGCTAAAAGATACCATGGACGGTGAAGCAATATCAATATTAAACATATATGCATCAAGTAGTATAGCATTCAAATTATTAAAGATGAAGTTAAATGATTACAGGAAGAAAAAGATAGCAAAACTATACTAGTAGGGAGCCTCAACTCTTATATCTAAGAAATCAATAAATCCAACCAAAAAATGAACAAGAAAGAAACTAAGGATGTAAATAGAATATTAGAAAAGTTAAATACGACAGAACTTTGGAGAAAAATTAATGGGAACAGAAAGGAATAGAGCAAGGAAGAGTCTACCTGTCCAATCTATGCGGAGAGGAAGAATTCATGAACAAACAAGAAACAGAGAAACAGAGAGTATTACAAAATGTAAGATAGACAATCTTGATTGTATTAAATTAAAAAGCTTTTCTATAAATAAAACCCATGAAACCAAGATTAGGAGGAAAACAGAGAGCTGGGAAACAATCTTTACAACTAGTGTCTCTGATAAAGGCCTAATTTCTCAAATATATAGAGAACTGAGTCTGATTTATAAGAATACAAGCAATGATCCAACTAATAAATGGTCAAAGGATATGAACAATCATTTTTCAGATGAAGAAATCAAAGCTATCTACAAGCAGAGGAAGGGCTCTAAATTACCTTTGATTAGAGAAATGCAAATTAAAACAACACTGAGATACCACCTCACACCTATCAAATTGGCTAATGTGACAATAGAGGGAAACAATAAATATTGGAGAGGACGTGGGAAAATTGGGACACTAATGCACTGTTGGTGGAGTTGTGAGCTTATCCAACCGTTATGGAAAGCAATTTGAAACTATGCCAAGGGGCTACCAAACTGTGTATACCCTTTCATCCAGGAATACCACTATTAAGTCTGTATCCCAACAAGACCATGAAAAAGAGAAAAGGACCTACATGTGCAAAAATATTTGTAGCAACCCTTTTTTGTGGTGGCAAAGAACTGGAAATTAAGGGGATGTCCATCAGTTGGGAAATGGCTGGACAAGCTGTGGTATATGAATGCAATGGAATACTCTTGTGCAATAACAAATGATGAACACAGATTTCAGAAAAACCTGGAAAAACTTGTACAAACTGATACAAAGTGAAATGAGCAGAACCAGAAAAACATTGTGTGATGATCAACTATGAATGATCAATCTGTTCTTCTCAGCAATACAATCATCCAACACAAGTACAAAGGACTAATGAATGAAAATAGCATCTATATCCAGGTAAAGAAGTGATGAACTTTGACTGCAGAGCAAAGCATGTTTTTTCCCTTTTGATCTGTTCCTTCTTTCATACTTGTGACTAATAAGGAAATATTTTTTATGTGATAGGACATGTAGAAACTATATCAAACTTCAAAAAACAAAGGAGAAATTCCACTCTCTCCAGAGACAGTATATCTCAATTTAGGTTAATTTTCATTGTCAGGAAATTGGGTTTTACCTCCTGACTAAAAATGTTTCCTTGCTGCTTCCATCTATGGTTCTAATTCAGACCTATGTGACCTAACATAGAGGTTGGCAAACTACTGCCCAACATTCCATCCAACTCGTATCAGCTTTCATATTTTAAAGCAAAATTTATTGAATAATAATACAGTATGATTCAAATACAATTTGTGTCTTAAACTGTAAAAAAAAAAATTGTTAGCTCATGGGGCCATATAAAAACAGGCCCCCAGGCAAACTAGCCCTTGGGCCTTAGTTAGCCAACCTTGAACTAGCAGAATAAGTCAGATCCTTTCATCACATGATTGTCCTTCTCTATAGCAAAGAGGACATCTGAAATGTCCTCCTCTCCCCCAAATGTTCATTTTTCAACTTTGTTATTTAGTCATTTTCAGTAATGTCCAACTCTTTGTGAACCCATTTGGGGTTTTCTTGCTAAAGATACTATAGTAGTTTGCCATTTCCTTCCCCAATTCATTTTACAGATGAGGAAACTGAGTCAAATAGGATTAAGTAACATGTCACACAACTAGTGCCTGAGGCCACATTTGAACTCAGGAAGATGAGGCTTCCTGACTACAGTCCTAGTGCTCTGTGCACTATGTGCTATCTAGCTGCCCTTTCTTCAAACTAAATATCCTCAATTGACATCAACTTACTTCATGTGGTATTATCTTGATGCCCTTTACCACTGTGTTTGCTTCCTCTGGATACAATTCAATTCATCGTTTGAATTCCTGAACGTTATCTCCGAACTGAAGACAATATTCTGGATGTGGTTTGATCAAGAGAGAGGACAGTGGGAACATCACTTCCACTTTCTTGGACAGTGTGTCTCTATTAACCAGCTTAAGAATCCATTAGCTTTCTTGCCTGAAATATCACATTGTTCATTTATAGCGAGCTTGCAGTCTATTAATACTCCCAGATCATTTTGGACAAACTACTGTCTAATCATGCCTCCTCCATCCTGTCCTAGTGGTGTTGGCTTTTTGAAACCATGTATACAATATGGCACAAACACCAATCAAATGTCCTATTTTTAGATTCAGCCAGACCTAGGATCTTATTGGCCAGAATCTTTTGGACTCTGTCATCTAACCTGTTAGCTATCACTCACCACTAGTGTTGTGTCCTCAGCTCATTTGATATTATCTGTACCATCTATATCCATATCAAATCATTAATAAAAATATGAAACAGCACAAATCCAACCACAGATCCCTCAGGCACCTCACTGGAGACCTGCCAAAATGACCTAGAAACATTAATGACTACTCTTTGAGTTTGTCCATTAATCTAAGTCCGTCAAAGTTTTTATCCTTCAGTCTACTTTCCCCCACCTTTCCCATAAGAATAGCAGAGGACAATTGATCAAACACTTTTTAAAATTTAGATTAAACATATATATAGTTTTTTCCTGATTTACTAGTTTGGTAATTTATTGGAAAAAATAAGATTAGTCTGGTGTGGCATCTTCTTGATAAAGTCATATTGGTTTTTTATGACCATCTCTTCCTATCTCTTCCTTTTTTGATGTTCAATGACAATCTCTTTAATAAAATGCCCCAGAATTTTCAAGTTTTCTCAGATACAGTTGAAAGACTCTCTTCTCTTCCCTTTTTTTTGAGAAATCAGAATGACATTTGCCCTTCTCCAGTCCTGGGGCATCTCTCCCTTCTTCCACTGCCTTTAAGGTATTATTGACACTATCTCAGCAATCACATCCTCCAGTTTGAGAGGATATCTCATCTACACCTGGTGATTTGAATTCATCAAAGGCAGCTAAGTGTGCTCTTACTTTCCCCTAATTTATCTTGAATATCAACTCTCTATTAGCCTGTTCTTTTTTCTTGTCTTTTCAGTCCACAATTATTTTCTTTGACAGAAAAAAAGCAAAACAATAATTAAGTAGCATCCTTCTCTCTTATGTTATGTAATTTTTAAGTTATGTGTTAAGTTATATGTTAAGTTATGATATTCCTATCTACTTCAAGCAGTGGTTCTATCTCTACTTTTATCATTCTCTTTCCCCCAACAGAGCTTAGAATTCCCTTGTTGACATCCTTAGTAACCAGGTAACTTAGTGAATAAAGCATCAGACCTAGGTTCAAATCCAACGAAGACAATTATTATCATCTGGCATGATATCTTTGGACAAGTCACTCTGTCTGCTTTTATAAAATGGGGATTATAATAACACCAAGCATTGTTGTAAGGATCAAATCAGAAAATATTTGTAAAATACTTTGCAAACTTTGCAGCCACTATATAAATGGTATTTACTGTTATAGCTCAATAGCTCTGATTCATTCTAAGCATCCACACTCCTGTAACTATTTATACTGGTCCCTGTCACATTCTTGTGTTCATCATCTCTGGCCTATCTGAGTTTCTGTTTGCTGCACATATCCTTTTTTAAAAAAATCTAAATTAGTAAGATCTCTGTGGATCCACCTTGGTCCCTTTAGACAACTTCACGTTTTTCTTCCTTGTTGGATTGTTGCTCCTGGTGTCATTCTTGAGAACTTCTTATTCTTTCTGAGATAAAATCAGTCCCTGGGATCTTCCCTCTCTTTGTTCTGAACTCTCTGGATTCTCCTAACCTAAAGTCTAAGGTATTTGTCAGACTATGCTCAATTTTCCTTTCACCTTACATCACATACTTTTTGCGCTTACTCAATCACCCTCCAAGAGTCTTATCACTTCTTATCATTTCATTATCATTATTCAGCAAGAAGTTCCTCTTTGGCGAGAATTGGATCTGCTGCAGCATTTATTCTAATTGATGCCTCCACCTTTTGAAGGATGAGATTAACATTAAGGCAAGACAAGAAAATTTTAACTCGTTTGCTTCTGGAAGAAAGAGAACTCTAGTGAATACCCAGGTATTTGAAATTCCTTCACCAGTATTATATCATGTCTCTGTGCTGTTTTTTCTCAAACACTTTGTCTAGTTCTTCCTTCAGCCCAGGTGGTGTGAAGCATGTTCTAATTATCTATTCTGTTTTGGTTTTGCTTCTATTGATCTTCACCCGAATGCTCTATACCATATTTTACTCTCCAGTTCCTCAACTTCCTCATATAATTATACTTCTAAACACATTAAGTCTTTTTTATCCTTTTTCATTACTCTGGTTCCGCATCTCAAGGAATAGAGACACAGTCTCTCTCAACTTTTATCTAACTACAAGCTTTATACTATAAAAAACAAGTGAAATATTCACTTTCAGAAAAAGAAAACAAGGAGATGTATGTTTGCACTTCCCTAACACTCTTGGTTACCAGTATTGGTCCCATTCTGGGAAATGAAGCCACATAATTAAGTGCAACCCAGGAAATTTGTCCTATCCAAACAAAAGATCAAGTCAGAGCAGCCCAAAACCCTTATGTTTAGTGTGTTTTTATGTTGTACAAAGAGATAGGTGGAGCCTTTTATAAACACACGCAGCTAGGGTCAACAGACCTCAGCCACCTCTGATACTAATCATGAGGTCAGATAAGTAAACACAGGAACTGGTAGAATTCCTTTGGTGTCAGTGCCTTCGTTCATGAATGTGTCCATCATTCTAGCTGTTTCTGTCTACATGGCCCAATCCATCCTTCTGGGGGAAGAAATTCAGTCTAGCTAGTTGAATCATTCCTTTGCTTTCTTTCAAATAATTAACGTCCTTCCAGGGTCACCTCATCCCAACAAGTCTCAATGATGTAAGATCAAATCTACCTTTTTGCATTAAGAATTCTAGTTTACCTTGTTTCTTATCCATATTTTGTCCCACTTGAGTGTAGATGTCTGAGGCCATGGATTTTGTTACTGTCTCTATTCTTAGACTTTGTCTCCTTTGAACTTATGCATGTCTCAATTGCTGGTCTTACATCAAAGCTACTCTGTCTGGTATCTACCTTGACACACATAGCCTTAGATACTTTTCTCCACCACCACCACCACCCACTTATTTCTTCAGTTTAAAACCCTTTTGGACAGTTGTGCAAATCTTAAGCAAATACATTCTTACTACTCTTTATTAGGTGCACCCTATCCCTGAACAACAACCTGTTATCCCTATATGTTAAGCCATGATACAGACATTCAAATTTCATTCTCAGAAACCAGATTCTTAGTTAGCTGCTCATTTCCCAAATCTGTCTTGGAGAACCTTACCCTGGAATGGTACCAGAGATGAAAATACTATTTATGCCCCTAATGTCTTCAGTTTCTTGCTCAAGTCTATGTAATCTTTAGTGATGTTTTATCTGCTCTTTCTGAAAGACTCATTTGTGTCCATGTGAATCACCCAAAATGGGCGATGGTCATACAGTCTGACAGGTCTCGGTGAGGTTCTCTTTCACATCTTGGATAAATTCCCCAGAAGGGTAAAAAAGTGTTTAGTTGTTACCAGGTCAACCAATAGTTGCCTTGGTACCTCTTTGCTGGGAGCTACTATCTACCAAAGTCTACCCCTCCATCCTCAGACCCTTTCTCAGCTGACTGCACCTGTGCATCCATGTCATAGTTCTTTGGGTGTCTTAGAAAACAAGAAGATCCCTGCTTTTTAGACAAGGGTTCAAATTGATTTATCTGTTTCAGGTCTAACCATAAAAATCAGTTGGGTTTTCCACAGTCTTCTTCTATCACTCTATAATATATTTCATCAATTGGAACACTCCCTCCCATTAGGCAAATCACAGCCCAGAAATGGCTGCCCATTCTTGTCCTATGCGGCTCTTGTCAGTCTTCCCATAATCTGCCACAGGAAGTCTACCTATCGTATTGGGAGCCTTCCATTAGTTTTCCTGACATTTTATGGATTTACTGTAGCACACAGGTTATCAGGTGATCCCTCATTCTCACTATGCAGTTGGCTGAGGCTATTTCTTCTGTGCCCCTCCTGCACAATTCCTTGCTTGCTATGAATAGCTACAACCTATTTTTTCATTGTCCTTTGAATTATCTATAATCTCAGTTTACAGAGACTGATATTAGATAGGCAACCTTGAAGATAGCACTGTGAGGGAGAGTTTAGGGCTAAAGAGATGAGAGAATAACCCCGAGCCTTTGGAATTTAGAGGAGGGGGTGGGTAACTCCAAGCAGAGCAAATGCTTTCCTTCCATTCTTTCTAGATCACACCTTCCTTCTCCCACTGGATGCTGATCCAAGAGGTATGACCTTCCCCTGGTCCTGAATCTAATCTGTTTCTTCCTCTGGAGAGCAGAGCTCTCTAAGATGTCTGTTGGCCTAAACCACCTAAACATGAACAGCCCTAGGAAGAGCCTCATGGTTTGTCTATACCTGTAATATAGGAAATTATAAGTTTGTACCACATGTTCTCATTGACTCCTTTCTTACAAGCTCCCTGTACTCCATTAATTAACAGAGATGAAACACAAATTATGATCAATCATGTTTTTAGATGAAATAAATAAAAAATTAGAAACAGCTTAAAGAAATAGAGAAACCATGTAGAAAAAATGCCTGCCAGCTGTGCACATAAGGAAAGAAGAGGAAGGGAAGCTGAACCAAGACTTTCTTTTCTCTGATTTGAAAGGAGGGACAATAGCTAGCAGCATTTGTCCACTCCAGTTCACTTTCTTCAGAAATTCTTTCTCATGTGTGGAGGCTATGATTCCTGAAGTCAAGCCTGCAACATCTAGACTGTAGTAGACTGTAGTCTCTGGATTTTATTGTTAAAACATCTCCCAAAGGCTTGCTCTCCCTCCCTCCCTCCTCTTTTTCTCTTCCTCTTCTTTCTCTCCCTTCCCCTTCTCTTGAATTGCCACCACAACATCTTGCTCTGAGTATAAATTTCTCCCCTATCAGAATTCCTCTTCCAGGGTAGGGAGAAAACAACACTGTCTGTTCAGGACTACATTTCCCAGATACCCCACATGTAGATTACAGAGCCTTTATATGACTAGAAAGCTCTATAGTCTGAATACTTGGTTATATATGACTCCAACCTGTACAATGTCATGCCAAAATTATTAGTACTAAAAAGATATGCCTTTTCAGGAATAACTTGGATACCATTAACATTACCTGACAATTTCCCCAAAGCAAGCCACTATACTCTCCTTCTGGTAAATTCCAAGTCCAGATTTTTGTGCATTTGCAATGTCAATCTGAGATAGATGTACTGATGGTTAAACTTTGTGACTTGTTCATAGCATGTTATATGCTAGAAAAATTCATTCACTTGGTTTTTCTCATGTGGCTAGTTAGGGCTGACTACTTTTGAGGGATTATGGATCCCATAGTTGTGAAGTATTAATAGTTTAGTATGCCATATTATTGGCATTTCAACAAGAGCCTCCCTACACTTTAAAACAAAGGAGTGACTAACATCAGAATTTCCATCATTCTAGCAGGTCAGTGGAAGACATTTCAGCAGCAACATCTTTTGGGCCATTGGCAATCACATCCCATCAACCTGCTGTGACAAGGAATAGGGTCATTGCGTCCCAGAAAAAGAACAACTGATTCAACAAGGAAGGCAGCTTTGAGTAGTAGAAAGAACTTTCATTTGAAGACCAGATATACCCAAGGTCCTGACTGTGGCTAAGCCCCTAATCAGCCTGGTGACCTTGGGCAATCCTCCTTCGTCTCAGTTTCCTCATCTGTAAATGATGATCTCAAAAGTTCTCTTCCAGCTCTAAAATTTTCTGTCTCTCTATATCTATGAAAAAAGTGGGACATAAGATTCTTCTTACATGTTTAGTGCCTGATGGTATGTGTCTGATGAGGGCCTTTTGGGGGGACAGCTTCGGGCATGCCCTAGAGATTCAAGTCCTACGTGCCATGTCCATGAATTCTAAAATTCCAGAGAAGAGAAAATATTCCTAAGCCTCACTCGATTTCCATGCTTGATTACCCTACATAAAGTTAGCCCATCCCCGTATTTCTACACTGAATTATTTTTAAGCCGTTGTCTATTTTAAGAAACGCTTTCAGATGTGCAACAGTAAGCTGGCTGCACAATAGAAAAATGGGGAGGGGCCAGGCTTGTTTTCTCTCTCTCATTGGCCTGATTGTTTTGATTAAGTAAAGTTCAAAATGAAGACCACAGGAGCCTGTCATCCTGGGAGTCAGGCAGGCACACTGTTAAAGGCATTCTTAGAAACCTATTAAAAGGAATATTCATATGAGCATGGAGAATTGCCTGGCAGTTACCGGAGTTTTCTCAGGAACATTTTCTAAGAGTCCAGCTTGGAGATGGGGTGAGGGAGGGCATTGATTGTTTCAGTAACCTGCTCCTCATCAAAGGTTTCGTCCTCAATTCAGTGGTCACCATCTTAAATCAGAAATGGCTAGAAGTGGAAATGACCTTGGAAACAATTTAGTCAGAGGGTGCTTCACATTTCTTTGTGACATGGACAAAACATGGACATGGGCATGAATTGGCAGCCTGATGAAGTCAACAGAGACCTTTTTAGAATAAAGTTTTTAGACAAATAAAATAAAGTACATAATTTGATCATTTACCCATCTGGGAAGACTATAAATTCTAGGATCCCTAGTGAAAGCCCAGAACTTTACTGTATCCCTGTGCGGCAGCAACAGTCTGAATACTGTTCCGTAAGCCCTCCAAGACTCAGTCCTGGATGAGAATTAAGATCCATGAGAATTAAGATCCATTTCTGCCACCTCCTTATTCTGAAGGAGGTCTTCTCACCAACCAAGTCTGAGAACTTCTTTGAGGTCTCAGATGACCCACCTCTCTAGTTGAAGAGTTATCCTAGGCACTGTGAACTTAAAAAATAATTGATAACTATTTCAATAAAATTGTTTTCCTTTATAATACTATGCATAGTACTGGGATTAGAGTCAAAAAGTCTCATCTTCCTGAGTTCAAATCTGACCTCAGACACTTAGTAGCTGTGTGATTCTGGGCAAATCACTTAACCTTGTTTTCATCAGTTTCCTCATCTGTAAAATGAACTAGAGAAGGAAATGGTAAATCACTATGCTCCTTGCCAAGAAAATCTCAAATGGGATCATGGAGACTCAAACATAACTGAAAACAACGGCACAACGACAACAACAAATTTACTTTACATATTTAAAAACATGATTTTGAAAAGGGATCATCAAACTGTCCAAGGGGTCCGTGATATACAAAAGTTCAACAATCCCTAGACTAGGCTCAGTCTACACCAGGAAGGAATTATTCACTAGCTACCCCAAGAGCTCTCAGACTTGAGAACCTGAATCAAGATGCAGCACCTCCCCAAGCCCCACACCTAGGATTATCTCTGGTAGACCCCTTCACTTGATAACATGGGACCAGTGTTTGGGTAACTTGTTTATCCATCACCCACTTGTCTTCTGTCTCTGTTCACTTTGACCACTTCCCAACCACCTCTCAGGTGACCTTGATGACTCTCCTTGATGATTTCATCAGTTAGAACAATAAAGCAAGTTAGAAGGGACCTCAGAGACCCCCCCCCCCCACCCCTGCATTGTCCATTTATCCATTTTAAATCTGTTCTGATCCTTGATTTCCACACTAATCCTGGATGACACTCTTGTTAGGAACTCCTAATGAACTCTCCCACATTCCTGCCCCTCGCTGACCTTCTACTAGTCTTGTTATCAGAGCAGGCCTGCCCTTTCCTGCCCCTTACTCCCAACACGAGGACAGAATCAAGGGGAAGGACTTCTATTAGATAAAGCAACACTGTACCATTATCAGCTGTCCAAACTCTTTCTAGCCACATTGCTTCCTAGGCCTGTGATTGGGTAAGGGCTCAAATTAGAACTCAGGTCTCCTGACTCCTGTCCTGTGCTTTAGACCAAAGTAAATGTTGTCCTCATTTCCATGATCAGGGATCTATTATTAAATGGGCCCTAAAAGGCCATCTAGTCCAATGCCATCAATTTTCACAGAACTGTCATTTGGATTCCAGTCTCCTACATCCAGATCCAGTGTTTTTTCTCCCCTAAAGAGCTGAGGTTTCTGGTTTGGGTTTTTTAAGTAGACATAACACAATGAATGGCTCAATTTGCTGTTATGTGTTTCATCTCTGCTCAATTGATTTTGTCTCTGATTGAGACTCTCTTCCAGGCTGAATTCTGTCCCCAATACCAGAGCTCTGTGACAGAAAGCCTTTTGGCTAAAAGTTTTCCAGAGAGCAGCTGTTGGAAGGGGTGATCTTCATTTGACATATAAACTCACATATATTTTGCTAACAACCTGCTATAAAAATAATAAATATGGCAATTACTCTTAATCTCCACAGTACAATTGCTTACTGACAAAGCCCATTAAAAAGTTCAGGACATGTTACAGTGACGGCTGTGAATCAGAAGGATATGCATGCTTCCTGATCCCAAAGGCCTCCTCCATGACCAGTACCAAGTGGGTTTGGGGGAGACAAGGCAGAAAAAGCCAAATCCACTCCAAGTCTGGCCTTCTTTGGTGAAGAGCAGGGAGCTTCTCCACTTCTGTAAAGGGCTTCTGGGTCAGTGCTTGCAGTGAGACTGCCATTCCCACCACCCCCAGTGAGCCAGTGAATCATAATTACTTTACACAACCACTTCGAGCTTTCTTCAGAGAAATATTCCAGTTCCTACCACCTTGACAATGCCTGGTTTATATCTTCTCCCCCCCTCACAATGGATCCAACCCCATTTTCAACCTTTTCAGGGGTGGGGGGAAGCAGGGGTAAACACTGAGATGGGAATAGAGGCTACCCAGGGGTGAAGCTTCAGGGGCAGTGTGGAAAGGCCTGGTTTCCTTCACAGCAGGAGGAGAAATCTGTTCTACAAAATTTCCATGTAACCACATTCTCTGAGGACTTTTGACCCAGTGTTATGCAAATTACCATGCCCCCAAGGAATCTAGGGAAAACCAGTCACAAAAGGCAATTCCATAAACCTTGGAATGTGAAACTTGGGTTAGAATTAAGACCCTGAGAGCATGGAAGTAATGAATTTCTACTGGAGCATTAGGGCCATGTTAAGTAAATAGGGTAACTATGCTAGAGAGAGAATTTATTTGTTAATCTTGGCACACATAGCATCTTATCTGTTGAAGTGTTGCTCCTGGCAAAATTACAGACACTTTCAACTGCATTTCAAGAAGACACCTACAGTGAATGAGAGCCATTTCATTAACAGTTGATAACAAGAAGAAGAGGGGGAAATGTCCCAAGAATCCAAAGGCATTTTCTGCAGAAAACATTGTTTGACATGGCCAGCTGTAATTCATTCTCTGTTTCAGATATCGGCAGGACACAGTCCAAGAGGGCTTCAGGAGATGTGGACAGCCCTGGCCAGGAGCCATCTCGTGCTGGTCCAAATGTCTTGTCTAATGCCACTGCTAAGAGGAAGGCTTCTCTGAGGCTCCCACTGGCAGCTTGATTCAGTCATCCCCAGCAGAGGCAGGATGCTACTTGTTTGGATGTTGGCCATTGGAAGCAAGGAGGTGGAATTCACTCTACAGCACACACACCCTTCCCCCCACACACACACCACTTCAGTCCTAGACAGTGGGGTGGCCTCCCACCAAGGAAGTTACACTCTGTTCCCTCTGCAATCAGCTACAGGGTCCACCCCAGGATGAACTTGGAGCTGCTTCTGAAAGATGCATAAGACTTACTGCATCTCAGCATGGCTGAACCAGCCTTTCTGTAACATTTTAGGGAGACAGAGCTCTTTCCAGCTCAAGATCTATGGATAGCTGTCATTTAATGCTCCAAGGGCTGAACTGGGGCTTTTTTTGATAATAGTATTGTGGTTTCCTATAAGGGGATCTCGAGTTCAAATCCCAGCTCTCATTTGCTATCATTGTGACCACAGGCATATTATTTCACCTTGGTTTCCTCTTCCATAGAAGAAAGGAAGGTCATTGCATTAGATAATCTCTAAGGGCTCATCCTGCTCTAGAACTATGATTCTATCTATGGTTGGGGAGCCTCTTAACTTTTATAGACTCCATTACAATAGAGCAGCAGTTCTCAACCTGTGGGTTGCGACCCCTTTGGAGGTCGAACGACCCTTTCACAGAGGTCACATAAGGCCATCAGAAAACACATATTTCCACTGGTCTTAGGAACCGAGACACTACTCCTCTATCCATCTTCAGGCTGGTCCGCCCACATGCAGATACACCCACATACGAGTATTAAAGGGTCGTGCCATTAGGAAGGTTGAGAACCACTGCAAATGAGGGATCAGGGGGAAAGGCAGAATCGAACATCCTAATTTGTGACTTGTCTGAGGTTGGAGAGGTAATGAATGCCCTATCCTCTTTTATGACTTTAATATACCCATAGATGACAATGACAACACTCCAGATACCTAGTTGTACAACCTCCTCAACTCGCATGACCTTGTACCAAAGGGGTAGCCACATCTTAGACTTCACCATCAGTAGAGGCAGCTGGAGGTACAAGGGAGAGTGTTGGGGATGGAGTCAGGAAGTTACTGTCCTTCAGTTGTTTCAGTCATGTCTAGCTCTTTTTTTTTTTACCCCATTTGGGATTTTCTTGACAAAGACAATGGAGTGGCTTGCCATTTCCTTCTCCAGCTCATTTTACAGATGAGGAAACTGAGGCAAACAGGGTTAAGTGACTTGCCCAAGGTCACACAGCCAGTAAGTGTCTGAGCCTGGGATCACACAATTAGTAAGTGTCTCAGTTCAGATTTGAATTCAGGTCTTCCTAACTCCAGGCTCAGAGCTCTATCTACTATACCATCAAGCTTCCCCCAGAGTCGAGAAGAAAAGTTCAAATTTCCTCAACTGTAAAATGGGAGAGTCATAGGACCTGCCTTTCAGGATTGTTGTGAGGATCAGATGAGTTAGTTTCCCTTCCCTTCCTTTTTTCCCACTTAAAACTATTTCACTCCCAATATTTTGTTCATCTATGGGCATAAAATCCTGTTCATTATTTCTCTGACACCTCCTCTGTTTGCAACCTGATCTCTAGTCTTTGGGTTTCTCTCTGTTATTCAAATAATGGATAAGTTTTTTTTTTAATTAATAATTGTTGGGGCAGCTCAGTGAATAGATCACAGGCCCTGGAGGCAGGAGGACCTGAGTTCAAATCCAACCTCAGACACTTAACACTAGCTGTGTGATGTTGAGCAAGTCACTTAACCCCAATTGCCCCGCCCTCCAAAAAGAAATAATAATAATAAAAAAATGAAAATTAATTATTGTTTAAAAAAATTAAGAAGCAATTATTTTCTCTCCTTCCTACTTCTTCCTCTCCCACTGAACAAGAGAGAAAGAGGGAAAGGGGGGGGAGAGAGAAACTCCCCTAAATCTGAGTAGTCTATAGAAGCAAATCCCTTAATGTGTCATGTCAGAAAATGTATGGATGTCATTGTATATTTGGGGCCCCCCCTCCCTGTCAGAGTGTGTCATCTTTGGTCCTCTGGGACTCGGTTCATCATCTCACTGATCATCACTCTAAAGTCTAAGTTGTTTTTCTTTTAAATGTTGTTTTTGCATACATTTTTTTCCTGTTTCTCCTCAGTTCCTTCTGCATTTTTAAATACTTTCCCTCCCCTCATTAACAAAAATTGATTTCCTCTTGCTCCTGTCCTTCCTCACCACTATGGAAGAAAAAAAAACCTAGTAACGAATATGCCTAGTCAGGCAAAACTAATCCCCCCCCCCCCCCCCGGCTGTGCCCCAAAACTATGCTTCGTTCTGTGCCCTGCATCCATCTCCTCTTTGTTGAGAAGTGAGCAGCCTGCTACCTTATCTATCCTCTGGAATCGTAGTGGTCACAAAGTAGTTAAAAACCTATTTACCTGTGATCCTGCGGTAAGTGCTGAGTGTACAAATAAAAAGAAGGAAACTATCACTCCTCTCTCCCGACCCATCTTCATTCTTCTGGATTCTGCTCCCTTTCCTATGCTCAACTATTCCCATAAAGCATTCTCAAGTCCTTATTCCCTGGTCTTCCAATCAACCAACCAACACGCATTTATTAAGCACCACTGTGTGCCGGGCAGGCGCCGTGCTGGTGGATGAAGAGAAAAGCACAAAAAAATTGAAAACAAAGTCTATTCTCAAGGAGTTAAATTTCAAGAAAACATTTGTTTCTAATGGTAACCATCTTTAGGGCAGGGAAGGGATGGGAGGAAAGAAAAAAAAAAGAAAGTTACATGATAACTTTATTATATATTTAAAAGGAATAGCTACTTGTACATAATAGATGTGTAGTTCCATGTGCAATTTTCTTTTTTTAATTCTATGATATGGAAATGTGTGTTATTTCATAAATTACAAATCAAAAAAGAGGAAAAGTACACATACATGATCTTTTCATTTTAGAAGACCAGATCCCATCTCCACCATTTCCACTGTACTTAAGTTCTTGGGCCATAGTCCCTTCCCATCTCCTTAAATTACTGACCATGAGGACAACCCATTTTAGTCAGGGACATGTGGATCCAAGCTACTAGGCTTCCTCACTATCAGAAAAACAATTTGAGAATTTTTAAAATGTTAGCATTTTTTTAAAAATTGAATTTGTTGAATCAATGCTCATCTCATCTCTGATTTGAGTCCCTGGGTAAGATGGCCAAAGTCCCTAGTGAATTATTAAGAGTTTCTCCTATAGGGCTTTCTATCTCCTACCAAGATGTTTGCATAGACTGTGCCCTAAGGCCTAGAATGCTCTTTCTCCTCACTTCTGGTTGTTAGAATCCCCATCTCACTTAAAAGACTATCTCTGGTGCTGCCTCTTACACGAAGCCAGTTCTCTTCCCCAAAACTTGATAGTGTTCTTCCTATTCCCCCAATTAATTTGTGTACTTTATGTAACTCTTTTATTTTCCATAATAAAATGAAATCTCCTTGAGGTTAGGGATTGTTTATGTAGGGGGGTGGTAACCTCCCTAACACAGGGTAGGGGCTTAATAAATTCTCACAGAATAGAATAGAGTTGAATTGGGTGCATGGGATGGAAGGAGTCCTTAGGATATCTGCTTATCAGTAGCACGTTTTCTTGTCCTATTTCAAGAAAGGCTTGTATATTATAAGCTTCTCTCCCAACCACTAATGACCCTATAAATCCCAGTTCCTTGATTATAAACATATTTCTCCAGCCAAATGACTCCAAGGAAACAAACCTGATCTATGAGAGCTAGCGATTTGTTGAGCTTTCAGAAAGGGCCATAATTATTCTCATTTAATACAAAAGAAAGAAAGAGCAAATAAAAAAAAATCCTGGGCTGGCCCTTGGAAAAGGTTATGCATCAAGGCATTTGTCCAACTCCCCAGGATATACTATTCTAAAGCAGATTTCACCTTTTCTTAGACAAAGGCTGACACAAAGGATGCCTATATCCATAGTAATTTGTTTCTTTCTCTGGCTGCCTTTAAGACTCATCTTAGGGGCTACCTCCTATAGGAAGTCTTTCCTGATCCTTCTACCAAGGGTTCTTAGCCTGGGGTCTGTGAACTTGTTTTAAAAATATTTTGATAGCTGTATTTTGATATAATTAGTTTTCATTATAGTCCTATGTATTCCAAACATTATTATGAGAAAAGTCCATTGCTTTTACCCAACTACCAAAAGTGGCCAGCACACAAAAAAGTGAGTTCCTGTTCCCAGAACTCAATAGCTCTCCCTTCTCCTTAAATGTTCATGTGTTTATCAGTTTGCATGTGATATCCTCCCAGTAGATCGTAAAGTTCTGAAAGTAAGGACCGTTTCTTACTGACCTGTTTTATCCTGGAAGCCTCAGTCCACAGCACAGTATGTTGTATAGAGGGGGCACATGAAAAACGTTTGTTGGATTAGATTGGGTGTCAGTATATAGAAAGATGCTGGATTTTCTACCTGTCTGGGGTTAGTCCTGAGTAAGCAGTCCCATTTGTTCATCTATATTAAAAAGCATGGTGGTATTGCCCCAGAATGCAGTAAGCATGACACAGTGGAAAAGGTGTTGGATTTTCCATGAGAGGACCTATCTTAAATCCTGAATCTGCTACCTGCTGTTACCTCTGTGACCTCTAGAAAGGACTGAATGTCTCATTTTCATCATCTGCAACATGAGAAGGTGCAAGTAATGGCCTCCAAGGACACTTAGCTCTAAATCTACACTATTTTTCTGAGGAGGGACTAAGAATGAAGAATAGGGATGAAGAAATAACAGAAGGTTGCTGTCTTTGAACGTTGTTTCATGAGAGACCTAATGAAAAGTTACCTGGCATGACTTGCTAATAAGAATGATGTAACAATTTTATTTGAAGTTTGTGAAGCATTTTACATAGATCAACTAATTTTGGCCTCATGACAACCCCATAGTGCTATTCCCATCCTACAGGTGAGGAATCAGAGACTCAAAGGAATGATATTACTTGTTCAGGGTCAAATAGCTAAGAAGTGTTTGAAGCAGAATTCAAACCCAGGTCTTCCTGACTCCAGGACCTTTGATCATATCTACTACATTATCTATATATTACATAGAAGTTTAGTATTCTCACACTGATGAATTTGTTGGTGAATTGGAAAGACCATTGATTGAAAGTCAAGAGGACATGGCTTGGAATTTCATCCATGCCTTTACCGACTGTGTATTATTGGTCAGGCCACTTCACCTTCACTGGATCTGCTTCCTGCTCGGTACAATGGGGAAAAAATCTCTAACATCCCTTCCCCTGCTAAATCTTTTATTCTAGGACTCTGAACTGCTTAGCCCAATTTATTCTCTTGGTAATTAATAGTAACAATCAACAGCAATCATATATTTATATAAATTTGAAAGTTTTTAAAATGTATTCTCTATAGAGAGACTATATATATATATTCTCTATAGAGAGACTATGTATGTAATAAATATGTATGTGTATGTTTGTATGTGTATATATATATATATAATATATACATATATGTACATCCATGCTCAATCCTCATAAGAACACTACGATATGACAGTGATTGTTACTTCCATTTTACAGATGAGAAAATCAAGGCTTACAGAGCTAAGAAAACCTGCTATGGTTACACAAGTGTCATAGGTGGGATTTTAGCCTGGGTCTTTCTGAATCCAGGCTCAGCATTCCAAACACTATTCAAGTTTCAGAAATCCCTACTGGAAGAGATTATTGAGCTTATCTAATTCAACTCCTCTCATTTTTCAGTTAAGGAAAAAGAAAAAGTCATTCAAATTTATTCCATAAATACATTTTGTGATGTTAAATGATTTGTCCAAGGTCATGGAGATAGACAGTTACAATCAAGATTTGAACTCACTCTCCAAACACTCTGGAATGGTAGGGAACAGTGTCTTCCAGGACTAGAAATCCCTGGCCCCAAACACAGCCTGCTTTAGACCAGGGGCATGTAGATCTGAGTTACTTGGCCCCCTCACTAACAGCAATCCCACTTGAGAATGACTAAAAGCTTTAATAAACGTTGGTAGAATTAAATCGAATTTGTCGAATTAATGCATAACGCATCTCTGCTCTGGCTCACTGGGTGAGACAGTCAGAATGTCCCTTGGAATACTGATAGTCAGCCCATCAACAAGCATTTACGGCGTCAGCTCCTTGAGCCAGGCACATTGGAGAATATAAGGAAAGTCCCCGACAAGTTCCACACAGTACATTCTATCTCCCTTCTGTAGGTATTTGCCTCCAATATTTCCAAAAAAAACTTAAAATTAAAAAAAAAGCAGTTAGCAAAGTCTCAAGGTCATTCAGTTGGTTCCATATTTCTTAGATCAGGAAACTGATAATAAAAATTGGTGGTAAAGAGCCCAGAGGCAAGATATCATTGCAGACATGTTACCCTAAAACTGCACTCTTGCCAACTCTTTCCTGGCAGCCGTGACTTTAGAAAACAATTAATATGAAACCACTCTTTCCAACCCATTGAACCATCAAATGGTGCACCTTTTAGTTAGGGTGTGGGTCATACTATGGGAGCAGAGCCTGCCCCAGACTGCGTTGGCTGGCAAGGTCAGGGAAATGAGCTCTGGAAGAGTTTGAAGATGAAGAGACTCCGAGCCAAAGACACAATGAAAAGTGACTTCCTCCATACAGTGGGGACTAGATACATAGGGCTTGGACAGCCATATCCTGGGGAGCAAGGCTGACCTGTGGGACTGTGCCTCATTTTTAGGGGGAAAAAGAGCAAAAAATAAAAGAACAACAAAACCAAGGAGTGTTTACTTGGATTGTGTGGCGGCTTTTTCTTATCTGACTTATTGTTTTTCCTTTTAATGATATTTTTTCCAAATTAAAGAGAATGCAAGGAACTGGTTTCAATTAAAGGGTCACCACAGAATAGTTGAGGCCGAAGATTAGAACTATTTTTAAGTTGTCAGAGATTAATTGGAAATAACCTCTGGGTGCTAAGGGAGGAATTGTGACTTCAAGTTTCCTCTTTAACTTATTGAAAGGAGACACTGGCCCAGGAGTTGTGATAGCTCGGATGGCCCGTGTCAGCCTGGAAACCTCCTTTTACTTCTCATCCTTCTTGGGCCTGTTCTAAGGGCCATCTGGCTATGTTTAGACCTATTTGGGACAGTGGTGTGGGGAGCGGTGTGTAAAGAACACTGAACTTGATATCAGGAAGATTTGGCTTCAAGTTCTATTTCTTGTACTTTGTAGGCACGTGAACCTGGGCAAGTCACTTAACTTCTCTGAGACTTGGTTTCCTTATCTGCAAAATGGGGTTGAGTGCCTTCAGTGAGAGATAGCACAGCATAGTAGAGAAAAAATCAGCTTTGGAGTCAGGAAGACCTAATTTCAGAGACTATCTGCATCCTATATTGGACAAGTCACTTAACCTTCCTACTGCCCCTAGGCAGCTTTCTACAACTAGAAATTGCTGGTAGTTATGGGTCTGCATTAGTAGAGGAAGTTTCAATACCTTTTTAAAATTCCTTCCACTAATGAAATTATAGGTCCAGACTCCTCTACTATTCTCCCCTTAAAAACAAAAACAAAACCCCTATTTAGTATCTGGGTAAACCCTCCTAATTCATAGGCAGCTCTCCCAGAAGATAGCTATCTCACTCATGACACTGTAGTTCCAAGTCCTTTGAAAGCATAGCTTACAAGTCCCACAGTAATGTGTTTACCTTTAATAGACACCCAGAGGACATAATTAATTCAGAGCAAGGACATTTAATCAAGCTGATATAGTAAGAAAATGTAGTTGAAATTTATTCCATCAATCTGGGGTGTATTATCTCATTGATATATACAAGATAAGTGGGAGGAATAGATGGCCGCACAAGGCAACACATAGCCAAGGGACTTCTGTAAAAAGACAGCTTACACCTCTGACCCTGCTGCAGTCTTCTTATGAGGTCATCACTCTGCTAGGTGGTGCCGTAGGTCACTGAGTGCTGACCTGGAGACAGGGAAACCTGAGTTCAAATCTGGTCTCTGACACTTATCAGCTGTGTAATTCTGGGCAAGTAACTGGAAAGGCTAGGGTCTCCCATAGCATCCAGGGCCATCTCCAGTCATCCTGATGAATATATGGTCACTGGATCCAGGCAGCTCTGGAGAAGAAAGTGAGGCTGATGACCTTGCAAAGCCGTCCCTCCCTCAAATCAAAGTCAACTGCAAGTCATGTCATCATTTTGAAAACAAAGGGCAAACACCACTGCTACTACTACTACTACTACCACTACTACTACTACAGACCTCAGTTTACTCAAATGTAAAATGAATATATAATAACTTCTACCTACCAAGGTTATTGTAAGATTCAAATGAGAAAATACTTTTTTTTGAGGGGGGAAGCAAAACATTTGGGGCTAAGGGACTTCCCCAAGGTCACACAGCTATTAAGTGTCAAGCATCTGAAGCCAAATTTGAACTCAGGTCCTCCTGACTCCAGGGCCAATGCAATATTCACTATGCCACCTAGCTGCCACGAGATAATACTTTTATTTTTTGTTTTGTTTTGGTTTTTGCTTTTTTTGGAGGGGGAAGGCTGGGCAATTGGAGTTAAGTGACTGGCCCAAGGTCACACGGCTAGTTTTGTGTTAAGTGTCTGAGGCTATATTTGAACTCAGGTCCTCCTGACTTCAGAGCCAGTGCTCTATTCACTGTGCCACCTAGCTGCCCCAAGATAATAATTTTAAAATGCTTAGCTCAGTGCCTCGTGCACAGTAGACACTTAATAAATGCTTATTTCCTCCTTTCCTTCCCTCCAAATGTGTTTCCCACTAGTTTTGGAGACTCTGGCAAATGCCCCTCTGCTAAGTGTGTAGTCTCCAGACTTTGGCTTACCTGAAATCCTTGACCATCTATTCAAAGGAAAAACGGATGCTGCTGTAATGCTTTATCAAGCCCCTGGACTTTCCCCAACTCCTTAAGAAAAGGCAAAAACTGAGAATACCTAAACACACAAACAAGCAAACAAAAAACCCCAACACCCTCTTGGCAAAATTCTACAAGCTTTTCCCCTCCAAATCTTGGCTACTGAAGTCTCTCTTCAACAGAACAAAAGATGGTCAGTCCAAAGCTAAACCTTCTAAAAGAAAGAGACGGGTCCTGCCAGCTACCTATTGTCTTCATGCTTAGTCATCAAAAGAGACTAAGTAGATACTATATGTAAAACATTAAATAAAATAATGAATCAATTTAACAATAAAAAACCCTAAATATCTAGTTAAATAGCTATTATTATTACCACTCTCATTAACCATAATTATTAAATATTAGTAGTAGTCCTTTTGGTGAGAGGGGACCCCTTTTGCTCTCCTAGGGGCTTTGGTCCCTTTGTCAAAGAGGTATTTCTTGTGAATATTCTACCAGCCTCCCGATTTTTAGACTATAACCAGAGTAACACTGATTTGTGTTAGAACTACAAAATGATTTTGGATCTGGAGGAATGTGGTACCCCGTTTTCTTTCTGTTTATTTTTTTATTTTTTTATTTTTAATTTATGGAATAAAACATGCATTTCCATAACATAGTATAATAATTTTTAAAAAAATGATTGCACATGAAAATGCAAACCGACCATGTATAACTCACTATGTTTCAAATATACAACAAAGTGATCATGTAAATTTCTTTTTTACTTTTTTCTCCTCCTCCCCTACCTCATAGATGGCCACCATTAGACACAAATATATACATATACATATATATATATATATATACATACATACATACATATATATGTAATGCCTGTATGTATATTTGCAAATATGTACACACACATATGTATGTGTATATGTACACTTATACACTCACATAAAATTATTCTATACATACTTTTATATATCAGTTCTTTATCTAGATGCAGATAGCATCTTTCTTCATATGTCTTTTATGGATAATTTGGGTATTTATAGCCAAATAGTCAAAATACAACATCTGCTAAGCCTCTTCTGTTCAGCCACTTAGCTGAGTAGGTAGGAAAAAGCCACATAGGTAAGTTAAGAATGGGGATCCAAGCCATTACCTCTTCTAGCCACTTAGCTGCACCAGGGATGTTTTGAAATGCAGATACAGAACACCCAGAGCCTCAGAGTGACTTAGGGTCATCACTTTATTCCCCAAAGACTTACTTTACAAGGTTGATGTGAGGAACAATAAGACAGCACATGAAAAGGAATTTGGAAAGTCTAATGCACCACATCACTCACTGTCCATGATTGTTGCTATCTATAGCCATATTATTACTATTCCCAAGAAAATAGAGAGCCAAAAATGTGTTATTAGCAGAGAGGGAGGGAAAGATGATGAAGAACACTGCCCTTTTCATGACAGAGAGATGATGTACAGAATGAGAAACACAGTTTTGGAAAGTCAGTGTGGGAATTTTTTTTTTTGCTTGACTATGCTTCTATAATACAAGGGTTCTATATATCTTACATTTTCTTTCTTTCCATTTTTTCCTTCCAAGGTGTAAAGGGAAGTGAGTGGGAGAAAAACAAGTGTCTGAGAGTTGAAAAATAAAGAAGAGGAAAAAATTGTAGGACCTGCATTCTGATCCTGACTCTTCCACTCAATTCCTATGCAATGATGGGTCATATAACCTCCATAGTCCTCAGTTTTCTTATCTGTAGACTAGATGATATTTAAAGCCCCTTACAGCTGTAGATCAATGATTCTACAGCTCACAGGGGACTAAGGTGTGGCAACAAGCCCAAAAGATAACCTGATGGACGTGTATATGCCTCACTGTTATCTCCCCAATTTCAAGAGAAACCAAATAAATTCATTAGGCAGAATTTAGTGGAGGATAAGTGCTAGATTCACATAAGTGAATTTTGATCTATATCTCTGGAGGGAGCATTGACTACTGTAATGTCACAGATTTATTTGAGGATTTGAACCCTAGTGGCAAGGGCACTAGAGTAACTCCCCAAGGATCCACAGTTTGAGTTCCAGATATATTTTGCTAGCAAGGAATGCAAATATTCTGACTCTTAGTTTGCTTATCTGCAAAATGGGGATCATAATGTTTGCATGTACCACCTCTAGGTGGTTGAAAAAAATTATTGAAATCAAGCATGTGAAAGTACTCTGTAATACTTAATCTCTACAAACATGAGCTGCTAGAATGATTTTTTCCATTCTACCGTCCTGTCTCTGAGATAAATTAGTTCATTTCCCTGGTACCTCTAAATTAAACCACTCAGAAACTTGTATATAACATGTGTAAAGGTCAGGCCCTGAATTACCATTGCCACCCTCTTTCTATATACTCTTGTCACATTAGGTGAATCAATGGACTGCTCTTGTCATTGATGGGCAAACTAGCATTTATCCAAGAAGTAAAGAGGGGAAATCAATGCTATATCGATGAGAAATTGCTCCTGATGGGCTAGGTAATGGCCATATCATCTTGCCGCTCACATCTATTAGCTAAATCGTTCAAAGAGCCCTTCATTGGCATGTGAAAGAAAGGATCCAGATTTCTAAAGATGGTTAATAAAGCAATAGCTGGCTTCAGTGTGATGGTGCTTAAGAGCTCTCAGGGTGTGCTTTGAAGAAATGTGAGGAGCTCTTAGGACTTCATGATTTGTCAAAACCAAAGAGCCAGAAACAAGCCAGATGCCAAAAACCCCCCTCAGCCTATCATCCTTCGTTAACTTGATGACTGTTGAATCAGCTTGGTGAACACTTGACATATTACAGCTGGGTTACCTATTCTTAGCAGTTTCTACAGCCCTCTAATTTTAGCACATTGGCTAAATGTGTGCAAGTGGGAGTCAGGGAGCAGAGCTTAGAGCATCAGCACATCCTTCTTCCAGCTAACAAGGGTGGATTTCTGAACTCATCATAGAACCCAATCATTTTCTAATCAGCATAAGAGAAAACACACTTGGAAATGATCCCCATTGTTCCCTGGCAGTCAGGTTCTGTGGCAGTAAAGAATCTTGTTGGAACATTCTATGTTATGCTGAAAGAACTCTAGATGAAGTCAGGAGAAACCTAGGTTCATACCTAGGCTTTTGGCCCTTATTATATGACCCTCAGAAACCTTGGTTTCCTCATCTGAAAAACAGGGGTAATCATGCTTGTCATACTTGCCTCACAGAGTTGTTAAGAGGATCAAAAAGGTTATGAATGCAAAGCCTCTCATGGACTTCAAACTGTCACATGCCATTCATTGGTGGTGGTGTTCCTGTCTCGCTATTTGTGTTGCTAGTATCTTCCCTATTAACTGACTGCCTTGTAATTAACTCTCTGTGGGATAAGAGGTCTTGCTTAATCTTGGCTATAACCTTAGAGAATGTGATATATGATATATGACATGATATCATATGATATGACATCACATGATGTGATGTAATGTGACATAACATAACATAATTGATTTAACATAATTAATATAATATGATATGATATGATATAATAAATATAATATAATCTTAGAGAAGATTCTTCAGCTCTCTGGGTCTCAGTAATGAGGGAATCAGTACCAAAATTCAGCCCAAAATTCCCAGAAGCATTTTCACCAAAACTTGGCATTTTCTATTATGTCTCCTCCTCCAATGATCCTGTTTGTACTTCTCTGTTTACATGTAATGTCACCACGGTTGAATATAAACTCCTGAAGTATATATCAGGAATGCTTCTTTTTTTCAATTTTGTATGCCTGGTGCCTAGCACCATGCTTGCCATTGAGTAGTTACACATTAAAAGCTTGTTAGATTCAATTGGATCAGCCAAATGCATCTCAGTATTTTGCTCTTTTTCTTTTGTTTCATATATGTGGAAGTGAGAAAGAGGTCAGTAGTATCTAATTTTAAATTGCAAAATGAGCTTTTGGGGGTTTCTATTTGTGATTTTGCTTTTGTTCAACTTGGTCTGAAACTTGAGTGGTTCAGTCACTATTTATGGTTTAAAATGAATTCCTTGAGCTGTAGAACATTCCCAATGGTAGTAGAAGTTCTAATTGCATCATTATATTCCATAAATTGATTTCCTAGGTGTTTGGAATAAAGCAGGCCAAATTAAGATCCTAAACAAACTAAAGATAACAGAAGTCAATAAATCAGTCTTATCTATGGTAGTTAGAAAGAAAAATGACCTCATAATGAGACATCCAATCAATGCGATAGATGACCTATGCCTATGAAACTAAAGGCTGCTGATCTCTCCCTACTTACTGGGGTCTTGCTAAAGGAAACATTGTAACTAAATAAATAGGTTTTCTTCCTCATTGTCTTCATTTTAATAAGATTCTATTTCTATCTTTTGTTTTTATATCCCATACATTTCTCACTGCCTTATTGGCTTTTGATTCTCCAAATGGATATTCTTAAAGCATTTTCAATCTTCTTTTTTCCCAGTGGTGTCTGACTTTTCATGACCCCATTTGAGATTTTCTTGACAAAGATACTGGAGTGGTTTAGCATTTCCTCCTCCAGCTTATTTTACAGATGAGGAAACTGAGGCAAACAGTGTGAAGTGACTTGCCCAGAGTCATACAATTAGTAAGTGTCTGAGACCAGATTTCAACT
The DNA here is from genome assembly GCA_028627135.1 of Pseudochirops cupreus. Classification (NCBI taxonomy): domain Eukaryota; kingdom Metazoa; phylum Chordata; class Mammalia; order Diprotodontia; family Pseudocheiridae; genus Pseudochirops; species Pseudochirops cupreus. The sequence goes on along the minus strand of CM053583.1, from coordinate 400,127,965 downwards.
CAGTCTTCTTGACTCCAGACCCAGCTATCTGATCACTGTGACACCATCTAGCTGACCATTCCTAAGGCATAGGTGATATCATGTAACTCTTCTCTGGTCTAGAAACGTCAGTGGCTATCTTTTGCCTCTAGAATAAAATTACATATTAGGCCCTTTTCAGGCTCCTTTCCATCTATCATATCAGACTGATCTCTTATTACTTGTTCTCATGTATTCAGGCATCTGAAACTGCCTGTTTGCTGGTCCCAGGACCTAGAATTCCATTGCCAGCCTCTATGCTTCTACACAGGCTTTCCCCCAATGCTTGCAATGCACTTTCTGCTCCCCTCTGAATCTGAGAATCACTATATCCCTTCAACAAAGCTCAAGGATCATTTACTAAAAAAGAAAACAAAACGAAACAAAACAAAACAAAAACACCTTTTCCTACTTTCCCTAGTCACTAAGAGCAACTTTGGATTCACTTTCTACATATTTTATATTGACTTACCTGTGTACATTTCCCTCCAGTAGAAGGTGTTAGTTGAGACCAAGGGCTTTCATTTTTGTCTGTCTATGCCTATTGACCAGTACACTATCTTGCAAGAGTGGGTGCTCTGTTTGGGTGGCTAGGTGATGCGGTGAATAGAGCAACAGTCCTGGAATTAGGAGGACCTCAGTTCAAATCTAGTCTCATACACTTAACATTTACTAGCCATGTGACCTTGGGCAAGTCAATTAACCCCAACTGACTTGCCTTACCCCCTCCAAAAAAAAAAAACTGGGTGCTATGTCAAATGAAAAAATAAATGTATCCACCATATTTACAAAGCAAGGGATAAAGCAGGTTTTGTCTTGTGGTCAAAATTACTCCACTTACTAATGTCAGTGGAGTTAAGGAGATCTGCATACTTCATCCAAGGAAATTCTTTAATCCTTGGGTTGGGTATAATGAAATGGGAATGAAAAGGCAGTCAATAGTGCTGAAACTCCAGAAATCAAAGCAAGATGGTCCCATGGAGACAAAATTTGGCAGATGGCAGAGCTGGAACTCAAGCCCCCAGTCCAGTCCTCTCTCCATAATATTAATAAAGATCTGTTTGGTGTTAGTTGAAATGACACACAAATTAAGGTGTGAATGGTTAGAACTTAGTCAACAACTAACATGGGTAGATGAACACAATCATTACCTAAATCATTGGTATTTCATGATGCCTAAAAAATTGCTGGAAGTTCATTGTGGCATAAAGGTGGTCCTTGGGTCTCATAGACTATGACAGCAAAGTGCAACGGTGCCCATCCAACCAAACTTGAAGGTCTTTGAGTACAAACTCAACAATGGGATTATTGGAGGGCCAACCTAGTTTTTTGTTTTTGTTTCTGTTTGTTTGTTTAGTACAGAGAAACTCAGAATCAGGAAGCTGACCATTCTTTGGCCACCCCAATTTATAAAAATACACAAAGCATATAGATATCACAGTACAAGCAACCATAGGGACTATACACACCAAGAAAATCACACCACCTTGACCTGTTTTAAAGAAATGAGCAGCAAATGTATGTCCTCAAGAGGCCTCCAATCTAGTTGGGGGCAGAAGACCTCTAAGGCCAAAAACCAATAGATTATTCAATACTTCAAGGGATCCATGTTCTCGTCAATGTGGGTTTTCTCTCCACTGGTAGAAAATAGAACCCATCGATTCCTTCTCATCCACTTCCATTCATAAGCTCTCCATATGAGCTCCACCCAGGATGCTTCCTCTAAGTCTGTTGACATTTGATGGGTACCAGCACACTGCTCATGTTGATCCATATATCTTGCTGTGTGACTAACCTATCTCCTTTTCCAGTGTGTGTGTGTGTGTGTGTGTGTGTGTGTGTGTGTGTGTGTGTGTGTGTGTGTGAAAAAGAGAGAGAGAGAGAGAGAGAGAGAGAGAGAGAGAGAGAGAGAGAGAGAGAGAGAACTAAAGCTTAAAAGGACCTTATAAATCATTGATTGTCCTACCAATGCATTTTACAGAACAGAAACTGAGAGCCAGATAGATTAGGTAATTTTTCTAGGTCAAATAAACAATGAAGCTGCCATTCAAATTCAGGTCCCCTAATTCCAAATCCAGACCTTTTTTTTCCATTGTAATTTTTATAAGAACTTTCACTCATTTGCAGGTCAAGCATCTTCTGGGGGAATCTTTTATCCCCCACGATATAAGACCAATATAAAATAGTATACGACATGCTACAGAAATTCAGAGAAATAAAAGACCATGAACTTCATTCAGTGCATTGCATTGACCTTGCATGTAACTACTTGCATTTTGTGTACTTGGTAAAAATTGTGTTTATTTTCCGTGTGTCATTATAGCAGTGCAGCTTGACCAAAGGGCAGGTACAAGCTGATTAATGTACATAGAGTTATTTGCAAAATATTAAAATGTTATGTATCGCATGTGAGCTATTTTTATTTTGCTTAGTCATTTTAGTTGTTTCTGACTCTTCATGACCTAATTTGGGTTTTCCTTGGCAAAGACCCTAGAGTAGTTTGCCATTTCCTTCTCCAGCTTATTTGACAGATGAGGAAACTGAGGCAAACAGGGTTAAGTGACTTGACCAGGGTCACACAGTTAGTATCTGAGGATGAATTTGGACTCAAGAAGAGGAGTCTTCTTGACTCCAGGCCTAGCACTCCATCCACTGTGCCACCTAGCTGCCTATAATAATTATTATTAATGTTATTATTATCATAACTATTATTATTATGTTACTATTAGCCTAGTTAGCTCGTTGTGTGGACTGGAAGGTTTGTGATATTAACAGATAGCTCTTGCTTTACATAAGTTTGACACTTTCTATTTACTGGGATCTTCAGAATGAGCTCTGGGGTTTGTACCATTATTATCCCCATCCTAAAGAGGAGGAAATGAAACTCAGAGAAGCAAACAAAGAGATTTTTACATAATGTAAATTAGGTAAATTTAAGAGTAGAGTCAAAGTGTGGGAGTGGGTAGGATTGGGTTAGAGGCAGAGACAGAGTTAGAGGTGCAGGTAGATTCATAGTTAGGGTATAGAGTTTGGCCCTGGCCACCTTTCTTTAGCCTATATAACAAAGACATATGCAAAATAGTGTCATAAAACCTACTAAAATGCCCATATATTAAATACTGTATCATGATAATAAACAGAAATATGAAACTAATGATAGAGTGTGTACCATTGTGTACAGTAAAGTTAACATAGATATGCACCCACTGTATCAAGCCTTTATCACTGGTAATTGACTGAAATTTCTTTCAGAATACTTAATGTGAAGTTGAATTTGTGTTATTTGAATTTCTATAAAGTGAGAGCTACCTGTATTTGGAAGGCTACATTCCAAGTCTATTTAAACTATCAATTATTACTAGTCCTCTAGTACTATACTTAGTAGCTTTGTACAAATAAAAACTTAATGGGCCACCATCTTTTAACTAAAATGCTGGATGCTGTGATGGATAAACCTGGAGTCAGGAAGACCAGAGGGCAGCTCTGGTCCCCGACATTTACTATGTGTGTGACAGTGGGCAAATCTCTTTACCTGTCTTCTTCAACTTCCCCAGCTTAAAATGGGGATCATAAAGCACCCTGTCTCCCAGAGTTGTTGTGAGGATCAAGTGAAATAATATTTATAAAGCACTTAGCATAGCATCTGGCACCCAGGAGACACTTCGTAAATGCTTATTAAAAGCTTTTTAAAAATTAAAAAATAATTTCTCAATGATGTGATTCAATTATAAATTGTATGCAAGATGTCACTTTTCAAATTGTCTACTACATACACTTGGAAGGGCTACTTTGATCACTGTCAAACATTTTCATTCTATTACCTCTTTTCTGGATAAAAGAGAAATAAAATATGGTGTTAAAAATAAAATCTAGATGACCAATTAAAATGTAAGGAAGTGATTTCTACTCAACATTGCCACTTCATCATGGAGTTTTAAGTGAATCTGTATTTGGCCTGCTTGAATTTCTTCTGTTTTGTAGTAGGGAGAGGGCTGGCCTTAGAATCTAGATGACCTACATTTGAATTTTACCTCTAACCTTACCTGTGTGACTCTGAGCAATACACAGCTTCTCTGAGTTTCATTTCCTCCTCTTTAGGATGGGGATAATAATGGTACAAACCCCAGAGCTCATTCTGAAGATCCCAGTAAATAGAAAGTGTCAAGTAATTTGCGAATCTTAAAGCTAAATAAATGTTAACTATTACAAATAATTTTGTGGACAGTGAGTGGGGAGGCCATTAATATCTTGGTGACATAGTTGTCGGTAAGTTCTAATCACAAGCTGTATGATCAGACACCATTGTTCAACTCAGCCAGCCATAGCTGACCATCTATGCCCTCTGAAGAAAAGAAAGCATTATGGGCTTGTATCTTATTCCAGCTATCCTAATAAAACATCAAACTGTATTTTGTATGTATTACTTTGTTTGGACTGTGCCTTTCCTCTCGCACCATGCTATACCCTAGGCTAGCCACCACTTTGCCCAAGAATCCTAGTTTAAAGCTAAGAAACAATTACTTAGGCAGCCTTCATTTTGGAGTGCTCTGCTTCCTCTGCCCAGCATCTTAGAATTCCTAGTTTCCTTGAACTTTCAAATGATGCTTCCTAAGCAGCATCTTTCACCATTTTCGCTGTCATTGTGACCTCACTTTGATGTCGATATTGATACATGTTGATACTTCATTTTAGGTATCAGGACACCAAGGCCAAGAAAGAGCAATGATTGACTCAAGGTCACACAGGTGGCAAGTTGTGGGTGTGGGAAGTCAGCTGTTTTCCATTATCTTCTACTGCCCAGGTTCATTGTCTCCAAAAATAATATTTTTTCTACTGAATCATGATGCCTCAGCTGCTGCTGCTCCCTAAATTTGGGAAATGTTGTGACCCATCATTGCTGAGAAATCAAAGACAACTTCCTCCTGAGTTGAAAAATAATGATTTCTTTAAAAAGAAAAAGTCATCTCTCTAACCAAGAAAAATCAGGACTAGCCTTCAAGATGGCAGATGGGAACAGAAGCAAAAGCTGGACAGAGACTCCCTGTGCCCTAGGTAAGGGCTAAAAACGAGTCCTCCTCTATGTAGCTGTCTAACTAAAGTATGGAACCTTCACTGAAACACTTAATTTGAACTTTTCCAAATTCAAATATTTGCCTGAAGGATTTTCTGGAAATAAAAAAAAATTATACTTATAAAAAGCAGTGTTAACATTTTGCCTTTTAATGCCTATCATCTAGCACCATGCCTGGCCCACAACTTGCTCTTTGTAAATAAATGCTCACTGAATTGGATTAACAACATTCTTTCTTAAGTTTCTCTATGGTTGCAAATCTAGGCAGTTGACACAGACACTGGAGTCTCAGTGGAAAGAGTTCCGGGCCTGGCATCAAGAAGACCTGAGTTCAGATTCAGCCTAAGACACTTCATATCCAGTTGTGTGACCTGGGCAAATCACTTAACATCTCTCTGGCCCCAGTTTTCTCAACTGGAAAATGACTGTCATAATGGCATCTATCTGTAAAATGGGGATCATAGGAGCATCTACATCACAAGATTAGTGTGAGAATCACAGAAGATATTGGAAGAGTGCTTAGCACAATGCCTGACACGTAGAAGGGGCTTGATAAATGTTTATTCCTTCCCTAGATATATTTTGCTTAAGCCTGGCCCAAATTCTGCAACTAATTTGGTGTCTACTTTTCTTAAAGCTACTGTCTTGACTTCATTTCCAAGAAACACTTGTCCTTGGGCTGGAGAAAAGATTGGATTCTTCAAATTCCATTAATGCTCTTTTGTGCTGGATGTCCCTCTTGTCTAGAAATAGATCAACATCAGGAAAAAAAATTATGATAAATTAAAATTGTCTTAAAGTGGAATGAGTTTCTTCAGAGGTGATGGGCTCCCCTCCATTGGGGGTCTTGGAGGAAAAGCTTCCACCCTTTGTCAAGCATGTTATAGTGATGATTATTTTTGTATGAGGGCCGATCTAGATGACTTGTCCTGTCAACTCTCAAATTCTGTGATCCTGCTGATTTTGAGGATGCACACCATCCTTAAATCACCTTGCCCAACCCCCAATTTCCTACAAATCTCAGCTTAAATGATGACTTTATCTGAGGTCTTCCCTGAATTTCCCTTCTTCAAGAGATTAGGGCCTTTTCTCTACTCCTCCCCTGTAAAAAAACACCCACCTGTACTTATTATGCAGGTAACCATGTTTGTACCACACCTGACTTAACTTTGCAGAGGGACAATCTAAACTTCATATGTTATTGGGGAAGGTGGGATTCCTGATTGACGAGAGAATGCTGAGTACCACACTTCATACCACATGTGGGACTTATGTCACTTTGTTGCATAGTTTTCACAGACACACATGGACAGGAGAAGCTCCAGGGAGGCAGTCATAGGCACGTATGGGACGTGGACCTCCCCCTATTCCTTGCCCTCTGATACCAACAATGCTAAAGACCGCCAAGAGTGGGCCTCACTGGATGAGATCATTTTCTCCCCCTCCTTTGAGCTGAGGTCTGCACCTACTCCCAGCTGAAGCGCTCACTTCCCATTGTGGATTCATTGGCAAGTTCTCATCTCAAGAACTCCAATTATTGTTTTCTATTTTGCTTGGAGAAATGGCTTTCCTTGCTATGGTTATTTGTGATGATCATTGGTGGGAAGGGGATAAACTGGTGAATGTAGATTAAGGGCTACCCTCCACCTTAAGAGTGACCAGGGAAGTGGCTGGCTCTTGTTCCGAACCTATCATACCGGAGAATTTAAGGGGAAGAATATAATACAATAAAATGTAATATAATATAACAAAATATAATATAATATTGTATTGTATTATATTACATATAATATATAATAACACATTCTATTAGTATGAGATATATAGGTATATATGTGTGCATATATGTATATATACACATATATACACAAAATATATACATATATATGCATTTATGTGTCTGGGCGTATATGTGTATAAACATACACATTTAGCACATATATTCCTGATACCCTTGTTAGTAACTGGAGCAGAAATTGTAAACTTCTGCTGGTCCCAGACCCTGTCTCTCCTCACCCTCCCCACCTCTAGCTAGGCTGCTGATAGTTTTCCAGTGGTTCTCAACCTGTGGGTCACAACCTCTTTGGGGGTAAAACGACCCTTTCACAGGGTTCACAGGGGTCGCCTAAGACCATTGGAAAACACATATTTCCAATGGTCTTAGGGACCAAGACACGGCTCCTCTATCTGTCTCCAGACGGGTCCGCCCACATGCAGATACGCCCACACATGAGTATTAAAGGGGTCACGGCATTAAGAAGGTTGAGAACCACTGGACTTTAGACACTGCTACTACTTTCTGCAACAGTAGGCCAAACCTCAGGTCCTATCTGTCTATATCACCTGCAAGCTACATCTGGATATTTAAACAACCCTCATACCACCATATATAAAGCTATATATACATACACATGCTATGTATGCATGTATGTGCATATATGTGCATGTATATGTACTTATAGGTATATATGTATGTATGTATGTGTAGATAGATAGACAGACAGATAGATAGATAGCTAGATAGGTAGATAGATAGATACCCCTTGTTTTTCCTGGCTGGATATAGTGCTTACTAAATGCTTGCCAATTGATTCACCTTGGACTGTCCAAGTTCTCAGCTAGGGAGTATTCCATTTCAAAGACTATGATGATTCTAATGGATACCGAGTGCTGTCTTCCCTAAAGAGATGCACCATACATCCCAGGACTTGGAAGGTCAGGGAGACCTAGATTCAAATTCTGACACTTACTAGCTGTACATTCATAAGAAAGTCACTTAACCACTCTGGTCTCTGTTTCCTCATCTGTACAATAAGGAAGTCAGACTCAATGTCCTTGATGTCTCTTTTAGCTCTAAATCAATGATTCTGTGATCCTATTACAGACCAGTACTGGCCCCCTCCTTTGAGAGCAGTGGGTCCTGCTGTGAATGGAAAAATGAGTGACATTTACTAAATAAGCTCTCTCTATGACCCGGGTCTGTGGAAAATCGATAAACAATGGTGATTCACCCTGGCCTGCTTGGGGAATCTACTCATCTCTAAAGACTTTATTTCAGCCTCCCTGCAGGCAGAAACATCCTTAAATCTCAGCAGTGTAGTTCGAGGGGAATGAAATCTATAATTTCACTATAGGGAAAGAGATAGAAATCAGCTTTTCAATTGTGGGCTGGAGCCATGGCCGTCGATAACCAAACTTGCTGTCCAACACTTAATACAATATTATCAGCAGCTCGTGATAGGGGGGAGGGCACAGCACCAAGGAGTGTGCAGAGAAGACACTGTCAGGCAGTTTGATGTGTCCATCTAAGCTCTAAAGGTATCAGATGAGCAGTGGGAGAGAGGAGAGGCACTCTAACGGATATCGTCAGGAAATAGCCTGAAAGAAAAAAAAAAAGATAGAATGATAGATTCTGAGATGCCACGGCATCAAACAGCTATTCTAAGCATCCATTATTCCTTGTGACCACCTGAGACTATTTAGCTTTGGATTTTCAAAACTAAAATTGTTTCTGGCTAAATGAGTGATTCTGTATGTAACTGGAATAGGTAGACACCTGCATGGTATCATTTGAATTACACCAGGAAATCTCCTACTTAACCCAAATTCTTCCCATCCTCTCTCCCCAACTACCTGACTCTAAGGTCCCACCATTAATCATTCCTTTGGGGTTCTAATATTGAAGACAGATTGTCATCAACAATTGGCATTGCTGTCCAAGAAGGGTAAGAGGTGAAATTTTATTTGGTCATTAAGACCTTAATCTTTCCTACCAGGGCCTAGACACTGAAAAAAGAAGGTACAGAACTTGAAACTTTGGCCTCTAAAGAAGAAAGGGAAGGTCTACAGCTAGATATGGTGAAGGAAGCCCACCATAATGTGTGGGATGGGGATGAGTAAGTATGAGCATGTAGAGAGAGAGAGGATGAGAGGGAGGATTCTTTCAACCATCAGCAGGAGATCACTAAGCAACTATGGAACAGAATGGTGGAGAAGGCACAAGAAAAGCTCAAATAGAAGATAATCAACCTGAACTTCACAATTTTTCCTAGAGCTAGCCCTGTTTGCTCAATGTTTATATTTCACTGGATTCCCTCCACTGGTGTAAATCTCAACTCCTTGACACCTGCTCATGCTGAATGATTCTTGACCTTATTTTATCTCTTTTAAAAAATGTTTTATCCAGGTTCTTTCTAGTGAATATTGATATCACTTCCCAGGGACTAGATTTGTCTGGCTTAAATGTACTTACCTCTTACCAAGGGAAGAATCCCATGATTTCTCCCCTTCTCCCCTTTGTAAGAGAGGAAAGGAATAAACTTTTATGAAGTACCTACTATGTGCCAAGCACTACAGTATGTAAGTATGTAAGTGTGTAAGTATGTAAGTATGTAAGCACTTTGTGAATAACATCTTCTTGGATATTGAAAACAAACCTGTGAGGTAAATGCTATTCATATCCTCAATTTGCAGTTGAGGAAACTGGGGCAAATAAAGGTTAAGTGACTTTGCTAGGTTCACACACCTGGTTAAACATCTAAGGTTGGGTTTGAGAACAGAATGTCCTTTTGGAACAAAGTAGGAAATAAAACAGTGGTTGGGTACTCCAACCTTGCCTCATTCTGATTCTCTCTGCCAAAAAGCAGGAACCATTCTACACCATTGTAGAGTGGGAAGGAAGATCAGAGACCATTTGATCTTGCCCCTGCATTTTACAGATAAGAAAACTGAATCCCAGAGAGGGGAAATGAGGTCACATACAGAGAAAAAGGCAGAAGTCTCATTCAAACTAAGCACCACCTAGAGGTGGAGCAGTTAAAAACATGCTGGACCTGGAGTCAAGGAGAACTGAGCTCAAATCTAGCTTCTGGCATTTACTTGCAGTGTGACCCTAGGCAAGTCAATTAACCTCTGCTTGCTTCTGTTTCCTCTTCTGTAAAAATGGGGATAATAATAGTCCCTCCTTCCTAGGGCTTCTGTGAAGATAAAGTGAGACCTTATTTGTAGAGTGTTTTGCAAGTCATAAGACTCTATAAAAATATTTCCTATTAGGTCTTCTCATGCCAAATTTAATATTCTTTCTGCTGTATCCAGCCTGAATTCAGAGATGAGGGTGGAGTGGTTTGAAAAACCAGTGAGGTGGCCCAATTCTTCTCATTGAATTTGTCCTTCCCTGATTTTTACATCAAATATCTCTGGAGATGGTTTTTGCTCAGGGAAGTCAGATTTCAAAATGGTAGTTGGGAAGAGTACATAATAAAAATGCCCCAGGGCTGTATTTTCAATTTAGTAGATTTTTAGTAGGTTTTAAAGTTTAGCTGCTGTCAAGATTCATCTGTGGAACCCAAAAGAGTTTTGCAAGAGAAGAGGTGAGCCAGTTGATGCTGAAAGCAAGGAAGCCTTGTTTATAGGGAGACCCAAAAGGAGAGGCTGCTTCATTTATCTGGAGATACCCAAGGGAGCAGGAGGCAGAGACAAAGAGAGGAGTACTAAGGCAGCCCAATGACACAGAAGGGCAAGGGCTATCTCCTTCAAACTATGAGGCCCACCCATTCCCTCACCCTGGGATGGGACCATCAACTCTAATGCAGTCCTAGAGAAAAACAAATCAAAGAAGTTACTAAGGAATCTTGGGAACAATGGTCTTAAGGTGATAGCTAGAAGAGGGAGTCAATAGGGGTCTAAATTTCCTGGGCTCATGCTTCAAGGAAACTCAGGTCAATGTACCAGCGTGGGTGACATAATAAACAAAAGAGCATATGTGAGAAAAGGACACACAGGGCCCCTATCGCTTCCCATTAGAGGCTAGGATCCCCCAGGACTGAACCTTGTCTGAACTCTAGGCAAGAGGTTCAGAGCAGAGAGAATCTTTAATGGAGATGAGTGGGGCACACTACCATAGTCCTGTGGCAATGGTTCTCAATGCTATATCAACATTCTATTTAGGTTGCTACATGGCAGCAAAACATGGAACACAATTAAGTCCCCATTAGTGAATATAATAAATTCCATGAAATGTGGTATTGTATGAATTCATACCATTTTAATGGTATGATATCTACCATTATAGATGTGGTATAATATAGTATATATGATATATATATATATGGTATAGATAATGGTATAATATCTACCATTATAGATATACAACATGTTCATTGGTTCTACCCAATGGAAATATGCGATGAAAACTCAAATAATGTGACTGCTTCACAGGACTCTTTGTTCACCACTATTAGGGGCCTGGTCATATATAAAGCAATGGAAAGACATATAGTTGGTGTGAAGCAGGTTGTGATCGAGAACCAATTTAACTGTAGTTATTGTCTTGTCACTAGACTTCTGGAAACTCTTCTCCCCGACAATTTGCCTTCAATCCATTCTAGAGAACAGATGATAAGGGGAAGGCAAGGAAACAAGTATTTATTAGGCTGATACAATGTCAGTGCTTAATAAATTCTTTAACAAATGCTAATAAATCAATACAAAGTATTTAATAAATGCTTCGTTATTGATCTTTGTATCTCTCTAGTGCTTTGTCCATAATGGGTGTTTAATAAATGCTCATTGGATTGGACTGATATCTTATAGCTCACCTGGTCTGTAAATTTTTTTCCCCTTCATCTCTTTTGCAGCAAGGGAAATCTACTAGGAGGATCTGTGTTGAGATGTTAAACAATGCCCTGCCCTCCTCAGCAAAATAAAAAGTGCACTCAGAGTCTCTAAGATTAAACCAGCCACCCACAGGCAAGAAAACCATTCATAAATAGAGTTTAATGCTCACTCTGTAACAGATATGATGGTCTCTTCAGTATCAAGTCTATGATACTATGATCTAGAACTGGAGTTCTGGCCCCTAGACTCCCACGTGTCCTACAAGCAGCTACATTTTATGATATTAACTTACAATATATATTAAGCAACAGCCCATCAAATCAAGCCCCAGATAAACAAAGGATTCCTTAAAGAGGAGGGAATTTCGGACTTCCCGAAGGTACTTAGATCAGATTTACTAATATAAAATGGTTACAACCTATTAATCCAGTGCCAAATAAAATATTTAGAAATCATTTCAAGCTTAAATACAATTTAATAGCCCTATTGGCTAGTTTAGGAGAGCACAGGTGCAGGTTCCATGAGGGTCAGGTTGTCCTCAAGGCCCCCAAAATAATCATTTTATGGTGAGCTGTCCAAACGTCTCCTGTTCTGGTAAATGACCATTTCTTTCCCAAGTAAATAATCAGAAAGAAAAAAAAAAAAGACCTGCCTCCCTTCCTGACATTGCATCTGTGGAATTTCTAGTTCTTGAATTCTTCTGGAAAAGACTTTGACAGGGGGATTAGAAGACTCTCCTGTTCTCCCCCAAGGCCCTTTCACCTGGCTTATCCAAAGTGCCTTCTAAATACTACCTTATTTGTCCCCAGGACAGCTCCAGGACAACAAGAGCCATTCTTGGCATTTCCAGAATTGTAATTCTCTCCTATCCCATTTCACCAGCATTTATTAAGCACTTACTACTAGTACTAGAGGAGACATAAAGACAAAAATGAAACAGTCCTTGCAGAGAAGTACAAAACAAATATTAAGTAAAATCACAGCAATAGGGAAGGTGGGGAAGAGTCCTGACCCCTAGAGAGATCAAGACAGGACCAGTGCAGGAGCTGGCACTTGAGTGGAGGGCCAAAGAGTGATGGAGATTCCAAGACATAGAGACTTAAGAAGAAACAAATCAAGACAAAGGGGAGAGCTTACAGAAAAGCATGGAGGCAAGAACCGTGATGGTATGCATGGGGAGGCAACATGACCTTGAAATGTTGATCTTGGGCTCACCAGACCTGAGTTTGAACATTGGTTCTAACACCAAGGGTGTGACCTTGGACTAGTCACTTAATCTCTACATTTCTTGACACAGTGTCTGGCACATAGTAGGTATCTAATAGATATTTACTAACTGACTGACTCAACCTCATTTCCTTCAACTATAAAATGAAAGGGTTAGACTAGATGACCTCTAAGGACTTTTCCAGCTATGATCCCATGAAATTGACTGATTTACCTGCAATATAGATTATGTGAGAGAAAGCAATGTGCAATTAGTCTAAAAAGATAGGCCAGAGCCAGAGGTGAAGGGTTTTAAATGCCATAAAGAAGAGTTAATCTTTCTTTTTTTTCCCTCAAGGTCATATTTAGATTCTTGAGAAATAGACTAAAACGACCTGAGCTGTGCTTTAGAACTACCATTTTAGCATCTCTCTGTTAGAATCTAAGCAAGGAAAGGCAGAGGATTGACCCTGAAACTGTCAAATCATCCTGGGCCATACAGGAAGTCCAACCCAAATAACTGTGGTTGTCAGATATGGCCTCTACTTGGCTACAAATAGCACAGATGGTAGGATGAAGCAAGAATTTTTACTTTTTTTGTTCACAGGGCAGAACATTGAAGGCATCTCCCATACCTGGAATGTTCTTCCTCTTCCCCTTTGCCTCCTGCCTTCCTTCAAGACTCAATTAAATTCCTACTTTCAGCAGGAAGAGTTTCCCAATCAATGCTAATGCCCTTGCTTTGAGATGAGCTCCCATTTCCACTGTATAGATCTTGTACATGCCTTGTTTGTTTCTTGTCTCCCCCAATAGAGTATGAATTCTTTGAGGGAAATGGCTGCTTTTGCCTTTCTTTTTCCCCCAGCACTTAGCATAGTGGCTGGTATGTAGTCGGTAGGTGGTTAATGAATGCTTGTTGACTGACAGATTTTCTTCGTAGACTGAAGGTCCTTCACCTTTATAGGGATGATACAAGATGGTGCTCCAAATTATGTAAGGCCTTTGCTAATCCTTCCCAGTTGTTAGTGTTGCCCCTTCCACTAACAGAAAAAAAATTATACTTGCTTTGCGCATAATTTGGATTTGCTTATCTGTGCACATGTCGTTTTTCCACATGGGGAAGCAGGGGATGGTAGACAGGTTTACTAGACTTAGAAAAAGGAAGAAATGGGTTTAAATTCTACCCCAGATACCCTGTGTCCCTGTGAAAGTCACTAAACCACTCTGTGCCTCAGTTTCCTCATCCATAAAATGAGGGTATTAAATCTGATGACCTCTAGGTCCCTTCTAGTCTAAATCTATGTTCCTAAAATCTATGAATCTCTTAGTCTGGATTGGCTTTGGTGCCTCGGAAGACAGAACTGGGTAATGAAACAAGAATGACAGTAACTAAACGAAGACCTGGAAGAAAAATCTTAAGTCTCTTTGTGCACTAAGGTATTGATTTGCTTTATTTAGGAACTCTATCCATGTGGAACACTGTCCTAGGTGCTGGGAAACAGGTCATACATTCCTTTGGCTTCAAGGAGTTCACTGACTACCTACTCTACTCCCCATTGTGAGATAAAGAGATGGGAAGCAACCTTACATAGAGGCAATGCCTGTGGAATTGGTGGGGTTCTACAAGACCCCCCCAGAAAGTTTTTTTCTCAGAATTGCTGTTTGCTTTTTTATTAGCTTGAAGAAAAGAGTGGGGGATGGCCAGTGCTAGAAGAGGGTGAGGTTGTGCCTGAGAAAGATACCAGCGTATGTGGGCAGGTCCTGGAGAATGAGGCACTCTCTTTGGGAGACTTGGGTGGGAAGATGAGATGGTAGAAAGAAAGAAGGCAGGGGGAGGAGTCAAGATGGTGACATAGAAGCAGCAAAACTCCACCGCTCTCCCCATAACCTCCTCAAATATCTATAAAATATGACTCCAAACAAATGTTAAAGTGCCAGAGCTCACAAAATGACAGAGTAACAAAGCTCCTGCTGAAGGCAGCCTGGCAGGCAGATGGGAAGGGGTTCATCACAGTGCATTGGGAGCCCAGACCAGCACCATATGAATCCATGGTTGGAGCCCTAGGGCTGCCAGAGCAAGCCATGGCTAGAGTGGGAATCACCAGCAGCTGTGGTGTTTTCCAGAATTACCAACCCATAAGAAACAAGGACTAAGTGAAAGGTCAGTGGAACTCAGATAAATTCAGTCCAGCCAACTGCCTCAGGGCTAGAAGCAGCTGAAGCAGCGGCCCTTCAGAAGTTCCTGCTGCTTCAGAAGTTCCCAGACTGCAGATTGTAGGGGGGCCAAGCCATCATTCAGAGGCTAAGTGCTCTTGCCTTGAGCTTTCTGGATTGCAATCATGGTCTTGGGTGGTAGTTCTGAGGTGCATTTTCAGTGAGCCAAAGCTGGTGGGGGCTACAGAAACAATGGCTTCCTAATAGCTCCAGCATCTGTGAAAACCCCAGTGATTTGGGACAGAGCCCTCCCCTCTGAAAGCAGAGTTCTACTCAACCTAAAAGTCAAGTAATTGACTGGCAACATGAGTAGGCAAAGGAAGCAAAGTAAACCCAGAAATGCAACTTTAGATTTCTTTTTGGGGAACAAAAAGGATCAAAACATGGAACAGGAGGAAGACAACACAGTCAGAATTCCCACACCAAAAACTTGCAAGAAAAATGTAGACTGGTTACAAGCCATAGAGCAGCTTAAGAAGGATTTTGAAAACCAAATAAGAGATGTAGAGGAAAAACTGGGAAGAGAAATGAGAATGATGCAAGAAAATCATGAAAAGAGAGTCAACAACCTGACTGAAGAAAATAACACCTTAAAAAATAGATTAACTCAAATGGCAAAAGAGGCCCAAAAAGCCAATGAGAAGAAGAATGCCTTAAAAAGT
>CM053583.1:400087348-400111679 GCA_028627135.1 Pseudochirops cupreus | reverse complement strand
GAGAGAATAGACTGGGGGAGGGGGGAAACACTGGGATGGCTGTTTTGGGGTGGTGGGTGGGGGAAAGACGGGGAGAAAATATGTAACTCAAAAAAATTTAATAAAGAATCTCATATTAAAAAAAATAAAAAAAAAATAATAATCATTGCCTGCTGTTTAAGTTACTGTCTTAGAAAGTTGACTAGGGAACTAACCAAGAGGGCATGTAGCTTGCTTCCAGTCAGACTGCCAGGTTGTGTCTGAGGCAGAACATTACTTGGCTTCTGAACTTCAAGGTTGCCTCTCTAACTACTGTGCTGTGTTCCCTCTCATGCAGACCTCCAATTTATGCATGTAGGTCTATCCCATATTAGGTCTGTGGTGATGGAGGGAGTTCCCACACCAGGACTTCCAGGGCTGTTAAACTGACCAATCTTTTACATTCTCTTGTCAGTACATCAAGAAATTTGTATAGGGAATTTGTGGTGAGGAAGTTCCTCCATTGATTTAAGCTTTCTCTGCAACATAGAATCTTAATATTTTCAGTACTCATTCAGTGAGCACCTGTATAAATATAAATTCACGTTTAGCTATAAATGCGTATACACTTATATTTCTGCCATCTGACTGATCACTGAGAATCACTTACTCAGAGTGTCAGGAATAAAAAAAAGGAGAGAAGCGTTAACTAGAAGCGATAGAGACTACTTCCTGTCTCAAATCATTGCTGTTTCTTTTTTGATGCATTTTCTCCTGTCTCCTGGATTCCCAGCTGAATAAGAAGGGTCATGGGCATAGAGCACAAGGGGAAAAGCATTGTTTGAAGAAAGTAGATATTCAGGTTCATTAGAGCAAACTGGTTAAAAGAACAAGATTCATCCCATCGATACTGTGATGAAGAAAATGACGGCAAAAAACCAGCATATAAAAGAAGACCGAAAGTCACTTTTCTGAAACATAGTTAAGATAGCCTTAATTTCTCCACTGAGATCTCTTTATGAGACTTTGTACGGTTTGAAGGTAACTGAATTCTCAGAAGCAATACCAGCAAGGCACAAACAAACTAGCTTTGAGACAGACCAAATACCTGTCACCTCGGGACCAGTCTAGGCAAGTTAAGAGGGAAGGGCAAGGGGATAAGCCTTTATTAAATGCCTGCTATGTGCCCAGCACTGTTCTAAACACTTTTCCCAGATTTTATTTCATTTCATCCTCACAATTCTATGAGGAAGATTTTATTATTTTGCCCATTTCATAGTTGAGGAAACTGAGGCAGAAAGATTTGAAGTAATTTGTCCAAGTCATTCTGATGCTAGGCTCACTGCACCATCTAGCTGCCTTGTCATTGGAGGTTCATCATCAAGCTGTTAACAAATTTGTCAGTAATGGGAACTCTCAAAGAACATTCTTTTTTAATCAACAAGAAGAATTTGTTGTTTAGTTGTTTCATTGGTGTGTGACTCTTCACAACCTCTTTTCTTGGCAGAGATATGAAGTGGTTTGCTATTTCCTTCTCCAGCTAATTTTACAGATAAGGAAACTGAGGCAAACAGGGTTAAATGACTTGGCTAAGGTCACATGGTATCTGAGGCCAGATTTGAACTCAGGAAGAAGAATTTCTGACTCCAGGTCCATCACTCTATCTACTGCACCCCCAAGCTGACAAGAGGCAGAATGGTGCCCTGAAAATTGCATTAAATTTGGAGCACTAGAGGATCGGGGTATGAATCCAAGTTCTGCAATGTGTAAGCTTTGTGGGCTCAGACTCCTCTCCTTTTCTCTAGGATTCAGTTCTCTTTTGAAAAATAAGAGGATTGGACAAGATGAGTCTTGAGACCTGGATCTAGGATCCACATTGATGGACAGAGGACACATACACAGTAAGATTTCAGATCCTTACAAGTTTTATTAAAGTCAGAAAATATTGACCAGCATCCTCCTTTCTATAGGACACTCCACCTTATTTTCTTCTAAAGGTCCTTGACCCTAAGGTCTTGCTTCAAATCACCTAAGGTGAAAATCATGCCTCTACATAAACACCTACCCTTAGAGTCAAGGAAACATGAGCCAGAATGCACCCACAGGATCATTTAGTTCAGCCCTCCCATTTTCCAGATGAGTAAACTGAGGCCTAAAACTCTTGAGTTTCTTGCTCAAGATCACACATACCTTCCAGAACCAAAATATGACCTCAGGGCCAGTGATTCCAAATCTAGTTCTCTTTTCATTACACCACAGAGGCCTCTATTTCACTATAAGAGGCTCCCCCACTGCTGTCACCATGGTCTAACACCTTATTGACTCTCACCTGGATTTTCGTAAATGACTCATAACTTACTTCTACATATCCAGTCTCCCTCTCCTCTAATCTATCTTGCATTTAGCCCTCAAATTAATCTTCCTAGTGCTTTCCTTTGATTGCATTGCTATAGTCCTTGGAAATTTTTAGTGGGGGCCATTGGCTTCTGGCATTCATGGCCTCTGACAGAACAACCCCAACCATCTTCAAGTCTCCAGGACCCTACAACTGTTCAGTCAAACTGAACTTCTTGCTCATCCATGAGCTCACCCTAACCCTGTCTGTGCCTTTTCCCAAGGAAGGTTCTCCCTGGACCCCTTCTATCTATGTCTTTAACTGTAAGAGTATTCATAGAGTTACAACTGGAAAGGACCTTAGAGATACAGTCCAAACCTATCATTTTTTAAGAAACTAAGACCCAAAGAAGTTAGACTGTAAGCTCCTTAAGGGCAGGATCTCTCTTTTTTTTTTTTCCTAATTTCTATCCCCAGAACTTAGCACAATATCTGACCTAGGTGCTTAAAAATATCTTTGAAACTGAAGTTAGGTGACTTTGAAATTATATTAATCTTTCAAGACCTAGGAAATGAAACCCAGAGGTAGACATAGACATGGACATGGACATAAACATACAGCACTTGCTTCTTGAAGTCTTTCCCAGATATAGGATCATAGATCTAAATCTCAGAGGGATTCCCTCATTTTACAGATGAGGAAACTCAGAACTATAGACTACTTAACCAAAGTGACTTGACCTTAAGTGACTTGCCCAAGGTCACATGGGTAGTAAGTGGCAGAGTTCAATTTAAACTCAGATCCTGTGCCCTTTGACCAAGGCCACACAAATAACAAATAACCAGAAATATCCAACTGGAACTGATCCCTTGATCTACCACGATACTTTGTTGGCATATGTCATGCATTTAGCACATCTGTATTTGGGGCTTTTGTTTGCAGTTAATAGTATTTTATTTTTTCTAATTACATGCAAAGACAGCTTTCAACATTCACTTTTATAAGATTTTGAGCTTTAAATTTTTTCTCTCTCCCTTCCTTCTCTCCCCCCTCCCCAAGATGGAATGCAATTGGATATAGGCTATAAATGTACAACCATATCAAACATATTTCCACATTAGTCATGTTGTGAAGAAAAGAATCGGAACAGAAGGAAAAACCCGCAAAAAAGAAAAAACTAAAAACTAAGGAAAAAGTGAAAATAGTACCCTTTGATCTGCACTCAGACTCTATGCTTCTTTCTCGGAGCACAGCTGAACTTTGTATCATGGCTATATTTATGTTTATTTACTTTCTTAGTATATAGAGTAGTAGAAAAGTCATAGAATTGGGAGACAGAAGGTCTGGATTCTAATCTCTGCCAGTTTCCTTACTTACTATTTCAGAGGTATCAAGGCACAATGTCATAGTAGTCTTCTATATTTGCTCCTACTCTGGATTATATCTTGACTTGTTTGCTCTGATGTATCATCTTCCTGGCCTCCAACTTCCATTTAGCCATTCAACTAAATATTGTTAGCTGAGTGGATGGAATTGTTGACTTCAAGTCAGGAAGTCAAATCCTGACTTATTATCCTTACTATCCTTAGAACTACAAGTCACTTGACCTCCCTGAGCCTCAGTTTCCTCATTTGTAAATTGAGAGGGTTGGGTCAGATGTCCTCTGAAGTCCATCACAGCTCTCCATCTATGAATCTGTGGTCCTAGGACAAGACAGTCAGAAAATGAAGATAATAACAACCGTTAGGGCAACCAGGTAGCGCAACAGATGGAGCAGCGGACTCATCTTCCTGATTTCAAAACCAACAAAAGACACTTACCTGCTGTGTGACCCTGGGCAAGTCACTTAACCTCATCTCCAAAATGAGCTAGAAAAGGGAATGGCAAACACTGTAGTATATTTGCCAAGAAAATTCCTGAATGGAGTCACAGTCAGACATTACTTAAAAATAACTGAATGAGAATGACAAATAATACCACAGCACCTACTTGAAATGAGAAGAACAGAACAATGTAATGAAAAGAGTACTGCACTTGTATTAGGAAGATCTGGGTTCAAATTTTGACCCTGACAGTTATTAGCTGTATGGCCAGAGGCAAGTCAGACTCTCTCAGTTTCTTGAACTGGAAAATGGGAATAATAATATGCTATCAGGTTGATGTTAGGATCACATGAGATAAAGTATAGAATAAATGACAGATTAATGATAACTATTATTTTTAATTAGTGCAGTACCTCCAATAAGATAGGGGGAGCTCCAGGATCTGTGACCTACAATTATTCCAGTGGTGCTTCTGACCTTTCAGGCTTTCCCTACCAACACAAAGGCAATGAAAGGCATTGTGACCTTCCTACCCAAACACAAGTGACCAGTGAAAATGAACTCATTAGCATGAACTCAAAGAAAATGGAGGCACAATCCAGTAAGTGTGAACCTCTCTAGCTGGATACTACTGACTAACTCTAAGAGTTGATCCCCTTTACCCATATTTAGTACCCAGGTGATACGGTCCAATGCAGATCTTTGCCCCCAAAGCAGCCAGGGAATGCAGCAGTCTCCAACAATCAAGAGCTGAGCTTTGCTTCTTCCCAGCTTGGCTCACCATGATTACAATCCAGTCCTGTGAGAATGGCAGCTTCTAGAAGTTGTCAAAGATTCACCAAGCATCCCTTCAGTCATCCTCCCTTGCCCTGAGCCCTTGAGAGTTGCTCTAATGGTTGCAAGGATTCTACCATTTCCTCAGGTGTTTTATAAGGAACAAAGTAGGAAAGAAGTATAAAAGTACTCCTGGGATTGAGTCTTTTATTAGGACAGCCAGTGACTAAGCTACCTGAGGAAGGAGAAACACAGTCATTATTGTTATGAATCAGCAAATAGAACTGGTGTCACAGACACTTCAGCTAGACAAATTACCATGGGTTGTGATTCACATCAATCAAATATGCATTTAACAAATGCCTAGTAGATGCAAGGAACCGAGGAATGCAAGAATAAAAAAAAATTGCTACCTTCAAGATACGTCCATTCTCCTGGAGACAAGTATGCATACAGGTAAGGAGGCACGAAGCGTTTGCCAAGGAATACAAAGGGATTTCCACAACAGTCAGTCTTAGCTTCCTTGGCTTCCTTCAAGATCCAGCTAAAATCTCAGCTACAGGAAACATTTCCCAGTCCCCCTTATGCCAGTGCCTTCTCTTTCCTGGTTATCATCATTTTTTCCCTTTCTATATCTTGTTTGTAGAGTTGTTTGCACACTCTATTCCCCTTTAGACAGTGATCTTCTTAAGAATAGGAAATGGGTTGCTGGGATTAGGTTTTATTTTTTGCCTTCGTTGGCATCCCCAGTGCTTATCACAGTACCTGGAACACAGTAGGCACTTAATAAATGCCTGTTGACTTGATATGACTTGAATTGACTTAGAAGAGGTATTATGACAATAGAGAGTGCTAAAGCTGTATGACTCTGGGCAAATCACTTAACTCTGCCTCAGTTTCCTCATTTGTAAAATAAGCTGGAGAAGGAAATGGCAAACCACTGCCAAGAAAACCCCGGATGAGATCAGAAAGAGTCAGACACAACTGACCAGCAGCAGCAAGAGAGGAAGAAAGGCAGTTTGGTGGAAAGAGTTTTGACTATGCAAGGGGCCTGAGTTCAAATCCCAGTTTTGTTACTTAGTAGCTGAGTGATTTTAGACGAGTCCCTTAATCTGTCTCAGTCTAATTTTCCTCATCTGTAAGATGATGGAGCTAGACTAGATGACCTAAAATCTCCTTTCCAGCTCTCTATCTTTCATCCTGTAAGACCTGAGTTTGAATCCTACTTACTATATTGACTAGCAGAGTGAATTTAGCAAAGTTGTTTAGCATTCCCAGGCTCAGTTTCCTCATTTGTAAAATGGTGCTAGGGTTCTTGTCACAGAGTTGCTGTGAGGATTAAATGAGACAATGTGTGTAAAATTGCTTTGTAAAGTTTAAAGTACCATGTACATGAAACATGATTTAAAAAGTGCTGAGAAGGTTCTCCTCCCTCATCCCCCTAAAATATCTCCCTATCCAGATACCATAGTAGCAGAAAATCCACCATTAGCAAATCATTCTTTGTGTTCAGAACTATCTCTCTGGACTCCCTTATGGGAGGAAAGAAAAGAGTGAAAAAGGAAGTTGTCAGGGTTCTCTCTTAGAGTGCCCTAACTTACCAGCAGAGGCAACCAATTCACACACAACTCAACAACGCTAGCGTACCTTTCAGGAACAGAAGAGTCACAGCTCTGAGGTCCAAACAGAAAAGTTTATTAAGATCTCTCCATGGGGAAGCCTTAAAGCTATATACTAAGGCAGGCTTCCAAAGATACCTCCCAGCCCTAGGTCTTAAATAGCCCCAGATGCACCTACCATATGTGATAGAACCCAGCTGAACAAAATTGTGAGAGGGGGAGTGCAATTACAAGGGTATGTGGAGACGCCAATCAGGAACAGAGGGTAAACCCACACAAGAGAGTGCTGAACAATGCAGCCCTGTCTGGAGACAGGGCAACATGCCCTGACCTCCACGTGACCCAACTAATTCCCGGGCCTCAAACACTTCCCTGTGGCATGACACAACTGCTTGCAATGTCAACCTCACAGGAAGTGAGGCATGTTGAAGATAAATCTTCATGGTTATGTCTAGGCAGGGACTGTCTTAGAGCCATTGGAGATTGGGCATAAATAAAAAAATCACTCAAATTCCCCACAATCCATTGACATAATTGTTATCAAACTCTTGCAGGTCATGGATGCAAGAGAAGGTCTGGGGAAGTTAAAGTATGGCTATGAACAGAAGCTTGAGGATGGTCAGCCTGGGCCTCAAAATGGACCTGAAATTTGGTAAGAGAGACAAAGTGGGAGGGTCTAAAACCAGCCCAGCAGTCCAGAATAGAGACATGAGCAAGAACAAAAAAAGGAAGGCCATGAGCATTTAAGTATGTAGGTGGGGCAAGTAGTAGAAGGCCATAGGTACCAGGAAGTGCCCTGATCTGAGCTGAGCTGGGCTGAGCACAAAGTAGGCAGGGAAAACAACAGCAACTTCTTGCAGGCAGTTCCTTATGATTCTAAAAGCAACAGCATCTAGAAATATCCTTCCCTATTCCTTGTGAAGTTATTTTAAGAAGCCAATGTGACTCAGACTCACCACATCTTTCAAGTCATCTTGGATTCTGCTAAGGTCACATAGATCCCGCCTATGCTCTACTCAACAACCATTGTGTCTTATAACAGTCAAATAATTTGGTCAAAGGATCATAAAACTGAGGACCTTACTTAGAAAACTGCTCAGCATGCCCACCTCCACTACTCAGCCCTGGTTTACATTTCTGTCCTCAGCAAGTACACAGAAAACTCCATCTGGATTGGGTTTGGCAGTTTGCAGAGCATCTTTGTCAAAACCAGCCCTCAGAGGCAGATGATCCAAGTATTATTAGTCCTATTTGACAGATGAGGAAATTGAGACTTAAAGAGGGGAAGCATCTTAACTTGCCCTATGCCTGGTTTTTAGAACCGAAACAGAGATTACTTATTATTTCAATGTATCAATAAATATTTATTATGCACCAATTATGTTCCAAGACCTATACTCTACTCTACACATGGTTCCCCTTGATAAAATGTAAACTCCTTGAGGGCAGGGACTTTTTTTGCTTTTATTTGTGTCCCCAGAACCAAGTATAGAGCAAAGCATATAGTAGGACCTTACTAAATTCTAATTAATTGATCAGATCCTAGATCCCCCAATATCAATCCCAGTCCTCTTTCTATTTCACCCATCTGCCTCTCATTCACTATCACTTTTGTTAGTGTGTATGTAATGGGGAGGGAAGAGGGAGTGTGGAGTTGATTAGGATACCCTTGCTCACTTGATTTTCTCCCCAGTTCTTTTAATAAAATCACAGGAGATAAAGGATGAAATACAGGGGTTAATGAAGTATTAAGGTCTTAAATGAAGTGGAAAGAAAGGTTTGTACTTTGGTATTACTTTATGATTTGTGAAGAAGTCTTCCAATAAAAATGAATGAAATTGAATGACAGATAGCCATTGGATGACAAACGAATGGCCACAGCCATTGGATGGTGAAGAATTAGCTATATTGCTTATGGTCCTCTGAAAAATACATACTCTAAGGAGGGAGTTGATGCAGAAAGCAGCTTTTAGTGATGTAATCACTAGTAGCAGAGAAGAGACCCAACTATAGAAGAAGAAACTAGTCCCTGAGAAGGAATAGTTTCTTACCTTTTAGGAAAAGGGACTTTTTCTAAGCTTCCATCAATAATGGGATTGTGCATCAGTGCTACTTGCCCAAGCAGAAACATATGCCCATTGAGGACTATACCCAGGACTTAGGGCAGGCAACAGCTTCAAAAAGGTTCAGCTCCTCTAATTGAAAAGAAAACAAGTACTAGTCACCATAACTTGAGTTGCAGAGAGCGACTGACCCAGGAAGCAATACTAAGCAATCTGTCCAAAAGAGATGCTATACCCAATGGGTGTATTGTGAGGAGACAAAAAACATCATGGTCCTGAAATACCAAAGATGTGAGTTTGCTTGACCACAAATACTCACTGTGAGTACTGATGTATTCTAAGTCTGGATCCCTTATTTCCACTACTACAGTTTGCAGTTGTGGGAGAATATGCTCCACATATATACATGAATATTTTGCTATTATAGTTCTTACCATGCCATCTTAGTTGTCTTTACTTTGACATAATTGTATCTACTGACTGACTTTTAAAAGCAAGTATGCTGGTGGGGGCTTGTGAGCTATAGTTTTAAAAGTACCAACCCGCAGAGTATCTTTAGCATGGAGGTATCCACTCCTCCTCTAAGCATTAAACCTGCAAATGAAGGCTGGGGCATAGCCCAGAGAGGGTACTACAAGTAGTATACTTGAAAATTCCCCATTGTGCCAAATATAATACTCTCCGTACACATATATGGACACACAAAAGGGGCTCTTAATAGTTGTAATAATAGAATACTCTCTTTGATTATCCAAAAAAAGGAACCAGGAAATGAGAGGACCTCAGATGTTGAAGCTGTAGATTCTTACATCTTATAGAAGAAGAGCAAACATTCTATCTGAATTTGCATTTCTTCTATTCTCCTTTTTCTCTGGATTAATGAAGAAGCTGTAATTCATAGTTATCTCATTCTGTCCTCTGGGACAAAGAAGAACCAATCAAATCGCTATTCCATATGACAACCTTTCAAGTTCTTGAAGACAGCTATCATTGTCTCTCCCCATCTCTCCAAGCCTTGTCCTCTTCAAACTAGACACCACCTGGTTCTTCCATTGTTCCATATTTGGCATGTTTTCTGAGTGATATTGCCCTTCTGGGATACACATCAGCTTGTCAATGTCATCCCAGAAACATGGTTCCTACAACTGAACACAGTAATGCTGATATAGTTGGACCAGGGCAAAGGATGGTGGGAAAACTAAAACCTGTGTTTGAATCCCATTACATACACTTCTGAGTCAGGTGACTTTGGTCCAGTTCCCTAACTTTCAACCTTTGTCTTCTCATCTGTGAAATGAGAATGATAATAACATCTTTTCACAGGGTTGTTAGAAGGCTCAAATAAGCTCACAAAAAGTGGTATAGAAATATCAGCTATTATTAATTTTTAATGGATGCTTTGCTTCTGTTTTTTTTAGAACCAATTAAGAATAATTTGCATAGTAACAGTTTCTAAGCTATGCTGTTCAAATACCCCACAAATATTGTATTGGGAATTTTTCTTTGCTCATTTTCTTATTCTCTCAACTCATTTTTCTTTTTTAATCTTTCTTTTTATGTCTTTTTAAAAAAATGTTTTGCTGTTTCATAACATCATTTCCTAATATAACCCCTACTCATAAAGCCATCTCTTATGATAAGGAAAGACAGAGAGACAGAGAAGGAGAAAAGCCATAGAACCAAGCAGTATATAAATTAATCTAGCAGTATATTCAGTATTTCATATCCACATCCCCTCCAATGAAAGGAGTAAAGAGCATTTTCTGTCCTTTTCTTTGAAGTCAAACTCAGTCATCATGATGAGATTGTATTCAGTTTCATTTTTTTTTAAATTCTTTCTACTTAACATTATTCTAGCTATTATTAATAAGGTTTCCCTGATTCTATTTAATTAAATTTGCATCAGTTCGTATGTCTTCCCATGCCTCTCTGAATTCCTCATATCATTTATGATAGAGTAATTATTACATTTTACTTATACACCACAATTTGCTTAGCCATTTCCCAAACACCAGTCATTTATTTTACTTTTGGTTTTCTGCTACAACAAAAGGTACTGTTACAAATATTTTAGTGTATAGAGGACACTGGGGGAGGGGAATCTTGGGGTTTATATCTGCTAGTTTTTTGGTGGGGATTTCTTTCTATGAAGTTCTACATACCGTTCCAGTTTTATTTCAGATTTTTCCTCTCCATATACTTTTTCCATTCCAGACAAATAATTCAACTAGCATTTCCCCAACTACTACTTTCTGTTTCCCAATTTCATTCCTTGGCATGGCCTTCTTCCCATGTCTGGAATCCACTCTCTCCTCACTTCAACCTCTCCAAAAATTCTAGCTGATAGCTAAAGTGCTGTCTCCTGCATGTTTCCTTTGGGATAATCTTTTCAGTTCTCCATGCTTGACATCTTAAAGTTACCTTGTTTTATACTGTGTAGTCAGTTTTTCTAAAGCTCAGGTTGGCAGATTTTAATGTCTTACGGCTTTAGGGATATCCTGTATGTTGCATTTACTTATCTAGGTACATATTGTATCCATATGCTAAGGATATAAATTCCTTTAGAGAAGGGACTATTTCACTCTTTGTATGACCAATACCTAATGCATAGTAGATCTTAATAAATATTTCTTGAATTAAATGAATTCTTTTTCTAAATTATTAAATGCTTAACAAAAATTCTGTCCTCTAATAGCTCTAGCCAATTGCTTGAAGACTGTAAGAGAGTAACGGTGGAATTTGGACACTGCACTTCCTTGAGTCCATTCTCTTCTGTCCACAACATAGGCAGGGAACCTGCGGCCTCAAGACTACATGGGGTCTTTTAGGTCCTTGAATGCAGGACTTTGACTGGCTCCAAGTTTCACAGAACAAATCCTTTCATTAAGGGGATTTATTCTGTGATGTTTAAATCCAGGCAAGGGGCTGCACTTCAGGTCCTAGATGGCTACATATATAGGATCTTCACTACTGGTCAATAAGATAGGCACCTCTTTTGCTTACAGAGAATAAAGAGTCAGGTAGAATATTTCATATTGTATTTGCATATATTTTTCTTATACTTACATGTGTACATGTCATTTACTTCTATAGAATGTAAGCTCCATGAAGATAGGAGCTATTTCATGGTTGACTCTATTCCCAGTGTCCAACACATTGCCCAATACATAGTAGAAGTTTAATAAATTCTTGTTCATTACATATTTTCCCCTAGTAGAATGTAAGTTCTTTGAGGTCAGAGAGGGACTATTTCCATTTTAAATTGTAATCCCGGTGCTTAGCAAAGCCCTTGCCATAAAAAATATTTGATGAATTCTTTTTGATTAGTTGAACCATGGAAGTAATATGCCAATGACGGCATGCCCAAGAAAGAAAATGATTTGCCAATTTAAGAGGTCTGTGGGGAACCTGCAGCCTTGAGGTCACATGTTACCTCCTAGGTCCTTGGGTTTGGCCTTTAGCCTGAGTCCAAGTCTTACAGAACAAATCCTTTTATTAAGGGGATTTGTTCTGTGAAGTTTGGATTCAGTCAAAGGGCCTCACTTGAGGACCTATAGCAGCAGTTCTCAACCTGTGGGCTATGTTCAATTTGTAACAATGAAAATACATCCTGCATATCAGATATTTATATTATGATTCATAGCAGTAGCAAAATTAGAGTTATGAAGTAGCAACAAAAATAATTTTATGGTTGGGAGTCACCACAACATGAGGAACTATATTAAAGGGTCATGGCATTAGGAAGGTTGAGAACCACTGACCTAGACGGTCATAGGTGGCCTCAAGGCCAAAGATTCCCCACCCTGGGAGGGTAACC
The DNA here is from genome assembly GCA_028627135.1 of Pseudochirops cupreus. Classification (NCBI taxonomy): domain Eukaryota; kingdom Metazoa; phylum Chordata; class Mammalia; order Diprotodontia; family Pseudocheiridae; genus Pseudochirops; species Pseudochirops cupreus. The sequence continues at coordinate 400,099,290 of CM053583.1, read as the reverse complement.
TAGGGTTACCTAGTTTTAAGGTTTAATAACCTAAAATTGGTTTAGGATAACCCTTGATTCTGAGGCTTTACATTATCACTATCTTCTCTTAAACAGTCACTGGAGAATCCCTTCCAACCAATGCCTGCTCTTTCACAGTGATATGGCGGGTTCTCACTTAGGGGGGGTGGGGGGGAGGTGTATATATGTGGGGAGAGGGGTGCAGTTGTCAATTTCTTACCTGTTTTACTGTTTCTTCCTTACAGTCAGTGAACCAATAAAGTCTGGGATGATTCTCCTAGAGAGCTCACTTTGTCATTTTTCATATTTTGTGCCAAAGCTGATTATTTTAGTTTTCAAGGAAACAACTCTCTCTCAGCGAACAAAATAAAATAAGGAGAGATGGGGAGGCAGGGGTTGACCCAAGTAAACTTGGCAGAGGATTGGAATAAAAAAAAAGTTGCCTTATTAACTTTCTTTTTTTTTAAAGGGCTGTGCAAAAATTTCCCTCCAAAGAGGTACCTATCCATCCTTTTTTCTCTCATCTAAAATTGTGATCTGTCCAAGAGTGGATCTCTAATCAGTCACTTGAGACATGACTTTGCTTCTGCCATGATACTGAGAGATGGTCTTAACCGATCTTCAAGTCATTTGGTGGGTGAAAAATCATGAAATGGCATCTAGGGAAGCCCCAAATATTCTGAATCTGCATTCTTTGTAAAATTTTTCATCTAGTCAGCAAGAGCACTGGCTCTGCAAGGTTTTTCCCCCGGTAGACAGATTCATTACTTCTGAATTCTCTTGCAATGCAAACATTAGAAGTGTTGATAGTCCTTATTGGGTGAACATTAAGAAAGTGTTGGTTGCAGGGCTTCTGAAATTTCCCAGAAACCTTCAGACACACTTAAAGAAAGATGCCTCTCAGATTTGCATAGTTGCTGTCAACTGTAGACCCCTATAAATTATTGTTTGGGAAATGATGTTGGGAGAAATAAGACATAGTGGGAGGGTTCCAAAATTACAGTTCATAGGAAATGAATATCAGGGAGCACTAAATATGTTACCCAGGTTAAACGCCTTCTCAAATTTATGCCTGTGATGAGAAAGATTATTTTTTAGCACAACAAAGCTAAGGAAAGGTGATTTCTGATTGCAAATAATTCAAGCATCTATGAATTATCTTTATTATCTAAATATATAAATAGAATATGATAAGGATTCCCCCCAAAAGAAACAGTCTCTAGAAATACTGAGCTTGAGTTAGGGGAAGAGAACTAGAAGAACATTGTATACAATTACAGACATATTGTATCTGTGATGACTGACTTTGATAGACTGGGCTCCTCTTAGCAATGTAAGGCTATAAGACAATTCAAAAAGACTCATGATGAAAAGGACTATCCACATCCAGAGAAAGAATTACAGAGCATGAATGCAGATAGAAGCAAACTACTTGCTTACTCTTTTGTGTTTTGTTTTGTTCCTTCTTTCTCATTGTTCACTCCATTGGTTATATTTCTTCTTTACAACTTGATTAATGTTCATTGTGAAGGTATTTGTAGAACCTATATCGGATTGCATGGTGCCATAGAAGGGGAGCAGGGAGGAGAGCAATGAGGAGGGGAATTTGGAATCAAAAACTTGTGGAACTGAATGTTCTAAACTAAAAATAAATAAATAATAATAAAAACAGAAAAGAAATAAAAAAGAAATGCTCAGCTTCTGTTTTCTAGGAAGAGAAAAGATTGAAAACATGGCAGGATTGAATTTGAGAGGGATTGACCGTGGCCAGCAAAGTGAAAACTTTGTCCTTTTGGACATAGCTAATTTGAAATCTCTGTTCATAATGAATGGAGGTGCTGAAAATTCTCCTTTTAACTATTTCATTCCTTGAAACATTTATTACGTGCATGAAATGAAAAGTCATCCAGGGATGTAATGAGCTTCCCACTCTTGCATGGTAGAGAAGGCCAGCAGTGCAGACTAGAAAGGGATGTAGAAATGGTTAGCTAACTCTTTAACTTGGCCCCTCTATCAGATGATTGCCATGCTGCTGCTGGTGTCTCTGCTTATGTTTTTTTCTTTCCTTCTTCAGGTGAAAGTGTATTTGGAGATGAAATGAACTAAACTGAGACAGATGTAAACCAGGAGAGAAATATTCATTGCTCATGGTTTGGCCAAGCCAACATAACAAAAATGAAATTTCTGTCTAAGTTAGTTTACTTATTCAATGCCATACCAATCAAACTACCAAAGAATTATTTTATAGAGGTAGAAAAATGAGTAAAGTTCATCTGGAAAAACAAAAGGTCAAAAATAACAAGGGAATCAATGGGGAAAAAATGCGAAGGGAGGCAGCCTAGCAATACCAGATTTTAAATTATATTACAAAGTGGTAATCATCGGAAACATCTGGTACTTGACGAGAAATAGAATGGTGGATCAATGGAGTAGTAAAAAAAATAGAGAGTAGTAAAATATAGTAGTAGTATACTATAGAGTAGTAATATAGAGTATATAGAGTAGTAAATATAGAGTAGTAAAAAAAAAAACAGCAATCTAATATTTGATAAACCCAAAGATCCATATTTTTAAGGTAAGAACTCACCATTCAACAAAAATTGCTAGGAAAACAGAAAAGCAGTTTGAAAGAAACTAAGCATAGACCAATATATCATACTATATACCATGATAAGGTCAAAATGGATAAAGTATTTATACATATTTATATCATATGTAAATTAAGGCACCATAAAAAAAGTATTGTCACATCTATGGATATTAATAAAAGATAGAGAGGATCATGGGACATAAAATGGATAGTTTTGATTACATGAAATTAAAAATCTTTTGTACAAACAAAACAAATGCAGCCAAACTTACAAGGAAAACAGGAAATGGAAAGAAAATGTGTAAGATGTTTCTCTGACAAAGGCCTCATGTCTCAGTTACAGTATAATGGGAACCAAGTCAAACTTATGAAAATAAGAGCCTTTCTCCAGCTGAAAAATGTTTAAAGAATTTAAATGGGTAGTCTTCAGAAAAAGAAATTAAAGCTACCAATAGTCACATGAAAAAAAATCTCCAAATCACTACAATTAGAAAAATTCAAATTAAAACAAATCTGAGGTACTATCATCACACCTATCAGGTTGACTGATATGACAGAAAAGAAAAATGACAAATGATAGAGGGGATGTGAAAAAAATACAGGATACTATTGTATGTACTGCTAGAGTTGTGAACTAGTTCAAACATTGTAGAAAACAATTTGTAACTATGCCCAAAGGACTATTATTCATATCAAATTGCTTATCTTCTCGAGGAGAGGCAAGGGGTGGAAGTGAGGGAGTGAATTTGAAACTCAAATTTTTAAAAGTGTTAAAAAATGTACATGAAATTTGGAAATATTTAATGAAATACATATTCATACATACATGTATGTGTATATATAATATATGTGTATGTATATGTATATATGAAAGAAACTGATGCCCAGAGCTGAACACAATACATTATCTAAGATTTGAGTAGGCCAGAGGCCAGTGGGGACTACCAATGAAAAATATCCCACTCCTTTTGACAGAGAGTTGTAGTAACACATGTGTTGAAGTATATGTTATCAGACATGACCAAAGGGCTGTTCTTTTGTTTTTGTTTGGGGCTTTTTAAAATTTTTGCTTTATCTGGGCTTCTTTGTTGCAAAGGAAGTTTGGAGGAGGGCATGGGGGAAGGGAGGTAGAGTCAGGGATAGTGATAAAAAAATTTTAAAGAGTCAATAATATAATTATTTTAAAAATAGAGCTAAATAGGATATGCCTTCAGAAACATTATTTATAATCTAGAAGTCTAATGCTGGAAGGGGTCTATAAGGTAGTATGATCTAATTCTTCTTATAGTCTCTTGAAGACTTCCAGTTTCAGGAATCTCACTACATCAGTGGTTCTCAACCTGTGGGTTATGTTCAATTTGTAACAATGAAAATACATCCTGCATATCAGATATTTACATTACAATTCATAACAGCAACAAAATTACAGTTATGAAGTAGCAACGAAAATAATTTTATGGTTGGGGGTCAACACAACATGAGGAACCATATTAAAGAGTTGCAGCATTAGGAAGGTTGAGAAACACTGCACTATATTGTTTTAACAATTTTAATTCTAATAGGTTAGTCTTTAGATTGAGAAGAAATTTGTCTCTCTTTAGTTTGTACCCATCTGTCTTAGTTCTGCCCTTCATGACCAAGGGAAACAGAGAAAATTATTTTTCAACCTAACAAACTTTCTGATATTCAAAAGCAGTTATCACATGCTTTTCTTCTCCAGTGTATAGTTCCTGTAGCCATTCTTATTTTGGCAAGATTTCAAGTTCCATCAACATTCTTGACTCTTGCCTCTGGAAATGTTCCAACTTGTCAGTGTCAATTCTAAAATAGGGCACCTGAAACAGGATCCAATAAGATTAGAAAGGGTCTCACAATGTAGAGTGGGACTGCCATTTCACTAGCTCTGGATACTATGTCAGTTTAAAATTACATTTACTTTTGTGGTTTCTATATTGCATTTCTGACTCATAATGACCTTGTAGACCACTAAAATCCTCAAGTATTCTTACATGAATTGTTTTATAAGTTCATTCATTACTTGTGCAGTTAATGTTTTTTTCTATTAAATTTATTCTTAGACTCAGTCTATCACTTTAATATTGTGAGATATTTTTGGCTTCTGACTCTATCATCAAATGTATTAGAAGTCACTCCCAGTTTCATATCATCCAAAAATTGGGTAGGCATTCCACTTGTGCCAACAGCATTGATTAGGAAGTTGAGTGGAACTGGATCAAGGACAGAGTCCTGTAATTCTTCCTTATAAACTTCCTACACCTTGACATAGATGAATTGACCTCCATGTCTGAGTCCAACCATTTAATCAGTTCTAAAACCACATAATTGCTATCATCTCCTTTTCTCATAAGGATGTTCTGAGAGACATTGGCAAATACCTTGTCAAAATCCAGTCATGCCATACTATGTCCCCATTATGTCCCTAATATGCAGTGTATTAATACTGTCAAAAGAAGAAATGAGCTTAATTTGATGTAATTTATTTTTGATGAACCCTGGTTGGATTATAGCAACCTCTATATCCCTTTATAAGTGATCGCAGATTTCAAAAATTCATCTTAGAATCTTGGAGGAATCAATATCAACCTCGCTGGCCTAATGCATGACATACCCAGTCTTGACTCTCTCTTTGGAGTTCAGGCCATTGTGACCTCTCTCCAGCTCTATAGCACCTCTTTCATTTCCCATAATTCTCACAGATATTTCAGTACCCTGGGATGTAGTTTTTCCAAACAAAAGGACTTGGATGTATCTAGAGTAGCTAGATTCTATTTCATCATCATATCTTGGATTTCAATTTACTTTCCATTCCCTAACCTCCTCTAAGATCTTAACTTTCAATCAGCAATGGCGATTAAAAAACAAAATAACACTATATGCTTCCTCCCAAGACATTCTCCTAACTCCTAGGGATTTCTAGGTTTCCCAGGCTTCTTCTGAGAAATTGATTTGTTCTCTTTTATCTGACTCACCAGAGGTGGGCAGTGGTCTTCAGATTTGATAGGTCTTGGGAGGTTCATTGTCACCCCTCAAATCGACACCCTAGAAAAAGAGCCCATCTTGAGCTAGAAACTGATTCCATCATTTCTGAAGGTAGCTTAAAATTGGGCAATACAAGTCACTGTGCTGTAATGCTCTTTGATACAGAGCTCTTGCTAATAGGCAACTATCCCAAGGAAGCCAGAGAGAGGGAAATACCCAGTGTATAACAAAGATATCCATGGTAGCATTTCTGTTCACAGCATAATAAATAAATAAATATGTAAACTAGAATGAAAGAAGATATCTATCAGTTGGAGAATGGAAGAACACATTGGGATGTATCAATACAATGGAATATTATTGTGTCACAAGAAATGATGAAGATTTCTGAGAAACGTGGGAATAGTCAGTGAAATAAGTAGAACCTGACCAATACATATCATGACAGTAATAGTTGACATGAAAATAATACCAGCGGGAATCTACCAAATGCAGTGCCCAATTTTGGTGCTGGAGAAGAAATAAAGCATTTCTCTCCTTTTGGTTATGCATGAATTTGGGGGAGTTAGTAATATAAGTAAAGAATGTTGCATATTGACAGATACTATCACTATATTGGTCAATTAACTATTTTTCTTTGTAACAAGTTTTCTTTGTAGTGGGTTAAGGCTTATTAAGAAGTGGATATAATATAAAAATGATATAAAAACAAAAATCATCAATAAAATTCCATTTAAAATGAATAAAATAGTCCATTACAAATTTTTCACATCAGATTTGCATTTGACTACCTACCTACATCTCAACTAATCTGTCCAAATATAATACAATTCAATATTGTTACATCACAGGTTTTTTTAAAGAAAGATAGGTTGCAGGACTAAGGAGGTGATAGTTTCACAGTCATTTGCCCTGGTCACAACATCTGGTGCATTATGTTCAGCTCTAAAGGTCACAGTTTTTTCGTGGGGGTGGAACATTGACAAGCTGGATGCCGTCGAAGAGTACAACCAGGCTGACAAAGCTTGAGCTTGTGCCACATGAGGATTGGTTGAAGGAATTGGGATGATTTAACCTGAAGACTTAAAGGTCTTAAAAATAGATATCTTCAAGTATTTAAAGAGATGCCCTATGGAAGAGAAATTAGATTTATTCTAGGAGTAATAGGTGGACATTACAGGAATAGTTTTTATCTTGACATAGGGAAAAACTTTCTAACAATTAGAGCTACCCAGAAGTAAAATGGGCCAATTTGGGAGGATGTAACTTCCCTCTTAATAGAAGGCATTAAGTAAATATTGGCCATTTGGGGAGGTAGGTTAGTAAAGGGGCTGGGTTAGTCAAGATGGCCACAAAGGTCAATTATAATGGAGATTCCACAATTCCATACTTTCACAGCACTCGGCAAGATCCTCCAAATTCCTGTCCCTTTCCTCTGAGATCTCCTGAAATTGTGATATGATGTACAATATGAGATGCCTAACATTTCTGAGAACTCTAGTTCTTGTGCCCTTTGCTACTTCTCAAATTCCACATCACTGAGTCTAATTAGTCCTAGAAAGCATTGCCCAAATATTCATCAGGGCAATGCAAGAGGGAACCATACAATAAGCAAAATGATTGAGTTGAGATACAAAAGCAGTGCAAATAACAAGGAAGGAGATTAAACAGAGGAATCCTCAATCCCCAAATACATGTAAGTCTAATCTCTTACAGATCTTCTGATAAAGGATCGTAACAATATTTATTTATATAAATTTATATATTATTATCATAATGATCATATTTATAGAACACTTTAAAGTTTGTGAATTGCTTTGCATACATTATCCCATGTTATCTCCAAAATAACTCTGTGGGGCAGGTGCTATTATTATATTCATTTCACAGATGAGGGAAATGAGACTTAGGATGGTTTAATCACTTGTCAAAAGTCAGAAAACTAGTAAGTGTCAGGCAGGATTTGAATTGGGGTCCTACTGGCTCTAAGCCTAGTACTCTAACACCGTGTAACATTGTGCCTCTTACTACTCTAGATTGACTCACAGGAAGAATTTTTGAGGGAGGAGAAAAACTATGCTGTAGGGCGTGATAGGTGAGGTGATCATGTGTCACCCATTGGCGTGTCCTTTTTTAAAATGTATTTATTTACTTTTAGTTTACAACATTCAGTCCCACAATCCCTTGAGTTTCAAATTTTCTCCCCCTGCCTCTCTTCCCCCTCTACCCCCCATGGTGGCATGTAATCACATATAGGTTCTACAAATACCTTCACATTAAACATTAGTCAAGTTGTAAAGAAGGATTATAACCAATGGAGTGGACAATGAGAAAGAATGGACAAAACGCAACATGAGAGAGAACAAGTAGTTTGCTCGATCTACATTCAGACTCTGTAGTTCTTCCTCTGGATGTGGATATCCCTTTCCATCATGAGTGTTTTGTAGCTGTCTTTCAACTTTGTATTGCTGAGAGGAGCCCAGTCTATCAAAGTTGGTCATCACACATACAATGTGTCTATAATTGGGTACAAAGTTCTCCTGGTTCTACTCTCCTCACTCAGCATCAGTTTATATATGTCTCTCCAGGTTATTATGAAGTCTGTCTGCTCCTCATTTCTTATAGGACAATAGTATTCCATTACATTCATATACCACAACTTGTTTAGCCATTCCCCAATTGATGGGCATCTCCTTGATTTCCAATTCTTTGCCACCACAGAAAGAGCTGCTATAAATATTTTCGTACAGATGGGTCCTTTTCCCACTTCTATGATCTCTTTGGGATACAGTCCTAAAAGTGGTATTGCTTGGCACGAGAAGATGTACTTTTTATAGCCCTTTAGGCATAGTTCCAGATTGCTCTCCAGAATGGTTGGATCAGTTCACAACTCCACCAACAATCATTGGTATGTTCTTAATAGCCAATGTAGAGATTTGCTTATCTCTCAGGACAGACAAGAATCTTCTGAAGTCCCTTGGCATGCATCTGGGACTCATGGTTTCAGGGAATTATGGCAGCACCACTCTGTGCACTCCCCATTTCTGTTTCTTCATTTCAATTACAGCTGCTTAGGAATATTCTAGAGCTTAAGATACTTTGAACCCAGTCACTTCTCCATGACAATTCCCATCTCCTGTTTTCTTTTACTTTTCCCATGGCTCCTCTTATCGTTCATTTCCAAGTTCACACTGCCTGACATACTCTTATCCTAACACAAAATTCAGGGGAATCTGATGTCCTTGATTTTCCCAGATGAATAACAGCTTTCCTGCCTTGTCATTGTGGACCTGAAGCTGCACTAGAGAACTTCCATTGAGGATAGTCTGCCCCTAGCACAAGACACAATTACTGTAATGCAAAGCAGAAGGCCATTTGTACATAGAAGAAGTCTTTGCTGATGCCCCTGAAAGCTGGTGTCCTTCCTTCTGTTGAATAGCTCCGATTTGTCCTGTATCTACAGGACAAATTTTTTTGGTACACAGTTGTTTACACAATTAGACTGTGAACTCCTTGAGATCAGGTATTGTCTTCTGACTTTTTTTTATATCCTCAGCTCTTAGCACAGTATGAGCCATATAGTAAGCACTAATAAATGCTCACTAATTGACAGATAATAAATAAAAGAAACATGAAAGATAAAATTTACAAGGGCTCTGAGCTAGGAGCAAATATTTCTAGATAGGAAGAAGGGGTCAGGGAAAGACTTGTGGAGGAGGAGGCATCTGAACTTGACCTCAAATGATTGGCAGGATTTTAACAAAGAAAGGCGTTGGGCACTCCAGCTTTGGAGATTAAGAGCAAAGGCACTGGTATAAAAGGGAAAATGAGATTTACAGAAGTAGATGGGCCCAGACTGCTGGGTCCAATGGGCGACAAGATGGCAGACTATTTCCACCACTAGGCAGCAAGATGTTCAACATTTTCCTTAATCTCCACAGCCTCTCAAACCCCTCCAAAAAAAAATAATGCTCCAAAGATAAACAATTTCACCTGTCTCTGTGGTCTAAGACAGCAATCAATAATCCAAAAGAAGGTACAAAGTGAAAAACCCAGGAAATTACATTCACTGGCCTTGAATTACTTAGCACTTCCCTCTACCCACCAAATGACCAACATTGAGGCTGCATTCATAGACCCAAGGACTGGACACAGACTTGCAACAAAGACTTCCCCACAGCTCTGTCACCTCTCCCTCTTTCCAGTGCTGTGGTAACCTGACAAAAGGGGATACAGAAGATTGGCTAGACCATAACAGATAGGCAGGACTGCTGCAAACATTTAGGAGCAAAAGCCTGCCAGTGTGGCAACTCCATGGCACCACTGCTGCAAATTTCCAAATGGCCAGTGCCTGGGAACATAGGTTCTGAACTTCTAGTAGCAGGTCAGAGAACTGAGGAGTAAAGGGAGTGGGACAGACGATCAGGACAGAACACTATACATGTGAGAGGCCAAACAGCACTCCACCAAGATGGATGGAAGAGTGCAACAGCCAGCTGTTGCTGGTTCTGACCACCCAAAAGTCAACTGGGGCAGAGAGTTCAGCTGGTAAACTGTGAACTGTGCATTGTGGAGGAAGTCTGAGGCATTGAGATCCAGTTCCCACAGAAACCATTAGAGGAGAAAGAGTCAGCAAGTGAGTGATAAGGAAAGTAAGTGTTGGGAGGAAAGAAGTGGATAGACCCATCTACATGTTCATGGAATGAGAAATAGGCTAGTTTGTGTAGAATATTGAGAATGTGAAAGAGTGTAGAGGGAAAGAAGGTAGCAAAAATAGATGGAGGCAGATTGAAGAGAGTCTTTAATGCCAGCCTGATGACTGTTTAGGAAGAAAGTATTTGCTTCACAAGATGAATAGTGCAGCCCAGGTTATAAGAGCATATGTGGCCGACTTAAGAGAACAAATTCTCTTTACAAGCTTCAGCTGCTACTTACAAATGAGTCTTTATGGTATATTTAAATGGGCTCCCTACTTGGAAAACTGTGTTAGTGATTTGAATTGATGTAAATATCAAGTGAAATAATGAAGTTACATTTATTTTTTTAAAAGGTTCTGTAGTTCCCTCATGTTGCAAATTTTGCCTACTCTTCTCTGTGGTTGGTCCGTATCAGAGTTTCAATTGACTTTATCCAAGGGGCTCCTTATATATGCAATGAACCACAGAATCCCATCTTTCTTTTTTATATACTGCATATTAAAGGGATGAAAGTTATCATGGCATAATGGATAAAGAACTGACTTAAGAGTCAGAAATACTTGAATTAGAACACTACTGCTGATACATACTGGCTGTGTGACCCTGGACAAGTCACATAAACTCTTAATGCCTCACTAACCCTCTAAGACTAGAAGGTGAATAGAAGGCACCAGTATGCATTGGTAGATGGTGTCCCTCGTGGGGAATTCTATATACTAAGGAAATCACAGATCTAGGAAGCATGTTTAAAATGCCAGAAAATTCCAATATTCATGGCTTAATAAGCAAAACGATAAATATATTTTGTGACATTAAATTGTGATGTGGCGGAGGACCTCCTGAACAAACTCCAAATGAACATGAGATTTCTTAGAGATAGTGGAGTTCTTTTTTTTTTTGGTGGTACTTTTTTAAAAACTAAATTGTTTGTTTTTTAGTTTTCAACAATTACTTCCATGAGTTTTCAATTATCTTCCCCTCCTTCTCCCCTCCCTTCCCAAGGTGGCTTGCAATCTGATATGGGCTCTACACATACATTCCTATTAAACACATTTTCACATTAGTCATGTTGCATGGAAGAATTATAATGAATGGGAAAAACCATGAGAAAGAAAAAAAATAAAATGAAAAAGATAATAGTCTGCTTTGTTCTGTGTTCTGACTCCATAGTTATTTCTCTGGATGTGACTGGCATTTTCCATCATGGGTTCTTTGTAATTGTTTTAGGTCCTTGCATTGCTGAGAAAGGCTAAGTCCATCAAAATCAGTCCTTACACACTGTGGCTGTTACTGTGTACAATGTTCTCCTGGTTCTGCTCCCCTCATTCAGCATCAGTTCATATAATTCTTTCCAGGTTTCTTTAAAGTCTACCTGTTCATTATTTCTTAGAGCACAGTAGTATTCCATCACATTCATATACAACAACTTGTTCAACCATTCTCCAATTTATGGGCATCGCCTCAGTTTCCAGTTCTTGGCCACCACAAAAAGAGTTACTATAAATATTTCTGTATACGTGGGTCCTTTTCCCATTTTTATGATGTCTTTGGAATACAGCCCAAGTGTGGTATTGCTGGGTCAAAGGGCATGCTCATTTTTATAGCCCTTTGGTCATAGTTCTGAATTGCTCTCTGGAATGATTGGATCAGCTCAC
>CM053583.1:400058607-400086848 GCA_028627135.1 Pseudochirops cupreus | reverse complement strand
GGCCCTTCTCTCTTTTTTGTTGTTTTTTTTTTCTTTTTTTAAAATTGATTTGTTTATTTACTTGTCATTTACAAGATTCAGTTCCACAATCCCTTGAGTAAGTCTGAATTACTCATTATACTGATGAAGAAGCTAACTCCCAGCTATGTTAAGTCCCTTACTCAAAGCCACATGGGTAATAAGTGGCAGTATTAGGATTTGAACCCATCCCCTTTGACTCCAAATCCTGTGGCAAAATTAGTTAATAATGAAGATTAGAATTCAATTCAAGTACAATTTCAAAACCTATAAATTTTCCACTTTTCTGTGAAAAGCAAGAATCCACCCACCAATAAATCAATATACAGGTATTTATCAAGCACCTACTAAATCCCAAACACTGTGTTAAGCCATGAGTCAGTGATATTGCAAGTCAAAGTCTCAGGTAGCTAGCACATAATGGATGCATTTTCCTCTCCTTGACTACGGTATACTAGCACTGTGTCCTCATTTTGCTTTGGACAGATCCAAGGATGAGATCAGAATGTGGGCACTAGCTCCTCCCTTAAGTCCTTAGAAAGGGGCCTCCTAGCATCAGCCTCAGCATCCTAGGTATTCTCAAAGTTCTATTCTAAGATCTCATTAAAAATATTTATGTGTTCTAAATACACCTCAGGGTGAAGGGAGCATAGTAGGCTGGAGGGTGTGGGTAGGGTGGGGAGGTTTCTGTGAAGTTAATTCTGCATTCACAAAGTATGAAACAATGGTCAGAAACTGGCAGAGGGCAGATTTACAACATATAATTCTTTCAAAATGAGATTTGCAAATTAAATCAATTAAATGCTGGCTGTGTCTGGCCATTTTAATGTGAGCACTCCCTAGCGAATTAATTGAAATGGTGCTAAAGGTACCTTAAATTCTGGACAATCACTTGATTCTAAGGCAATCAACATGCACTGAATTCATATGAGCACTAATCATGGAGAGCGACTTCTAAATCATTCCAGAAGGCATGTTTGACGCCAAAAAAAGTGGGACATGTGTTGGTGATATGTGAACAAGCACCCTTATTTTTTTTTTTTTGCTCTCTTGACAAGAGTCACAATTCTCTAGGAAAAAAACCCATTTCTTCCCCACAAACAAATGTGTTTGAAACATCCAAGTAGATTTCTTCCTGGCTTGGGGGGTGGGGGGAGGGAAGGGTAAAGTAGGCTAGACTCTCTAGCTTAGCAAGAAATAGAAGGGCTTCTGCAACTAATTTAAGTTTGAAATCTGAGAGTCATTTCAATATCACCTTTCCTTTGTCTGATCCTGTGAGGTGCTACTGTCTTTCCCCATGGGTTTTCCTTCCATCTATTCTGTATATATCCAGTACTATGTTATTTACCTGTTTTCTCTTCCATTAGAATGAGAACTCCTATAGGTCAGGGATTATTTTTACCTTTCTTAATACTCTCAACATTTAGCATAGTGTCTGGCACATTGTATGAAATTAATAAATCTTGTTGACTAGCTGACTGACTGACTCTCCCTTATTCTCCCATATCCAATCAATTGCACAGTCCTGTCAATGCAAATTTCAACATATCTCCAGCATTCATTCCCTTATTGTCTGCTCACATGGCCTCATATTGTCACCTTGCTAATTCAGGTCCTTATCACCCATTCATTATCAGGCCAATTACAATAGCCTCCAAAAGTAATTTCCTACTTTCAATCTCTCCTCTGCACAGCTGACAAATTCATATCACTAAAGTACTAGGTATTGAGGTAGTACAAGCCTAAAATCTCAGAAACTGAGTTCAAATTCCAGCAATGCTGTATGATCTTTTGGGTGGAGCCAAGATCGTGGAGTATAGGCAGAAACTCAGTTGAACTCTCCCAACATTCCACTCCAAACAACTTTACAATAATGCCTCAAATCAAATTTTGGACCAGCAAAGTCAAGAAAAGGTCAAAATGAGGTATGTTTGCAGTCTAAGACAATTTAGGAATGCTAAGACAGCATTCCATATGGTGGGTGAGGGACAGAGAAGATTCAAGGCTCATGGGGTCATAGATCTTAAGCTGTAAGTACTCATGGAGTCTATTAGCTTTGGGAGCTCTCAGTCCAGAGACTGATAAGGAGGTCAGATGATTAGAAAGAGATTTCATGTGACAAAAAGGGAAAATGATGGATGTTGGAGGGAAGGTGGAAAAAATGGGACACTAATGCATTGATGGTAGAGTTGTGAACTGACACAACCATTCTGGAGAACAATTTGGAACTGTGCCCAAAGAGCAATAAAACTGTACATATCCTTTGATTCAGCAATACCATTGCTATGTCTATATCCCAAAGATATATCAAAAAGGGGGAAGGACCTATTTGTACAAAAATATTTATAATAGCTCTTTTTGTGGTGGCAAAGGATTGGAGATCAAAAGAATGTCCATCAATTGGGAAATGACTGAACAAGCTATGGTGTATGATTGTAATGGAATATACTATTATTATTAATATTGTGCTACAGGAATTAATAGCAATTATTAATATTGTGCTACAGGAAATGGCAAGCAGAATGATTTCAGAAAAACTTGGAAAGACTTACATGAACTGATATATAGTGAAGTGAACAGAATCAGGACAATGTTGTATACAATAATAGCAATATTGCTTGATGAAGAACTGTGAATTACTTAGCTATTCTCAGCAATACAATGATCCAAGACAGTCCCAAAGGCCTAATGATGAAATAAACTATCTGCCTCCAGAGAAAGAACTGATATTGATTGAATACAAACTGAAGCATTATATTTTTCACTTTCTTTTTTCTTTCATTTGAGTATTCTTGTGCAAAATGATTAATATGGAAATGTTTTACATAATTCCATGTATAGTGTGTTGCTTACTGTCTCAGGGAGGGGAAGGGGAGGAAGAGAGGTAATGATAGAATTCAGAACTCAAAACTTGAAATAAAAATGTTTAAAAATTGAAAAAAGAAAGAGATTATAGGGGACCCTTTGCTACTGGCTGTCACTAGATCTGACTGGCAAATCTATTGCTAATATGTAGCTCTGGGACATAGTTCAAAGGCTGAGTGCTTATGTTCACAAGGAAGCAGGGGCTCTACTTGCATTTCCAAGGCAAAGAAGAGCACTAGGACTTTTTTTTTTTGCTTTTTAGGAGCGGGGAAAGCAGGGCAATTGGGGTTAAGTGACTTGCCCAAGGTCACACAGCTAGTGTTAAGTGTCTGAGGCCAAATTTGAACTCAGATCTTCCTGACTCCAAGGCTGGTGCTCTATTCACTGCACCACCTAGCCACCCCCTAGAACTTTCAACAAGGGACCTGGTCACAATTCCAGGGCCAAGAGAAGTATTAGTGGTTACGGGGAAGAAGGACCCTTCCTTGCTAAAGTCCAAAGTGCAAAGCAGAAGAGCAATCACCATAGCTCTCCCCAGATCAGGGCACATTGGAAGCACTGAAAACGTTCAAACTCCTGGAACAAGCTCTCAATGTCAGAATGAAAAAGCCCCAGATTTGGCACAGTGACTACTCAACCTAGGTGAACAGAGCCTAACCTTAACAGAAAATTCAAAATCAAGGAAGAGACTGGGAAAATGAGCAAACAACAACAAAGCAACTTGACCATAAAAAAGCTACTACAGAGACAAAGAATACAAAGACATAAACTCAGAAGATAATAATATGAAAACAGCTCCAAAAAAAGCCTCAAAGAAAAATGCTGATTTGATCTTAATCCAACAAAAATTCCTGGAAGAGTTGAGAGAGAGAGAGAGAGAGAGAGAGAGAGAGAGAGAGAGAAGGAGAGAGAGAGAGAGAGATGGGAGTGGTAGAGGAAAAATTTGGAAAAAAAATAAGGATGGTATAAGAAAATTATGAAAAGAGAATTAATAGCTTAGTAAAAGAGGTGAAAAAAATTAAGAAAATACCTTTAAAAAGCAGAACTGGCCTAACAGTAAAAAAAAAAAAAACAAAAAAATAAAAAAACACACACAAATTCACTGAAGAAAAAATCTCCTTAAAAAGAACTGGCCAAATAAAAAAGAGGTACAAAATCTCTATGAAGAAAATAACTCCTTAAAAGTTAGAGTTGGGCAAGTGGAAAGTAATGGCTCTATGAAACAGTAAGAAACAACAAAACAAAATAAAAAGAATAAAACTATTGGGGTGGCTAGGTGGCTCAGTGAATAAAGCACTGGCCCTGGAGTCAGGAAGATCTGAGTTCAAATTTGGCCTCAGACACTATACTTACTAGCCATGTGACCTTGGGCAAGTCACTTAACCCAAATTGCCCCTTCCCCCCCAAAAAAAGCAAAAAAAAAAAGAATGACACAATAGAAAATATAGAGAGAGAGATATCATCAGAAAAACAGCTGACCTGTAAAGTAAATTGAAGAAACATTATTTAAGAATTATCATACTGCTTGAAAGCCCTAATAATAAAAAAAAGAGCCTACACATCATTTTTTAAGAAATTGTATAGGAAAACTGCCCCCAATATCTTAGATCAAGAGTGTTAAACAGAAATTAAAAGAATATACTCATGAGCTCCTCAGAGAGATACCAGAATGAAAACTTCTGGGAATATTAAAGTCAAATTCCATAGTTACCAGGATAAAATATTGCAGGCAGCTAGAAAGAAACAATTCGAATATCATGGAGTCCCAGTCAAGATCACGCAAGGTTTAGCAGCTTCAACGTTAAAGAAGCAGTGGTTATAATATTCCAGAAGGCAAAGGAGTTAGGATTGCAACCAAAAATAATGTATTCAGCAAAACTGAGTATTCCTTTGGGATAGGGGATGGAGATGGATACTTAATGAAATGAGGGACTTTCAAGCACTCCTGATGAGAAGAACAGAATAGAATAGAAAATTTTCCATTTAGACACAAGAAGCATAAAAAAGTAAACATGTAAGAGTAATCACAAAAGACTCCATAAAGTTAAGCTGTTTACTGCATGGGAAGATGATGCATTTAACTCCTAAGGACTTTATCGTTATTAGAGCAGCTAGAAGGAGTCAACCTACATTGAGAGGGGAAATGAGTATGAGTTTTGTTGAGGATGATCTCCAAAAGAAGAGAAAAATTAAGGGGCAAGAAAGAAGGATGTACTAGGAAAATGGATGAGGGAGAGATAGAATTGGGAACATTTCCTCACATAAAAGAAGTGCATGAAAGAAGGAGCTTTGATAGTAAAGGGGAATTGGGGAAGGATATTGTGAACAATGTTTGAACCTCATTCATTGGGAAGAATATGTATACAGACTCACTTGGGTACAGAATCTATCTAACCTAATACAGAGAAACAAGAGAGGAAGAGGATGGGAGAGGGAGGACAGGGAGTGTAGATTAAGAGAGGTAGAAGTCAGAAGCAAAACAAACTTTTTTGGAGGGACAAGATAAAATAGAGAGAGATAAACAGAAGAAAAGAGGATAGAGGAAAATATACAGTTAGTAATTGTACCAGTGAATATAAATGGGATGACTTCACCCATAAAATGGAGGTGGACAAAGGAATGGATTACAAACCAGAATTCAACAATTTGTTCTTTACAAAAGACACACCTGAAACAGAAACAGGCTTGAGCAGAATCTATTAAGGTTTAACTGCAGTAAAAAGGCAGGGGTATAAATCATGATCTCAAAGCAAAAACAGACCCAATTAAAAGAGATAAGCAGGGAAACTACAATAGGAAGTGGGGAAAATATATCATAGACAATGAAGAAATCATTTTTTTCCAGCAAGTTTCTGCTTTAAAGGTCTCATTTCTCAAATATATGGGGAACTAAATCAGATGACAAAAATAGGACCCATTCCCCATTGTTAAATGATCTTCAGAAGAAGAAATCAAAGTTATTTATAGTTATACAAAAATATTCTAAATCACCAGTGATTAGAGAAATGCAAATTAAAACAGCTCTGAGATACCACCTTATACCTATCAGAAATGACAAGTGATAGAGAGGATGAGAAAAAAATAGGTACACTGTTGTTAGAGTTGTAAATTGGTCCCCTCATTCTGGAAAATGATCTGGAACTATACCCAAAGGGCTATATTTGACAGTTTTGACCCAGCAATACTACTACTAGGTCTGCATCCCAAAGAGATCAAAGAAAAAAAGAAAAGGATCTACAAGTACAAAAAATATAGCAGTTCTCTTTGTGGTGGCAAAGAATTAGATATTGAGGGGATGCTTATCAACTCGGGAATGGTTGAACAATTTGTGACATATGATTGTGATACAGTATTATTGTGCTATAAGAAATGATGAAAGGTGTGGCTTCAGAAAAAAAATGGTAAGACCTATATGAACTGATGCAAAGTGAAATAAGAAGAACCAGGAGATCATTGTGCACAGCAACAGTAATAATTGTAAGGATAATCAACTGTAAAAGGCTTGGCTATTTTGATCAATACAAAGATCCAAGATAATTCCAAAAGGATCATGATTTTTAAAAAATGCTATCCACCTCCAGAGGGAGAACTGATGACCTCTGAGTGCAAACTGAACTGTAATTTTATTGCTTTCTTTGTGTTTTATTAAAATTTTATTGTGATATGGCTAACATAAAAATATGCTGCAGGATTTCACACGTATAATTAATTGATATAATTTTGCTTGCCTTGTCAGTAGGTGGGCATGGGTGGGGAAAAGGAGAGAATTAGAACTCAAAATTTGAAAAGAAAAGAATGTTTAAAATAAGTAATAATTTAAAAAATAAAATTAATCTTTTAGGGAGAAGTTTGGGGTCATTAAAATAAAAAGCAGAACTATGCAATAACCCTGCCCGCCCAAAAAATAACTATGTGACCTTGGGAAAGTCACTTAACCTTCATGAGTCTCAGTTTCCTCATCTATAAAATGAGGGAATTGGACTAAAGACTAAAGTAATAATACACTTCTGAACCTGTTTCCTCATCTGAAAATAAGGACAAGAAAACGCATAGTACCATTTCACATGTTCATTGCAAAAGTCAAATAAGGTACTTAAGATATATAAAGCTCTTTTAAAATCTTAAAAATATATAGAAATATCAACTATTCTTATTCATCTCTCTTTTCATTTCTTTCAAAAGAATTCAGATGGAAACAGACCTAGGACAAGTCACTGACTTGACATTGTCATAGAATCATAAATTCCAGGCTGAAAAGGACCTTAGAGATCTTCTTTCCAACCCTACCAACAAATTCCAGAGTTGAGATCCAAGCTTGGGTCATGCCTTGCACAAGGTGTGCCCTGGCACCCCCAAATATCTCCCCCAAAATCTCTTGCCTCTGTATTACCACTCCCCTCCACTAGTTGTAGCATGGAACTACCCTTTTAAGAACACCATGTATGTATTCCTATGTATACTGACTCCCAGGCCAGTGCTTTCCCCATGACACTCCTGTCAGCCTGGTGGCCTCTCTCCGGCCAAAGATTGCCACCAAACTGCACCCTGTGGGCATCTGCCTTAGCTCCAAAGCAGGAGGAGGATGTGCAGAAATCCAAGTATAAAACTGGGGATGGAAGAGAAGGAAGGAGAAGGAGGAGTTCAAATTTCCATAAAGAATGTAGGCATTATGCAAAGAAAGACCACAAACTCTTCATATCACATTGACCTGGCAATCAATGGAAAGAGCTCCGTTACTACCTATGTGACCTTAGACAAGTCAATTCATTTCTCAGGGTTTCACTTCCCTCATGTACAAAATGAAAAATGATCTCTTAAAGTTCTAAATCCATGACCCCATTATTAAACTGTTATTCTTCATCATTCATTTTTGAAAAGACCAATGACACTATGGGTGATATCTTGCCTTGCATGTGAAACAGATACAAATGAGGCATAGTTGCACAAAGGCATCAGCCTCACTCTCTCTTTAAGAGTCATCAAAGCCCAGTGGTAGGACAAGAGTTAGGATGGCGGGTGATGGCCTGGGATGCAGTGGATGACTTTGGCATCTTCAATATTTGACCAAGATCTACGTGCTCTGCACAACCTGCTTCCACCACCTTCATGGCCATTGGAACAAATTTTTCTCATCCACCCACTCCACCAGAGGAAGTCATCATATGCTTACCTAAGTCACCAATTCACTAACTCACCAACAGGCTTGAGACCTGTCAGCTACCCTCAACCTGGTTTAGCCCATCTGTCCAGATGCTGTTACTGTGGTGTGGCCACTGTGCATGCTACAGCTTCTTGGAGCCATAGTGAGAGTCATTAGTACACTATTGGTATGTCAAAAGAGTCCACTAGCAAAAGGAATTCTCCTATATTCACCACAATATTCACAGCAGTAATTTTTCCAGCAGAAAATGAAAAAAAAAAGCCACCTAGAAAAAAGTAGGTACATAGTGCCTAAAGAATGTCCTAACAAACTGGAGTATATGAATACAATGAAATATTATAGCACTAGTAGGAAGAAATGGGGGCAATTCAGAGAAACATGGGAACAATAGATGGTTGCTGATGCCCATCACCAGCCTGGTGCCAGCCACCTTTTTATTTGGGGCTTGTGTTTTTCTGTCTCATTGAATTTCAAGGCCTATGATCTGGAAAAAAAAGCATGGCAATACATTCAGCAAAAATAGAAGAAAAAAGTAAACTTGGGGAGACTTCTATGAATTGACACAGAACAAAGAAAGCAGAACCAGGAAAAAATCCACTCAATGACTAAGTGCATCAGTGTGAGTATGAGCAGTGCTAAAACTAGCTAAACTCAAAGAAAGAGCCATGCCTCTGGGAACAGCCACACCTCTGGGAACAGCCATACCTCTGGAACAGGCACACCTCTGAGAACTGCCACACCTCTGGGAACAGCCATACCTCTGGAACAGCCGCACCTTTGGGAGCAGGCATGCCTCTGGGAACAGCCACACCTCTAGAAACAGCCTCTTCCTCCTCTCTCTTATCCTATTTTTTGCAGTTATATTTTTCTGATCCCTCATTTGCAATCAGTTAACCAATAAACATTTTTTATACTCTTAATTTAAGTATATCATCATTGTACTTGCAGTGGCACACACAGATACATATTACAGGATGTCAGAATTTCAGGAACTAATTACATAACATTGGAAAATACCAGCAGCTTAAAGAATAGTTGGGTTAATTCATGTCACTCATTTTTTTTTAACAGAGGTGGGGAATAAGTGGTGTGGAATACTGCATGTACTGTCCATTCATGTATTGTTTTTTTTTGCTGAACTGCACTTCTATCCTCCCTCCTACCCCCACCAACACTACCACCATTTCTTTTTTTTTTAATCCTTGTGGCTAGGAATGTCTCTCTGGGGATAAGATAGGGGAGATCAACATTCAGCGATGAAGGTGATGAAAAAACAAAAGAAATCAATATTTTTTTCAAGTAATATTACCAGCTTTGTCTCCTAATATTCAGTCTGCTTAAGACAATGACCTTGCTCCCAGTGCTCCTAATGGTTCATATTTAAAGGGACTAATCCTTTCTGTTTTCAGCTCCTCTGATAATTGTGCTAGCCTTTGGCAAAATTACTAGCCTTTGCAGACTTGCCTCACCACCTTGAATCCAGTGTGGTGGGTCAATAGGGGCTGCAATGCCCAGCAACCTGCTAGCACCATTCTCAGTCTGGGGAAAAAAACAAACAAACTCAAAGTAGTTCACTAAAATAAGACTAAGTTAATAGATGTAAAGTTGAAACTAATAATCTTTTTTTCTTATCTCCCTCCCTCTTGGCAAACCATGAAGTATGATTTTAGCAGGTGAAAGTAGCAGACACTGCCTAAATCAAGGTTATCTCAGTTTTTATTCTTTATTTTTATTCTATTTATTACTGAATACTCACTCCATGACAAAAAATCAGGTATTTCATCCACTGAAAGCTCTGTTTCCAGGAAGCCAGTCCCCCCTTGCTGAAAAGGACCAGGTCAGTTTTGCATAAAGGAGGGCAAGGTAGTACAGAAAAGAGATTCCTCGAATATATGTTCCTTTGGATGAGTGAGTTCATCTGGATGAGGTCCTTCCAGTATAAAAGGTCATCCCAGTATGAAAGCATGCACCTCCCTCAATGCAGATGAACCAACTGTTTGTAATTGGTAGTTTCTAAGCTCTATCGAGGGCATGGAGAGAATAAGCACAGAGTCACTGTATCAGCAATGCAATATTCACAATGCCTACAGTAACTATAAATATGCTGATATGGTTATTAATCACAAAATGTAACAGGCTCTCTACATAAGAAACATAGCTAGAGCACTCATTTAAATACCAGAAAACTGAGTCCCAAAACCAGAAAGTCAAAGCCAACACGGTAGTTACGAAGTTGGCACATGTGGTTAAAGTAGTAAACATCCACATTCTCAAGCCTTCAAACAGGACAGGCTACCTCAGGCAAAGATCCTCCTCTCCTCACGCACGCAACTTCTCAGCGTCCAGGCAGCTCACTCCCAGGAGCTCTGGCCCCTGGCAGTTCCTGTCCCAGGCAGTCCTCAGCAGGAGTCCTTAGCAGAGATTCTGCCCTGCTCAGAGGAAAAGGAGTTCGCAACCGCAGCCACTGCCTCTGCCGCCGCTTCCAGTCCGCTCCGCAAGGAGACTGGCTTGGTTCCGGTATTCTCTTGCTCCACCCTTTCCTGCTACGTCAGCAGGTTCAAGGGGCGTGGAAGATCTTCAAATCCCACTATCATGACAGTCACAGAGCTAAAATAGATCAGAAATAGAACATGAACCCAAGTTTTCCTGTCCCCAGGATAAGTCTTCTACTACTTGATGATGCCTTTCATGTCACTGAGCAACTCTTCATAATTCCTGATCAAACTGTTCTGCTCATATGGAAAGCCTTTGTCTAAACCAAAATATGTCTGTCCCCAAGAAAATCATATCATACTTAATCTTGACTGCCTTGGCTCTTTAGTAAATGTTTTCATTCTTGTGGCAATGAATGAAAGCCACACTGAAAATTAATGAAGCTAGATGGCCTCAGTGCAACACTTGTTGGGTGGTGTTGAATATCAGTCAATAATTTTGGCCTTGTTTTCATTATTTACTTGGGGGAGGCAAGTCCCAGGACTCAATTTCCTTCCACAGCACTCCTAAGTCATAATCTCAGCATGCTTCAACCATAAGGAAATACAGCCCAATGCTGAGCCCAACTCTCAGTCACTTTTGGCTTCTCAATGTCCTCAAATATCAGTGAAAGATGAAGTACCCTCAGGCTGTCTCCTGGAATGAGCTTTCTCCATCAGTGGGGATGCTGAACAAAGGATGATAACTTCATGGCAGGAAGCCACTTTATCAGCTGTCCTTCATGTCTGTCAATAAGAAAAGGCCATTTAGCAGTGCATTTGGGTCCACAGCACAACTTTACTCTGTTAAGTATGTTCTAATTAAGTTTTAATGATCCATTGCTGGGAGAGCGCCCCATTGTATATGACCTGATTCGGTGAGCTCTTTGATTTCCCACCGCCCTCTGGAGATCTTGCTATTAAGTCATAATTTGCTAAGCTTCACTGAATCATGCCCTGGGGCTGCACATTTTACCTCTTGGAGACATGTAGGAAGTCATAGTGGGTTATCTTCTGCCTGCCCTTCCATTATCCAGGCTTTTGCCTTTGCATTTATTGTGAGTCCAAAGTTAGTTTGGGAGGAGTAGGCAGTCATCAAATCTCTTTGGCTTATCCTCTTGCCCCCAGCATTTTCCACCATCCCCCAAGCATTTTTTCTTTGTTTGTTTTATCCCTGGCACCAGCGATTTCCATAGTTCTTCATGACCCTTCCATTCCAAATATCACCCCTCCACACACCACCAGTCCACATCTGGAAACTGACACCTGGCAGTCAACTCCAGCATCTCCTGCCTCCCAGGTTGACTGCTCTGAGGAGTAAGAATCCCCGATTGGAGTACCTCATCTTATGTTCCACACATTCCCTTTTCTTCGAATCTGCTGATAACTACAACATCACTGGCTGAATTGCCACCAAATCTGGCACATTCAGCTCCATGGCTGGTTCAGAGTTCATGCTGCTTCCCTTCACGGGTTGCATTTAATATGCATGGAAGCAACCTCCCATCTTTCCTGCCTGATTATGCTGGCCCACTTAATCAGATGATGAAAAATTTCTTTCTTTTGCTAGCTAACTCATTTTTGCAAATGAGATTTTAAGTCTGATGGGATGGGGAGAAAGCATATATCAGAAACTACCTCCTTGACAAAAACAGGGAACTCAATTGTCCATTTAATCAAGTTCCTAAAAGGAATCTGTTCTTTCCTTCCTTCAATTCAATTCAGTTTAATTCAATTCCAATTTATTAAGCTCACACTACTGTCAAGCACCAGCCTTGACAGTGGAGACATGAACACCCAAATGGTAACTGTCCTTCCTCACAAAGAACTTACCTTCTACTGGGGGAAAGTCAGCTGTACAAAAATAAGCTTTTTAAAAAGACCGAAAACATTTATTTATTTTTATAGATGATATAAAAATATATTTGAAAAGCATACAAGTAAACAGAAAGTAATTTGGCTGGGGTTGTAGGAAGAAGTGCTAGCAGTTGGTTAGATTCTTGTCCAGAACTGATTTGTTCTCTCTGTCTCTGTCTCTGTCTCTCTCTGTGTGTCTCTTGTCTCTCTCTGTCTCTGTCTCTCTCTGTTTCTGTCTCTCTCTGTCTCTGTCTCTCTCTGTCTCTCTGTCTCTGTCTCTGTCTCTCTCTCTGTGTACCCTTATGTATTTATGCATACGATCGATTCTAGTCATTTGCAGTAGTTATGTTCTCTAAAGTTGCCATGAACGATGAATTAGAGAATGCTGAACTGCTGCTCCAAGGGGAAATACAGTTAGTTTTCTATGAGTGTCTGGTCAACACTTACTTTAGCACTTTCTGGAGTAGCCTCATGTACAGATCAATGAATCTCCTCTTTCTTTTTCTGGATGTACTATATTATTGATTCATTAACGTTGAACTTATGGCCAAGAGCATTATAACTCATGCTTAAACAAAGCTTATCTAACATGTGTATTTTCTCCTTAAGGCATAACACAGACTTATGCTTAGCAACATCAGACAAGACTTTAGCTCTATGTTTGCGGCTATTTTCAACAGTGAAATCACCACTAAAAATGCAAAAAAAAAAAGTGGCACTAAATAAACCATGAAAACCTCCCTTTTGTTTACTGGATGAAACACGATGGGAGATCATTGCCTTGTCCAACCTCAGCTAGCAGTGTGCTCACTGGGTGACTCCAATTTTTTGCAGCTCTGTGCATGTCTGCAAATGATCACTAAAGCTCCAGCGGTATTTACTTTGGGGTTACA
Organism: Pseudochirops cupreus; assembly: GCA_028627135.1. Lineage (NCBI taxonomy): Eukaryota > Metazoa > Chordata > Mammalia > Diprotodontia > Pseudocheiridae > Pseudochirops > Pseudochirops cupreus. The sequence goes on along the minus strand of CM053583.1, from coordinate 400,073,583 downwards.
AATAACTTCTAGTGAGTAGGCAAATTCACAAACACAGAATCTCCAAATAATGAAGGTCAACTGTACATGTTATATATAATATGTATGTATATATGTATTCACATATATTGCCAATGCAGATTGGAACTTTCTCTGCCATTTATAGTCTTAGAGAGTTGTCTAACACCCCAAAATGTTAAATGACTTGCCCAGGGTCACATAGCCACTGTGTGTCAGATTCAAGACTTGAGACCAAGTTTTCCTGACTCATTATCATTTTTGTTCTCATTTTTCTCTGATACAAAGTATTCCCCTTTCTAAGGTTGCATTGGGGTGATAGACCCTGTTTATTCTTATTTTCATTATTACTCAGTGCATTTCACATGGCAAAACTACAAATTGTGAGTTGACTTATGTCCCAGTATTTAGTAAAAAGGGTGAAAAGATTAGCGATTACTGCTTTAAAGTTTGGCGAACTTAATTAGGAGAATTTGGATTTTTGGTCATGATTGCTAACTGATCCAACCAAGCAGATACCTCTTTACACAATTATCTTTCCTAGTTTTACCACTGAGACCATTTCTCTTTGTCACTAAATCAGCAACTATTAATGAAAAGACTACTGGGTCTTCAGCATTGTACCAGTCACTTTAGGTGTGAAAGAAATGATTATTTCTCTTTTGTTTTCACTTACTATTTGCCCATTCTCTACTGGGTCAAACTAGACATTGGTGATAATAAGATTGTATTAACTTTCTCCTGATCTTGTTCAGATCTGACCCAAGTGGGGAAGTCCATTGTGTTCTACTCAGACTCAGTTGTGGGGGGAGGGTAGATCTTTTGTCTAAATTGCACCAGGCTGGGAGTAGGGTCTGGAAATAGGAGTAAAATAATCAGTCACATCCACCAGCCCCTGATTGGAATAGATACACCTCTCATTATAATATGCATTCTCTCATTGTTAACCAGTCAGAGTTGCATGAAATCTGTCGGGAACACCCACTCTTCCAAGAGCATATAAGCATTAACAGGCTATCATGATCCATCTTCCGTCTATGAGAGACAGTCAAATGACCAATCCTTTTATTAACTTTCACTAGTCATAATAAAATGATTAATTGCCCAGAAATTATGTCCCTCGAGCTTCTTATACATCATAGGTGCATACTGGCAAAGTATAAGAGCAAATTCCCACCCTCAATAAACTATGCTGTTTCACTGCCACCCCACAGCCTAGCTTTACAGTCATCTATCAAGCCACTTTATGGATTAGCATAGGAACAAGTGGATTATTTTGCTTGTGCTATGAACGGTTGTTTGTCTCTGTTACCCAATTTCTTCTGAACATATAATCAATGTGACTCCTTCTTGAGCATATCATGTATAAGTATTCCAAAAAGAAGTCAGGAGACCAAATTAGACCAAGTCACTTTTCTCACAGCACAGAAAATGCCCACATATGCATGGTATTTGACAATAGAAGTTCTCAACTCTGAGAGCTCAGAGATCAGCTCTGACAACCCACAAAGGAATTAAAGCAGCTGAGTGGCATGGTGGATAGAGTAGTGCACTTAGAGTCAGAAGGACCTGAATTCAAATTTTGCTAACTATGACTCCTGAGCAAGCCATTAGCTGTAAAATAAGGAGCTTGACCTCAAAGACTTCTAAGGTCTCTTCCAGCTCAAAATCTATGATCCTATAACCAAAGAGCATCTCTTGAGCAAGCTGCAAGATATAGTCGAGTGCAGAATTTAAACTCTATTTGTAGCTGAGCACCAACATATCCCATTTTCTATCATTAATAAAGTGAAATTGAAGTATGGCTCTCTCTCCCTTCAGTGATGGGTACTGAAATGGAGAGAGAGATTAATTAGAGACAATCAGGATGTCCAAGTATCTTTGCTGGCACAGTGATTCCGTCTGCCCAGGATCACAGGGATGGCCCAGGTTTTGATGGAAGGAAGGAGGGACAGAGTAGTTTCATTGCTAGAAGAAATGACTATTTGTGTCCCTGGCTATTCTCCTAAGGTGAGCACAGGGCATCACTCAGCTTAATGAGCCATTTGTCACTTCCAGGAATAGACTGAGATGATGCTTCACTAATTATGTTGACCTTTTAGTAGGCAAAGATTTACAATGTGAATACATGACCTGTTTAAAAATCATCTGTTTGCAACGGAAACAGCTGATGAAGTTGAAGGGGATTGGGGACACTACATTTTCATTTGTGAGCAGTTAATCCTACTTAAGATACCCAAATAAGACCAGAATATTCCAGCCATTGCAAAGTCCTCAGATTTTCTTCAAGAGCAAATGCAATGAAACACAACTAGTCCATTTTGCCTCATTCTTCCCAATCTATTTTGCTGACTCATTTTTGCTTGAAGTAGATTTTCTGTACTTGGGGAGTACAGTGACCAGCAAAGGGATGAAGATTGCCTTAGCTCTCTGTGCCTTAGCAACCATGATTTTACTTTCCTGTTGCCATAACAACTCTGGCTAGCGCATCAAGGTTACTTGGCCCACTTTGCCTCTTGCCAGTAGCTGGGCTTCTGATGCTTTTGGTACTTCTCTTTTGTCTTTGCTCTCATAATGGTTGCAGAAGAAAAAGATATGCCTCTCACCCCCCCCAACCAAAAAAAGAATCCCACCTCACCCAAATATTTTGAAAGAACAGTTAACTTTTGATGTTCCAGTGGAGCTATAATCTCATCTATGTGGCTATCCCTTCTCCCAAAAAATCATTTTGCATGTATTTTATAACTTATCTGTCTATATATTTCTACCCCCAACCCCTAAAATTTCTACTACTAGGACTGTTTTGTCTTTGTATTTCTAGAATTTAGCACAATGACTGACCAGCCCATGGTAGGTGCTTAATAAATGCTCATAGAAATTTTGAGACTTATGAACTCTCATTAATGCAAAGACCAGTCATGATTCTAGAGGACCAATGATGAACAATGGCACCCACCTCCTGAGAGATGTGATAGATTCAATGCAGAATGAGACACATGCATTTTTGGATACGATCAACAAGGCAATTTGTCTTTTTTAACTGTGCATCTTTGCTGCAAATGTTGCTTTGCTTTTACTTTTTTTCCAAGTGGGGGGAGGAGTGAGAGGGAGGAAAAAAAATAATGCTTGATCATTTAAAAAACAGAATTACAATTTTTAAAAAACTTGTTGAAATGAATGCTGTAGAACCCACAATCTATCCATGCCTGCCCATACCATTTGACTCACCCCTTGATCTCATGAGTGTCCCAAAGAGTTTCAGCCCAATAACCAATAAAACAAATACACATGAACATCCCACAAGTGTTGTGTCACCTCTGTTAAATTATCTCTGATGTTCTAGGTTTGGATTTATATGTTCTGTGTTCAAAAGCAGCCAGGTTTCAATCAGGGGAGGATGAGAGCAAACCATTTTTATCAAGTATTCCATTTTCAGGTCATAAATCATGGCTTCAACTAGAAGGGATCTCAGAGGCCAGCTAAGTTCAACTCCTCCATTTTGAAAATGAGGAAGCTGAGCTTCAAGTTATTTACCCAAGGTCACAAGAGTAAGTATAAGAGATGAGATATGAACCCAGGTTCTCTGACTTACAGCCAGTGCTCCCTCCACTGTACATGCATGAAAGTGAATCAAATCCCTTGGCGATGGAGCCTAAGACATAGTCTGCCTTAGGCCTGCGAATATGATAATAGAAAGCCTCCTAGACTGTTAGTTCTCATTATAATTGTTCTAATGCACTCAGGATATGGTGAGCAGTCTACAAATGGTGCACCATTATGCATAATTCTACAACACTGTTGATTTCTACTCTTTGGGCTCTTTAGAGATATCAGTGGATAGAACGTGGTCTTGGAGACAGGAAAACCTGAGTTTTCTCATTTTTCTCATCTGCGAATCATATGACCTTAGATAAGTCACTCAACCTTTTGGTGTTCTAGGCAAACTCTCTATGACTCTAAGTGTTGGAGATGGTGCTGACCTACACTGGTAGAAGGAATTTCTCCAAGAAGTTGCTATGTGTTAATAAATCAAGTATGTGATACAAAATAGAAGGTTATATTGTATTAGCATGTGAGCCATGTGTCATTCGAACTTTTCTCAGCGTCTGTTCTGAAAAATAAAGGTGTTGGACTTGATGGCTGTAGTATTCCTTCCAAATTGAAATCCACGATATTTTGCAAATGGACTGCCCTCAAAATCTCCTCTTCCCTAATTACAGACAATGCAACTGGACATCACCTGGCATGTGTGTTTGTGTTTGTGCATGTGTGTGTGTATGTGTGTGTGTGATAACCCATCTCTATGAAACAGAAAAGATATATCTATCAGAATACTAGTCATGCATTCTACAAGATAATTAGGTGTAGTTCTTTTTGTCAACTACATGAAGGAGAGCATGAGCCTATTGGAGACCAGTCCTACTAATTCCCCTCTCCAAAACATTTGATTTAATCTCAGTCTCTTTCAGGAATGCTCAGGAGTTGATCCCACAGTAGAAATTCTAATGTGGAACAGAGAAAACTAATTTGATTCTGGGATATCTGCTCTGGAGCTCTCACCATTGTTGACTTTCTCCTCTCCCCTCGGTCTTAGCCTATGCCTGGGTAAGTAATAAATGAAAACAGTTAGTGAAGCTGAGATTTCAGGCTCTCAGCTGCCATTCTACCTCCCCACCTCCGCCGCCTCCTTGCCTGCCTCGTGTTTTTTCCCATCACAGGCAATAAGCCTTCAGAAAATGCCAGGGGGGGAAATGTGGCCTGAAAAAAGTCTATTCATGTGGTCGAAACTGCTTTATGACTGGGGCAGAAGAACATTGAAATAAAAGGAAAGCTGTTTTCAGATAGCCTTTATTTCCCTCAGGAAAAGAAAGTGTGTCTTGTCAAACATGGGTCTCTCTTGCTGAGGGCCAGGCAAGAATTGGGGCTTTGCTATTGGGGGATGGTCAACCGAAGCCCCTTCCTAGAGGGAGGCCAATGGTACATATTTTATGGGAGGAAGATGCTGGAGGGAGGAAAGCAGAGATCAGACACCCTAGCCTCCTGTCAAGTCAGGAGGAGGGAGAAAAGGAGAACCGGGCAAAGATAACCCAGTCAAGGATCAAAAGAATGCCCTAATTTCCCATTGACAGATAAGCCCTAAAGCATTCCCTCACTTTTACACAGCAGTATATACTTTTAAAAATGTTTTCAGGCATATTTGTTTCACTTCTTGATCTTGACAAACCATCCACAAGCAAAGATTATACCTTTCCCCCTTTTTTAACCTGTGATTTAAAAAAAAAAACCAAGATTTCATTTGGAATATAGAACTCCCAACGAGGAAATTCCCTCCACTCATGCAGATCAGTATCTCCTTGGCAATTTATAGTTCTTACACTTCAGTATAATATAATTACATATAGTTCACATGCTAATACAATATAACCTTCTATTTTGTATCACATACTTGATATATTAACACACAGTAACTCCTTGAAGAAATTCCTTCTACCAGGGTAGGTCAGCACCATCTCTAACACTTACAGTCATAGAGAGTTTGCCTAGAACACCAAAAGGTTGAGTGACTTATCTAAGGTCATATGGTTCACAAATGAGAAAAATTAAACAACTGGATGCCTTGCCCTAATTCATGCTGCTAGCTAGTTCAGTCATTCAACTGAATAATCATTTGTTAAGTGGATACTCTATGTCAGGCACCATGCTGGGCAGGAGTAAAACAAAGACAGATATGAAAAACACCTGTCATCCTCAAGGGCACTTCCTAACAAGAACCAGCATGTAGATAGATAAAAAAAGTACAATATAAATAAATACAAAATAATTTCAAGGTGGGAGAAACCCTAACAATTGTGTGGGGGAAAGGAGGTGGTGAGGAAAGGCCTTGGATAGGAAGTGTCACTCACTCTGGGACTTGAATGGAGTTAGGGGTTACAAGAAAAAGTGGTAAGGACAAGTACAATAAGCAGGGGGCACAGACTGTTCAAAGATCCAGAGATTTGAGATAAAATTATGTGTAAGGTATGAAATGGTTATTGAATGAATTAAATTGAAAGAGACCAGTTTGGCTGGAACATAGTTTGTATGAGGAGGAGGAATCTGCAATTACTCTATCAGGATTGCCTGGAACCATATCACAAAGGGTTTTTTAAGTCTTATAGGTCAGGTGAACAGAACACTGGGCTAGAGCTTGGGTCACCTGAAACATAACCCAGAGCTCTCTATGTCATACCTTGGGCCAAAAGAGGGAGATTTGAGAGCTTGAGATTCAAAAGGCAATGGTGAGAAATGAACAGTTAGCATATAGAGTACAGAAAATAACAGTTGAAATTTATATAACACTTAAGGATAAATTTTCATCAAATTCTCATATTTTGTGGATGAGGAAGAAGTTGAGTGATTGAGCTATGGTCACACAACTATCACTGGAGGCAGGATTTGAATCCAGGACCCTCATGATTCCATTGCAATACTCAGTTCACTCCAGCATGCCAGGGCTCAGATAGTTCTATTTTTTTCATATCCAGAGTAGAGAGAAGGGCATCACCCAGCAGAAAGTGATTAGGAATGGTTCTAGTTGGGAAGCTTTATCTTTCCCTGTATATTGCTTTGTATTGGGATGTCCAGAGGTGGCAGAAATTTAGAGTCAGGGCATCTTATGCATCCACATGGATAACGTTGAAGAAACAAACCCTGGGCAAAGCTGAATTGGATAGTTTTCTTTCCAAAAATCAATCAGTATTTATTAAATATCTCCCATGAGTTCCATGCTATGCCAGGCCCTGAGGTGAGCACCAAAGCCAAGAGCTGCCTTCCTTACTTAACACCGCCTGCTCCAGTAAGGAGAGATCAACTCCACGATTGACCCACCTTAAGCATGTTATGATTAGGTGTCTGCTAATCCTCAAGGCAGTCAGACTTCCTTTGTGGTACAGGAGAGTTACTCATTTAGGATACTCTGGAACTCATTGTACTGGTCTCAGACCATCAGTGCCAGTCAATGCTGAGACATAGACTCATCCGGGCTTTCAATGAGGGTCTTAGGGAAGAAAATGGAAAGAGCTGCCTCTGTGCTTGGCTAAACCATTGCTGTGCTGGAGACCTGTCCAACAAATACATCTCTGGAAAGAATAGGGGGAAGCTGTGGACTGGCCTTCATTACCAACCTTTTCAATTGGCTCTATTGTTATGGAAACATAACTGTTGCCTTCAAGTACATGTCCTCTTACCCACTGAGACACAAATGAAGCATCTACTTCACTCATCTCAGTTGTGCAGGGAAGCAAATTTCCCTCTGTTACACTACTTATATTTCTTTCTATTGCTAAGTCCTGTCATGGTCTCCTAAGCATGGAGAACCACAGACCTTGCCTACCAAAATTGTTCTGTTCTGTTCAATGACAAGAAAAGCATAAAGTCATGGCACTTGTTTTCAGTAACTTAAACCAGTTGGGACCATATCATTTACATGTAATATCCTAAAGAATTATGATTTCATCAGTGGAGCTCCCAGTGTTGGAACTCCCTCCCCTGATGCAGAAGGCAACCTGGTCATAACTTTAAAGATACATCTGAAGGATTTGTCTGAAACACCTAGATGTTAAGCAACTCACCCAGGATCACACAACCAATAAGAATCAGAGGCAGGCTAGAACACATCTCTTCCTAAGTACAAGAAGCTCAGTGTGCCATCAAACATGCCAGGCTGCTTTTCACAAGGACCTGTAAGATTATATGCAAGTAAGCACTCAATTGTGAGTAATAGATAAGAGATATAGAAAAAAATGGCAAGAGGAAGATGCGAGCGTAAGCTAGAAAAGTCATGAAGACTTCATGGAGGAAGTAGGATCTGAACTAGGATTTGAAGGCTGGGTAGGAGTTTGAATAGATCTTAATAGTGTGAGGGTGGCCAACACATAGATGAACCTTCCTCTGGCCAGGACATGGCAGGTCTATTACAGTTATTTGCCTACTGCATATGCACCGTAATATAGGCCATATAGTGGTTCCATAACCAACCTTAGTCTACATGTTGGCTATACAATTAAATTCCATTTGTGGCACACTGTATCTTAGCTATCAGGGACTCAAAGTATCTTGCAGGTTTTATCCATGTAGGGTGAGAGCTTTTCTTTTCATCAGATCTTAGGAAACATTGAATTGATCATTTCTATTATACTACCAATTGAAGATCTCCAACTCTTACCACTTGTTCTCAAAGCATCCTGCTTGATGAAGGCCATGACCTGGTACTGCCTTCTCCTTCCCCCCACTCATTCTCAGTGTGCTATGCCTTTCATTATTAACCATTTCTGGCCCTTAGGTCACCACGGGGCACTGCCTGAAGCACAAAAGGCTTTCATTCCCACTGTCAGAGAGATAATAGAAATGGTGCTATGGGACTCAGTGAGGTGAAAGGTCTCTTCTCTCTCAGATATTTGGGATTAACCACCAAGTTGCCAAGCTTGAAACCAAACATACTCAAATGAGAACAAGTGAGGGCTGTATTGAATTTCTAGGCATATTGAGAATGAACTCTGCTCTCAGGATGTTAGCCAAGAATCAGATTTGTTACAGATAACCACAGTGTTGCATATGGCCTTGGAGACAGGGTGACCTTGGTTTCAGTCCCACTTCTGACATAGCAGAGATATGTGACCCTGAGAAAATCACTAAATCTCTCAGTTTAAGATTTACTGATTAGGTGCCAACCTGCAGATTGGTAGAGTGGCGTTCCTCAGACAGAGCTCCCTATATAGAAATGAAATCACTGGTTCAGTAAAAAAACAACAACAACAACATGAAAAAAAGACAACTCCAAAACAGTGATCATCGGGATTTCCACTGAGACCCTGGCTGATCTATAATTAGATCCATAAGTACCGTGAGGCAACTGCCCCAGTGAGTCAAAATTTAGAGGACACAGTTAACACTTGCAAGTATGTTAACAGCATTGAAACAACTAAGTAGAGCCCCTAGTTAGAATAATTAGTTAAAATAGAATACTACCGAGTTGAAATAGTGTGAGATTAAGGAAAAAGCAGGGGATCACTTAAATATTTCATTTGTGTCCTTGTGGTGACAAGGATAAACGTAGAAGGTCCACATTGGATTTGGTGGAAAACTTATGGATAGAAATGACCAAGAGCTGCATGGGGTGTTGGCATGGATGGGCTACAATCTGCCCTGGCTATCCTCCATGAGAGAGAGTATGTATATGTATATGTGTAAATAAATATGTATGTATGTGTGTATGTATGTCTGTATATATGCATGTATGTATATGTATGTATGTATAAAATAGAGTATATAGTACTTTCTATATATACACTATATATACATAGACATGTGTATATATACATATACAGACATGTGTGTATACACACACACGGGGGTGGGGTGGGGGGTGTATTATCTATATGGTTAGTTGGTTGGTTGTTGTCAATACTTGAAGAGGACCAAAATGACACCATTCTGTCAGGATGAAGGTACAGTATGTCTGACTATGGCTGATCAGACCAATACAAGCTCAGGAAACTCTACCACAGGTTGGGCACAAACAGCCTTCATGACCATCTGGGAAGGTGTCCTTAAATTTGCAAATGTCATGTTTCTTTGGAGTGACTACAATTCTACTTTGCTCCCAGAACACAATGCCTTCTTTGATGCAGGCACACGATGCCAGTGTTTGCCAAGTCTCATAATTGATACCCAAGTTCTTCAGAGAAACCTTTAGAGTGTCCTTGTATTGTCCAACATCTTCTCCATTAAAGTGTGGGCTCCTTGAAGGCAGGGATTGCATTTGTTTCTTTGTAGTGCCATCACTTAATACAGTGACTGGCACATAGAAAGCATTATGAATAAATACTTGTTGGTGATGATGGTGGGAATGCCCACATTAATGAGATTGCATTTCATTGAAGTTTTCAAGGAAGTTGCTAGCTGTCATGATTCCTTCTTACAAATTCACTATCCCTCTACAAACTCTTCCCCATTCCGCACCCCATCCCTATTCTGCTGTCTTTCCAGCAATGGATACTCAATAAGTAATTTCTCTTTTGGTAGAAAGAGCCTAGATATCCAAAATGAGAGAAGAGAATTTCCATATTCTAACCCCAGAGTTCCACCTATGTGGACCATGCACTGGAACCTCTGACTCTCTACTCTCAGGATGGTATCCCAGGATCTTCTCTACCTCCCCTAACTGAATTTTTCTGAAAAATATGTTTCCTGCCACCTTTCTTAAGATGACTTCTTCTTCTTCTTCTTCTTCTTCTTCTTCTTCTTCTTCTTCTTCTTCTTCTTCTTCTTCTTCTTTCTTCTTTCTTCTTTCTTCTTTCTTCTTTCTTCTTCTTTTTCCCTCACTCCTATGACAAAGGTACTTCTCTTACTGTCATTTGGCTTGAATAAAGCTTTAAGTCAGCATGCAACAGGTTAACAAACCAGGCAACAAACTTGCCTTCAGAGTCAATGGGAATCCAGGGATTGTTTAAAATGGGCTGGGAAATGGGATGAAATTTACTCTGCCTGCTGCTAAACAGTTGTTTCCTTCCCCAGATAAAATCCTGGCAGCCACCCCTGCTGTTGCCTGCCTAGAGCATCAAGAGGCCATGTTTAGACAAGTTTCTGAAGAACATTGTTCACCTAACAATGAACCAGAAACAAGGAGCAATAACTGGGCATTTGACTGATGCCAGGTTTCAGCTGGGGATGATAGATTGTCAAATATTTGGATGGAGCTCTACAAACAGGCTGTGCAGGAAGCCATTGTAGACACACGTACACCTGCACATGCGCACACACACACACACACACACACACACACACATACACGCATATGCACACATAAAGCAGAAACATCTACATGGATGCTTTGCTAAGTCCTTCCCACTTGATTCATAGCTGCAATGCATTTGATTACTAGTTTTGTCAACCATCTATTGATAAAGTGTTGAGATAAATAGAACCTGAGAGTCAGGAAGATTCGGCTTCAAATCCCACCTGAGACACTTACTGGCTGTGTCACTCTGGACAAGTCATCCAACATCTTTGTGCCTCAGTTTCCTCTCTGTAAAATTAGAAGGTTAGATTCAATGACTGCTATGGTCTCTTCCAGTTCTGTGATCTACAATCCCTATACTCTATTCATCTTTGCTGACAACACTACAAAACAACCACATTTCGCGAAACTTCAGAGTTTGAGCTGATAATCTACAAAGGCAAAAAAATAAATAGGTGGAAATGATCTATTTTCCAGATGATGACAGAGTTATATTGGACATCCCATTGACTTGCTCCATATGGGATAGACACTACAGTTGAACAAAGAGCTGTGCCTAGAACTAAAGAAGACAACAAGCTGGATTGCATTTGGGAAAGTGTCCAACATATTCAATAGACTAAGACTGCTCCATCACCAAAACACAAACAAAAATTTAAAGACTGATACCTGATTAGCCATATGGCTAAAAACCATAAAATAAAATTGTCAGCAAGTGAATGGAGAGTTGTATGGTAGGCACAAACACTTGCGGCATCTTTCCAGAGATGAGATATTCAAGAAGTGATATAAAAATGTTGTTCACATACTGTGTGGTCATAAAAGGAAATGGGCAGGTGAAGGAATGAGAATGAGGTATAAATGAAGGATTTCCAGTTTACTGGGTTTGTAGTCAGGCCTTTGTGTGAATCTCACATCAAACACTTACTAGCTATGTGGGGATAGGGAAGATACTTAATTTCATAGAGTCTCAGATGAAGAAATTCAAGGGCAAACCAGCATTAGAAATTCACCCTCTAGGTGAAAAATGAAGGTTATATAAAGACAAATGCTAGAAACAAGCAATTTTTAAAGTGATGAATAGCATGAAATTTGCTTAATTTTCAGTCCTATGAAAGTTTGAATGATATTGATGATTGTAGAATTTTTTTAAGTAATTCTTATTGATTTAAGAGAACAATCTTCATCTTAACACCATTTTAGCATCCAGAGATAATTGAATTTTATCACTATTATTTTTAAATTAATTTTTCATTAGAAATTCAATGATATCTTTTGTTTTTAATATCACCTTCATTTCCAAATGTATCTTTCTGCCACTTCCTAACCAGAAAGCCATCCCTTGCGGAAAACAAAAAGATAAAATGGAAAAAAAAGGGGGGGGCAACAGTTTAGAAAAATGAGTCAACATTAACAGAATCTGACCACTTATACCATGAGCTACACGCATCGTCCCTCAATTCTACCAAAAAAGGGAGGGAGGTACATTTTATTTTATCTTGAAATTGTGGGGAAAAGTAAGCATTTCCATTAATATACTGCAATAAAGGAAAAAGATGATTGCACATGAAACGGCAAATTTACTATGCACAACTTGCTATTCCTTTCAAATACACAACAAAATTATCATGTACATTCCTTTTTTTCCCCACCCAGTTCTATAGATGGCTACCATTAGAAACAAAAAGGGGTGTGTGGGGGTGTGTATAGATACACACACATATATATGGGTGTATATGTATGCATACATGTGTGTATATACATATTCACATGTGTGTATATAAATATATACACAGAGATATATACATACATATGTGTGTATATATGTATATGCATGTATGTGTGTGCATACATATATACACAGAGAGAGATACATACACATATATATGTGTGTATATAAATTATTCTATACATGCATTTTTCATCTTTTTTTCTGGCACCACATTTGATCACCATACATTCCTATCATTTCTGTACAAAGTGAATTATATAGAATTCCTGAATGGCAGAAATTTTTGGTCTTGATTATCTCCCATATATGGAAGTAAAGAGAGGGTTAAGAGCTATAACTGTAGCCAGCCTTGAGAGTGGGGCTTATTTGTTCATCAAGAACAGGTTATTTTTTCTTTTGGAAGGAGCCTAGACATCCAAGCTGAGAGAAGGCATGAAGGTTCAAAAGGCACAAAATTGTGTATAAAACCAGGAGAGTTGGAGGAAAAGACTTTAAACCAGAGAATGAAAGGAACCAAATGGATATGGTGAAATGCCCAAGACAGAGGAGACAAGAGAAGGGCTGGGGGATGCTGATTCAAGGGCAAATCTAGGCCAGAAATGCTGGGGAAATCTGAAAAGAGTACAGGGTGATAACTGGGACAAAACATTTGAGGATGTGTTGGGGTGGGGAAGAGGATGTGACTACTGAATGGCAACTATCCAGAGGAGAGTAGGAAGACAGAGCTGGTCCAGCCTTATAAGGATTGGAGGGGAAGACAGACCCTGAAAGAAGAGTGCCAACAAGGTGCGTGGGGGAAGTTTCTACCCTTACCAAAGTGGTACTCAGTATGCAGGTGACAGCAGACCCCAAGAGGGTAGAGTGGTGCTAAACATCCTTCTCAGGAGGAAGCTTCTCCCATCTCAACATTTTGAGACAAAGTCTACTTTGCCTTGGCTAGTTATATGCTATTTATGACTCTGGTTGAGTGTGCTCAGGTTCATCACAGGAATGGCAGTTCATTTTGCATGACACATGATAATAGCAGGAATAGTTTGTGCTACACACATTTTCCTCTCACTAAAAGGAGTAGTAGGGCAGCTGGGTGTTGCAGTGGTTAGAGTGCCAGCCCTAGAGTCAGACAGATTCATCTTCCTGAGTTCAAATCTGGACTCAGACACTGACTAGCTATGTGACCATGGTCAAGTCACTTAAATCTGTTTGTCTCAGTTTCCTCATCTTTAAAATGAGCTGGGGATTACAAGGGAGTGGAGTCAAGATGGTGGCATAGAAGAAGAAGAACTCCACAGCTCCCCCCATAACCACTTCAAACACCTATAAAATATGACTCTAAACAAATTTTAGAGCTCCAGAACAGACAAAAGCACAGAGAAATAAAATTCCCACTAAAGGCAGCCTGACAGGTGGATGGGAAGGGCTCATTGCAGCACACTAGGAGCCGAGACCAGTTTTAGCCTGATGGCAGCCAGGACAAGCCTGGCATGTGTGGCAGTTCCCAGAATTATCAACCCATAAGAGCCAAGGACAAAGTGAAAGATAAGTGGAACTTGGCTAAATTTGGGGGAGAGAAGTGATCTGGCCACCGGCCCCCAGAGCAAGAAAACAGTGGAAGCGGCCCCTGCAGCCACCTCAACATGGCTGCTTCAGAGCTCTCAGACTGCAGATTGCAGGGGAGGCCAAGTGATCATTCAGAGGCTAAGTGCTCTTGGCTTAACCTGCCTGGATTGGGATTGTGGTCTTGGGTGGTGGTCCGGAGGTGTGTGACCACTGAGCCAAAGCTGGTGGAGGCTGCAGAGACAGCAGCCTCCTAATAGCTCCAGCAGCTGCAAAAACCCTGGCAATTTGGGACAAAGCTCTCCCCACTGGAAGCAGAGATACTGTGGCTCAAAAATCAAATTAATTGACTGGCAACATGAGCAGGCAAAGGAAACAAAGAAAGCTCAGCAATCCAACTTTAGATTCCTTTTTTGGGGACAAAAAGGATAAAAGTATGGAATGGGAGGAAGACAACACAGTCAGAACTCCCACACCAAAGTTTCCAAGAAAAAATGTAAACTCTTTACAGGCCATAGAGGAGTTTAAGAAGGATTTTGAAAACCAAATAAGAGAAGTAGAGGAAAAATTGGGAAGAGAAATGAGAATGATGCAAGAAAAATCATGAAAAGAGAGTAACAACCTGACTGAAGAAAATAACACCTTGAAAAATAGATTAACCCAAATGGCAAAAGAGGCCCAAAAAGCCAATGAGGAGAAGAGTGCCTTAAAAAGTCGACTTTGCCAGATGGAAAAAGAATCTCAAAAGCTCACTGAAGAGAGTAATTCCATCAGAATTAGAGTGGAGCAAATGGAAGCAAATAACTTTATGAGAAATCAAGATAGTATTAAACAGATCCAAGCAAATGAAAAAATAAAAGGCAATGTGAAATATCTCATTGAAAAAACCACTGACCTGGAAAATAGATCCAGGAGA